>CM042998.1:16181421-17424858 GCA_023678885.1 Pogostemon cablin | reverse complement strand
CCGGTGGATTAACGGTCAAAAAAAGTACTGTTATTGTTTTAAATTGGTTAATCATGAGATTAATATTGTTTAATTAATGTACGGAAGCATGTTGAGCCTGATATGGTCGTAATGGACTATGTCTATTTTGAAACGGATAGATGAAATTTGAAAGAAAATTGAGTATATATATTAGGTATAAAGGGAAATAAATGAATAAATATATAAAATAAATTCTGGAAATAGTAAAAGGTGGGGAAATAGCCATTTTTTATTTATTGAAGAGTTGATTTGTTGGTTTGTAATAATTGAGGGGAATATTTGATTCATTTCAAGAAGGACAAGGGTGTGGGTGAACAAAAAATAAGGTTGAGGGTGTAGATGATCCTAAGGGTAAAGGTTAGGGTCCTAAGTGACCTTTTTCCCTTTTTTTAATTATATATATACGAGTACAGATTCCCACATAATACATGGATGATTTATTATAACCAATCAAAAAATATAATTAAAGGTGGTATTTAATAAATAGGTAAATGAATAATAATAATAATAATAATAATAAAAATAGTATTCCTAAGCAATAAAAAAATATGATTAAAGGTGGTATTTAATTTGAAGATATACATGAATAGTCCTAGATGTTGTTTGATTAGGGTTTAATACTCCCGGTTTAGATTTATTAAATCTTCTTAAATCTCCCATATATATACCTACTAACCCTATTAACACTTATCCACCCCGTACTATACATTATCTGTCTTTAATTAATATTTTTTCTTCCTTTCTTTCTCTTACTTTTATTAATTCTCTCACCTCAATTAATAAAAACTAAAAAAGAAGAATGATACTTCAAATAAGAATAATTGAACTTAAGAATAAGATCAAATAAAGACATAAAAGATAAAATAAATTAAAGTATAAAAATAAGGTTTATAAAATTATAAAGAAAACACATGCAAAATCGAAGAGAAAAATAAAGATAACAAAAACAAAAAAAGAAGAATGATACTTCAAATAAGAATGATTAAACATGCACATAAGATCAAATATGAGAATAATTTAACTTAAAATTAAAATCAAATAAAAGTACAGAAGATAAAATTAAGATAAAAATAGAATTTATAAAATTACAAAAACACCACAAAAATCGAATTTAAATAATTATTTCTAACCAAGTATGAATAGAAATTTAAAAAAATTATATTAGTATGCGTGATTTTATTTCCTTCACTCGTTTCTTTTAACTGATCGGATGTGATGTTGAGGCTACATTGTCGGTTTAAAAATTTTATAAGGAAATTAGTTGGATATATTTTTATTGATTGACTTAATTATCTATTCTTATCCAATCATATTTTTATTTCTAACCAAGTAAGAATA
The DNA here is from genome assembly GCA_023678885.1 of Pogostemon cablin. Classification (NCBI taxonomy): domain Eukaryota; kingdom Viridiplantae; phylum Streptophyta; class Magnoliopsida; order Lamiales; family Lamiaceae; genus Pogostemon; species Pogostemon cablin. The sequence continues at coordinate 17,423,499 of CM042998.1, read as the reverse complement.
GAAATTAAAAAAATTATATTAATATGCGTGATTTTATTTCCTTCACTCGATTCTTTTGACTGATCGGATGTGATGTTGAGGCTACCAGAAGACTATTTCTGATCATTGTGTGTTTGTTCAAAAATTCTCAGATGATGATTTCATTATACTATTGCTGTATGTTGATGATATATTGATTGTTGGCAGGAATGTTTCAAGAATTGACAGGTTGAAGAAACAGTTCAGCAAATCCTTTGCTATGAAGGATTTGGGGCTAGCAAAGAAAATCCTTGGTATTAACAGCACCCGAGATAGAGCAAACAAGAAACTGCACTTGTCATAGGAGAAGTATATTGAGAAAGTGCTTGAAAAATTCAATATGAGCAAAGCTAAAGTGGTTAGTTCTCCTATTGCCACTCATTTTAAGCTTGTGCTCATCATAGTCCTTCAACTGATGAAGAGAAGGAAGCAATGAGAAGAGTCCCAAATGCTTCAACCGTGGGAAACTTGATGTATGCAATGGTGTGTACGAGGCTAGACATAGCTCATGCAGTTAGTGTTGTTAGCCGTTATTTATCTAATCTGGGAAAGGAGCATTGGAATGCTGTGAAGTGGATTATGAAATATCAACGAGGTACATCTAGTTTGATACTCACCTTTGGAGGTGGGAAACCCGAGTTAGTTTACTACACCGATTCAGATATGGGATCTGATGTGGACACCAAAAAGTTGATTTCTGCTTGCCTAGTGACATTCGAAGGTGGCGCTGTGTCACAACAATCAAGATTGTAAAAGTGTTGCACTCTCCACAACAGAATCAGAGTACATCGCTGCAACGGAAGCATGTAAAGAGGTGTTATGGTTCAAAATGTTTATGGAGGAGATTGGACTGAAGCAAGAGAGGTACGTAGTATTTTGTGATAGTCAGGGTGCTATCCATCTCAGCAAGAATGCTATATTTCATTCAAGATCACGGATGATATCACCTGTTTCACAATGGTGTTTCATCTCATGTTCCACAAATTAAATGATTGACACGTGTTATAATCAATGCCCAAAATTCAATACATGCCCCAAGGGTTTATAGAAAAATATGGAAAAATATATTATTCACTTTGGATGTGTACAACTTTATACAGTTACAAAAGAATACAAAAGCTAATCTAATCAATGTGGGATAAATTTACACAGTATATTTACATATACTCTAACAGGGTATAATGGTCATTTGTAGGATATAATTTTTTTATATTGTGAAACACTAATGAAACACCGAAAATGCAACAGGAAATTCAACTTGCAAGATCAAAGCATATTCATTTGAGATATCATTGGATGAGGGATGTCATCAATGATAAGTTGCTTGAGCTTGAAAAGATTCATACAGATGATAATGGTGCTGACATGATGACAAGGCATTGCTTAGAAAGAAGCTCGAGGTATGTCGTGTGATAGCCGGAATGACTAGTCTCTCCACATAATCGGAAAGGGGGAGATTTATTAGGTTGGGTTTTCAAATATATGGAAGAGCCCAATATCCAACAAGGTGGAAAAGTCTAAGTAGGCCCGATACTTGGTGTTATCTTGTCCCGGAAGTCATTGAGGGAAGTGAGAAGAAAAAAGAGGGCAAAGATAAAATTCACGTTTTTGAGAGAGAATCCAGCGCAGTAATATTGCAGAAGTAATAACCGGAGTTTGAACCGTCGGATCGAGCTTAAATTTGGTCAGAACATTCAAACTTGAGGAAGTACATTCTGAATGGTGAAGATCGTGTTTCGAGCTCTGTGTTGACGGAAATAGGCCAAAAATAGAAGCAGGCTTTTGGGCGATTCAGTTCTGCGCAGTCGAGGGGAAAGAGTTATTTCTCACAAACTAACCGTTGGATCGAGCTGTAATTTGGACAGCACGTTCAGGACTTACGATGATAGATTCTGGATGGTACAGATCAGGTTCTGAAGTTCCTAGAGGTGCGAACACTGAATGGCAGTTGGTGTTGTTGGGTGAGGTCTTTCTAATCTCGTTTATTATCAAGTATTGAGTGTCTTGATACGTTCGTGATAGAGTGTCTGTGGTGGCAGATTGTAATTCTTGGATTTTTATCTCATAGTGAAGTTTTTGGCGGGCTTCTGTCCCGTAGTTTTTACTCCTCACATTGAGGAGGTTTTCCAGTTAAATTGTTTGTGTTATTTTGGTGATTGCTTACTTTATCGTGCATCATATTATTATGATTGTTTCCTGCTATATTCATATAAGAATGGAATAATTGATCATTCCGCTAGATGAATAGTTTATTATTTGATTATTCGTATGTATAAACCCCATGAAAAGATATGAATTAATTTGTGTAGTATTTATCTACTAAAAAAAACACACAATTTTATTAGAACGAATCAAAATAACAAAATATTTCGTTGGCAAAGGAAAAAAGAGACCATCTATGTAGTGGCACCCTGAAAATCGAAACAAGCACGTACCACTCAAAACTTATCCTAGAATATCATGTCGTCATAAATCACTAATTTATAGCATCGGGATCGTGACTTTGCTCAAATGACACACATTTACTCCTTCGATCCACCGTTCAATATATACTCTTACACTAATTTACATTTTTTAAAGGTAAAAAATTAAATTTATAATTAATATTGTATTTTTTAAGAGAATAAATAATAATAATAATATTATTTTTTAATTCTATTATATTTTAGATTTTAAATCAACATAAATGAATATATCAGGTTAAAAACATGATATATTTTAAAAAAATATATTATATTATATTTTATTAAATTATTATGGTATATTAGAACGAGTGAGGCTTGCGTGCGTTCAGGCACACGAGAACACATTTCGTGCGCCTTTAAAAATTTAGTATAATGGGTAAGGGTACATTGCTTTGGTCTAAAGGGTATACACTTTAATTAATAAGAGGTACACCTTCTAAAGGGCATACACTTTTTATTAATATTTTTTTCTTTAGAAAATAAAGGGTACACATTTTTATACTAAAGGGTATACAATTTAACACAAAATCCTAAAGGCGCACGAAGTGTTGTCCATGCGCCCAGATACAAACAATAATTTTCTTTAGAAAATAAAGGGTACACATCTGTATACTAAAAGGTATACAATTTAACACAAATTTCTAAAGGCGCACGGAATGTGATCCGTTCTCCCAGGTGCACAGGAGTTTTTGCTTATTAGAATTCTTTCGTAAAACGAGTAAGAGTAAGATTGATTGTAAGTCGAGTCCTCCATTATTAAAATATGATTGCTATATACTCTCTTGATCTCGTTTCAATGCTTATGTTTACTTTTTATATGTTGATTAATTAATATAATATTTTAATAGAGTGATTTGGTGTAATAGCGTTGGATGTTAGTCCCATGATGATATATTAATTATTTTAGATGAGTTCCATATACCAAAAAGAAAAACGTAAAGATTAAATTATGATACTTAAAATAGAAAAATATAAAGATTGAAATGAGACGAAGAGAGTACATAGATGATATTTATTTGTATTTAAAGTATGTTTACAGTGGATATCGTGAAAAGTGATTCTAAATTCAAATACACCGATTCTAATATCTATTAAACCCCAAAATGATACTTCGATTAATTTAACATCAAACATAAAACGCATAGGAAAATACTAACCAACAAATTACAATCCACTCAATTAAAAATAAATAAAATAAAAAGAGTAGCGCAGTACGGAATTATTTGTCGTTTAATTTGGAGCTGCTTTTGGGGACCATTTCTTTTCTTCAACTGTAGTTTACGGATCTGCTAGGACCGATTTTATGAATTTAATTATGATCAATAAATAATTTAAGTTACAACAGTACTAATCATAATGGGTTTATTGTAGATACATAATTGATGAATGTATAAACTTTTGCTTAGCTTTGCCACGTGGAATAGGTTCAGTTTTTAGCTGAGAAATGATTCTAACGTGTTGCATGGGAGTATATTAATTAGTTGAAGCAGTTATGACAGCTGGAAACAACAAAACAGAATGAAGCAACTTCATTGGTGCAAGGGTGAGCAGCTGGTTTGTGAGCTGTCATTGAGCATTTATTGGCTACTATTAGCCTGTATCTCATCTATCAAATGAGGGCTAGCTAGTGGAGGTTGAACCAGATCAATTGGTTAAGAGGGTAGCAAGATATAAGAGCTCAAAGTAGGCTTAACAGATCAGTTTTTTGCATTTTGAGAGTTGATAGTTCTGTGAGCTCGTTTCTTTACATTTGGTTGTAAGCATCACTCAATAATAATAATGTACGTAGTCTCATATTCCCAAAGTGGATGTAGGTTGCAAAACTGAACCACTATAAATCACTTTGCAAACGTCCTTCGTTTCGATTTGTTATTTTATGTGAGCTTGATCGTGTACTTGAGTGTTGAGAGATCGAATTTCACGTCAATAATTATATATAATCCATTAAAAAAAAACATATATAATCCCAAAATAACAACATATCTAAGTAATTGCACATAATTAATGATATATAGATGTGAATTCCAACAAGGAAATCAAAGATGGTATTAGTAGATGGTGATTGAGTTGCATGGACAAGCACACTTAGTAGTGCACCTTATTTATTTATTTATTTATTTATTTTCTTAAATTAGACATCCGCGTGCTGGGGAGTGTAGGTTTCAGTTTCCCCAATGCTAGCAGGGGCGGGGCTGGTGGCGGTGGCGGTGGCGGTGGCAGTGACGGTTGTGACTGGCACAAGCGTGGAAGTGAAGCTCCACGAGACAAGGTCGAAAACTCCGTAAATAAAGAAGCCGCTTCCCGTAGAGGCGGAGATCCCGACTTGAACCTGCTGGTGGAGAATGGTGGTGAGGTCGTAGGTGTAAGTGAGTGAGGCTGTCTGAGAGGCGGTGGTGGCGTCCACCTTTATGAGTTTAGTGATGGAGTTGTAGCTTATGGTGGCTGTCACCAATTCCCCGCTTCCACTGTTAAACTCGGTTGTGTTTACGGAGTTGAGGGATTCTATGTCAATTCCCAAGTGAAGATAATCCGGGTCGGAGCCACCCCAGCTGAAGGTGTCGAACTCCACTGCAAATATGTTGGGACCAACGTCGCTGCCATTGAAGACCCCTAAGTTTGTACCGGCAGCGCCCACGGTAGAGTTAACGGGAGCAATGAAGAAGGCAAGGCCGTCGGCCGCACCCCCTGTGGAGGGCGTGACCACAAATTGTAGGGTGGTTGAGAAGATGGATTTTCTCGAACTTGACCAGAATTGCACCGGCCGAGTGTACAAGACTCGGCCAACGCTCTTCCTCTTTGGGTATTCTGAGGAATCGGTTTTGGTAAGGCGTAAGAAATTGGCATTTGATGGAACGTTGGCGTCGCCCTGATATGTTAGGCCATGGGGGTTTGCGTAGAACTTGTTGAAGGTGAAGGAGGTTACGGTTTGTGAGTGGACATTGACGTTGTTGGCTAGCATTAGGCATAAGGCTATCCACCAAATGAGAGCTGGCTTGGATATGGAGGCCATATTTTTAATTTTGCTTTCAAGTATGGTACCGGGATGCTGCATACTCCTGCACTCACTCCTATTTATAGCTGCCAATCGAGTCTAAATTTCCTATTTCATGTGTTGTTCCAGCAACACTTGATGAATGTCACATCATACTTTTTAAAATTTCACATTTTTAAAGTGATATCCACCCCATGAAATTGGTGATCCAATTTCCTACCAATCTAGTACCACATGTGAATTGTATCAATAATACGCTATTATGTCACATCATACTAATTTCACACTTTTAAATTTTGAAATTTTAAAAAGTGTAACGTGATATCCATCACATAAAATAGGTGATCCAGTTTCCTACCAATCTAGTACCCCATGTCAATTGTATCAATAATAACGCTATTTTGGCTCTGGAAAACCGAACCAAGGAAATATAACTGTGGGATTTGTTGAAATTGTAACTTAAACCGTGATCAAGAAATTAAGAATTGAATCTGATTACGATTTTTATTTTGTGTGGAGTGTGATTGTGTGTTGTAAACGAAATGAAGAACACTCAATTTACGTGGTTCAATCGTAAGATCTTCGTCCACGTGATGACACGAGCTCTTATTTATCAACAAAAGTACACGAGCTCTTATTAATCAACAAAAGTTACAACCTTAGCTTTGCACACCAACTGCTTGCTAAAATATCAGAACCAACTCACACTCTCTGATGAACACAAAATGGAAGCCAAACTTATAGACTAATGTGATCAGCTGTTTTCATAGGCTCCCTCTAGCTTGTATGACATGCAAACTTAGTAGTGCGCCTTATTTATTAATTTGCTTAACATTCGTTAATTAAACAGCCACATGCTAATTAAATTTCGTTAATTAGTAGTGCGCCTTATTTAAAAAGTGTGGTGTGGCATCCATCACATGAAATAGATGATCCAATTTCCTAAATTTTGAAAAGTAAGATGTGGTATCCATCACATTAAATAGGTGATCCAGTTTTCTAACAATCTAGTACCGCATGTCAATTGTATTAATAATACACTATTTTTGCTCTGGAAAACCGAACCAAGGAATATAACTGTGGGGTAAGTTCTTATATGCTAACAATTTAGTTAGCAGATGAATACAACCGTGAATAATTTAATTAAAAGTTACTCCTTCAACCAATTTATTTTCGATGTACCGTAGATACATTGTTTAGGAGATTTTTTTTTTCTTTCTTTCAACTAATTTTATTGATATTTTGGGGATAATGTGTACTTTTAGATAATAAATAAAATATAAAGTATGTTATGGGCATTTAATGGGTAAACATCAAAATTAGTCCTGTAAGTATTGCCGATTCCAACCTTAGTCCTTTGTTTTCAACAATTCTCAATTTTGGTACTTTTAGTCATTTTTTATCATTTTTTCAAACTTTGGTCCTTTTTAGTCCATTTTTTGTCCAAAATTTATACATTTAGGATAAATTTTGGACAATTTTTAACATAAAGGACTAAATTTGAACAAAAAAATAGGACTAAATTTAAGAAAATGACTAAATTTGGACTAAAAGGACAAAAATTGGATAAAAAGGGACAAAAATTGAGAATTGTAAATGATAAAGGATTAAAATTAGAATCGATCATACTTACAGGACCAATTATAATATTTACTCGCATTTAATTGCAATTTGTCTTTTACCATTACCAAGTAAAATTGCATGATAGACTATGTCTCGGACCAGATCTATGTAATAATAATGCAAATTTATTGATAGATGTGGATTCCCTATTAAGATGTAAGGAAAGCAGGGGTGGGGGTATATCAAGGTGCACGGTATAAGTAGAGTCGAGCATTGCGCTTATTTATTTGAGTTAGTCTCTTGTAAACTGGGTTTGCATCATAAATTCTTGTAAATTCTGTGGTCCTCTTAATTTAAAAACTCTAGCAATACATGAGGTATATAGGATTGGAAGGGGGACAACAATGTTTACACCGTGAACCCAGTTTACATGAGTGTTTGTGTATTTATTTAAAGGAGGGCAGCTAGTTCCTCATTCTTGTGAATGTAGGTTTCCGTGGATGTGAGATACCAGGAGCTGACGTTGAAAACTCCGTATATATCAACAGGCCCGTTCCCCATGAGGCGCAGATCCCGAGTTGAACCTCCTCGTGGAGAATGGAGGTGAGGTCGTAGGTGTAGGTGAGTAAGGCTGTGTGTGTCGTGGTTCTGGCCTCCACCTTTATCAGCTTAGTGTTGGAGTTGTAGCTTATAGAGACTGCCACCCATTGCCCTGTTCCACTGTCAAACCTCGTTGTATTTTTGGAGTACTTGGATTTGATGTCAATTCCCAGGATAACCTGTGTCGGAGTCGCCCCAGCTGTAGGTGTCGAACTCCACCGCAAAAATGTTGGGACCACGGCCACTGCCGTCGAAGACCCCTAAGTTTGTACCGGGCGCGCCGATGGTAGAGTTAACGGGAGCGATGAAGAAGGCAAGGCCGTCGGCTGCACCCCTCCTGGAGGAGATGACCATAAATCCAAAGGTGGTTTCGAAGGAGGATTGTCTTCTGGTAGAACGCGACCAGAATTGCAGTGGCCAAGCGTGCAAGATTCGGCCGACGCTGTCCTGAATTGGGCGGCCTAAGGAATCGGTTTTTGTAAGGCGTATGAAATTTTCATGTGTTGGAATGTGTGCGTCACCCTGGAAGATTAGGCCATGGGGGTTCGCATTGAACTTATTGAAGGTGAAGGAGGTTGTGATTTGTGAATGGACAGTTTTGCTGCAGGTGGCTAGCATCAAGAAAACACTGGTCTTCTACGCTATTTTCATACATTATCTTTTGTGTCACACGTTAAGTGATTGACGTAAAATCCAACCATTGCCCCTAGGGTTTAAGATTTAGGGTATAGTTTCTCTCTCCTACCTATGGTCCATATAACGATGTGACACAGGAGATAATATACCAAATGACACAAAGAATTCGAGCCGCATCAAGAACAAGGCTGTACACCAAAGGGGAGCTGGCTTGGATATGAAGGTCATATTGGTAATTTTGCTTTTCAGTATGTTATGGGATGCTGCATACACCTACACTCACTCTTATTTATACCTACCAATATACTGTATATCTACAAATATTTCTGCTAAGGATAAAGCATCACATATACGGTATCTCTATTTCATTTATCAATGAATGATACGTTTGAAAAAATATAAGAATCTTTCATTTTATTTCTCTTCAACATGTAAAAAAATACTCTTGAAATTGAAATATGTATTTCATGGTGTCCAAACCATAAACAACCAAAATAAATAAATAAATAAATTAGAAAAGGATAAAAAATATGAAACGATTTTATAAAATAATTAACGTATAGAAAAATCGGTCTCCACATACCACTAATACCACTACTCATTACAAAAAGTATAAAATACTCTTAACCTCATGTGAAAATTTTTAGTTATTTACTCCCTCTGTCCCATAATAAACTTCATCGTTACTGTAGACACGGAGTTTAAGAAAAATTATTTTTTTTTATAAATTTTATTGATTTTTGGAGGGTAATGAAGTATTTTTAGATGATTAAATAAATTATAAAGTATATTATGTATGTTAGGTGCGAGTGATTTTGTAATTAAGATGTACTTTTAGAAGTGAGAATTGATGTAATTAATACTCCCTCCGTACGCCTTTAAGGGTGTCATTTGCTTTTTTGCACGTGGATTAAGGAGTATTATTATTTAATGTGTAGTGGGTAGTTGTATTAGTGGAGGTGTGGGTCCTATTGTTTAGTTGTATTATTGGGTGTGTGTGGACCCATATGTATAAAAAAGGAAATGAGACCCTTGAGGGCGGACGCTCAAAATGGAAAAATGATACCCTTGAAAGCGGACGGATGAAGTATTTTCTTTTTTTGGATAGTCAAGTTTAATATGAGACGAATTAAAATAGAAAGTGTGAAATTTATTATGGGAAAAAGTGAGTAATTTATAGGAGCGAATATAATCCTAAATAAATATGGAACATTATCCATATGCCCGCAATATTACAATTTTAATTTATTTTTTTTATCTCCCATCCTCAATTTTAGTCATTTTTATTATTTTAGTCATTTTTATCTAAATTTAGTCAAATTTTTTTGTCCATATTTAATCCTTTATGTCACAATTTTTCTAATTTTGGTCCAAAATTTGGACAAAGGACTAAATATGGATTAAAATGACCAAAATTAGAGAAAAATGACCAAAATAGACAAAAATGATCAAAATTGAGAATTTTTGTAATAAAAAAAATACTCCCTCCATCATATTTTAAGAGTCTTTTTTCCATTTTGATCGTCACATCTAAAGAGTCTCATTTTCTTTTTTACACATATGGGACTCACACACACCCACTAATACAATTAAAATATTGGACTCACACTCCCGTTAATATAAGTACCCACTACACATTAAATAATAATACTTCTTAATCCACGTGCCAAAAAGCAAAAGATCCTCTTAACGAGGGACGGAGGGGGTATTAAAATTGGAATCAGTCATACTTTGATTACGAATTTTGATACTCCCTCCGCCCGCTTCTAAGATATCAATTTTACTATTTTTGGCGTCCGTTTTAAAGGTATCCATTCCCCTATTTAGTAAAAAAGTACACAATATGGCCAACCACTTCCCTCTAATACAATTACCCACTTTATATATAATAATAATACTCCTTAATTCAAGTGCAAAAAGCAAATGGATACTTTAGAACCGGACAGAGGGAGTATTATTCTTAAAGAAATTTGATAAAGATAAAAGGGTATTTTATCTCATCTCTCATTACTACGTCCTAAAATATTAGATCCATATCTTTTATTTCACAATGGTATTCCATTCCTATTCCATAACTAATTTTCTATTAATATATTAGTATATTTTAATTAATGACCATTGAATACTTGCACACACCCTTCGTCCCGTAACAAGATTCACATTTATTGTTCACGTTGTTTAGAAGAATTACTTTTCATTGACTTTATTGACTATTAGGGGTATTTTAGTATTTTTAGATAATAAATAAAGTGTGAAGTAATGTTACGAGGGTGCAAAATGAGTGACATATTACACATTAAAGTAACTTAATTTTGAGGTTCTTAGATGATAAAGTTTTGTTTCCTTTCTTTTATTTTCGGGTGAAATGTATTGTGAGAGTGAGACGAGGAAAGTGTGAAAAATTTTGTTGACTTGTTTTCATGACAAGTGAGTAAGTAAACTATGTTTGTGAGACCAACTCTGTAGTAATAGGGCAAGGCAAATTTATTGATAGATGTGAATTCCCAACTTGTAAGGAAAGCAGCAGGGATACACACACACACACACAGGTGGGGGTACATGAACATGCATGATATTAGTAGGTGCACACTTAGTAGTAGATCAGTAGTGCGCTTTAGATTATTTATTTATTTGGTTAATTAAAGAGGGGCAGCTGCTTCCACACTCTGGCGAATGTAGGTTCCCGTGGTGGCCGGCACAAGCGTGGATGTGAAGCTCCATGACACAAGGTCGAAAACTCCTTAAATTCTAGATGGCGCGCCTCTGGTCGAGGCAGAGACCCGACTTGAACCTGCTGGTGGAGAATGGAGGTGAGGTCGTAGGTGTAAGTGAGTGAGGCTGTCTGGGAGGCGGTTCTGGCTTCAACCCTTATCAGTTTGGTGTTGGAGTTGTAGCTTATGGTTGCCGTCACCAATTACCTGCTTCCACTGTTAAACCTGGTTGTGTTCACGGAGTACTTGGATTCGATGTCGATCCCCAAGTGGAGATAATCCGGGTCGGAGTCGCCCCAGCTGTAGGTGTCGAACTCCACCGCAAAAATGTTGGGGCCACGACCACTGGCATTGAACACCCCGAAGTCTGTACCAGCCACGGAGCGATGAAGAAGGCAATGCCGTCAGCTGAAGCCTCTGTGGAGGGCGTGACCACAAAGTGTAGGGTGGTCGAGAAGATGGGTCGTTTTGCATTGGAACGTGACCAGAATTGCACTGGCCGAGAGTACAGGACTCGGCCTACGCTGTTCTGCGTCGGCCTGCCAGAGGAATCGGTTTTGGTAAGGCGTAAGAAATTAGCATTAGATGGAACGTTGGCGTCACCCTGGTAGGTGAGGCCATTGGGGTTTGCATCGAACTTATTGAAGGTGAAGGAGGATACGGTTGGTGAGTGGAATTGATAGTGTTGGCTAGCATCATGAACAATGCTATCCACCAAATGTAAAAACACCGATTCCATCCCATAAAATTAGAATATTTGAATATTTTTAAGTAAAAAGAATCATGTTGGTGAAAATAAAATTTTAAAGTTATTAGACTATTTCGGAGAAATTAACTTTCCTTTAGCTATTTTGAATAAAGTAAATTTGTATGAGATGATTTAATTAATTTTAAACTCCAAATACGTGTATAAAATTCGGTTAGGATGAACCATCACATGTTGCGCCTATTAATTCGTTATTTATGGGCAAAGTCTTGTTTGAGTATGAATTTAGATTCAAAGACCCATTTTTTTTTATTTTTTTTTCTCATTTTAAGATTTGCAATAAATTTTATTTTCTTATTTTAAATTGTAGAAAAAATAATAAGGGAAATAGTTGAAATTGACACGTTTATTTTCAATTAGCATATAATTAGTACAATTAGCATAAAATTAGTATAATTAGTGATTCTTTTATTTTATTTGTCTTCCAAAAATCATGGGAAGAGAGTTGTATACACGTGTATTAATACAAGTTTTTGAAATCACCAACTTATCGGTAATCACCATATCTATTGTTTACATGGTATCAGCCTACACGATCCTCTAAATTTCACTCTTCCACACATAAATCTTCTGCCAAAATCCTTCTTCTTTCTCGTTTGATTCCTTCATCACCATGGCAACACAAACTTCTGACCTTCTACCTGTTAATACTATGATTAACATAACGCCGGTAAAACTTGACTCCTCCACTTATCTTGTTTGGCAGCGTCAGATCCTCCATATGGCTGAGTGCTTCGATCTACAGGGTTTCCTCGATGGTAAGGCCGTTGCTCCTTCGCCCACCGTCATATCTGAATCCTGTGAATCTTCTCCCAACCCCGCTTATCTCTTATGGCGGATGAAAGATCATAAGTTACTGTCTGTTATCTGGACTTCCTTCTCTGCAGAAGCCATGACCGAGGTCATTGAGTGCTCGACTGCGCACTCTGCCTGGACAACATTAAAGGCTGTCTTCTCTGGCTCTTCAGCCTCCCGCACACATCAGTTGTGTGAAGAGCTTCTCTCCCTTAGGCGTGGTGATCAATCCGTCGAAGAATATGGTACGAAATTTAAAGGGTTGCGCGATCAATTTTCTGCGATTAATTGTCGAGTCGATAATTCTGACAAATGCCACTGGTTCTTGCGTGGATTAGGAAGTCAGTTCACCTCTTTTGCAGACACACGTCTCGCACTTACTCCTCTGCCTATGTTTCGCGATCTCTTGCATCAGGCGAGACAATTAGAATCCATGCTTCGTGCTATGGATGCCACGCCTATTTCATCCGCTGCTTTCTCGGCTGAACAAGGTCAGTCGGGAAATGGGCAGCACTCAGGTGGTCGTCATGATTCCAGTATGGGTGGCAATCGATCCGACCGATCTGCCGGACATCATTCCAGTGGTGGTCGTGGTTATTTTAATGGAAGGGGGCGCGGACACGGTGGGCAATATGTTCAGCCTCCAAACTCAGGCAGTGGTCGTGGCAATTTTAATGGCAAGAATCGCATGTACACGCCTCTTTGACAAATCTGCCGTGGGGATCACTATGCAGACAAGTGACCACAATTTCTCACTGCCCGTAGTTCTATTCCTACTGCTCATTTGGCTCAGGCTTTCAAAGCATCTTGTAATGTGACGCCTTGGGCTCCTGATTGGTATCTCGACTCCGGTGCCTCCGCTCATATAACAAATCAGCATTCAGCCCTCGACTCCTACGAGCCTTACTCTGGTAATGGATCCGTTATTATTGGAAATAGTAATTCTTTATCCATTTCGCATATTGGCTCGAGTAATTTAACTCCTGAAATCAAATTATTAGATGTGCTTGTTGTTCCTCATATTACGAAAAATTTGTTATCTATCAGTAAATTGACCTCTGACTATCCTGTTGATGTTATCTTCTCTGACACGTCTTTTGAAATTCAGAATCGGGTAACCAAGAGAATTCTAGCTCAGGGTAGATGTGAAAAGGGGTTATATTTACTTGATCATGGTGTTCCAACTTTAGTTGCGGCACTTCGTAATAAACCTTTGAAGGCTAGTTTTTCTTTATGGCACTTACGTTTGGGGCATGTCCCTTTCAGTGTTATTTCACTTTTGAATATTAGGACATTTATCAGTTTCGTCGTTATTGCCGGATCCTGGTATGTGTTCCAGTTGTCAGTTAGCCAAGAGCAAACATTTGCCTTTTACTTTAAATGACAAACGTGCTACTGCTGTGCTTGACTTAATTCATTGTGATTTGTGGGGTCCAGCACCCATTCATACTTCTGATGGTTATAAGTATTATGTGGCTTTTGTTGATGATTTCTCGAGGTTTACTTGGATTTATCCTTTACGAGCTAAATCAGACTTCTTTGACACTTTGATGTATTTTCATAAATTTGTCTGCAATCAGTTTTCTCGTACTGTTAAAGTGTTTCAGAGTGATGGAGGTACAGAATTTGTTAATACTCGAGTTTGTGAGTTTATGTCTGTTAATGGTATTCATCATCGTTTGTCTTTTCCGTACACGCCACAAGAAAATGGTCATGCAGAACCAAAACATCGCCATATTTCTGAATCTGGTCTTTCCATGATATTTCATTCTCATGCTCCTGCATCTTTCTGGTTTAATGCATTTTCTACTGCTGTGTATATCATTAACAGGCTTCCGTCATCCATTCTTCATGACAAATCGCCATTTGAAGTCTTGTTTGGGTCTGCTCTGAATTATGCACTTTTCCGACCTTTTGGTTGCCGAGTCTTCCCGTACTTACGTGATTATGCAGCTAATAAAATTTCTCCTCCTAGTCACCCATGCATCTTTTTGGGTTATAGCAGTGTTTATAAAGATTTTCGTTGTCTGGATCCAGACCTATCTCGGATTTTCATTACAAGGCATGCTCAATTTGATGAAACCTTATTTCCGTTCTCCCATAAGGCGAACTCCACTTCACCTGGTAATTTGGATATTGTCAGTTTTTTGGATAGGGCATCTCTTCCATCCATACCCACTCGTGCACCATCATCGGTACTGACTCCTACTTCGGGACTTTCGCCCCAGCCTTGACTCGCTCCTCTTGCAGATGACGAGGGTATTGTGGCTCCTGCCGTACAACCTCCTCCTCCTCCTACCGAGCCTGATATTATGCACGAACCTGAACAATCTTCTCCTCTTCCTATCGAGCAAGTAGCCTCAGTTGCACCACTTGTTGTCCATCCTATGGTTACTCGAGCTAGAGCCGGAGTCTTTAAACCCCGCTATCCAGTTGACTTATCCTCCACTGCTCTTCTCTCAGCTCTTGTTGCTTGCTCTGAGCCTCGTGGTTTTAAGTCCGCTTCTAAGTCTCCAGCTTGGCTATCAGCCATGCAGGAAGAAATTGATGCTCTTCGTGCTAATAATACAAAGGATCTCGTACCTCCTCTTTATGGTGCGAATATTGTTGGTTCCAAATGGGTTTTCAGAACTAAATTTCATGCAGATGGCTCCATTGAGTGTCACAAAGCTCGTTTGGTTGCTCAGGGATTTACTCAGATTCCTGGTTCGGATTTTCACCATACTTTCAGTCTGGTTGTAAGGGCTGCTACGGTCCGTGTTGTCTTGGCTCTTGCTGTTCAGCGTGGGTGGGGCTTACATCAACTTGATGTCAAGAATGCCTTTCTCAATGGTGTTCTGGCCAAACCAGTTTTCATGGTTCAACCCCCTGGGTTTGTTGATCCTCGGTTTCCAGATCATGTATGTCGGCTTAAGAAGGCATTGTGTGGTCTTCGCCAAGCTCCTCTTGCTTGGTTTCAAAGATTTAGTACTTATCTTCTTAGTCTGGGCTTTCTTCAAAGTCGAGCAGACACGTCCCTCTTTCACTTCCATCGGGAAAAATCCACTATCTTTCTCCTATTTTATGTGGATGATATCATCGTGATGGGTAATGACCCAACTTTGCTTCGGAGGTTCATATCTCGAACTCATCAGGAGTTTGCCATTAAGGATCTCGGTCATCTCACCTACTTTCTTGGTCTTGAAGTCTCCTACACTTCTGATGGTCTCTTTGTTGGTCAGGCCAAATACGCTCATGATATTCTTAAGCGTGCTGAGTTGTTGGACTCAAAATTCATTGCTACGCCTTTGTCTCCAGGGAAAGTTCTTACTCATGACGGTTCTCTATTCCGTGATCCTACACTTTATAGGTCTCTTGTTGCGGCACTTCAGTACTTAACTATCACTCGATCGGATCTCTCTTACGCTGTCAATCTTGTTAGTCACTTTCTCCTGATCACTTTCAGGCTGTCAAGCGTATCCTCCGGTACGTGAAGGGCACAATGCACTTTGGCTTGTCTTTCAGTCGTCGTTCATCCTCTTTCATTGTTGCCTACTCGGATGCCGACTGGGCTCATTGCATTGACACTCGTCACTCTACATATGAATATGCTATTTTTCTTGGGGGAAATCTTGTTTCTTGGAGTGCCAAGAAATAACCCACAGTTGCTCGTTCTAGTTGTGAATCTGAATATCGTGCTATGGCCAATGCTACTGCTGAACTTGTTTGCTTCTCGAATCTTCTACATGAGCTTCAGTCTTTTTCTTCCTCTCGGCCTCAGCTCCTTTGTGACAATAAGAGTGCTATCTTCCGTAGCAAGAATCCTGTAGCCCACAAACGAGCTAAGCATATCGACTTGGATTATCATTTTGTTCGAGAGCTTGTGTCTTCAGGGAAGCTTACAACATGCTTTGTTCCTTCTCATCTTTAGCTTGCCGACATCTTCACGAAGAGCCTCTCCCAGCCAGCTTTTGAGTTTCTCAGGTCCAAGCTTTGCGTATGCCTTCATCCCACGCAACGCTTGAAGGGGGTAATAAGGGAAATAGTTGAAATTGACACGTTTTTTTTTAATTAGCATATAATTAGTATAATTAGTGATTCTTTTATTTTATTTGTCTTCCTAAAATCATTGGAAGAGAGTTGTATACACGTGTATTAATACAAATTTCTGAAATCACCAATTTATCAGTGATCACCATATCTATTATTTACCAAAAAAATAAAATAATTATTATAAACATTCAAATCGAATATATATTATTTTAGTTGACATTTTGTATTGAATTCCGAAAAAAAAAATTACGACAAACACTAGGACGAAAAAAAAAAAATTTGTCCCTTTATATGGGACATATCTAAATTAATGGAGCCCAAGAGCAAGACATACATTAAAAATTGGTTACTTGAATGGAAATTTTCTATAATTAATCTCATATTAAGCAAATTAAGTAGCTATTCTCAATGTTGTTAATTTATTATTCATTGGCAAACGAGCTATTCAACCACGGGTGAATATTTTAATTAAAGTTTTCATGGATAATTGATAGAGTATTTCAGATCTCCACTACCATTGAAAATAGTTAAAAAACTAAGATTCCTTTTAACCTCATGTTTTAGTCAGTTAAGGACACCTTAAACTACTAAAAATGATTAAAGAAAAAAGAAGATAAGTGGTCCAATACAGTCTGTACGTCGTGTGTGTATGTCTAATCTCCGACCTTCAATTATTTTGCACGAAAATAGTATTCTCCATCCTTATCCATTATGATGCACTGTATGCATCCTGACATTTAAATTGAATTTCCTATACTCTGCTCTAAATGAGTGATAAAAGAAAATGAGAAAAAAGATAAATTCTTCTATTTAAGTTTAGAATCATAATGTTCATACAGATTTTTACTTTCATTCAGATTTTATTTTATTCAATACTATTTAGAAAAGCTAAAAGAATTTATAATCAAGCCAGTTCCGCAACTTCATTTTAATTTTTGTTGGAACACTATTCCTACAAAAGTTTTAATTTTCGACAAAGTTTAAATACAATTAAAGATTAAATTGATATTTTAAACTTTTTTGAAATCTTTCCAAGTAAAACATATATTATGGGAATTTTATTTTTTTTAGCTCAATTGATTTTTATTCTTCACAAAAAAGATGACAAAAATAATTAATTAAAATAAAATAATAATAATAATAAGAAGAAATATCCATTAATTATAGTTAATATCTAAATGTTTTGCGTAGTACATTTCATTTTCTTCACTATTTATGGTGTTTAATTAATATATATATATATTAAATTTCTCAAAATAGTTAGTACGTTTATTTTGTTTCACACATCTCACTTTTGCTCCGATTTCATTCTAAAAAAATATTTTTCACTAATTTTTATCTCATAAATTTTGTTAAAGCATCGATTCAGTCCCACATAATTAAAAAAAAATGGACATTTTTAAGTAAAAGTAAACATTTTTATGTGAATTTAAAAGCTATGAGATTTATTTTAGATAAACTAAATTTCTGTAGACTATTTTGAATAAAGTAAATTTGTATGGAATGGTTTAGATTTTTGTTCACTGATTTTTCTATTGAAATTATAATCTAACCCTCAAGTGTAAGGATCTAATTGTAGTGCGCGTGCCACGTGCCTTATAGCGAAAATCAAGGTTTCTGGTGAAAGATTAGCAAAATCAAAGGAAACATCTAAATTATGGTACTAAATTGATACAAATATCTTTTTTGCATATAATTTAAAGTTTTAAATAGTTATGTGACTGAAAAAGTTTTTAACTCGAAAAACAGACTCCAAAATAGTTTTGTTGGACGAAAATTAAAGTCCTAGTTTTTTTTTTTTTTTGATCTTTTCGAATAAAAAAAAAGGTGAGAGAGTTTATGTTTTAAACTCACCAAGAAACTACAATCAACAAGTAGTATTTAATTTTTTTTTTTAGATTACGCTGTAGCCGCTTGATTTTTTAACCATTACAGTTGCAGCTGCTGTTGGGGACAATTTCTTTTTCTCAACAGCAGTTTAGGGCTCTGCTAGGGGTTGGTCTTGGAGGACCGATTTTATGAATTTAATTTTGATCAATAAATAATTTAAGTTACAAAATATTCCCTCCGTCCCATAAAATGTTTCGCGTTTACTGTTATACGTTGTTTAAAAAAGTTGCACTTTTGATCAACTTTATTGACTTTATAGGGTATTGTAGTAATTTTAGGTAATAAAAAAGTATAAAGTAATGATATGTATGTGAAAAAAGAGTGAAAATTTTGAAAATAAAGTAACTCTTGAGAGTTAAAAGTTTTTTGTCCCATAACTATTTAAAACTTTAGATTTTGTCCCAAAAAAGATACTTGTATTGATTTTGTCACCATAACTATGAATTTTATTTCAATTTTGCTAAATTTTTGCCGGAACCCTCAATTTTCGTTGGAAATTGGTCACGTTCATTGCACGTGATGAATGAATTTGGGGTTCCGAAAAAATTGAGGGTTTCGGCAAAAATTGGGCAAAATCAAAATAAAACTCATAGTTTTGGGACAAAATCAATACAAATATATTATTTTGAGACAAAATTTAAAGTTTGAAAAATTATGGGACATAAAAACTTTTAACCTTATTTTCTGTACAAAATCGAAATATCTTTTCTAACTATTTTTAAGAGCTTCATAAATCATAAAGTAAAATATTATCTGTGAGGATAAGATTTGCAATGGACTAAAGAATTAAAATAGATAAATAAACATCACAAGTTAACATCAGAACAAACAAATCACAAATAATTGTGAGAGTTAAATATTTTTTTTTATCCCATAACTTTTTAAAACTTTAAATTTTATCCCAAAAAAGATATTTGTATCGATTTTATTCCATAACTATGAGTTTTATTTCAATTTTGCCCTATTTTTGCCTTTACCCCCAAATTCATCAGTCACGAGCAACACATGTGACCAATTTTCGGCAAAAATTGAGGGTTCAAATGGAAATTGGGCAAAATTGAAATAAAACTCAAAGTTATGGGATAAAATCGATACAAATATCTTTTTTGGGACAAAATCTAAAGTTTTAAATAGCTATGAGACAAAAACACTTTTAACTCAACTCTTGAAATTGTTAGATAAAATGATGTTTCCTTTTTGGAGTACGAAGGATTTTGTGGAACAAACAAATGAGAAAAGTGTGAAGGGTTTTGTGGGATGGAGGGAATAATAATAATGGGGTTTATTGTAGATACATAACTCATGCGTAATTATATATATCCAACATGATTATTCACGTTTAATGTTGCACGTTGTTTAAAGAATGTTACTATTTTGACTAACTTTATTGACTTTTGGGGTATTTATTAGTTTTCGGTGATAAATAAAGTGTATAGTCATGTTACGAGGATGAATAATGAGTGGCAAAAATGTGAAATTAAAGTAACCTTTTGAGGTCATTAGATAAAGTATTGTTTCCTTTCTTGGAGTGTGAAGGGTTTTGTGAGACAAACAAATGAGGAAAGTGTGAATGAAAAAAAACTCGAGCGAGGATAAAAACTCAGGTGAGTTTTCGTGTAATTTGCGCTTCTTACAGAAAAAAATAGAGAATTATTCAAAAAATCGGACGAGTTTTTGTGAATTGGTCGAATTTTTTAGAATTTTCCGACTAACAGCAGAAAAACTCGACCTTGATAGAAAACTTGGATGATCATCCTTTCTTTTCATACATAACATACTTTATACATTATTAATGACATAAAATGACCACATTTCAATAAAGTTAATCAAAAATAACTTTTTCTTAATATCTATAGTACAGTAAAGGTGAACAATGTTTAGGGGCTGAGAGGGTATATTTTCTAGACAAAATTTATAGTTTTAAAAAGTTATGGGACATAACAAATTTTTGACTCATTAAATTGAGTCACAATTGATGTCAGAGTGAACAGATTAAATAATAAATTATACTCTTCTCTACCAACTTAAACTTATCAAGGCAAATTTATTGATAGATGTGAATTCCCAACTTGTAAGCTTGAAAGCAGGTATACACAGGTGGGGGTACATGAAGATGAACATACATGATTTTAGCAGCTGCACACTTAGTAGTAGATCATGACTAGATCAGTAGTGCGCCTTAGCTTATTTATTTATTTGGTTAATTAATTAGAGAGGGGCAGCTGCTTCCACACTCTGGCGAATGTAAGTTCCCGTGGTGGCCGGCACAAGCGTGGATGTGAAGCTCCACGATACAAGGTCGAAAACTCCGTAAAGTCTAGACGGCGCGTTTCCGGTGGAGGCGGAGACCCCGACTTGAACCTGCTCGCGGAGATTGGAGGTGAGGTCGTAGGTGTAAGTGAGTGAAGCTGTCTGGGAGGCGGTTCTGGCCTCCACTCTAATCAGTTTAGTGTTGGAGTTGTAGCTCATGGTGGCCGTCACCAATTCCCCGCTTCCACTGTTGAACCTGGTTGTGTTTACAGAGTACTTAGATTCGATGTCAATTCCCAGGTGGAGATAATCCGGGTCGGAGTCGCCCGTCGAACTCCACAGCAAATATGTTGGGGCCACAGCCATTGCCATTGAAGACACCGAAATTTGTACCGGCCTCACCCACGGTAGAGTTGACGGGAGCGATGAAGAAGGCAAGGCCGTCAGCCGAAGCCTCAGTGGAGGGCGTGACCACAAATTGTAGGGTAGTTGAGAAGATGGATCGTTTTACGTTGGAACTTGACCAGAATTGCACTGATCGAGAGTACAGGACTCGGCCGACGCTGTCCTGCGTTGGCCGGCCAGCAGAATCCAAAGGTTTTGGTAAGGCGTAAGAAATTGGCGTTGGATGGGACGTTGGCGTCGCGTTGATAGGTGAGGCCACTGGGGTTTGCATCGAAATTAGTGAAGGTGAAGGAGGTTACGGTTTGTGAGTGGACATTGATGGTGTTGGTGGCTAGTATTAGGAACAATGCTATCCACCAATTGGGAAATGGCTGCTTGGACTTGGATATGTTGGCCATATGCTTAATTACTTTTCTTTTTCACTATGCTTTGGTTTGGGGATGCTGAATACACCTTCACTTACTCCTATTTATAGTTGCCAATTTACTGCATGCTAGTTATATCTACAAATAATATACATATATAAATTTCTGATAAGGATGAAGCATCACATGGATTGACTATTTTGATTTTGTTAGTATCCTTATCTATTTCATTTGTTAAATGAAAGAATAAGTGGGTGGGAGGGAAAAAATCTTAATGTAGATTTTATTATATTCTACGTGTACATCAAACTGTTCGCAACGGTAGATCTGAATCGATATCATAAATGCAATTTCTCTATACCATTTTGGTACATCATCTCCTGTGCCACACCCTTGAATTGATGAAACGTAGAATTAACATTTTCAGTTTCAACTTTTCCGTTTCAGTCCTTTTGTAAAAAAATTCAAACTTAAGGACTTATAAGTCCTTTAAGTTTTGCAAAGTTTTAAAATTTAAAAAATAAAAAGTTAAAAGGATTAAAATTGATATAAAATGACTAAAATTTTTAAAAAAAAGTTAAAAATTAAAGAACTTAAATTTGATTAAAATGAATTACAGGATCGAAAATGATATTAACTATATATATGCTACATGCACGTAGCTTGTCATTATAAAATAAAAATGGGTCATCAACTTAGGCAAGTCGAGGAATGGTCAGAAGATTCAGAACTGGATTATTCCTATTCAGTTGGATACATATGTGCTATGCATAGCATAATTTGGGGAGAAATAAATTCTATGCAAATATATATATTATTTTAGATTGATATACCATCTTTAAATATATTAACATTAATTAAAATCATAAAATACATTATATTCATAAAATATCAACCAATATAAAAGTACTACTTCGGGAGGAGGAGCAATATAATTAATGCTTATTTTATTTTGCATAATTAATCTTAGCATGTGTTCTTCACTTGGGCAAATTAAGTTATTAATTAATTAATGATTCATAGGCAAACGAGCTATTCAACGAGGGGTGAATATTTAATTAACAATTTCAATTAATTCATAACACCTCTCCAATGGAAAAAGGAGTATATCAATTTTTATTTTTTATTTTTTCCTTGCTCCGCCTCAAAAGTTAATTCTATCTACGTACTACTATATTTATACATTTACTTTCTTATTCACTTTAGATATAATTTCCACTGATGGTAGAATCCCCCTTCCATCATTAATTTTTATTTTTTACACCTATCACTAAAAAAAATTATTTTTAGCAACGGAATTTACCAACGGAATTAATCCGTTGGTAATTACCAATAGATTAGCAACCAAAATGACATTTTTCCATTAGAAATGGAATACCAAAGAATTTATTCTCTATTTTACCAGCGGAATTCAGTTCCTTGATAATTTCCAACAGATTACTAAGAGAATTCTTATATAAATTAGGACGAAATACCAACGGAATTATTTACCAACAGAATTGATTTTTCGTTGCTAAAAATTTACCAACCACCACTTTACCAATGAAAATTTACCAACGGATTCCATTGTTAATCCATTAGTAAGCCAATTTAACAATGAATTAAGGCTTTTAGCGACGGAAAAAAATAGTTTTTTTGTAGTGTATGTTGCTTTTAATTCTCATTTTGATTTCGTATTTAAATATAAAAAAATAAATAATTATTTAGAATAATATTTATAATTAAAATAATAAAAAAATTATGCTTGTATAATGTATATATTTCTTTACATAATTATTTTAGCATAAATTTGTAAAAATAAAATAAAATAAAAAATACATTTGAAGAAGACATTCAACGATTATAAATTTATTTACAAGATTAAAAATAAAAAATAAGCCACATCTACCTACCTAACGAATATTTCAGATCTCCACTATCATTGAAAATAGTTTAAAAAATTTAGATTCCAAGACCTCGTATTTTAGTTTGTTAATGACACCTTAAACTATAGGAAAAAAACATTCATCCTTAAGGGAGGGAAATCAAAATATATCGAGAAAATAAAAGAATAAAAACAACACAAGGAATTTTACGTGGAAACTTCAAATCGGAGAAAAACCACGGACCTGAGAAAATGCTTACTATATGAAAACTTTTACAATCACACAAAAGCTTCTCTCTCCCGACCCCAAAACTACCACACTATTACAAATCTTTAACTAATTCTCAATTTTTCTCTAAACTCTCAAATAGAGAATACAAGAAAGGAATAAAAGAATCACGTATAAAGATTATATTGTTCTCTTTTTGGTGTGTCTAATATCAGAATAAAAGTCTCCTTATATAGCAATTAAGAATCCTCTTTTCTGATCTCTCATCCGATGTGGGACAAGCAGAATACCTTTATTTTATATTTGACAAACTCAACAATCTACACCTTACCAAAAATAAAATAAAACTCATTGTCTTTACCGACAATCAATTCTCAATCTCCTGAGAATCATCCTACTCCACCATATGAGTAGATCCACTTAGAATAATCCATTCTAAGAATTTCCTTGCGGCAACATATCGAAAAATACCTGCTGAAACTTTATGGTGCAACTTCCAACTCTTGGCCTCCCTAGAAGTCCATCAACCATCAATATACTTTTCCACCACACACATTCATGTCAAGTCAATGTATGCAAACTTGTGGCCCAGCTAACAATACTACACCCTTTTTCCATGACAACTAGGCATGTCATGAGGATCTTCATTTTCTCCTCAGAGAAAATCCTCCACAATATTAGCTTTAGACTCGGAGTTGTTTGCCGTACCAACTCCACCTCGAACAGCTCCACCTCCGCGTGGACAAAATCGCTTTGTATGCCCAGGTTCTCCGCACTTCCAACAAACCACATTCTTGGAGTCCCTCTTCTTTCCTCCATTGCCACTCGCCAACATTACTGAATTTTCAGTAGTACGCCCTTCACTCATCAGCCTCCTTTCCTTAGAAAGAAGTTTACCTGTGTCTTCAGCAAAATTTAAAGTTTCCTTACCATACATCAGAATTGGCTTCATGTGCTCGTAGGAACGTGTCAGAGACAAGATAAGCCTCAATGCCTTATCCTCATCTTCAATCTTCACTCCAATTGCTTCTAGTTCAGATATGATGTCATTAAGAGTACTTAGATGATCAGAGATTTGTGTACCTTCTTCCATTCGAAGCGTGTGAAATTGTTCTTTCAGGTACAACCGATTTGAGATACCCTTTGCCTGGTATAGTTCCTCAAACTTGTTCCATAGCTCCTTGGCATTCGAAATACCATGTACATTAGCAAGGACATTCTTAGCCAGTGATAAGCGTATTGTGCTTGCAGCCCGCAAATCCAAATCCTCCCAATCTTCATCACTCTTTTTATCACTCTTTCCAGAATCTTTGCCGGAACTTCCTGTGCCATCCGTTGAACCTGGCTTTCCTTTCAGTGCCTTGTGTAACCCAGATTGTATCAGCACATCTTTTACTTGTACTTGCCACAACACAAAATTAATTCTACCATCAAATTTCTCGACATGAAACTTAATTGAAGATATATTTTGCCCTACCCTAACCTAATGAATAACTGTCTCTTAAAAAATCTTTTCTGATGTGGAAGATCAGACTAAGCTACAACCACAAAGCATACTAAGAATTTTTAAAAGTGCCGAACCGAGCTCTGATACCACTTTGTTGGAAAAAAGCATTCATCCTTAAGGGAGGAAAATCAAAATATATCGAGAAAATAAAAGAATAAAAACAACACAAGGAATTTTACGTGAAAACTCCAAACCGAAGAAAAAGGACCTGAGAAAATGCTTACTATATGAAAAATTTTACAATCACACAAAAGCTTCTCTCTCCCGACCCCAAAACTACCACACTATTACAAATCTTTAACTAATTCCCAATTTTTCTCTCAACTCTCAAATAGAGAATACAAGAAAGGAATAAAAGAATCACGTATAAAGAGTATAGTGTTCTCTTTTTGGTGTGTCTAACATCAGAATAAAGGCCTCCTTATATAGCAATTAAGAATCCTCTTTTTCTGATCTCTCATCCGATGTGGGACAAGTAGAATACCTTTATTTTATATTTGACAAACTCAACATAAACCACTAAAAATGATTAAAGAAAAGAGAAGATAAGTGGTCCAATACTACAGTCCATACGTCGTGTGTGTATGTATAATCTCCGACCTTCAATTATATTGCACCAAAATAGTGTTCTCCGTCCTTATCCATTATGATGCACTGTATGCTTACATTTAAATTGGATTTTCTATTCTACGATTTAAATGTGTGAGAAAAAAAAAGTAAGAAAGGTAAATTCTTCTAGTATTTAAGTTAAGGATCAACGTATTCAATATAGATTTTTTATTTCATTCAGATTTTTATTTTATTCAAAACATTAAAAAAGTTAAATGAATTTATTGAGTTCCACAATTTTAAATCAATTTAGAGTCGTAAATTTTAATTTTTGTTGGAATTGCACATATTTCAGCTACCTGATCAGAGCCATGAGAACGATTCGAAGTTCAGAATCATGTGCTTTTACGAAATTTGTAAATTAGATAAACAAATTAATTAGAATATGATCACTAATGTACGTCGTAAATTTGATTTGAATTTAGTTATTTGATTATTTCATTACAAAATTAAAAATCGAACTGCAACCTAAAAAAAATATTATTTCAGAATCAAAACCAAAACCAAAACAAAAAATATACGTGGTGTGAACGAATCAAATTAACCATTTGATTTTATTGGAAGGATTATTTCGATTATAAGTCACCCAAAAAAAAATTTTGCAACAAAATTTACCAACGAAATTCAATCTATTTGTAATTATCAACGGATTGCCAATAAAAATTACAAATTTCTTTTAGCAACGGAATGCTAATGAATTTATTCTCTATTTTACCAATGAAATTCAATCCGTTAATAATTACTAACGGATTACCAATTGAATTATTAATCAACGGAATTGAATTTTCGTTGCTAAAACATTAACAACCACCACTTTACCAACAGATTTCGTTGTTAATTCGTTGTTAAACCAATTTATCAATGAAATTAAGATTTTTACCAACGGAATATTTCATTGGTAAAAAATATTTTTTTGTAGTACTCCCTCTGTCTCAAGTGACTTCTCAAATTAAATTACTTCACATTTTCCGTTTTTATTCATGTCACATTAAATTTTATCACCAAAATAGAAAACACCACACCAAAATCCAACTCTAAAATTACATCTTAATTATAAATTTATACCCCCACTCTCACCTACAACAAACTTTATAGTTTATTTATTACCTAGTTAAAAGTTAATAAAGTTGATCAAAAAGATATTTTTCTTAAACTTTGTGTCTACAATAACGGTGAAAAATAATATGTGATGGAGGTGGTATATATAATTAAACATAGGTTAATTATAGTGTGCACCGGGTGCACCCTATCTAGGGTGCACCCATATACAAATATAAACAAAAACATATACAATTATGAGCAAAAATGTATACAATTTAATTGTTAATTTTTTTAATGAAAATTTGAGTGTAAAAGAATATACAATAATTAAAAAACATGTATACACTATTAAATGAAAAATTATACACATATAGATGTTGTTTTTTTAATGAAAAACTTAATGTGAAAAAAGTATACAATTATTACAAAATACATATACAAAATAAAATAATATGTATACAAAATAGAATAATAAGTCATATTGCACCCGAGTGCACCCAAGCACTCTTAAATATATGACGTAGGTTAATTATAGACGAAATGATTGTGTGAAGCCTGCGGATAAAGTGATGGGAACTCTTTTGATATTTTATTCCTTTCCATGTTTTCTTTAACAATGAATGAATGGTACATTACTTTAGTTTTTTTTTTCTCATAAAAAGAAACGTGATATTATTTTTTAACTAGAGTTTGATTATAAAATTAGCCTCCCAATGGAGTTTTTCAAGAAATCTTAATTTAAAATTATTGTGGATACCAAAAAGTTGTAGATAATATAGTTTAATTACGATTACTATGATATTAGCCAGCCACCCACATGGAGATTTAAAAGAACTTGATTTTAAATTATTGTGGATACCAATAATTTGTTTATATAATCGCTCAATTACGGTTGAGTTACGCAATTAGTTTCCCACATGGAGTAATCAGAGAATCTTTGGTTTTAAATTAGGCGGTGTTATTACTTATTACCCACGAAAGGTTAGTAAGGAATATAATATTCTCTAGAGAAATATTTCATGTATTTTTATGCATAAAATTTTTTTAAAAAAATTATATATAAAGTAAAAAAAAAGAAATATTTTACATAATTAATGTAAAAGTTGCATAAAGTTGTGGGATGGCTGTATAAAAATATACATTTGCTTTTGTTCTAATAGGCAACATTACACAACGGGATAAATACCGATTTGGTCCCATAACTATCCTCATGGTCCTTTTTAGTTACAAAAAAGATAAGTTTGTCAAATTAGTCCCACCAGTGAAGAAATAGGGCCAAATATGTTATAAATGAAAATAATTTGAGATAACTTAGAGATATATAATATCATTTTTAGTCCCTTTAGAAGACAATTTTAGTCCTATAAACTATTTCAATTTTAATCCTTTGTGTAAATTTTGGTCTGTGATTTTTCACTTTTTTAGTTTTGCTCTTTTTGAATTTTTTAAAAACTTATAGGTTATAGTTTTGCAAGTTTGTTTTTTCTTTTAAAACAACTAAAATTGAAAAGTAAAAATTTATAGGACAAAATTAATTTTAAAGAACTAAAATAAAAAAATGAAAAATTATAGGATAGAAATTGGATAAGTTTAAAATCAAATCGCCTTATATAAATTTATTTTATTCAAAATAATCCAAAAAATCCTAATTCTTCAAAATAGTCACATACCTTCTAAAATCTCACCAACCTGATCAATTTTACAAAAATATGAAAATTTTCTAATTTCGCGTGATGTGACTGAATAGGTGATTTTACAAAATTATTGGATGAATTTGGTAAAAAAATATTGTGTTGGAACGAAATCGGTGAAAATCCGTAAGGTTTGGTACAAAAATCCTAACTATTTTGGGATCTTTTCGGATATAATAAAATATACAGGATGGTTTATGTTTTAATCTCATATTTGATTTAGCCAAAGTTATAGGGGTGAAATTGATATTTTCTCAAATAATTTCTCTAAAAGTTTTCAAACCCTCAAAAAGTTTCAAGGAAATAATACCCATTTTCTTATTTGCAACTTTGATTACATAATCTATTGTGTACGAAAATTGATTATTTATGGATTGAATTCATATATGTTGTGGATTATTTATGTTGTAGTAAGTAATCATACATAATTAATAGTAATAAATATTTATTGATAGATGTGGATTCCCAACTTGTAACGCAAGTAGAGACATAGGTTGGGGCACATCAAAATGCACACTTAATAGTAGAGTAGAGCATAGCAGTACGACTTATTTGCTTATTCAGATGTAGATTACTTAGAGAGGGCCAGGTGCTGGTTCCACATTCTGGTGAATGTAGGTTCCGTTGGCGACCGACTCAAGCGTGGATGTGAATGTCCAGGAGACGAGGTCGAAAACTCCGTAAATTCCAACTGCTTTTCCCGTAGAGGCAGAGAGATACCGACTTGAACCTGCTGGTGGAGAATGGAGGAGAGGTCGTAGGTGTAAGTGAGTGAGGCTGCCTGGGAGGAGGTGGTGGCGTCCACCCTTATTAGTTTGGTGTTGGAGTTGTAGCTTATGGTGGCTGTCACCAGTTCCCAAGTTCCACTGTCGAACTTGGTCGTATTTTTGGAGTACTTGGATTCGTGTCAATTCCCAGGTGGAGATAATCGGGGTCGGAGTCCTCCCAGCTGAAGCCTGAAGATGTCGAACTCCACTGCAAATATGTTGGGACTACGGCCTCTGGCATTGAAGACCCCGAAGTTTGTACCATCCACGTCCACTGTGGAGTTAACGGGAGCAATGAAGAAGGCAAGGCCGTCAGCCGCACCCCATGTGGAGGGTGTGAACACAAATTGTAGGGTGATTGAGAACTGGGGCGGAGCTAGACAAATTTTCTAGCGGGCTAGATATAAAACCAAATTGATTATAATTCTAATTCATATACTCCTAGTGAAATATAAAAATATTAAAAAAATGATTTTGAGATAGTATCATATAATTCTTTATATTTATAATTATGAAAAGTTTAGCCAATGCTTTTTCATTGATTCAAAATAAAAACTTATACTCTTTAATAAGAGTCGAAGTTATCTATTTCTCGATGTAAACTTTCAAATTATTTGCAAAAAAACTCATCATCCATTTTGCTCTGAAGTGTTGGTTGGATTTTTATTTTTTTTAATGGTTGTGAATGTTCTCTTTGTGGTAAATGTTGATATTAAATATTACTATGCTAAAAATATAATTGAATACTCACTTCATCCCATAACACATTTCACGCTACCTCATTTATGGGTCTCATTACACTTTTCAAAAGAAATAATGTTTCAATACACTTTACTTGAAAAATGACACTCACAACCTTACATATATACTCCCTCCGTCCCATAGAAGTTGACACACTTTCCTTTTTGGTTTGTCCCACTAAAGTTGACATATTTCCTTTTTAATACATGTTACCCACACAAAAATAATTAATCTATTCTCATGGACCCCAAATATCACCTCTAATACAACTACTCACTACACATTAAATATTATTTCTCTCACTTCACTTTATTTCACTTTACATTAAATTATTATACTCATTAATCTCCGTGCCAAAAAAAAAATTATACCGACTTCTCCAGGAAAGAGGGAGTATCATTTATTTATTACTAAAAAAGACTATTACATTAGTCTCAAAAGTCAATAGAATCTATTGAAAAGAACCTTTCTTAAATTCCAAATGTACAATAACTATGAAAATTATACAAAAAAAAAAATAAAGGGAGTATTATATATATAATGATGTTTTAAATTAATATTGAATAATTAAAAATACTATTACATACTCCCTCTGTCCCTAGGAAAAAGTCTTATTTTACCATTTTGGTTGTCCAACTCAAAGGATCCCATTTTCTTTTTTGGATATATGGGACCCACCCACACTCACTAATACAATTAAAACATGGGGTCCACACACCCACTAATACAACTACCCACTACGCATTAAATAATAATACTCCTTAATCTACGTGCCCAAAATAAATGAGACTCTTTCCAAGGGACGGAGGGAGTATATAATATGAGTTCTTAAAAAAAAAAAAATTTTGGGGGGCTAAAGCCCCTCAAGCATACACAAGGCTCCGCCCCTGGTTGAGAAGATGGGTTTTCTCGAAGGTGACCAGAACTGCACTGGCCGAGTGTACAAGACTCGGCCAACAAAATGGAAGTTTAAGGGTGTAGTTGATCCCATTGAAGTTTGAACAAGATGAAGGGCTAATGTGACCCTTTTCCTTTTATTTTTAAAAAAATAAAGGGCTTCTTTGATCATATTAAGAAAGGTAGGTGGTTGGTATATAGCACAAAAGAAAGTTTAAGAGTCTAGTTGATCCCATAGAATAAGATAAATGGCTTATGTATAATCTTTTTCCTTAAAATTAAAGATCAAGAACCTATTTGATCTAGAATGATAACTTTGAGGGTTAAATTGACCCTTTTCTCTTAAAAAATCTCTTTTAATTGAGCTGACAATATATGATGAAATAAAGTACTAATACTTTTGATATTGATTGACTTCTTGTAAGCATATTCAAAAAGTAAGAGAATCCCATCCTACAATTTACTTCTCCATGAATAGGGAGATGGGGCCAATGGTGGGATACTTTTAGTAGGAGAGTAAAACGTCTCATAAAAGAAAGAACATGTAATAAATTAAAAAGCATCAATTTTGGTCGTTTTTTAAAGACTAGTTTTTGATATACTTTAAATTAAGGGTATTATTTTTTAATAAAAAAATTGTTGAAATATGAAGAGTATTAAAGTTTGAACCACATCAACAAGCCCAATAAGAATAAAAGCCCAACATATGACTCGTGAGAAAAGGAATGCACCGCAGAATATAATCTGCAGAAGAGACAGTGCGCGTCTTCTCCACCCATTTCCCTTTCTATAAATTGTTGGGTATTCTTATCAAGGGATAGAGACATTGGCTCGGAGATTGATTTCTTGTAATCCTTCTTTTCAACTCAATTAAGGTCGTATCAGAGTTGTTCTGAGGCCTGATTTTATGAATTTAATTACGATTAACAAATAATTTAAGTTACAAATTAAATAATATATAATAATGGGTTTTGTTGAGAGAAGTAGACTCTTGCATGACTATGCTCGATGCATGGTTCATGCATGTAAGGTCAGCAATGCACACGTAAGTTTTGATGCAAGAATGGGCCATAGGCTGCGGTGATAGTAGGCCTGGTGTTGGTGGACATCTTGCTTGGCAAGCAAGTTTGTGATCACATATATGATATTTAAGATTCTACAGATCATATCATATATTACCCATATATATCATAAGTTAAAATATATATGTAAGTTGTACTCATTCTTCATCGTTGTAACCCTAATCAATAAGATCTTTTTTCCCTTAAGAGTGGACGTAGGCAATTGCCGAACCACTATAATTCTTGGTGTTCTAAGTTTTCTTTTGTTCTTCAAACAATCAACATAAGTGTGTGTGCGTGTGTTTTCATGCAATAAGTTCTTGCTAAGTTTAATACTTGCGCACGATTCATAACAATTGGCGCCGACTGTGGGAAAGTAAGCCACAAACTACTGTTTGAAGAAGGTGATCACCATGGTTACGACAAAGTTTGATATTGAGAAGTTCTCGGAGAAATCGAATTTTAGTCTATGGAGGATGAAGATGGAGGCAATTCTTATTCAACAAGGGTTGTCTGATGCCTTGAAGCCGTTGCCAGTAAACTAGGCTGCTGCGATTGATGGGGTTGCAAACGCAGCAGATCAAGAATCGCAATCGAAGGCTCGTAGTGCGATTATACTGTATCTTGGAGATAAAGCTCTAAGAGTAGTTTCAAAGGAAGCCACTGCAAAGGGGGGTTTGGAAGAAACTTGAGGATCTTTACATGGTGAAGAGCCTAGCAAACCGCCTATATGTAAAGCAGAAGCTGTACTCGTTTAAGATGACAGAAGACAAGCCATTACTTGTACAGCTTGATGATTTCAACAAAATCATTGGAGATCTTGAGAACATAGATGTTGTTCTTGAAGATGAAGACAAGGCCATAATATTACTTTCTGCCCTTCCTAAGTCTTTGGAGAATTTCAAGGATACCTTGATGTATGGGAACAAGGATTCAATCATATTAGATCAAGTGCAGATAGCGTTAAAGTCAAAGAAACTTCAGAAGAATTTTGATGCTTAGATTGCTGGTGAAGGTTTGATGATCAAGAAACAAAACCAGTGGAATAAAAATAACAAGAAGGAATGTGCAGATAAGAAGAAACAAGAGCAGAAGGATCAGAGTACATCAGCTGATAATGATAGCAATAATTGCTTTCATTGTAACAAACCTGGTCATTACAAGAAGCAATGGTGGCAAAACAGATAGCTAAAATGGGAGGGAATCAGAAACCTCATGCAAATCAGGTGATACAAAACTAAAGTAATTCTGATTCTGATTTTATTGAAGCCTTGTCTATCTGTTCTAGTTCTATTTCAGGTCAATGGGTGATGGACTCCGGATGTACATTTCACATGACATCCATAAAGGATTAGTTCACTGAATTGAGGCCATATCATGAAGGATCGGTCTTGTTGGGCAATGATCAAGCCTGCAAGATTGAGGGGATTGGCTCTATCAAGTTGAAGATGTTTGATGGAGCAATCAGGCTTCTGACAAGGGTTAGATATGTACCAAATTTAAGGAGGAATCTCATATCTCTAGGTATGATGGATTCTCAAGGGTACAAGTTTCAGTCAGAAGGTGGAATACTTACTGTCATGAAAGGCAGTTCAGTGGTGATGAAGGGAATTAAGAAACATGATCTTTATTTTCTTGAAGGTTGTGTGGTTTCTGGACAAAGCAATGATACTCAAGACCAAGATAGTGTTCAAGTGTGGCATGGCAGACTTGCTCACATAAGTGAAAGAGGGTTACAAGAGTTAGCAAAACAGAAACTATTAGAAATAAGTTCAACTTGCAAGCTGCAGCAGTGTGAAGATTGCATTCTTGGCAAGTCTAAGAGGTTAAGGTTTGGTGCTGCAGAACACAGCACTAAAGCAAGACTAGAGTACATATACTCTGATCTTTAGGGGCCATCAAGAAGCACAACCATGGGAGGTGGAAGATATTTTATATCTTTCATTGATGATTTTTCAAGAACAGTATGGATAAGAATCTTGAAATCTAAGGATGAGCCATTCCCAGCTTTTAAGGTATGGCTTACAGAAGTTGAAAATCAGACAGGAAGCAAACTCAAGTGCTTAAGAATAGATAATAGCCTTGAGTTTGTGTCAGAACAGTTTAACAACTACTGCAAGGAGAAGGGGATCAAAAGGCATAAGACTTTGTCTGGTACTCCACAACAAAATGGAGTGGCTTAAAGAATGAATCAAACTGTTCTTGAGAGAGTAAGATGCATGATGAGCAGTGGAGGTTTTTCAAAAGGTTTCTGGGGTGAGTTGGTGACAACAGCAGCTTACCTAATCAATTTATGTCCATCTGCAGCTCTTAAGTTCAAACCACCTGAAGAAGTTTGGTCTGGAAAAACTCCAAATTACAGTTATCTGAGGGTAATTAGCTGTCAAGTTTATGCACATCAGAAACAAGACAAACTTGATCTAAGAGCTATCAAGTGTGTACTTGTAGGTTATCCACAAGAAGTGAAGGGATATAAGTTGTGGTGCTATGAGACTAACAAGTTTCTTGTTAGTAGGGATGTCACTTTCAATGAAGGAAAAATGCCACTAGTTGAAAGGACTACAAGAACATCTATTACTCCAAATAAATTTGAGCTTGAGGTGGAGTTTAAGAGAAAGGAAGTGCAGCAACAAGAAGGTGATCAGACTGATGTAAATGAACAAGAGGGAGAAGTAGAAAGAGAAGAAGTAGAGCCAGCTGATGTTGATACCAGAAATACTCTGAATAGCTATCAGCTGATCAGAGATAGATTAAGGAGACAAGTCAGGGCACCTGCTAGATACATTGAGGCTGATATTGTATCATATGCTCTATATGTTGCATCTGATGTTGAAGTATATGAGCCAAGAACATACTCAGAAACAATATCAGGCAAGGAAGGTGATAAATGGTTAGGTGCAATGGAAGAAGAGCTACTGTCTTTACAAAAGAATAAGACTTGGATTGTTGTAGATAAGTCTGTTAATCAGAAGCTTGTTGGTTGCAAATGGATATATAAGAAGAAGTCAGTGACTAGTAAGAAAGGTGGGATAAGATATAAAACAAGGCTAGTAGCAAGGGGTTTCTCACAAAAGGAGGGAGTAGATTATAATGAAATTTTCTCTCCTATGGTGAAGCATTGTTCTATCAGATTATTGCTGGCCATTGTGAATCACTTTGATCTTGAGTTACATCAAATGGATATAACTACGGCATTCTTACATGGAAACTTGGATGAGGACATTTACATGGAGGTACCTGAGAGTGTAAATGTTGAAAATGCAGAAGATAGAGCTTGCAAGTTAATCAAATCACTGTATGGGTTGAAGCAAAGTCCTAGGCAGTGGCACTTAAGGTTTGATGAGTATATTATATCACATGGTTTCACAAGAAGCTTATATGACAGCTGAGTGTACATAAGGTATGAAGAAAAGAGCTACATATACTTGTTACTATATGTGGATGACATTTTGATTGCTTGCAAGAGTATAACTGGTATATCTGCTGTAAAAGAAACTCTGAGAAAAGAGTTTGAGATGAAGGATCTTGGAGAAGCTAATGTTATACTTGGCATGCAGATCAGCAAGAACAAATCAGCTGGAATTTTGATCTTACATCAGGAGTCATATTTGATCAAAGTTCTTAAGAGGTATAATATGGATCTTTGTAAGTCAGTTACTGTACCAGTGAAGCAGGGTTTGAGTTTATCCTTACAACAAGGACCTCAAACAGATGAGGAGAAGACAAAAGTGGACAAGATACCATATGCTAGCACTGTTGGCAGTTTGATGTATGCAATGGTGTGTTGTAGGCCGGATTTAGCTTATGTGATGAGCTTGGTTAGTAGGTTTATGTGCAAACCAGGGTTGTTACATTGGGAAGCAGTAAAGTGGGCACTGAGATATATAAAAGGAACAGCATCAACAGGCTTAAAGTTTAAGAGGTTAGCAGCTTGGGATCAGGCTGTTGTTGGCTATGTTGATGCGGATTATGCAGCTAATCTTGACTCTAGGAAGTCCTTGACAGGGTATGTATTTAATATATTTGATACAACAGTGAGTTGGAAGGCTACACATCAATATGTAGTTGCTCTTTCAACCACTGAAGCAGAATATGTGGCACTCACAGAAGCAATCAAGGAAGGAGTTTGGCTGATTGGAATTATGAGGGAGTTTGGAATTCAACAAGATGTTGTTGAAGTGTTTTGTGACAACTAGAGTGCTCTTCATCTTTCCAAACATCAGGGCTATCATGAAAGAACCAAACATATTGATGTTAGTTTGTATTTCATAAGAGATATGATTGAGAAATGATTAGTTGTTGTGAGGAAGATCAAGACATCAGAAAATCCGGCTGATGCTCTTACAAAGGCTTTGTCAGCTCTCAAGTATGAGATGTGCAAGAGCTTGTTTGGGATGAACTAAGGAGGATAAGTGGTGGCTGCAACCGTTAATGCAGCAGGTGGGGAGAAGTAGGAATTGTGATGAGGTGATGCAAGGTCTAAGGTGGAGTATTGTTGAGAGAAGTAGACTCTTGCATGACTATGCTCGATGCATAGTTCATGCATGTAAGGTTAGTAATGCACACGTAAGTTTTGATGCAAGAATGGGTCATGGGCTGCGGTGATAGTAGGCCTAGTGTTGGTGGACATCTTGCTTGGCAAGCAAGTTTGTGATCACATTTATGATATGTAAGATTTTACATATCATATCATATATTACCCATATATATATCATAAGTTAAGATATATATGTAAGTTGTATTCATTCTTCATCGTTGTAACCCTAATCAATAAGATCTCTTCTCCCTTAAGAGTGGACGTAGGCAATTGCCGAACCACTATAATTCTTGGTGTTCTAAGTTTTCTTTTGTTCTTCAAACAATCAACATAAGTGTGTGTGCGTGTGTTTTCATGCAATAAGTTCTTGCTAAGTTTAATACTTGCGCACGATTCATAACAAGTTTATATTTGTAGATTTATAATTCATACACAATTATACATAATCCTTTTCTTTTTCTGAAGCTGAAGATGGTATAGAATCCCAAATAACAACAGATTACGTAATTACACACAATTAACATTAATAAAATTTTATTGATAGATGTGGATTCCCATTTCCCAAGTAGAAAGGAAATTAAGTGAGTGCGCCTTTACTTAACATTGGTATATTACACATTGGATCTTTAATGCATAATTTTCTGTGTCACATCTTAAGTGATTGACACATAAGAACATAAATAAATCCAACCATTGTGGTGTGACACAGAGATGATGTACCAAAATGACACGGAGAATCCTAGCCGAGTATATTAGAGTGGCAGATGGTGAGGACTGTAGGTTTCCGTTTCCCTAATGGTAGTGGCGTTGGCGGTTGTCGCCGAGAAAGGCCAAAACGTGGAAATGAAGCTCCAGTTGAGGAGGCTAAAAACTCCATTAATTCTTTGGTTTTCTCCATTGGAGGCGGAGATCCCAACTTGAACCCACTGGGGGAGAATGGAGGCGAGGTTGTAGGTGTACGTGACTGAGGCTGTCCCAAAGGCATTTGTTGTCCCCACCGTTATTAAATGAGTGGCTGCGTTGTAGATTATGGTGGCTGACACCACTGGTATTTCACTGTTGAACTTGGTTGTGTTTACAGAGTACTTAGATTCGATGTAGATTCCGATGTGGGGATAATCCGGTTCGAAGTCACCCGAGCCGTAGGTGTCGAACTCCACTGCAAATATGTTGGGACCGCGGCCATTTTCATCAAAGACACCGAAGTTACTAGCGCCGGCGCCCACGGGAGAGTTAACGGGAGCGATGAAGAAGGCAAGGCCGTCGGCCCCGCCGTCTCTGTTGGACGAGACAACAAATTGTATGGTGGTTACGAAGCTGGTTTGTTGTCCCGTAGATGACAAGAACTGCACTGGCAGAGTGTACAACGCTCGGCCAAGGCTGTTCTGCGTCGGACCCCCCCATTGATCGGATTTGGTAAGGCGTAAGAAAGAGGCTTTGGGTGGAACGTAGGCGTCGGCCTGATAGGTTAGGATGTTTTCATCGAACGAGAAAGTGAAGGAGGTTTGTGAGTGGACTCGGATGTTGGTGGCTAGCATGAGGAACAAGGCTATATACCACACTAGAGATGGCTTGGATAGGGAGGCCATGGCTAGCTATGTTTTCTTCAATTATGTTGTGGATGCTTCATACATATATATATATATATATTTCATTACAAATTTTATGGACTTTCAGAGTGAAACATAATTTTTTAAATAATAAATTAATAATAAAGTATATTAGCTGTGTAATAAAGTGTAATGATATTCTTTAATTGAGTTAGTATATTGAAAGATTATTTGTTTTGAAACTTTTAATATTTCTCCACCAGAAAAGGTATAATAAAACGATTAAGTAAGAGCATAATTTTAAAAAAAATCCAAATAATGTAGCACCACACAAAACTTATCCGTTGAATGCCACGTAGTGATTTTGCTCAAATAACAAACACATGCTACAATACAAATTTATCGCATATTCCATTTCTATATTTCATCTCATATTGCATTTATTAAATTATTGTCATGTATCATAATTAATACTCAAAATTCACAATATGTTTCAAGAGTTTAATGGTCATTTGTAAGATATAATTCTTTTATATGGTAAAACACCAATGAAACATCAAATGTAGAATAGAGTCCGGCTAAAATAGGAGATACTCATGAAAGAACGTGTAATAAATTAAAATTATTAATTTTGCTCCTTTTATATATAAGGGTAGGGTCGTTCTATAAACACTACTCTAGTTTTAT
Organism: Pogostemon cablin; assembly: GCA_023678885.1. Lineage (NCBI taxonomy): Eukaryota > Viridiplantae > Streptophyta > Magnoliopsida > Lamiales > Lamiaceae > Pogostemon > Pogostemon cablin. Next base: position 17,384,830 of record CM042998.1, on the reverse strand, counting down.
TATAGGGAAATCACACAATTTGCCCGATATGGGATGTAACATATCTAATTTGCCCTATTACTTGTATTACATCTAATTTGTCTAAAAAATACATGTAATGCCCTGAATACCCCTAAGGGGTGGCCCACCCTTTAACGTTAGGAATGAAATAACAAGTACACATGGAGGACACAACTCAAGTGTCAGAAATTGACTGTACTTTCATGACATTAAATACTAATAAAATAAATTTTGGGAAAATTATATCACCTGATATCACTTAATAAGCGGACGCATATGTAAAAAAAAATCTAAGCGGATACCACTTAAAAATGTAATCATCTGATATCTTTTTAAAATTAATAAAATTGTTATCAAATAAATTAAGTTAAATACTAACTTTGTTAATAAAATTATAACCGGACGCAACTATAAGCAACTATCAGCGGACGTAATTAAGAAAAAAATAATTCATAAGCAACTATCAGCGGACGTAATTAAAAAAAAATAATTCAATAGCACAATAGTCCAAAATTGAATGTGGCGGACACCACTGTAATTTATTCAGCGGACATGTTTAAAAAAATAATAATAAATACGAAATAATTAATTAATTAAATAAATATAAAAAATTGAAATTTGATTGTTATGGGTAGAAATTAATAGCATGCGAATGACTAAATAAACACCAATTGTTGTTAGCGGACATGGTGCAATGTTGAATCAGCAAACAAGATTGTGAAAATTAATCAGGTTCATTCATTTTCACATTATATACTTCTAAATTAATCATGTCCTCTTGATTTTACTGTGTCGGACAACATTTCTTATCACCTGATACCGGCCAACATGCATTAGTTTAGTTAATATTTTTTAATTTCATAATATAACACCAGCGGACAGGATTTTTTAATATGCCATGTGGGAAATGAAATAATAATAATAATAACCCATGTTCGGCGGACACACTTAATTTGTTGGCGGACATGAGTTTTTTTAGTATTTATTATTTCAACATATCAAATCTTACTTACAAATTTAAAAAAAAAATGATAGATATTAATCAATAAAATAATTGGATTTTCTTTTATAATGTGTACAGATATATAGAGTTTTTTCTTTTATATATATATATATATATATATATATATATATATATATATATATATATATATATATATATATATATATATATATATATATATATATATATATATAATATCTTTTAGGGTTAATGTTAGATTGATACTCATATTTTAAGGAATTTTTATTATGATAAGATTTAAGAAGATAATTAGAAAAGAAATATAAAATAATAATATTTTTATTAAATAAATAATAATATTCCCTTTGTTAAATTGATTTTAAAAACTTAATCATCGAAGATGCATATATTTTATTTTTAGAAGCATTATGGATTAAAGAAAAAGGTGAGGTGTCCGTTGATATTTAAAATAAATTAAAAAAAAAAGAAAAAAAAATGGTGAGGTGTCATGGTGTCTAATGATGTAATAAAATTGAGAAAAAAAGAGGCGTCCGCTGATTTAAAAAAAAAAAGAAAAAGAAAAATAGGCGTCCGCTGATATTAGTATTAAAAAAAGAAAAAAGAAAAATAGGTGTCCGCTGAAAAAAAGAAAAATAGGTGTTCGCACGAACATGAAATGGTAAAGAAAAAGAGAAAAAACACATTTAATTTTGTTGCATGTCCGCTGATAACAATGTGTTTGCTTAATACATTAAATGCTATTAATTTCTATGCATAACAATTCAATTTAGATTTTTCATATTTATTTATTTAATTAATTATTTTGAACTCTAATTAAAGTGTTTCCTTGCATGTACGTCGAAAATTTGTTAAGAATTTTGCATGTCCGCCAATTAATGAAGGTTTTTCTTGCATGTCCACCGTAAAATACGTGAAATATTAGTATGTCCACTGAAAAGTTGAGTGTGTGCTAATTCATATCTGCACATAAATATATATTTTTAATTCAATTCATGTGATAATAAATAATATATATTATTTTGAATGGGTATTAAAAAATAAATAAAATTTGAATGGATTTTCTACACATAATTGTTGCATGCATGTCCACTGATAACAATGTGTTTACTTAATACATTAAATGCTATTAATTTCTATACATAACAACTTAATTTTGATTTTTCGTATTTATTTATTTAATTAATTATTTCGAACTCTAATTAAAGTGTTTCCTTGCATGTTTGCAGAAAATTTGTTAAGAATTTTGTATGTCCGCTAATTAATGAAAGTTTTTCTTGCATGTCCGCTGTAAAATACGTGAAATATTAGTATGTCGAAAAGTTGAGTGTGTGCTAATCCATATTTGCACATAAATATATATTTTTAATTCAATAGTGATAATAAATAATATATATTATTTTGAATGGGAATTAAAAAATAAATAAATTTTGAATGGATTTTCTACACATATTTGCTGCATGTCCGCTGATAACAATGTGTTAACTTAATACATTCGCATGCTATTAATTTCTATACATAACAATTCAATTTCGAATTTTCATATTTATTTATTTAATTAATTATTTCGAACTCTAATTAAAGTGTTTCTTTGCATGTCCGCCGAAAATTTGTTAAGAATTTTGCATGTCCGCCAATTAATAAAGATTTTTCTTGCATGTCCGTCGTAAAATAAGTAAAATATTAGTATGTCAGTCAAAAAATTTGGTTGGAATTACCATGTACATTATCATGAATTCAAATTGTATTCTATAATCAAATTTAATGCATTGCATCACCACATTCAAATTATTTAAGAGTTTTTTGAGCAATACTTTAAAATGGTTTGAATAATTAATAAAATTATTATAGTGTTGTAATATTAGTGCATGGAATAAAAGTCAAATTAGTAAAATATTATAATCTTAGAAGTGTTGCTTAATTTAACAAGTGTTGCTTATTTAAATATAAATATTTAAATATGGCGGACATGATTTTTTTTAATTATCTCAACGAATCTTATTTACAAATTTTCTTAAAAGAAAGAAATATTTTGTTTATTTTCTCAACAAATCATCGAATATATATATATATATATATATATATATATATATATATATATATATATATATATATATATAATTATAGATATGATATATATGAAATAAAAGAAAATTCCTCACACACAAGATATGAGAATATTAATTAAAATGTTTGATATATCAATTAATAAAAAGATTGAATTTTATTTTTAAATGTGTCAGCCGATAAAAAACAAAGAGAAAATAAAAAAAGAGGAGTGCTATGGTGTCCGCTGATAAAAAACAAAAAAAAAGAGAAAAAGTGGAGGTGTTTGCTGATGTACTTAGATGATGTCCGCTGATTTAAAAAAAAAAAGGAGGTGTCCGCTGATATTGAGACAATATGCGCTGAAAAAAAAGGGAAGTGTCATGGTGTACAATGATAAAAAAATGGGAAAAAAATGGGAGATGTTATGGTGTCCGCTTATAAAAATAAAAAAAATAAAAAAAAAAGAGGAGAGGTCTGATACAAGAATTAAAAAAATTGAGAAAAATGGGATATGTCTGCTGGGATGATTTCCACTAAATAAAAAAAATAATACTTTAAACCAAATAAATTAGCCTCACACTAACCTGTTTGAATTTGAGTTAAATGAGTCAAAAATTCTCCTCAATTTCAACGCAAAATACTGACATGTGTAAGTGAGGGTAATTTAGGTAAATTAATGAAAAAGTGGGCAAATTAGATGATTTTTTGAAAGTATGGCAAAATTGATGTCCCTATAATCAAATGGGGCATTCTGAATGCTGTCCCTTTATTATATACTCCCTCCATCCAATTTCAATGTTACATATTTCTATTTTGGGCGTCCAATTTCAATGTTTATGTTTCATTTTTTGGAATATGGGACCCACCTAAAACAATTAATATATCTTCATGGTCCCCACATCCAGACTAATACACCTACCCACTTTACATTAAATATTATATCTTTCGACTCACTATCTATTAAAATATTATACTCCTTAATCAACTTGCAAAAAGCAAATATAAACATTGAAACAGGACGGAAGGAGTAATTAGTTTTCCAAGGCACTACGGTGCTTTGTTTGTGAAACAAAGGCTTGTGTGACACCGTTTTAGGTAAGGATTATGTGAAACAAATAAAAACTGATAATTCTTATAATAAAAAGTGATACACGTGTTATGAAAAGTGATAATGATACATGAGACATGCACACTTCGACTTAGCAGTGCGCCATGTTTATTTATTTATTTGCTTAACATATATATATATATATATATTCGTCCATTAGGCGGCCAGATATTTGGGGCCGTAGGTAGGGGCAGCAGCGGTGGCAGGGTCGGTGGTGGTGGCGTTGACCGGTACAAGCGCGGATGTGAAGCTCCAGGATACAAGGTCAAAAACTCCGTATAGTACGTTAAAGGCGTCTCCCGTAGAGACGGAAATCCCGACTTGAACCTGCTCGAAGAGAACGGTGGTGAGGTCGTAGGTGTAAGTGAGTGAGGCTGTCTGAGAGGCGGTGGTGGCCTCCACCTTTATGAGTTTAGTGATGGAGTTGTAGCTTATGGTGGCTGTCACCAATTCCCCACTTCCACTGTTAAACTCTGTTGTGTTTACGGATTTGAGGGCTTCGATGTCAATTCCCAGGTGGAGATAATCCAAGTTGGAGCTGCCCCAGCTGTAGCAGTCGAACTCCACTGCAAATATGTTGGGACCAAAGTCCCTGCCATTGAAGACCCCTAAGTTTGTACTAGCCTCGCCAACGGTAGAGTTAACGGGAGCGATGAAGAAGGCGAGGCTGTCAGCCGCACCGCGCACGTTGGGCGTGACCACAAATTGTAGGGTGGTTTCGAACATGGATTGTCTTGAAGTAGAATTGGACCAGAACTGCACTGGCCGAGTGTACAACACTCGCCAACGCTGTTCCGGGTCGTGTCCTCGTTGGATGTGGTTTTGGTAAGACATACGAAATTGGCATCGGAAAATCGGACGTTGCCATCGCCCTGATAGGTGAAGGCACCACCGTTTGCATCGGAGTTAGAGAAGGTGAAGGAGGTTGCGATTTGTGAGTGGACACTGTTGGTGGCTAGAATGAGGAACAAGGCTATACACCAAACGAGAGATGGCTTGGATATGGAGGCCATGGCTAGTTATTATGAGATGAATTAGGCTATCATCACATAACTATGATGATTGTGTGTATCGTATATATATACAATTGAGAATTACGTAATCTCCAATACACGTGATTTACGGAGTTCACAACAAATCAAAAAGATAATTACAAAGATCACACAATAATATACATATTTGAAAATGTCAACTCTTTCCCTTAATACCCCCCATCAAGCGCTGCGTGGGGTGCGAACAAACGCAAAGCTTGGTGCGTAGAAACTCAAAGGCAGGCTGAGGTAACGCCTTAGTGAAAATGTCAGCTAGCTGTAGGTGAGACGGAACAAATTCAGTACGCAACTTTCCCGAAGACACAAGCTCACGAATGAAATGGTAATCAAGGTCAATATGCTTGGCACGTTTGTGGGCCACCGGATTCTAACTCAGAAATATAGCACTCTTATTGTCACAGAGAAGTGTAGCGAGGGCCTTAGGAGGCTGATGGATCTCCCGTAATAAATTCACCAACCAAATAATTTCAGAACCCGCGTTAGCCAGAGCCCTGTATTCCGACTCACAACTAGAGCGAGCAACAGTGGGTTGCTTCTTAGCACTCCAAGAAACAAGGTTGCCTCCAAAGAAAATGGAATATCCATAGGTAGAGCGACGGGTCTCCAAACACCTCGCCCAATCGGCATCTGAATAACCCACAACTGTCTTTTCAGGATGATGAATGTAGTTAAGACCGTAGTGAATCGTACCCTTCACATAGCGAAGGATACGCTTCACAGCAGTAAAGTGGTCATCAGTAGGGGAATGGAGAAACTGACTGACCGTGTTAACTGCGTAGGAGAGATCAGGCCTAGTAATGGTAAGATACTGTAGAGCACCCACCAAAGATCGATAAAAAGTTGGATCATCAAATAAGGCCCCGGAGCTCTGCAGAGAACTCCTTGCAGCCAGTGGGGTCGAAATAGGCTTGCACTCGAGCATGGAAGCGCGCTCCAAAATGTCATGAGCATACTTCGTCTGGCTGATGAAAATGCCATCAGAAGTGTAGGACACCTCCAGTCCCAAAAAGTAGTTTAACTTGCCAAGGTCCTTAATAGCAAACTCCACATGCGTGCGGGCAATAAATTGCCGAAGAAGGTCATGATCATTACCCGTGAGAATAATATCATCAACATACAAGAGGAGATATAGAAGAGATGACCCCGTGCGCAAGCAAAACAAAGAAGAATCACAGAGGGACTGCCGAAATCCCAGAGACAATAAATAAGAACTGAAGCGCTGAAACCAGGCCAACGGAGCTTGACAAAGGCCATACAGAGCCTTCTTGAGAAGACATACATGATTCGGACTGCGCGAGTCAACGAACCTAGGTGGCTGAGCCATATAAACCGACTTCTCCAGAGTCCCATTAAGAAAGGCATTCTGCACATCCAACTGATGAAGGGGCCATTGATGATGCACAGAAAGACCCAAAATCAGACGCACAGTAGTAGCCTTAACCACTGGACTGAAAGTATAATGGAAATCTGATCCAGGTATCTGAGTGAAGCCTTGAGCAACGAGATGGGCCTTGTACCTGTCAATAGAACCATCAGAATGAAACTTCGTTCGAAACACCCATTTTGAGCCAACTATGTTCACATTAGGGGGCGGCGGAACCAAATCCCAAGTTTGATTATGGACTAGAGCATCAATTTTCTCACGCATGGCAACCATCCAATGAGGATACTTGGAGGCAGACTTAAAACCACGAGGCTCAGAAGCAGTAGTAAGAGAGCCAAGGAGAGCCGTGTTAGCCAAATCAACCGGATACTTTGGCTTGAAAATGCCCGCCTTCGCACGAGTGACCATAGAATGACTAGGCACACGTGGCGGAGGAGGGGGGAGGCACCGGAGGAGCCCGAGAAAATAGGCGGGGCCGGCGGTGCTGGAGGAGCACGCGGCATCAGAGGATCAGGATGGTCCGACGCTGGAGGACCAGGAGCCAGCGGTGCGTCAACCGGCAGCGATGGCTCATCTATTGGCGGTGGAGGCTCATCAACTGAATCCGGAGCAAGACAAAGCGGGAATGAAGCTGCAGGACTGGTTAACAGCTCAGTGGAAATAACAGGATCCAAAAAACTGGATATAGGCAAATCCTGTGCTGACGGAAGATTACTGCCAGAAAAAGGGAAGAAGCGCTCATCAAATTGAGAATGCCGAGTGATATACATGCAGGCGGAAGCAGGATCGAAGCAACGAAACCCCTTATAAGTGCTGCTATACCCCAAAAAAATACAAGTCTGACTGCGGGGTAAAAGCTTATTAGCAGCATAATCACGCAAGAAAGGAAAAACCCGACAACCAAAAGGCTTAAAGACGCCATAATCCGGTACACTGGCGAACAACAATTCATAAAGAGACACATTGCTGAGAACAGTAGACGGCAACCTATTTATGACATACACGGCAGTGGAAAAATCATCAAACCAAAAGGACGCAGGCGTAGAAGCATGAAACAGCATAGAAAGACCAGTCTCAGTTATGTGTCTGAGTTTTCGCTCTGCCCGTCCATTCAACTGTGGAGTATATGGACAAGATAAGCGATGGAGAATACCATGTTTAACCATAAATTCAGCCACTAGTTTGTTCACAAACTCAGTGCCTCCATCAGATTGAAAAACCTTAATGGAGCGAGAAAACTGTGTGCAGACAAAGGTATGAAATCGAACTAGCACATCATAAAATTCAGATTTCCTGCACAATGGATAAAGCCACGTAAAACGTGAATAATCATCAATAAAAATAACATAATAACGATATCCAGCAGAGGAAACAACAGGTGCAGGCCCCACAAATCACAGTGAACCAAATCAAGAACAGATGTTGCACGCTGCTCATTTAAAGAGAACGGTAGTTTCTTACTTTTAGCCAACTGACAAGAAGAACATAGTGTAGGGTTTGACAAAATTGAAGTAACAGACAAATGTCCCAACTTATTTAACAATGAAATAGCACTAGGTGAAATATGGCCTAGGCGTAAATGCCATAATTCAAAACTAGCACGTAAATTTTTATTGTGAAGTGCAGCAACAAATGCACCCCCACCACTCTCCAACACATATAGACCATTATCACTTCTTCCCTGGGCCAGAACTGCCTTTGTCAACCGGTTCTGAATAGCAAAAGACTTGTCAGAAAACACAACATCAACATCACAATCTGAAGTCAGTTTGCTAATAGATAATAAATTCTTTGTGAGTCCCGGCACAACCAAAATATCAGATAACATAATATCAGGCGGAATATGACCGGAACCAATATGAGAGATATTTAAACAAGCCCCATTACCAACAGTGACCGAGTGATTACCGGAATATGGTTCGAAGTGATCCAACTGAGCACGTTGAGGGGTCATGTGCGCGGACGCCCCTGAATCCACAAACCAATCTGAATTGGAAGTGGGACAAACCACATTACACGCGGCATGAAATGCCTGAGCAAGATCATTGGGGCTGGAACCGGACATAGGAGGTGATGGTGCACGAGCAGCCTGCTATGGTTGAAGAAAACGGGGACAATTGTTAGCGTAATAATCCCCACGACAAAGCTGGCACCGCAGAGTGAATTGACGATGACCACCGCGCAGAAAACCACCGTGTCCACGCTGCTAGCCGGACGAGGAACCTCCACGACCACGCAGCTGTACACTCGCACGATGATCCTCGGCATGACCGTCTGCAACAACAAAGGCGGCAGGAGACGCCATACTTGCTGGACGCTCCATGGAGCGAGCCATGGCGTCGAACTGTACAGCCTGGTGGAGCAGGTCCCGGAACGGCAGCACAGGATGCATCGCCATCCGAGTGTTGGCAAAGTTTGAGAACGAAGGGCCGAGTCCCCGGAGAAACCAATGGCCTTTATCGCTTTCATCCACAGGCTTTTGAATGGCAGATAACTGATCACACAACAGTTTGAATTGGCGACCATATTCGGAGATTGATTTGTCGTCGAGGCGTGGGCAAAGGTAGATTTCAGCGCCTGCCAAGCAGCACGAGCCGAGTTGCAATCGAGAACTTCGGCCATGGCCTCCTGTTCCAGAGTGGCATACAAGACACCAAGAAGACGTTGGTCACGGAGATGCCAAGCAACATATGCCGGGTTGGGAGAGACATCACCGGCGGTCGACGTGATGGTTTCCGAAGGAGGAGGAGAGGAACCAACAAGGAGATCAAGCACTTCAAAGGAGGTGGCCATGGACATAAACTGTCGTTTCCACATGAGATAAGTGGTGGTGGAAAGTTTGATTTGCACCAAATTAATCATGGTTGTCGTCTGAGAAGAGAGAGAAGGAACGGTGGCTGCCATGACGAGTGAAAAGAGCCGGACACAAGGGAGAAAGAAGGAGAAAGAGCAGAGGGTGTACACGGCGGCAGAGATGAGGGATGAGGTAGGGTTAGGGTTTCAATAGACTGCCGATACCATATGAGATGAATTAGGCTATCATCACATAACTATGATGATTGTGTGTATCGTATATATATATACAATTGAGAATTACGTAATCTCCAATACACGTGATTTACGGAGATCACAACAAATCAAAAAGATAATTACAAAGATTACGCACAATAATATACATATTTGGAAATGTCAACTCTTTCCCTTAATAGTTATGCTTTCTCTAAGTTGGATGCTTCGTACACCCCCACACTCACTCTTATTTATAGACACCAATTATGTAATGCAGGGCATTATACTATTCCATAATCTGGTTTTACAAAGTAATAAAATCTGTTGCTATGTATACAACGAAATTATAAGCCAACAATAGATTACTAATGAAATTAAATTTTGATTGCTAAAAATTAACCACCATTTTATTAACGGATTTTGTTATATATTAATCTATTGATAAATCAATTTAATAATGAAGTTAAAGCTTATACAAATGTAATATTTCGTTGTTAAAAAAATAGGTTTTTTTTCTTTTCTTTTAAGTGTTGTGTTCATTAAGGTGAGGATGACCATTTTTTTTAAAAAAAAAACCCAAACTACAACATACTCCCTCCGTCCAGCCCAAATAACACTATTTTACTATATTGAGCGTCTCATCCAAATTATACTATTTTCCTCTTTTAGTAAAAAGGTACATCAATGGCTCACCACTACCCATCACATCTCTCTAATACACCCACTCACTTTACATAAAATAATAATACTCCTTAATTTGCGTGCAAAAAGCAAATGCACCTCTTTGCCCGTAACGGACGGAGTAGCTGCAATATTAGTGGTCAGCTAACAGACACCGCTGAGATCCTAGACCCATCTTCAATCACAAGACTTACATTCTGATTCATCCAGCTGTGTTACATTAATTATTGAAAATTTGAAAGTAAAAATTTAAATATGAGTAGATGAATTCCTTTAAGTAACGCAAATCTGGACCCGTTCAAAGAGACAATGTGAGATGATGGGATTGTGGCAAAGATAACATTGGAATTTAAACACTCTGATGAATGGTTGGGAGGAAGACGCCTCAAATGAGATAACATTGGAATTTAAACACTCTGATGAATGGTTGGGAGGAAGACGCCTCAAATGATGATAATGATAATGATAATGCTAATGCTAAAGGGACTGATCCTGCTGGTGAAAATCTTAAACTTCAGTGGGTAATGTATCTCAAGAATGCAGCCTGCTATACGGTTAGAGTTGTCAAAAAGCCAACCCGTCTCGCCCCGTTCCACTCCACCAAACCCGGATTAAAACCGCCCAATTAAATTCCAGCCCCGCAAATGGCCCCTCCCACCAATACCCACTACATTTAATTTAAAAAAAATAATTGGTTTTTATAAAAAAAAAATTGTAGTGTTCGTCAATTAGTTGGGACCAATACTGACTACATTTAATTTTTAAAAATAATTATTTTTATAAAAAAAAAATTAGTGTACATCAATTAGTTCATCTCGATATTTTATTTAGATATGTTTATTTTATTTTATTTTATTTATAAATTTTACATAAAAAATGCGAAAACAACCACGTGAAGCTGCATACGCCCTAAAGGGAAACGTAGCGAAAGCGGGTGCTTGAGTGAGTGATAGGGCTGTGCGGCTGCTAGGATTGACTCGCAGTACGATATGTGAAAATAGCAGCTGACTTAAACAGGCCATGATGTGAGTAGCCAATTCACAACAGGGCGTCATGCTCCTCTTTTATTCGCCCCGGAGGAAGGCCCGACTTTGATTATCTTAGCTAGATCTCTACACTTCCTTCTTCAGAATTTCGCTTCCAAGTCATCAATCTAATAGGGAGGTGTGAGAATAAGAAACTGGGAATGGCTGGAGTTTTGATCAGGATTTTCGTGACTTGCGCCCCGGGCCAACTTGTCCCGCCCCATACAAGGCGTGTATATATTATTATTATTATTATTATTATTATGTGCAGGGGTAGGATCATTCTGATAAGACTAGTAATTTGGTTCAATATATTATTATTATTATTATTATTATTATATAAATAAGTCTAACTCAACTTATAATCTTCGATGCTTCAATTCAATACATCTTCTTTGAAAATAAAATATCAATCAAGTATATAAAGGATAACAGATTATAATTTAAGATAAATTTATAACATTAATTTTAATGTATTTTTTTAACCTATGTTAAAATTTGATTGAAGTTGTTCTTTTTAATTGATTCATTCATTAAGACATGCAAATCATTCATAACTTTACGTGACATTGTATATCATTTCATGTGACATTATAATTGTATAATTCATATGTAATAGAGGAATGAAATTTAACAATAGTCTCTAAAGTTAATATTTTCCTATCTAATTGGGTATACGTATTATTTATCCAATAGTACAATACAAAAAAATGTTATACCAAATTAACATAGAGATTCCGAACTAATACAAAAAAATGTTATCCAAAAAAAGAATTCTACAGAATTTATAACAAATTAAGAAAAATCGAAACAAGGACGTACATACACTTAAAACTTATCCGTTGAATACCACGTAGTTATAAATCATTAATTAACAGCATCAAGGATCGTGACTTTGCTCAAATAACAAACACATGTATTATGGTACGTATCCTAAAAGATCGTGTAATAAAATAAAAGCATTAATTTTGATCCTCCTTATATACAAGGCTAGGCTCGTTTTGATAAGAATAGTTTTGTTTTATTTTGTGTATATGTCTAATTTATAATCTTCAGTTGTCCTATTCAATATCTCTTTTTAGTAAAGAAAAAAAAATCATTAAGTATATATATATAAAGGATCATAGATAATGATTTAAAGATACATTTTGTAGTGTGTTTGAATAATCACCACAATTGAGGATGAGATTTAAAGATACATTTTGTAGTGTGTTTTAATAATCACCACAATTGAGGATGAGATGTATATAGTATATATTATATACAAAGATATACAAATCTCAGGATACCATACATGAAATTTAGGAAACTAATTTGGCAAATTATTTGTGAAACCACTATTAGAAATTTATGAATAAAAATATATATATTAATACGTTTTGTTAGCGAATATTATGTTAGGTTTTTCATTTGTTAATTTATAATGAAATATTGAATGTAAAAACTATACAATTATTAAAAAAAACATATTACATATTATTGAATAAAAATTTATACATATATGAAAGTACTTGTGCATCCGGATACACAAGATATCTACTCAACTAATTTAATAACAAAAAATCATATCCATACCATACGTTCAGATATTATCTCAATATGATCAATTGCTATTTTTTATGTTCCGCTATCACATGTCAAGGAAACGCAAGGTACCGTAATTGTGAAAATTCAGTTGGAGGGATAATAAATAATGATAAATTAAGTTATATGAAAATATAGAAATCATGACATAATTTTTCGTTTTCTTAATTAATTAATGATTACTTTTATTGGAGATCACTTCTTTATTTATAATTGTTAATGAAATAGTTTATTGTACTATTATCACTTTTTATTAATAGACTATTATTTTTTAATTAAATTATTATCGCTTCTTAAACTAGTTTTGTAAGACTATCTCACACGAGTATTTTCCATGACACTACAAAAAAACTGTTTTTACCAACGGAAAATTCCGTTGGTAAAAGCCTTAATTCCATTGTTAAATTGGCTTACCAACGGATTAGTAACGGAATCCATTGGTAAAATTTCATTGGTAAAGTGGTGGTTGGTAAATTTTTAGCAACGAAAAATCAATTCTGTTGCTAAATAATTCCGTCGGTACTTCGTTATTAATAATTTCATTGATAATTTATATAATGATTCCCTTGGTAATCCGTTGGTAATTAGCAATGAAATTCGTTGCTAAAATAGAGAATAATTCTGTTGGCATTCTGTTACTAAAACAAAAATGTCATTTTTGTTGCTAATCCTAATTAGCAACGGATTGAATTCCGTTGGTAAATTCGGTTGTTAAAAAATATTTTTTGTAGTGTGAATAATAGATGAGAATGACTGCTTACCATAGGATCAATCCTACTATATTTTAAGTAGGACTTCCCATCTCCTAATTAATTAACATGCGTTCCTTCTTCATTAATGTTATCTTTTGTTTTCCTTTTTTTTTTTTTTTTGAATTTTTATTATTTTAAAAAATCATTAAAGTCTAAATTCTAAACCATATAAGTGAAATACTGTCTCCGTCCATCACAAACGTATCAATTTTGCCATTTTGAGTCATCAACTCTTAAAGTATCCATATTACCTTTTTAGTAAAAGGGCCATGTTTAGTGTGAAAATCTGCATGTTTTAAGGTTCGATTCAGCACTGTTTTGTAGATTTTATGTTCATATTCTAGCACTAAATGATTAATATTCATATATTTAAGATATTGATGCATTTGAGATGTTATTTCGTATTTTTAGGTGGAAAACGAATTAAAAGTGTAAAATTGGAATGAAGAGTGGAATCAAAAGTGCAAAATCTGTGTAGATGTCCAAACTATTCAAGTGATATATGGTTGGAAAGATACCGAAGAGAAGGTCATTTTAGCTTAAGAAACACCTCAATTGAAGTTCAGATGAGGGAGTTATGATCAAAACGGTAAAGTCGCACAAGCTGTGCCGACCCTGCACGATCAGTGTTAATTGCACGACTCGTGCCACACTAAAATGAGAGAAGTTTCATGAGTTATTTATATGGTTGGAAAGCCAAGGAAGAGAAAATCGCGTGGGCATAAGAATCACCTCAATCAGAATTCAGATGAAGAAGTTATGCTCAAAACCGTGAGGTCGCGCAGCTGCCAGCGAGAATTCCGAAAATTCACGAAAAGTACTCTATTTCCTATTTTCTTGGTGACCAAGTTATATCCTAATTTAATATCCTCTATATCTTCCATAATTATATTTTTTCTGATTTTTCAAGATCCCACATCCTTTTACTCCTTATTTTATTCAATTCTCTCACCTATATATACCCATTCTCATCACCATATAAAGTGTGAAGAAACTGCCTAATCTCCCACCCCACATCACCTAGGGTTTTAAACCATAATCCACAATATCCACCTTTCATCTTCTACCAATCACCCGCCTTTCACCTATCACACTCAATAACGGTGTTTGCTACTTGAGAAGGGGAACGAAGGAGGATCATCAAGACGGAAAGAGAGGACGAAGGATTACGCGACAAACGTTTTTCTTCTTCTTCTTCTTTAATTTCTTATTGTTGATTTATAGATTCATTGGTAAGTTTTCATCTTTAACTATGGGTGTTGCTTGTAACACCATGGGATAGTACTTTTCTTGATAGTTTTAGGTTTTTAAGGTTGAATTGGATTGAATTGAATTGATGACCTAAACTAAGTTATGGATTTCTGCAGTATTTTTATTTCAGTATTAATGTTTTGAATTGAGATTGATATTTTCGTATTATATGATCTGTTCTTATTCATGAAAATACCAATTACCTTTGCATGTTTATGATTATTTCTTGTGTCATAAAGTAATTATATTTGTCTATCTGTTATGGGTAAAGGGGACTTAACCATATAACCTTTATTCATTAGAATAATTAATATTGGACACTTAATATATCTATTAATTATCATTCTAGAGGATTTGGTTTCTTAGGTTGTTAGGTGGGAATTGAAGTTTATTTCTTAAGTACCTTTAAAGGGAAGTCTAGTGCTCTAAACTTTAATGGAATTTTGCATGAAGTAACTAGAAAGGAAGTATGAATTATTCTTCTACATACCAATTTAAACTGGATTTCCTAGAGCTATCTCGTCTTCTCTCTTGAAATACTTGTGATTGTTTGTTACTTTTATTTTATTTTTATTTATTTATTTAGTATTTATTTTTTGCATAATTTGTTCAATAATTTCCAAAATCAGAAAATGTTACTTTGTCTTAATTATTACACTACAAAAAATTCTCCAATAGTGACGGAATTTTGTGATGGAAATATTTGTGTCACTATTGTGATGGTTATTGTGACGGAAATTTAAATTTGTGACGGAATAGTAACGGAAATTTTTGTGATGAATTTTTCCATCACTATAGTGACGAAAATTTTTGTGACGGATTTAGTGACAGATATTTTTGTGACGAAGCTTTTCCCTCACTATAGTGATGAAAATAGTGACGAAATTTTTTGTGATGGATTTAGTGACGGAAATAGTGAATGATATTTTTGTGACAGAGTCTTTCCCTCACTATAGTGATGGAATTTTTTTGTGATGAATTTAGTGACGGATATTTTTGTGAATGATAATTAAATTAAGAAACTTTAATATAAATAAATTATTTGATAAGTTATGACCAAATAACACTATAGGTCATATGGTCACCTAACTAGTTAGAAGGCTTTCCATTATGATCGGTTTGGTGTTCGATTCTTGCTCAGTCCAAGAATTTACAAATAATAATAATATCAGGAATTAAAATAAATAGAAATAGAAATTAGGTAGAGGTGCCAAAATTTTATTTTTTTTTTAAATTTTTTGATGGATTTAGTGAGGGAAATTTCCTTCACTATAAATTTTCCTCACTAATTCTGTCCCTATTGTATCCATCACAAATTCCGTCACTACTGTAATCCATCACTATTTCCATCATAAAGTATTTCCGTAACTAAAACCGTCACTATTGTGACGGATCCATCACAATATTTACTAACGAGTGTAACAATGACGGAGCCATTTCCGTCACCAAATTCGTCACTATCTCTCACTAAATCCGTCACTAATGGGTGATTTTTTTTAGTGTTAGTGGTGCGAATTAGTTAGTGTATTTCTTTTTTAACGCTAATCCCTTGGGTTCGATATTTTTACTTGGTCACATGCTGAGCTACAATTGATTCCCTACACTTGGGGACACGCAAAAATGTGAACAAGCAGGCCCACACATGGCCCACCACTTTCAATCACTCCCCACTAATACAACTACCAATTTTATATAAAATAATAATACTCCTTAATCCACGTGCAAAAAAAATGAATACCTTTGCGATTGACGGAGGGAGTATATTTTAAAGCATAAGGGTAAAATTATAATTATATTCTTAGACTTAACCCTAAAACTCTAAACTCTAAGGTTGTGTTTAGATTGAGTTTTCAAATCAAATGAATTTGAAAATGAGTGGATTTTAAATTTCATGGATTTTAAATCAATTCATTTGAATTCTACTGTTTGGATGAATTATGGATTTATGAAAAAAATTTTAAATCAATAATTTAACAATTATTTTTAAATTTTAAAATAGAATTTTATAATATATGATAAATTAAAAAAATTATTATATTAAATGTTAAAATTTTATTAAAAAAATTATTTTGGGGGTAAGGGGTGTGGTAATATTTTTATTATTAAAATCTAAAATTTTATTTAAAAAAATTGGTTGGGGGATGGGGGTGGGTGGGGGTTTAGGGTATTGTTAGGGAATGAACTATTTGATTATTTGACTTTTCCGAACTGAAGCAAATCGAAATATTTTACGGTATGAATTTGGATATCGTTTAATAAACAGTATCAATCCAAACCGAACCGTACAGTCGAATACAAATATACTTTAAATAAATTTTTATACCCTATTAAATCTCAATAATAAAAAATAAATATTATATTCTACTTTAACTTAATATCTTCCTACGTACTAAAAAAACGTTGAAATTTTTGGGGTGATTACTACTAGATACATAAAATAATTCATTATTACTCTAAGGTACAAACATAAAATATTATTACTATCAACTACATAATTATAATGTAATATACTAAAATTACACCTATATGTTTGCACATTTCGTTTTGCAAATTTTTTTGCACATTTTGTTTTGCAATTTTTTTTCACATTTTTTTCTACGCATTTTGGCTTTGCACTTTTTTTTTGCACGATTTTTTGCACATTTATTTTGCACAATGTTTTTGCACATTTATTTTTTGCGCAATATTTTTGCACATTTTTTCGGCACAATATTTTTACACATTTATTCTTTATAACTTTTTTGCACAATTTTTTTAACATTGCATCGTTCAAATGAATTGTTACATGGACACTTCATAGATAAATTCATGTTAGGCAGTTATTATAAAGTACATATTATAATTCATTATTACTCTAAGATTCAATTATAAAATATTATTACTATCAACTACATAATTATAATGTTATTGAGAGTGGAATTTCACGTATTTTAGGTCTCACATTACACCGTTTTTGATAGAATGTGGCCTTGATTTTTTGTAGAATGGCTTGTTTTTCATATCTTGCATACTTCAGATGCTACTAAGGTGTTTTGTTGAGTTTTGAAGAGTAAAACATGATCAAAAGCTCAAAGTTGGAATGATGAATGAAAGTGTGAAGGAATGCTGAAAACACACGTCCACATTGCATAATTTTTCTGTATTTATGTAGAAGTCTAAATTGACCATGTGATATATGGTTGTAAATCCACTTAAGAGAGGATCATTTTGGCATAAAAATCAGTCAAATTGGAGTTCGTATGAGAAAGTTATGCATGAAATGGTGAGATTACGCAGTGCAGTCTGTGTAGCTCGGCAGAGAGCTAGGAGCGAGCTGGGTGGCCCATTTTAGTCGAGTTTGGTGCTGGAGGATCATACGGGACGTGGTAAGTTGTCCTAATACAGTTGAGATGTCGCTCAGTAGCATCCAAGACCTAACTCGGGCCGAGCTGGGTGCCGAGCCGGCATTTTTTGGGCCCAGTCGTGGCCTGTTCGATTCTGTAGTGTATTTGTTGCGTCTAGATCGTGTTTTGGCTTGATTTCGATGCGAAAAAAGCCCTACAACAGTACAAGACATAAAAAGGGGAATCAACATACAATTAAGGGGAACCCACTTACATCCATCGCCACTTTTCACATAAATTCTACACACATCAGATTCAAATCTGATTTTTCATTCTCCATCCATCTTCAAAGGGGTTCCAAGTGCTAATTGAGGGAGATCGGACGATCAGAGAGACGGAGAAGGAACGTGGGACTACGCTTACGCTAGGGTTTTGTGTTTCTTATATTTCTCTTCTTTTTATCTTGATTTTTGGTTTGAATTGCATAGCCATGAGTGTTGATTGTAAACTCATGGGCTAATTTCTTATACAATTCTAGGGTTTGATAGTTAGATTGAATTGATTTGGGAACCTAGACCAAAATTGGGATTTTGTGCAGTTGATATTCTGATCTTATTTAATTTATTCAGACTTGCTTATCTACTTCGTAACGTCTTCATAATATTTTCATGACATCCGCTATGATGCTTGATTTATTATGTTAGCTTGTGTGCATTCATGATTGTTATTGTCTATCTGTTAGGGATTGAAGTAGTTCTGCTATAAACACTTTAATTCCATGAACTGGTAAACCAGATACTTGAATTGTTTAGTGGAATAATGCAATTAGACATTCAAGTAGGAAGTTGATAAAACCTTGTAGTAATTCTAGAGAATATCTTGTTAGTCGAACTTACCATCCGGAGGTATTGTTGTTTGCTTTGATTAGTATCTAGGAATAAGACTTGGTAATATTCGCACACCTTATGGAATAAATCAAAATATATTGTTAGCTTAAAATCGAATCATATCTAGTGGGTTAACAGGATTAAGTGGTGTATTTGCATTGACGCTGCATGAATGAACAATTGAAAGTCTAGAAACCCAAATTAATTGGTTTATACCTGATACCTTAGGACTGTTGTTTATCTCTTGATTAGAACTTGATTTATTTTTATTACTTTTAATTAATTTAGTTATTTAATATTTCATTATTTAAATAATTAATTCATAAACTGTTGAAAATTGGTTACGATATTCTTCTTAAATGGTAACCTAGAATAAATAAATAATTAACTATCTCAGTGGGATCGATAATTTAACTTGGGTACTTGCTGCTACAATTGACATCCTTATACTTGAGGATCAAAATTTGGGTACATTTTGCAACAATACTTAAAGGTTGTGGTTTTTTTTGCAATTTCTTAAAAGTGATTATTAATTTGTAATAGGAGTAAAGTTCGTGGTTTTTTTGCAATTAACCCAAACAATTAATATATGTATATGGGGTCCACTCACAAAACTAATACAACTATCCACTATTTGTAACGGTCAGCGGGATGTAGGAAGTATTTGTAACAAAATTAAAGATGCAATGAAAATGTGGAAAATTCATTTTAACCCTTAAACAAGGTCATCAACTAAGCTACTTTAAACATCACAGAGACCAGCTGAGGAACACATAACATGCATATCAAATTATCAAGCTTGATAAAAGTCATAGCTAATAATCCAATGGAGCAAACACAGCAAAGATCCCATGGAAGCACAAGAAAGAAGAACTAATCCAAGAATCCAACAAACAAACTTCCAAACAACATAATTATAAACTGATAAAAAATCCATGATATATCCACTTCCATTTTCATATTCTTGAAAAAAAAAAAGAAAAAAAAAAGAGAACTTAAAATTGAGTGGAGAAAAAGACAAGCAATAAGAAGCCCTCTACAAGTGAAGCAAGTGGAAGGAGATAGCAGTGCTCAAGACCTCATCTTCCATGCGTGGAGAAAGAATCGAATATGATTGTAAAGGCAACAATTTTTTTCAAAATATAGCATATAAATGGGAATTAAGAAATAGAAAAGATTAATATTACAACTGTTGCGTGTAAGAAGATGGTATTAGTAGGAGTATTATAATGTGTGTGGGGGGTTTGTGTTTTTATCGTGAGGCACAGTAATTCGAAAAAAATTAGTCACAATTCCACTAATAAAGTAAGAAGCAACAAATATTTTGTCCCTTTTTTATTTTAAATGTATGGACTAGCTTGTTGTATGAAAAAACTCATAATTTTTCATAACACACACTTTATACTTGTACTATAAGAAAAATGTGGTGGGCCATATGTTAAATCTTCATATATATATAAAGCAAATAAATACTAACCACTCAAATTGTTAAAATAGATACGTCATGACAGGCAAATATGACATTTTGTAGTGTATTAATATTAGAAATTTAAGCTGAGTTTTCCTTTTCAACATTAGAAATTTAATCTGAGCTTTATTTTTTAAAATATATGGCATTTTATCATGTGATTAATATTACAAATTTAAGTAAGTCGCAGTCATCTCACCCTGAGATATTTCACCTTTTTTTAAATAGTTATTATTTCTAGTTAAAGTTTCATCCACGTATTATTTTTATAACCTACAATATATGCTGTGATATATTTTATGAAATATCAATTTAGAGGTAAAATTAATTATGTTTAAAGTAAGTAATTGATTAAAGTCGATTAAAAGTTCTTATAGGAACGTGGAGTCACTGGGGATTCTCTTGGGATCAGAGAACAAAGGTGTCAATTATCTCTGCACCCAATCCTGTTTCCTTGTTGTACCCATCAGCTAATTCATTCGCTCCACCTCTATACTTGTTGTTGTACGATTTCTGGAAAGCCTTCACCAAACCAACGCCACGGATAGCACCCAAGCACTGCGCCAACATGTACAACAAAGCCCTAATCAACGACACCTTCCACCTAAAAAACAGCCCTAATGTCACCGCCGGCGGCATATCTCCACCTATCAACACCGCATTAATCCAATTAATTTCACCAATTTAATTATTAGCAAGCACACGATTGAATTCCGAGTTCTAATTAGGTAATTGCTTGAGATTCCGACGGTGCAGTAGACGAGAATGAAGATCATGCCGCCGAATGCCCAGGCGATGCCGAGGATTTCGACGCCGCCGCACTGGTCGGCTTCGTTCTGGCTATTGTAGCCGATAACCGTGAGTACACAGGCATACAAGAAGAGCAGAATGGTAATGAACTCTGCAATTAGCGCTCTATAGAAGGACCACTTGGTAAGCTCATCGAAATCAAAGAGCGGCGCAGGGGGTGGATCCTGATAGTCCTTGGCAGAGTACTCCGGCACCACTCCGCCATTATTCGATGTCTTTCCTCATGGCTGCGAGGTGTAGGTGGTGGTTGTGTGTATGAAATTATGCAAACGACTTATAAGCGGTGGTGGCGAGGATGATAGACCTGCAATCCCAAAATTCGACGGCGTCGGCCACCAGAGAATTCCTCTTGTCGAAGAGATTCTCAAATTAGTAGGTTTGAAAGAGATTCAACGAGGAGAAAGAAGAGTGTGATGGAGATGCGAAGATCCATCGGCAGATCTACGACGCCTCAGGAATGTGAGTTTGAGCGTGGAGGGTAATTATGTCTATATATTGTTAAATTGTGTACAAAATAGTATTTTATTTTCCTCATTGTATCTAATACTTCTTCCATCCCCTGTCAATCTATCTATTTTATCATTTTGGGTCATCCATCCTAAATCTATCAATTTCCCTTTTTGGACTATGAGACTCAAACTCTCCACTAATACAAATAAAATATGGGGCACACACCCTCCACTAATACAACTACATATTATACATAAAATAGTAATACTCCTAAATCCACGTGCAAAAAACAAATTGGTACATTGAGGATGGACGAAGTGAGTAGTAAATAAGCTCTAAATTGTGTATCTCACAGTAATAAATCCTAAACTTTTTAATAATTTGTACTCCATATTATAAAAATTGATCTTTCGCATATTAAAATATTAGTTAATTATTTAATTTTTTTATAAATACGTAAATTTTTACTTCTATATACTTCCTCCGTCCGCGCGAAAGAGGGACTTTTACTTTTGTGCATGTTGATTAAGAAATATTATTATTTAATGTGTAGTGGGTACTTGTATTAGTGGAAGTGTGGACCCTATATTTTAATTGTATTAGTGGGTGTGTATGGGTTGCATGTGTGTAAAAAATGAAATAATTCTCTTTGGAGGACGATCAAAATGGAAAAAATATCCTCTTTCGAGCGGGAGGAAGGAATATTTATTTTCTTTAATTATATAATAAGATAGGATTAGCTAGTATATTAAATAATTATTTGTACATATTATTAGTTATAATATTTTTGAATATATTTTAAAATATATTTATATTTAATATTTTAATTTATTTTAAATGTGTTTATAAAATCACTAATTATAAATCAGCATTTACATCTTATTTTAAGAATATATTAAAAAGAAAAATTAAACATTTTTGTAAATGCATTTGTTTGGTAAATTCGTTACACCGAACTGCATCGATCCAAACATAATCGAAAATCAGTTCCAAACCATACTGAATTACAAGACAACCGTGCCGCTACCGAATTGATCGTCGTCATTTACACCTAGGTTTTAGTATATTCGTTTGTGAATTTTTGTATGTTTTTATCCGTATTTGTGTAACTTTTGGTGGAGTTTTGTGTTAATTAGGAGAGATGTGTACATGCTGATAAATGTGTGGAAATGAACTTAAATGTATGTGAAACAGGTAAAAAATAGAGCAAAACGGAGTCGGAAGCTGAAACGGGCTGAAAAACACCTAACTCGAGTTGCATGGTCTTACTCGACTTGCAACTCGAGTTGAGTTGAAGCTCGAGCAAAGGCAGAAAGTGTCCAGTAGCTCAACTCGAGTTGCAATGTCCAACACAACTTGCAACTCGGGTCAAGTTGAGTGCCGAAGAAAATTCAGATTCTGATAGAGCTGACTCGAGTTGACAGGCTGAAACGAGTTGACAAGCGTGAGCTCGAGTTAGTCAACTCGAGTCAAGCTGGGTCAGGGCAAGTCGAGCTGGGGCAGAGCAGCGTCCAAAATCATTCAGTGAGCTAACTCGAGTTGCAAGGGCCAAATCGACTTGCAACTCGAGTCGAGCTAGGGTCGAGAAACCGTCCAGTTTGCAGAGCCACGCAACTCGACTTGACAGACAGTAGCTCGAGTTGGCTACTCGAGTCGAGTTGGGTCAAAATCAGAAAAATTTAAGAAAATTCCAGAAGCTTCTATAAGGTCCCTAAGGGGTATAAATGCACAATTGGTGCGAAAATTACAGAGAGAGCCTCATTTTGACAGTTATTTTGGAGATCAACACACACTCTCTCACCACCATTTCACACACTCCATCTGATCCATGTCTTTCACCCTTCAATTCATCCATCCACTCAACTTGATCTTCACCAATCCATCACCCAATCCATCCATCCACCATTTGAGAAGAGGAAAACTTCAAGGATTGAAGAAGTTAGCATATTGAAGAGAAGGAAGGTTTCTCCATGAAAGGGAAGTCAATCTACTTTTCATTTGTTGATTTTTTTTCTTATTTTGGCTCAAATGGAGCGAAGCTTGATTTGTAATGATATAATCACAATGTGTAGTGGTTAGTCCTATAGTAGGGCTAATCATATGATTGGTTGAGAAGAATGCTAGATGTGTAGGATTTGAGATGTTGAATTGAGTTAATTTTGGACTTCCTTTTATGATTAATGATTCATGTTTCATTTCAATATTTGTGTGATTAAATTCTCTTTTCATGGTATTAGGATGATCATTCCAATAGGATGATGAGTCTCTTACTCTAAAACTTTTTTTACAAGAAATGCGACTATGAACATGGCATCGCTTGCTGGGAAAATGTTAAACTTTTGGTTGTAACGAGTTTTAAGTTGATTAGTTTTGATAAGGATATTTCTTTTATTTGTTTACTCGTCTTGGTTACTTGGAGAACTAATTTGGAAATTCTTGTAGGTACATGCAAATGCGTTCAAGGTCTCAATCTATTGAACCTTTGAACTTGGAATTAGAAGCTACCTTAAGAAGATAAAGACGAGGAGTGTTGGAACCTACGGAAGAAAGTATGGAATAAGTAAGGGATAATGTAAACATGGTTGATGAAGAAGACAATATGAGGAATTTTCATGGAGTTGATAATGTTAGAGGAGGTTATAATAATCCGGAATTTGTGCCACAAGCTTATGCTCAACAAATGCACTTGCAAAACCAACAAATGCAAGCTATTATTCAAAACTTGATGGCACAACAAGAAGCAAGAAATAATCCTCCGGTGGTGCAAAATCAACCCCATGGAAATGGAAACAATGGAGCGGGAATGAATGTCCGTGATCACTTCCAACCGCAATATGGGAATTATGGAATGGGCCGCCATTGAATGTGAATAATTTTGAGATCAAGATGGGATTGATCAACATGGTACGAGCAATTCAATTTGGTGGTGGTGCTATGGAGGATCCGAACGCTCACTTAGCCCAATTTATGGAGTTAGCTAACACGATAAAGATAAATAGGGTGAGTGAGGATGTTGTTAAAATGAAGCTTTTCTTGTTTTCATTAAGAGATAGAGCTAAGGCTTGGTATCATACTATACTACCGGGATCCTATACCACATGGAGAGAGTTGGCACAAAGGTTCTTGAGCAAGTATTTTCCCCCTTCAAAGATGTTGCATCTCAAAGGGCAAATCTTTCAATTCAAGTAATTGCCACTTGAGACATTTAGTGAAGCTTGGGACCGATTCAAAGAGATGCTAAGAAAGTGTCACAGATTCCCCGAGGAACAACAAATAGGATTTTTTATGCTGGTTTACTCGGAAGTGAGAGGATGCTCATTGATGCTTCGGCGGGAGGTTCGATTTTGGGACAAACTCCGGAAAGAACAATTGACATATGTGAGGAAGTAGCTTTGAATATGGGTCAATGGCCTGTGGATCGTGCACGGGGATGTATGATAGGGAGAAAATTGCTAAGATGGAAGAAGTGTGCTTGCAACAAGTGAAAAAGGTGGAAATGCCTAAGAAAGATATGACCGACAAGGCGATCACAGAGATATTAAAGAGGATGAATGCTAACATGAAAGTGTCTCCAAATTCGACACCTATGGTGAATCAACAAGTACTTGCAAGTCCTCAACAAGGTATGTCATTGTCTTTGATGAATCAACAAGTGTTTCATAATCTTCAAAAAGGCATGACGATGCCTAATATGGATCAATCTTCTCAAAGTTTTCAAATGCCTACATCCATGCCTCAACAAGGTATGTCCTCTAATTTTGGAATTCAAGATACATGTGTCCATCGGAGATGACACTTGAGGAAGTTGCCTTCATGCAAGGAAGAAACTTCCAAGGAAATTATGGTGGTAACTTTGGAAGTCATGGAGGAGGATATCCACAAAGACAAGGAGGATGGGGGCAAGGTAACTTTCAAGGAAATTTTAACCAACCTCGTAAGTATGAGAATTTGTCATATGGGAATCAAGAGAATGCACTTACTCTTCCACTGAGCATCAATCCGGGGGAGAAAACTCCAAATGGTGAAGGAAAGTCTACCATGGAAGATCAAATGGCCAAGATGTTTGATTTTATGAAGCAAGAGAAAGAGGTGAATGATAAAAGATTTGATTTTATGAAGCAAGAGAAAGAGTTGATTGATAATAGATTCAAAGCTTTGGAGACATAAATGAGTCAAATGGCAACCGAGCAAGGTGAAATGCATCGTAAGGGTAAGTTTCTCTCCACTACCGTTACTAATCCTAAGGAGCAATGTTTGTATGTTACCGTGTGCAACATGGAAAGTAAGGTGGAGAAAGGGTTGGTGGAAACAACAAATATTGCTTCCAAGATTGAAGAAGTAGTTTGTGATGAAGTTATGTCAAACGTGGAGGGGGAAATTATCATTGATGAAGAGTTGTCTTTGGATGATTAGAAGATAATTGGTGAATTTTTGTCTTTGTTGGATGATGAAAGTAAGTGTGATGAAGAGATGATGTTGAAACAAGATCATGACATTGTTGAAGTTGATGTTTCATCAAAGGTTGAAGACCCCGATAAATTCGTTCTTACTTGTAAAATTAGAAATGGGGAATATTTTAATCTATATGTGATCTTTGTTCAAGCATTAATGTGATGCCTTTGGAAATTTTTGAAAAACTTGGCATTGAGAGATTAAAGGAAACAGATGTGGAAATCGAAATAATGGATGGTTCAATGATAAAGCCCCATGGAGTTGTGGAGGATATGCTTGTGAAAATAGAGGATTTTGTCTTTCCGGTGGATTTTATGATAGTTGAGAAGCAAGTGAATCCTTTGATCCCATTGATTTTTGGAAGGCCGTTTTTGGCAACCGGAAGAGCAAAATTTGACATGGAAAAGAAGGAACTCACACTCCATTCAAATGAAAAAGAATTGGTGTTATCAAACAAGAATTTGAAGGGGGAGATCTTCATTTGAAGCCACCCATTAAGCCTCCGGATGATCGAGATCGAGTGGTAAGTGAAATTTTAAAAGATGAAGATTTAACTAACTTTTTACTTGAATTTGCAGGAAATTTTTCTTCAAGAAGGAACAAGCTTGGGGTTATCCACAAGTTGATTGGAAGATTGATAAAGGGCCTCCGGGATTAAAAATGTGAGAAAAAGAGGAAACGAAGTGAGTTCAAGTGTTAGAGGAGCACGAAGTGTTGATAATAAGGTTGTTAAGGAGATGTTTAAAGTGAAGATGAGGCCCGATGGGGTCTTGGATTTCTCCGATTGTTAAGAGTTTAAATGCGTCTAGCTCGACGACGTTAAATCGAGCGCTTAATGGGAGGCAACCCATTTTAATAAATTTTCTTGTTTAGTTGTATTCTTCTTGAATTTTTGGTATGTAGGTGGATTGTGTTCATGGAGAAAATTACATATAGAGAAGACGAAATGTGTTCAATTTGGAATGAAGATGTATGTCCCACCACTCTTTACAAACTTAAATTTAACACTTGTGTTAATTTAAGTTTGGGGAAGAGTGTGTGGTGGCCATACTTGAATGTTGGAATGCATATATGTCATCACAAGGTAATTGAATGATGATCATTGGTGGAAACTACAAGGGTAAGACTCACAACTTTTTTGCAAACTTAATTCTCAAATTGTTTCGATTTAAGTTTGGGGGATATTGTGTGGTGTGCCTTACCACTTGTGTATGCTTGATGTATCATGTTGATAGAGTGATTATCTTGATTGTCTTGTGTAAAATTGGGTCAATTTAAAAAATTTCTCATGAGTTTGGTTATAATTTGTTTGTTTGGTTGAGTTGAAGTGCATGATAGTCCTTATTTTTATGACAAGTGTTGAGCTAATGGTTTTTGATGAGTTGTGGAGCATTAATGAAGTAGCGTGGAAGCATGAATTGAGCCCGAAGATCAAATCGAGAAATCGTTGTGGATGCGATTCGGAAGCTCATGCCAACCATTGCCATTCTCAAATGTTTAAAGGAGTTCACTCTACATCTTATCACTTCTAAATTGCTTGACATGAATTGATATTGATTTGGATTTTATTGGAATAGCATGCTACTTTATGTGTCATGTTTGTGGGAGGTTTACTTTCGTAATCTAGGTTACATTTTCAATAAAAGATGGGATGTTTTTTGATCTTATGTGTTATGGATGATGATGTGATATGATTTGATTTCTAGTGATGGATGATTTTGGTCATGTACGTTATGTGCTTTTGTTATGATTTTAGTTTAGTGAGTCTTTTCTTATGTGTGATGTTTGAATTTTTATTCTTGTATAGGGATGCTTGGTGGTATATTTTGGGAAGGTGTTAAATGTTTTTGAATGTGAGCTATGATGCATTGTTTGTGATGAGTGATGGCAAGTATGTTAATTGTTTCTACTTGTTAAAATTGTGACATGAATTACATAATTTGTTCAATTTTGAGAAGTATGAAGGGTAATTAGGTTTCTTTTGGTCCAAGCAAAAGCTTATGAGAATTGAGCCTTAACCGTGCCTCCATGGTAAATTCTTGATGAGAGGACTGGTTGTACTTAGATAAACTAGAACTTGCTCATGGACTATAGGAACGAAGCCCGAATGGTTGAAATTTGTTGATATGATCTTTGGCCATCCTTGTTAAATGAAGTCATAGCCATAAAATTTCTTACCAAAAATATTATCCCTAGTGAGTCACTTTGAGCCTATAAGCCTTTTCTTTATGATTTGAGCACAATACAAGCCTTGAAAATCCACTTGAGCCTCATATATGTAACCTATGTGTGGATAATTGAGGATGATGATGGTATACAAGGGAAGATGTGGAAAGATGTGCAAGTAAATGGAAGAAGGGGTGAATCAAGAAAAAGGATGAACGAGCTCAAGGTAAAAAGCAAGTGCAACTTCAACAAAAGTGAAAAATGAGCAAAATCCTAAAATATGTTCAAGGAACGCAAAAATCAAAGAAAAGAAGTATGCTATTCAAAAGAAGCTCAAGAAATCCATGGTATGTTGGTGTTTAGTATTCTTGAACAATTACAAAGGAAGGACATTTTAAAGTGAGGAATACTTAATATGATCTTGTAGTCCTTATTACTTGTGATGTGTTATGGTTTATGTTCGTTAGGTTTTTTTCTAGGTGAAAATTACTCCTCTTGTTTATCATTTTTTGTTGTTCGAGGACGAACAACACTTTAAGTTTGGGGGGTTGATCGTCGTCATTTTCACCTAGGTTTTAGTGTATTTGTTTGTGAATTTTTGTATATTTTTATTCGTATTTGTGTAACTTTTTCTGGAGTTTTGTGTTAATTAGGAGATATGTGTACAAGCTGATAAATGTGTGGAAATGAGCTTAAATATATGTGAAACAGGTAAAAAACGGAGCAAAACGGAGTCGGGAGCTGCAACGGGCTGAAAAACACCCAACTCGAGTTGCATGGTCTTACTCGACTTGCAACTCGAGTCGGGTTGAAGCTCGAGCAAAGGCAGAAAGTGTCCAGTAGCTCAACTCGAGTTGCAATGTCCAACACGACTTGCAACTCGAGTCGAGTTGAGTGCCGAAGAAAATCCAAATTCTGATGGAGCTGACACGAGTTGACAGGCAAGAGCTCGAGTTAGTCAACTCGAGTCGAGCTAGGGTCGAGAAACTGTCCAGTTTGCAGAGCCACGCAACTCGACTTGATAGACAGTAGCTCGAGTTGGCTACTCGAGTCGAGTTGGGTCAAAAGCAGGAAAATTTAGAAAAATTCCAGAAGCTTCTGGAAGGTCCCCAAGGGGTATAAATGCACAATTGGTGCGAAAATTACAGAGAGAGCCTCATTTTGACAGTTATTTTGGAGATCAACACACACACTCTCACCATCATTTCACACACTCCATCCGATCCATCTCTTCCACCCTTCAATTCATCCATCCACTCAACTTGATCTTCATCAATCCATCACCCAATCCATCCATCCACCATTTGAGAATAGGAAAGCTTCAAGGATTGAAGGAGTTAGCAAATTAAAGAGAAGGAAGGTTTCTCCATGAAAGGGAAGTCAATCTACTTTTCATTTGTTGATTTTTTTCTTATTTTGGCTCAAATGGAGCAAAGCTTGATTTGTAATTATATAATCATAATGTGTAGTGGCTAGTCCTATAGTAGGGCTAATCATATGATTGGTTGAGAAGAATGCTAGATGTGTAGGATTTGAGATGTTGAATTGAGTTAATTTGGACTTCCTTTTATGATTAATGATTCATGCTTCATTTCAATATTTGTGTGAATAAATTCTCTTTTCATGGTATTAGGATGGTTATTCCAATAGGATGATGAGTGGTTTAATTGAATCATATATTAAGATGTGCATGCATGTTAGTGTGAGGGGAGGTAAGTCATACTCTTCTTGTGCTTAGAACATTCATAGGGGGACAATTAAGAAATTGAGTGAAAAGAACCAACTTATGATCATAGTACCTTAAGGGAATTGAGAGTAAAACAATCTTAGGAGATTTAGACTTGTAAAATAGTCAAGAACCTAGTTGCCTTAGCCATAGGGATTATGGGTAAAATTTTGATTGCTTTTAGTCCACCAATTAATGAAGTTCACCATCAAGAGTTATGCATATCTAGCTAGAGTCTTAATCATGATTATGATTAGACTTTCTCTCTTCTCAAGTGAATTCTACCTACATTCCATTCATCATTTGTGTGTTGGTTGAATCATTACTTTGTTTGTTCAATTTCTTAGTTAATTGAGTAGAAATAATTAGTAGCTTAAATACCAAACTTTCAATTTATCATCCTTACAAAGTATAAATCAATGGAAAATCCGGATACAACCTAGAGTTACCTTTCCCTTGGGACGACTTTATTATAAATTTTGTACTTGGTCACGCGTTTACTCGACGATAGAGTCTCTTACTCTAAAATATTTTTTACAAGAAATGCGACTAAGAACACGAATCGAAATTCGGTATGGTATTAACTTTTTAAATATAAAAATTCGTACCAAACTTTTAGTATGAATTTTTAAAAAATTCGTATCATTTCCCATATCAAACACCCCTACTCATGAACCACCAATGTCAACTTATACAATTATTTACTACATTTAAAATAATAATACTCAATTCACGTGTAAAAAATAAATAAAATCCTTTGCATTGGACAGAGGGAGTATAATACTCCCTCCTTCCATCCCAGGCTAAGAGTCTCATTTGGTTTTGGGCACGTGGATTAAAGAGTATTATTATTTAGTGTGTAGTGGGTAGTTGTATTAGTGAGTATGAGGGCCCCATATTTTAAATGTATTAGTGGGTGTAGGTGGGTCTCATGTGTCCAAAAAAGGAAATGAGACTCTTTGGGTGGGACGACCAAAATGGTAAAATGACCCTCTTAGCCTGGGACGGAGGGAGTATATTGAAAGGTTATTTATTTTCAAACTTTTACTCCCTCCGTCCGTCCAATACATATACATTTGTTTTTTGCGCGTGAATTAAGGAGTATTATTATTTAATGTGTAGTAGGTAGTTGTATTAGTGAGGTGTGTGGACCCATATATTAAATGTATTAGTGATGTGTGTGGGTCTCATGTATTTAAAAAGGAAAATATATACCTTTGATGCGAACACCCAAAATAGTAAAATGTATACATTTTTTGCGGATGGAAAGAGTATAATTTTTTTAGTGTACATAATGTAATGATAGATAAATTTAAAAAAAGGCTTAGTAAAGGATGAAAAGACATTCAAAAACTGATAGTATGGTAACTCAACTCATGTCTAAGGATGAAAAGACATTCAAAAGCTGATAGTATGGTAAGTCAACTCATGTAGGGTGGGAGGAAAAAATCTCTAGATAGTTTCATATTTTTAATTTGGGCACTCCATTACGATGGTTACATATCTTTTTTTATATATATACTCTCTCCGTCCCTAGGTAAGAGTCTCATTTTAACATTTTAGTTGTCTCACCCAAAGGATCTCATATCCTTTTTTGGACATATGGAACCCGCCCACACCCACTAATACAATTAAAATATGGGGCCCACACACCCACTAATTCAACTACCCACTACATATTAAATAATAATATTCCTTATTCCACGTGCCCAAAAAAATGAGACTCTTACCAAGGGACGGAGGGAGTATATGAGACTCACACCAAATAATTAAAATATTTATATGGAACTCACATACAACACTAATACAAATATCTACTATACATTAAAATATTACATCTCTCACCTCAATACACATTAAAATATTGTATTGTGTAATCTCCATACAAAAAACAAACGTAATCATTAAGACAGGACGGAAGGAGTAATATTTTTGACACTTTAATTAAAAAGTGTGATAAGTCGTAATTTTACACAATTATTTTGAATGAAATTCACTTTTTTATGTGTGAGTTGTGAATTATTTAATACCAATTACGACTTATTTATATTTTCTATACTTATACTTTAATTATTTGAATTGTTATTGAAATAGGCCAAAATTGAGAGACATTGTACAATTATCATAGTTTATTTTGTGTGACTGTTACGATAAATTGATGGAATTAATCAGAATTGACCAAGCCAATTAAGGAAAATAAGGATTTGGTGATCAACAATTAATGAAAACTTACCAAAAAGTGAAAGGATACAACGAATCTGGGCACCATTCAAGAAGGAAGGTCAAGGAATTTAATGGGGATAATTAATGTAGGATCTTGGACCGCGTTATATTTATACACACCACACGGTTCAACATCAGAGACGTTCATCGCACGTTGGCTTGAAAACGAGAAGCCAGATTGGGGAATACCTTGAAACACCACCAAATCAAAGAACATCGGTTCTTTTATTTTAGCTTTTTTTAATTTAATTTCGATTATGTAATTTATTTTCTAGTCCAATGATTGTGAACTTCTCTTAGATTAATTTATATGTTTGATTAGGAATAATATTATCAACTTCTTAATGAATTTATTTTGTGATTGGCTTTGATGTGAATTATGATATTTCAATTGCTTGTTTAGATTAACCGTCTCAATTTGTGATTGAAATACTCATTAGCTATTTTACAACTTGTGATATGTGAACTTAGTCACATTTTTAGTAAAATGTCAAGAACAAGTGTACTCTACCGTTGTTGTATACGCGTGACCAAGTGCAAAATTTATAAAATTATCGTCCCAAGGGAAAGCAAACATTGGCTAGTATCCGAATTATTCATCGATTTATGCTTTGTAAAGATAATATGCTTGAAGGTTTGGTATTAAAACTAATGCTTAAGATTCTACTCAAGTAACTAGAATGTAAACTAGCTAAGTAAATTGTAGAATAACGAGCAAATGATTAATGGAATAGATGTAGAATACACTTGAGAAAAGATACGAGGCTAATCATACTTATAGTTGAGACTTGAGCTAGATATGCAAAACCATTCATAGTAATTCTCATTAACTTGTGGATTAAAAGCAATCACGAATTTACCCCTAGTCCCTATGGTCAAGTCAACTAGGTTCTCGACTCTTTTACAAGCCTAAGTCTCTTAAGATTGGTCTTAATCACAATTCCCTTAAGGTACTATGATCATAAGTTGGTTCTTTTCACTTTATTACTTAAGTGTCCCTCTATGAATGTTCTAAGCCTAAGGAGGGTATGGCTTACCTCCCCTTATATTACCTTGCATGTACAACTCAACATATGATTCAATTAAAGCTTCACTCACAACATTGGAATGACCATCCTAATATAATGAATAGAGAATTTAATCACACATACATTGAAATGAAACATGGTTAATATATCATAGAAGAAAATCCACAAATCAATTTAAATCACTACTTAAGTTTTACATATCTAACTCTTCCCCTCAACCACTCATATGACTAGCCCTACTATAAAACTAGCCACTAAACATGGTAATTAATTCATTACAAATCAAGCTTTGCTCCATTTGAACCATAATAAGAAGAAAATTAACAATTGGAAAGTAGATTTGCTTCCTCTGCATAAGAAAAGTTTTCCTCCTCTTCAATTGATCAATTCCTTCAACAATTGATGCTCCAATCTTCTCAAATGGTGGTAGGATGGATGGGATGAAGGTTTTATGGATTGAAAATGTAAATCAAATGATGGCTTGATGGATCTAGATGGTAGAGATGAATTTTGGATCTGGTGTGTGAGGAAATGTGGTGTTTTTGTGTGTGTAACTGCTCCAATCTGATCTTCAATGAATTCCCCCTTCAAATTTCGCACAAATCATGGTTTTATATCACTTATGGACCTTCTAGAAGCTTCCGAAACATTCTGAAAATTACACAGGATTTTGCACCTACACGGCCCGTGCGGCAGCACACGGCCGTGTAGGGCACACCTACTTCGGTATGTTGTGCGTGCTTCCGGACACGGCTCAAGTTGGACTGTACGGCCATGGTCATGGCCGTGTAGCATTTTCTGACGACAATACATGGCTTCTTCTTATAGGGCCGTGCTCCACACACGGGGCGTGCAGTGACGCACGGCCCGTGCACCAGCTCACGGCCATCTTCCTGGGCGAGCAGCTAGTTCTGACGACGCTACACGGCTAGTGGTTACAGGGTTGTATTCCGCACACGGCCCGCGTACCAACATGGCTTGTTCTTTCGTCTCTCTTTCGCTCCCGACTCCATTTTTATCAATTTCTTGATCAGTTTTATACATATTTAAACTCATTTACACAATTCTATTAATTTATACCATATTCCTCAAAATAACAATAACTCCACCAAAATTAACATAAAATAAGGATAAAAATATCCGAAAATACACAAATAAAGACACTAAAATCTAGGTGAAAATGACTACGATCAACCCCCCAAATTTAAAATATTGTTCGTCCTCGAACAATGAAAAATGATAAAAAAGAGGAGTAATTTTCACCTAGGAAAACACCTAACAAACATAAACCACAACATATCACAAGTAATAAGGACTGCAAAATCACATTAAGTATCCATACATCATCAAACTTATAACATGAAAAATTAACAAGTTCAATCTTAAGAATGACATTAGAGTACTCAAATCCTTTTCAATCCAAGCCTCTCATAGATTATAATTTTTACTCAACACTCTTTATGGTAGGGTTTTTATCATCACTCGTCAACCGGTTAAAACCGACTCTCCATAGGCTTGCTCATGGACTATGTTCACAAGCCACCCTAGTTTCAATAAGTGATCAAAAAGGTCTTTAATTTTGGATGTAATGTTTAAGCTCTTTGGTAAGGTATGAAACTTTTGGATAATAGTGACTAATTAAGTGTAAGTAATTAAAGAGATGATTCATTTGTTCAACTTCTTCACTTTCAAGTTTCATTTACTTTCATCTTTATTCACAAAAACCTTCCATTATCATCCCTTGGATTTCTTGAGCTTCTTTTGATTTGCATGCTTCCTTTCTTTCAACTTTTTAACTTCATGAGCAAATTTTTGTTGATTTGCTCCTTTTTCTTGTTTTTAGGTCGCATGTACATTATTGCTTGAGCTCTTCTCATCCTTTTCTTGCTTGTTCACCATTTTCTTTCTTTTCTAGCACAATTTCCACATCAAACCTTGTAAATCATCATCTCCTCAATCACCCACACTTAGGTTATATATATAAGGCTCATGTGGGTTTTAAAGGTTTGTATTGTACTTAAATCACAAAGAAATATGCTCATAGGCTCAAAGTGGCTTACTAGGGATGATGTTTTTGGGTAAGAAAATTTATGGCTATGACTCATTCATCAAGGATGGCCTAAGATCATTTCACAAATTTTAACCATTCGGGCTTCGTTCCTAAACTCCATGAGCAAGTTCTAGTTTGTCTAAGTTCAACTGATCCCCTCATCAAGAATTAACCATGGAAGCACTGTTGAGGCTCAACTCTCACAAGCTTTTGCTTGGACCAAAAGAAACCTAAATACCTTTCATTCTTCTCAAAAGTGAACAAGTTATTTAATCCATGTCACAATTTCAACAAGTAGAAACCATTAATAATGCTTGTCATCACTTATCACATGCAATGAATCATAGCTCATATTCAAAAAATGACTCACTCTTTCCCGAAACATTCCACCAAATCAAACATCAACAAGAAATAATATAGCAACAAACATCACATACTAATCAAGGAATCATCAAACAATACACAATCATATAACATGCATAAATCAAATCATCCATCAAAATTTTCAACACATCAAATCACATCCATAACAATAAAGATCAACTTCCCATCGCATCCAAATAATGAAAAATCAAACCAAAATACCAAGATAACAAAAAGAAAATCCCACAAAACTGAAAATAAAGAAAATTTCATAATACGAAACCGCCCAAAAATAAACAATCTAAGTACATTCCAATCGAATCAAATCAAGTCAATCTAAACAATATTCCAACAATCTATCATGGCTAAGATGAATGGACAAATGTGTCAAGCACTCAAAATACTCCCTTCATTGTTCTGGAGGCGGAGGAGGTGGATGATAGGCGTTTCACGAAATGTAAGCACGAGGATTTGCAGGAAACTGGAAGTTGAACATCGTGGTCATCATCTCCTCCATGTTGTTGGAGTGCACTCTTGATCGTTCCTCATAGTACTCCCTCCGAAGTTATCCAGCTCCCAACACTTCAATGTGTCTTCCATGCTCTTGCTGGACCTCGCAGATCTCCCTAATCTGTGCCCCATAAGTCTGCTGCACATGTCTCATGCCACGCACCTCATCCATCATATAGTTCCACCTTTCATCTCCTTGGCCTGGTCCCACTGGTGGTTGTTCCCCTTCTTCTTCAAACTTTGGTGGATCAGGTCTCTGCTCCTCAAATTCCACTTGCTTCGGTTGTTCTCCTTGCTCATCGTCCTCCATTGGCACTGACTCTGCTCTCAAGTTAGCTAGCTCTTCATTCTCTACAACTCTAACTTGCCTCAGAACCTCTTCCATTTCATCCCTGTTTCTTCTATAGAAAGCCCTCACTACTCTGGAATGGTTCACACTTCCCATAGCCAAGTTAGCAAGCTTTGTTCTCGTGTACACCGTAGTGAGCTCTGGCATTGGCAAGGGAAATGGAGCTCCCTTCTCCTGCCTCAAACAGTATTGATTCCCCACCATAGTTAAGAATTCCATCCTCATCAGTTGTTGGTAGTTTAACCCTCCACTAACCATCTGGTTCTCCATCCCTGCAAGGTTAACTCCCAATCCTTGAGCTATCATAGAAATCATCCTTCCAAGCATCAAACCTTGAGATGTTTACCTTTTTGCAACTATCTCCGCATGTTGCACAAAGTGTGTTGCAACATTAAGCGGTAATTCCTTATAGATGCAATACATTATGTAGAGCTACTTCTCTCCAACAAATCCGCCTTCAAACCTCCCCAAGATAGTGTTCGAGATGATCTTCTCTAAATACCTCATCATAGGATTCCAGATGGCCGTCCCTTTTGAAGCACTAGGGACGTATTCTGCTCTCTCAGTTCCATCATTCACTAAGCTTGACCATCATTCTTGTTAGTTGAAAGTGCCTCCTGCATAAAAGCTCTGATGAAATTCGTATGGTGGGCAACCAAAACACTCATTCAAGAATGCCAATGGGACCTTTTCCCTCAACACATTATCTAGCCGAAAAGTCACCCATCGAGGAAATTCATTCCTATCCTTCTTCACTTGTAGAGTGCTCATAAACTCGGCAGTGAGATGGTAGTAGGTTGGTGGCCTCTTATCGAAGAAAGCTTCCGTCTGATCAAAGAGAAATAGCTTCCTTAAATCCTCATCTAATATTAATCCTCTCATCGTCTCTGTGTCTTGAAAACGAGTGGGCTTGATCTTTGGAGCTAACATTTTCCAACGAAGCACGTACTTTCCCCAATAATCCTCAAACTCAACCCTAAACTCATCCGGATGGATTCCTTCTATAGTCAACTGCGCATCCAAATTAGCCAACTCTGCAGGGACGGTTATCACAATGAAGTCCTCATTCCTGGGTCTAACTCTCCTCTCGGCCATCTACAAAACAATAATTCTCAAGTTATAAACAATGACTTTTATATGAATGTTAATGCACCTAATTAAATTCCACCCTAGTTTTTCAACTTAGTATGGAACCTATTATGCATCAACATATCTCATTCACATCATTAAACTTCAAACTTATTCATACTAAGCACTTTATTGACCTTCATCTCAACTATCAACAATCAACTTCTAATCATTTTCACACATGAATTTCAAATTAAATCATCATCAAACATTATTCATATATGATCATCAAATTCTAACAAAAATCCTCTCTTAGATATTTCATCGAACACTTGGCATGCACAAAATTTAACATCTTCTCCATATACAATTTACATAGCCTCATGCCCAAATTTTCAATATCTAAGGCTAATCTCTCACAAATAAACATCATACTCATGTAATTCATCAATTAGCACAACACAATTATTCAAACTCATGATTCTCAAACAATCCCCAAATTTTTCCTTATGAACCCTAATTCATTCTTTTCAAAAATTCAAAAATTCACATTTGAACATGTATGAATATCATCAATTAAGCATACAACTCCTATTAGAACAAAGCCCATATATCAATTCAATCAATTCATCTCAAAATTTCAAGTTAGGGTTCAAGAAATTCATACCTTTTGATGTGGAGAAGTGTGTTTGATGTGCAAAATCGACAAACTTCACTCAAAATCACTCCAAACTAAACTTGGTGGATGATACAGATGCGTGAATCAGTGAATCAGTGAATCAGTGAATTGGAAAGTGTGCTCAAAACTCTTAAAAATTCGATCGATCAGTTAAAAACTCGATCAAGTTTTCCTTGCAGTAGCATTCCCCTGTTTCCTGCATACGACAACACTTTGGCAACAATAAAAGACAACGCTTTCAGTCGTTGTCTATTCCTTCATTTCTCTACACTCAAAAAAAATGTTGTCGTAGCCCTCTTCAAAATTTGTGGTCTTTTCAATCGCAACCCTTATTCCTCGTTTTCCTGCCGATTTAATTCTCTTTTCTTCCATCGCTCTTTCAAGCTCAAAAGCACCCATTTTTCTGCAAAAATACACAAAAACACCTATCTCCAAGTAATCAAGTAATTAATAGTATTTTCATCAAAATCATGCTTAATTATTAAATTAAATCCAATTAAATTCATGAAATTAAGCCCAAAATTCTAGGTGAATTTCACACCGATCAGAAGGTCATGAAATTTTCACAAAGCACATTTTCCAACTCGTCGAATCTAACTATAAAGGACTTAAAACCTATTACCAGAGCGATTACTATAAAATGCCTCAATTATACACTTAATAATCACAAATCAAGTATTGCAAAAAATCAAACAAATCTAAAAAAAATTGAAAAGATTACCCCGCGTTGAGTATCAAGAGGCAGATTAGCATCCCCAAACAAGTACTTGAAGAAACCCTGTACATTGAATCCCCGGCGATGAAAAATACCAAGGTGCTTGAGGCTATCAATAATAGCCTGCGCTTCATCCACTGTGGCATTCTTCTGTTCCTGCACGTCGATGAGGACCTGGCGGAGATGATCTGCAGTCATCACACCGTTTCTGAATACCGCGAGAAGATCTCCTTAACATCCGTCGGCGCCTCCGATGCGGCGAGGCGGAAGCACCTTCGGAAGCAGAAGCACACTCGGTAGGTCTACTTCGACATACTGTATGAGAATTGGAGAAACAACAGCCGGAGGGTAGAGAAGAAGATCTCGAAACTGCTTAATTAGAAAGGAAGAATCGATTCATTGATAGTGATGCGAAGCAATCGATCTATCTGACTTCAAAGAAATGGATAATTTGATAAATGCAGGGGCGACCCATTTGAAGCCGTTTACCCCATTTTCTAATTTAAGATCCGGTTCCACCAATTTTAGAAAATGCAGGGGCGGGGAGATTGATAGTGATTCATTTAACCCATTTGAAGCCATTTACCCCAGTTTCTAATTTAAGATCCGATTCCACCAATTTTAGAAAAAAATATGGTTCTATTCTAGTCATTGCCTTAGAATTAATAGCTAAATGTTTTAAGTGGGACATATAATTTCGTTGAAAAATTTTAGATCACGTAAGGTTACTTTGGTTTGGATTTAAATTGGAATAACAAATTTTACTCTATAACTATTTTTTTTGTTTTTTTTTTTTAATTTTATAGCAACCAAACATGACACTTTAAAATTATCTAATTGAATTAATAGGTAATCCATCTTAATAAGGGGATTTGTGAGACGGTCTCACCCAAGTCTTTGCTTAATTTTTTTTATATATGATTAAATTTTTATATATGTCAAAGAGTAATTTTGTAGTGACTTTGGGTTGTTTAATCTGAAAAAGACATCTTAAGTGGGTCGACGGACTCGACTCCTTACCGGGTCTTGATCCGAACCTTGTAATATAAGTACACTTATTGAGACCGGTACATTTGAGTTAAATATATTTTCAGTTCCATAGCTTTTATTAAATTTGATTTTCGTCCCAAATTATTTAAAATTTTCGATTTAGTCGCGTAACTAACAGACACCAACTTTTGAAAAATGCGGGATCCAGAGATATAGTGTTCAGGAGCACGCAAGTTTTAGCCATATATATACATAATTATATATAGGGATCTGCTATTCACACCCTCAATATTACTAAACATACCCCCAAAAAACATTAAATTTGAAATACTCTTAAATGATATGACTTAAATACCCCTAAATATTATTATTGGATAAAATATACTAAAAAAAATAAATCATCAATTGAGGTAGTCATGATCAGCAATAAATTATTTACCAAAATTTAAATTATAGTATCAATTAAAGTGATTATACTAATTAAATATATTCATAAATTAATTAAATTAGTCCCAAACCAAGGTATCTTCGATCCAGATTCCATAATTTATCTCATAAAAATAAATTCATCCACACACCCATATCTTCACGCATACAAATTAATTGCCATAAGTCTCATAGAAATAAATTCATCCACTAATCTTATACTCCCTCCATCCCGGAGTTATGTTCGCCGATACTGTAAATATGGAGTTTAAGAAAAGTTGTTTTTTTCTAACTTTATTGATTTTTTAGGAATATTGTGATATTTTTAGGTAATAAATAAATTATAAAGTTATGTTATGTGTGTTAGGTGGTGGTGATATTTTTGAAATTAAGATAACTTTTGAGGTTGTTGATTAATGTGAAGTTTCCTTTTTTGGATGGTGATGATAAGTGTGGGACGAACTAAAACGAAAAGTGTGAATATAAGTGTGGGACGGAGGGAGTATATGTGATGATCTGTTAATTAATGTTGCGTGTGGAGAGAATGAAATTGCATTGTTTATGATTAATGTTTGAAATTGCATTGCTCCTCGTTGCCATTATCATTTGACATTCTGGCTGCACCTATCCTACCTAGTGTGAGGAGAAGATGATAAACAGCAGCAAGTCCAAACTCCGAAAGCATAAAGCACAGAGATGGCTGGTACCTTCTTCCACCCGGGAGGTGGAAACGGTGACATACAACAAGCGGCGTGCTCTGAAGTAGGGGTGTGCACGGATATTGGATTTAACCGAAATCGTACCGAAACCGCACAGAATTAATCCCGAACCGAAAAAAACCGTTGACTTTTTGACCTTTTCTGAACCGAACGAACCGATTTTTCGTTTGGTACGGATTTAGATATTTCCCGTTTTCCCGTACCGAAAACCGATTTTAAATTATGCATTAAAATTATATATAATATATTTATCTTATTATTTATAGTTTATACTATGTCATGAATTAATTAATTTTACTTTACTTATTATAATGTAATCATAATTAATAAATTAAAATTAGTTATAATATAATTACATATAATAATTTAAAAATATATCTAATGCTCTAAATATTTATTTATTAATGTATATTAGAAAATATATATTTCATTAAGTAAAATAAATTTCTAAAGAAATAGAAAATAAATAAAATAATATGTTCAAAGTTCAAAATATTATTTCTGAGAACATAATGAATAAAGTAAATGGTATCTCTAAAGTCTAAATTCAGTCATAAACTTAATAAATAATTATTACATTTTATATTTATTTAAAGAAGATAAAATGCAAAAAATTAAATGATAATTCATATTTGTGTTTAAAATATTATTATAGACTTTAATTAAAATACACCTTAAATTTTAAGTTAAAGGTTTTAAAAAAATTTAAAATTATTAATTTTTTTTATCTTAGTACTATTATTTTTTAGGGCAATACATGAGGTCGTCTTATGTAAGACTATTTTATATTTTTTAAATAATTATCCATTTTTATTAAATATATTATCACTTTTCATTAAAAGTTTATCATTCTTTATAAGACTATTTTACATTTTTTAAACAATTATCCATTTTTATTAAATATATTATCACTTTTCATTAAGAGTTTATCATTCTTTATTTATAATATGAATTATTTATGAAATAATGCAATGCACCACTCTCACTTTTCATCAATTCGAGTATAACTTTGTATTAAAATAATATCTCTTCTTATTTATCTCATGAAACTCTTAATGTGAACTGCGAAGCAGTATTACAGAAGTTTTCTTACTTTTTAAAGTATTATTACCTTTTATTAAAAAAAAATATGTATAATTATTATATTTTTTTATGTAATGTAAATATATGTTAATTATTTTTTAATAATAAAAATGTAACATTATTAAATTTTAATTTATAGGATTTTTATGATTATATATTAAAACTTCGAATCTGTTTAATGATTATTTTGGTTGTCCGTTCATTCTCATTTAGATATGGGAAATTTAGTTTTTTTTATTTAATTAATATTTTTCTAAATATTTATTTGTGCAAAACTCCGTTTCTCATGAGAAATCAGATCCGATTTCCTCCTCACCGTCAAAATCCGATTTCTAAAAAATCTGTTCCGAACAAAACTGAATTTCAGTGCGGATTCAATATTGAATTTTTTATTTACGGATTCAATATCGAATTATTTTTAAAAAAAATCCGATCCGGATTTCGGTATGGATTTTTTAAAAATCCGTACTGAATCCCTATCTGCACACCCCTACTCTGAAGTGTGAAGAGAATGAGATGATTTGTTTAGGGGATGAATTAATTTTGGGTATAGTCCCTCCGTCCCTTGGTAAGAGTCTCATTTGCTTTTGAGCACGTGGATTAAGGAGTATTATTATTTAATGTGTAGTGGGTAATTGTATTAGTGGGTGTGTGGCCCCATATTTTAATTGTATTAGTGGGTGTGAGTGGGTCTCATATGTCAAAAAAAGGAAATGGGATCCTTTGGGTTGGACAACCAAAATGGTAAAATGAGACTTTTACCTAAGGAGAGAGAGTATTTAGTAATAAGGATATTTTACTCTTATTAATTTTAAAAAGATTATTTTAACAAATTTTGAGGTATGTTCTAATTTTGGGGTGCGAATAGTCGCCTCTTATATATATAATCGTTTTATTTTTTCTGAAAATTATAATCCAAAAATACAACAAATCTACAGAGTAATTATACATAATTAACAATAAAATTATATTGATAAACGTGGTGGTAATAGCAGATGGAGTTGCATGGACATGCACACTTAGCAGTGCGCCTTATTTATATATTTGCTTAACATATATATATTCGTCCATTAGACGGCAAGATATTTGGGACCGTAGGTAGGGGCAGCGGCGGTGACGGTGACGGTGGTGGTGGCGTCGACTGGTACAAGCGTGGATGTGAAGCTCCAGGACACAAGGTCAAAAACTCCGTATATTCCAATGTTACCGGAGCCTCCTGTAGAGGCGGAGATCCCGACTTGAACCTGCTCAAAGAGAACGGTGGTGAGGTCGTAGGTGTAAGTGAGTGAGGCTGTCTGAGAGGCGGTGGTGGCGTCCACCTTTATGAGTTTAGTGATGGAGTTGTAGCTTATGGTGGCTGTCACCAATTCCCCGCTTCCACTGTTAAATTCGGTTGTGTTTACGGATTTGAGGGCTTCGATGTCAATTCCCAGGTGGAGATAATCCGGGTCGGAGCTGCCCCAGCAGTAGCAGTCGAACTCCACTGCAAATATGTTGGGACCAACGTCGCTGCCATTGAAGACCCCTAAGTTTGTACCGGCAGCGCCCACGGTAGAGTTAACGGGAGCGATGAAGAAGGCGAGGCCGTCGGCTGCACCGTCCACGTTGGGCGTGACCACAAATTGTAGGGTGGTTTCGAAGATGGATTGCCTCGAAGGTGACCAGAACTGCACTGGCCGAGTGTACAACACTCGGCCAACGCTGTTCCGGGTGGGGCCCTCGGAGGAATCGGTTTTGGTAAGGCGTATGAAATTTGCATTGGAAAACGGGACGTTGGCGTCACCCTCATAGGTGAAGCCACCGCCATTTGCATCCAAGTTAGAAAAGGTGAAGGAGGTTACTATTTGTGAGTGGACACTGTAGGTGGCTAGAATGAGGAACAAGGCTATACACCAAACGAGAGAT
This sequence comes from Pogostemon cablin, assembly GCA_023678885.1. Lineage (NCBI taxonomy): Eukaryota > Viridiplantae > Streptophyta > Magnoliopsida > Lamiales > Lamiaceae > Pogostemon > Pogostemon cablin. Next base: position 17,340,563 of record CM042998.1, on the reverse strand, counting down.
GGCTTGGATATGGAGGCCATGGCTAGTTATGCTTTCTCTAAGTTAGATGCTTCATACACCCCACACTCACTCTTATTTATAGACACCAATTAATCCGATGCTACTATTTACCAACAAAATTATTATACTCCCTATCTGACTCACGCAAGAGGATCTTTTTTTTTATTTTGGGTATCTCTCCCAAACTGTTTTATTTCTTTTTTTACACGCATGGAATCCACACACACTCACTAATACAAGAGGTCCACACTCACACTAATACACCTACCAACTTCCAAATTAAATAATAATACTTCTTAATTCACGTGTAAAAAGTAAAATACCTTCTTTGGGTGAATGAGACGAAGGGAGTATAAATTACCAACGAAATTATTAGCAACAGGTTACCAATGAAATTAAATTTTTGTGGCTAAAAAATTTATCAACCACCACTTTAACAATGGAAAATTACCAACGGTTGTTATTAATCCATTGTTAACCAATTTAACAATGAAATCAAGACTTTTACAAACGGAATATTTGGTTGTTAAAAAATACTCCTTCCGTCCGGTTCTAAGGTGTTCGTTTTCTTTATGCACGTGGATTAAGGTGTATTATTATTATAGGTAAAGTGAGTAGTTGTATTAGAGAGTAGTAGTATGTCATATTGTGTACTCTTTTACTAAATAGGGAAAATAGATACATTTGAATCGAAAGTCAAAAATAGTAAAATGAACACTTTAGAAGCGGACGGATGGAGTAGTTTTTTTATAAGTGTGGTGACGATGACTATTTTTATTATAACAACCCAAAACTACAAAATGGTTGCAATATTAGTGGTCAGCTAACAGACACCGCTGAGAGCCTAGACCCATCTTCAATCCCAAGACTTACATTCTGATTCATCCAGCTGTTCTAGATTAATTATATAAAATTTGAAAGTAAATTTAAAATATAAGAATCCGTAGAGAATTCCAAGTAATACAAATCTGATTCGAAGAGTCAATGTGAGATGATGGGATTTAAACACTCTGATGAATGGTTGGGAGGGAGATTCCTCAAAAGATGATAATTCCTAAACTTCAGCGGGTAATGTATCTCAAGAATGCAGCCAGCTAAATGTTCTGTTACATTTTGGTGCTACATCTCCTGTTACACGTGTTAGATGAGTGACACGTGTGCGGAGAGAAAAATCTCAACATTTCCCCCTTAGGGTTAATTGTTAGGGTATAGATTAGTCTATCCTACGTGTCAATAATCCAACGGTTTGTAATAGCAGATGTAGCACCAAATGTAACGGAAAATTCGAACCGGCCTACTATACAGTTAGAGTTGTCAAAATAGGTTCCAGCCAACCCGCCCCGCTCCACCCCACCAAACCCGCATTAAAACCGCCCAATTAAAGGCCCGCTCCGGAAATTGGCCGTCCCACCAATACCCACTGCATTTAATTTAAAAAGTAATTGGTTTTTATACAAAAATTTATAGTGCTTGTCAATTATTAGTTCATCTCCATATTTTATTTTGATATGTTTATTTTATTTTTATTTTATTTTGTAAATTTTCCATAAATAAATGTGAAAACAACCACGTGGGCCAACTTGCCCCACCCCATATAAGCCCGCCTCACCAACAGGCCAAAACCCATATAGATCCGTCATATTCAAACCCGCAAAATGATGGGTTATAATTCAACCCAACTCAACAAAATTAATTTTGACAGCTCTATGTACGTATGGTAACGGTAATAATCTTGATACAACTTTATTTGTAATTTTTTGTGATAGCGACTATGAAATAAAATAAAAAATTGAAAATCTATAGGATATTAAATTAAATAAGTTAGGCGTAATTTATATTTTTATAAACATACTTTTTTTATTATTTTATAATATTAGGATCTATATTCAATTATAAGGAACACATGACACAATTTTATGTTTTTTAAATAGTTATCATTTTTTTAATTTAAATGTTAGTATTACTTTTTTTAAATATTATTTTTCTCACTTCATATTACATTAAATTATTATACTCTTTAATCTCCGTACCCAAAAAAAAGTGCTAACTTCTCCGGGATGGAGGGAGTACATTCTATAATTTAAGTGCAAAAATTAAATGTAAATTTTTAAACGGGTTGTAGCACTACAAAAAAATGCTCCGTTAGTGACGGAAATATTTCCATCACTATTGTGATGGTTATTGTGACGGAAATTCAAATTTGTGACGGAAATTTTTGTGATGGATTTAGTGACGGATATTTTTGTGACGAAGCTTTCCCTCACTATAGTGACGGAATTTTTTGTGATGAATTTAGTGACGAAAATAGTGACGGTTATTTTTGTGACGGAGCTTTTCCCTCACTATAGTGACGAAAATAGTGACGGAATTTTTTTATGACGGATTTAGTGAAGGAGCTTTTCCCTCACTATAGTGATGGAAATAGTGACGGAATTTTTTGTGATGGATTTAGTGACAGAAATAGCGACGGATATTTTTGTGATTGAGCTTTTCCCTCATTATAGTGACGGAAATAGTGACGGAATTTTTTTGTGTCAGATTTAGTGACGGAATTTTTTGTGATGGATTTAGTGACGGATTTTTTTGTGAAAAATAATTAAATTAATAAGAAACTTTAATATAAATAAATTATTTGATAAGTTATTATGAAGTTATACTATAGGCCACATGGTGACCTGACTAGTCATAATGCTCTCACATTATAACATGTTCGGTGTTCGATTCTGGCTCGGTGCAAATAAATAGAAATTAAGGAGAGGTGCCAATTTTTTTCACTATTTTATCCGTCACAAATTCCGTCATTACTGTAACCCGTCACTGTTTCAGTCACAAAGTATTTCCGTCACTAAAACTGTCACTATTATGACGGATCTGTCACAATAATTTACTAACGAGTGTAACTGTGACGGAGCCATTTCCGTCACTATCCGTCACTAACGAGTGATTTTTTTGTAGTGATATAGGGAGTATTATGGTACAAATTTCGTCATTACTGTAACCCGTCACTGTTTCAGTCACAAAGTATTTCCGTCACTAAAACTGTCACTATTATGACGGATCTGTCACAATAATTTACTAACGAGTGTAACTGTGACGGAGCCATTTCCGTCACTATCCCTCACTATCCGTCACTAACGAGTGATTTTTTTGTAGTGATATAGGGAGTATTATGGTACGTGTCATTAAAGACCGTGTATATTATTATTATTATTATTATTATTATTATTATTATTATTATTATTATTATTATTATATACAAGGGTAGGCTCATTCTAATAAGACTAGTAATTTGGTTCAATATATATTATTATTATTATTATTATTATTATTATTATAATAAAGTCTAACTCAACTTATAATCTTCGATGCTTCTATTCAATACCTCTACTTTGAAAATAAAATATCAATTAAGTATATTAAGGATAACAGATTATAATATAAGATAAATTTACAACATCGGACGTATATTTTTAATCTATATTAAAATTTGATTGAAGTTATTCTTTTTAATTGATTCATTCATTAAAACATATGCAAATCATTCGTAATTTAAGTGTCATTTTTCTGTATCATGTCAGTGTCACTATCTTAAAATAAATAAATATATATATATATATATATATATATATATATATATATATATATATATATATATATATATATATAATTAATTGGGAAGTAATTTCCATTTATAAATTTTTAAAAAACTTATGTGTCAAACTCACACGTAATACTAAATTTTAAAACACAAATGTCTACATATATATTATTGGTTGAAATTAATTTAATATCATTAAATACTTTAAAATATTAATTATGTAACGTAAAAAAGCTCATTCTAATTTGACATTAATTTTAATAAAGTATTTTATATTTCAATTGTTTATAAAGATACCTATAGAATTAATTTTTTATTTAAAAAATTATGAATAATGAATAAATAATTAATACAATATGCATAAATTTTTAAAAAATTTAATTGGTTAAATAATTAATGAATAATTTAATAATTACTTAATATTAATATTTTATTCCATCAAAATTTATAAAATCCTTTGTATATAATTTTTAAAAAATTAAAATTAATTTAAATTAATAAAATATCATGTGTACTCGAGTGCACGAAGTAATATTCATTCACTTAAATTTAATTCAAATACATTAATTAAATAAATAAATACTATATTAGTGAATAAAAATTAAAAAAATTTACACAATTTTTATATGCAAAATTAATATTATAGTTAAATATAAAAGGTGATATATTTATTAATAAATATATATACGTACACTATCATTACAAAAAAATATTTTTTTAGCAACCGAATCTATCAACGGAATTCAATCCATTGATAATTACCAATGGATAGCAACAAAAGTGACATTTTTGTTTTAGCAAAGGAATGCTAACGGATTTATTCTCTATTTAGCGACAGAATTCAATCTATTGGTAATTACCAACGGATTATCAAGGGAATCATTATATAAATTACCAACGGAATTATTTACCAACGAAATTGATTTTTCGTTGCTAAAAATTTACCAACCACCACTTTACCAACAGAATTTTACCAACGGATTCCGTTGTTAATCCGTTGGTAAGCCAGTTTAACAATGAAATTAAGACTTTTACCAACAGAATATTTTGTTGGTAAAAAAAAGTATTTTTGTAGTGTATTAAATTAAAATTAATATAGTATGTTATCAAGAAAAAACTGAATACATAAATCCTAATCCATATATCTATTCGTTTAAATTAAATTATTAATTTAAAATAAAACGAGTAGTATATATTATTAAAAAATTTTATATATAAAAACACAGTATTAATTATAAAACTTAAAAATATAATATATGAGTACATTTAACTATTAATATATTAATACATTTGTATTTAAAATAAAATTTTTATAGATCGTGTAACGTGGATACTATACTAGTAATTATATAATTAATACATACGTAATAGATAAATGAATTTTAACAATTGACTCTAAAGTTAATATTGGGTATATGTATTATTTATCCAATTACAAAAAATGTTATATCAAATTAACACAGATTCTGAACTAAGAATGTACCACATAAAATAAGTAAATAAAAAAATTCTTAAGAACTTATAACAAATTAAGAAAAATCGAAACAAAGACGTACATACCACTTAAAACTTATCCGTTGAATACCACGTAGTTATAAATCATTAATTAATAGCATCGAGGATCGTGACTTTGCTCAAATAACAAACACGTGTATTATGGTACGTATCCTAAAAGATCGTGTAATAAAATAAAAAACATTAATTTTGATCCTCCTTATATACAAGGCTAGGCTCGTTTTGATAAGAATAGTTTGTTTTTATTTTGTATAAATGTCTAATTTATAATCTTCAGTGGTCCTATTCAATATCTATTTTAGCTAAAGATATAAGAATAATTTGGTTTTATTTTGTGCATATGTCCAATTTATAATCTTCAGTGGTCCTATTCAATATCTCTTTTTTTTTTAAAAAGGTTAATTGCAAAATAAACTACGAACTTTACTCCTATTGTAAATTAATCTTCACTTTTGAGAAATTGCAAAAAAAACCATAACATTTAAGTATTATTGCAAAACACAACCAATTTCTAATTAAAAGTATGTTTTTTATGGGATTTTTTTGCTACAATACTTAAAAATGGTGGTTTTTTTGCAATTTCTCAAAAGTGAGAATTAATTTGCAATAGGAGTAAAATTCGTGATTTTTTTTGCAATTAACCAAAAAAATCATTAAGTATATATATTAAAGGATCACAATTATTTAAGATACATTTTGTAGTGTGTTTGAATAATCACCACAATTGAGGATGAGATGTATATGCTATATAATATACACAAAGATATACAAATCTCAGGGTACCATACATGAATTTGAGGAAACTAATTTGGCAAATTATTTGTCAGCCCACTAATAGAAATTTATAAATAAAAATATATACACCAAGTACATTTTATTAGTGATTTTTTTTGTTAGGTTTTTCATTTGTTAATTTATAATGAAATACTAAATTAAAAATTATACAGTTATTAAAAACATATATACACTATTAAATAAAAATTTACAATATATGAATGCACTTGTACATCCAAATTCACAATATCAACTAAACTAATTTAAAAACAAAAAATCATATCCACACGTTCAGATATTATCTCCATATGATCAGTTGCTATTTTTTATGTTCCGCTATCACATTTACAACAATATCAACTAAACTAATTTAATAACAAAAAATCATATCCACACGTTCAGATATTATCTCCATATGATCAGTTGCTATTTTTTATGTTCCGCTATCACATTTACAACATCAATATATAAGTCTTCTCGTTAATCTTTAATGTATCAATTTTATTATTTTGGGTAATTTATTTTTAATGCATCCATTTTTTCTTTTAAACATATGGACCAACACACATTACTAATACAATTAAAATATATGACTCACACACCCCACTAATACAACTATTCACAACACATAAAATAATAATATTTTTCAATGCAAAAAGCAAATTGATACATTGATAGTGGACGAAGGAAGTAATAGGAAAATTTTCATGTGTACTTGGGTGTATGGTGTACCAATATTCAAAATTTATATAGGAATGAATAAAAACATATACACAAATGAATAAATCTTATACACTTCGTAGCAAATTTTCTATCAATTTTTTTAATGAAAAATGAATATGAAAATGTTATAAAATTACTATATTAAATTAAAAATATTAGACATATGGTTGTACGCATGTACCGGATGCACATCATATACATAGTAAAAGAAGTACTCCCTCTGTATCACATATTTTTACCCGTTTTCTATTTTGAGTTGCCCCATGTATTTTTACTCATTCCATAAATGGTAAAAATATACTCCCTCCGTCCCATTTCAAACCTTACGTTTGTTTTTTGCACGTAGATTAAGGAATGTAGTATTTTAATGTGTAGAGATGTGAGACAAATAATAGTTTAATGTAAAGTGGAAAGGTGTATTAGTGTGATGTGTGGGCCCATGCAGAGAGAAATAATTAATTTGTGTGAGTCTCATTTACTAAAAAGGGAAATGTAAAGATTGAAATGGGACGCCTAAAATGGAAATATGTAAAGATTGAAATGGGACGGATGGAGTATTATTCATCTCACCTACTTTTTACACTTTAATATTCATCAATTTCAATAACTTTATTTACTTTTTTACACTTTATTCATCATTCCCAACAACTTTATTTACTTTTTCTCTTAAAATTATAAATTTATCCATATTTTTTCTTACATTATATATTAAAAAATGATAAATATCAAAATTAGTCCTATAAGTATGATCGATTTCAACTTTAGTCATTTTTTCCGGCGATTCTCAATTTTGGTCATTTTAGTCCACTTTTGATATTTTTTTTTTCTAAATTTGGTTCTTTTTAGTCCACTTTTGGTCCAAATTTTATATATTTAGGACCAATTTTGGAATTTTCTTACCATAAAGGACTAAATTTGGACAAAAAATAATACTAAATTTGAGAAAAATGACTAAATTTGGTCTAAAATGACTAAAATTGGACAAAAAATTATCAAAATTAAGAATCGTGTATGATAAATGACTAAAGTTGGAATCGGTCTTACTTACAAGATCAATTGTGATATTATCCTTAAAAAAACAGCACTTCTTAATTTTCGTACCCGTACAAATAGGTAAAAATACTCGAAACGGAGGGATTATATTTTTAGTTGACGTTGCTAAACGAAACAAATTGATTCGGATTGTCATGAAGGTACCATTATTATAATATCCTTCTGTTAATTTATTTCATTTGATTTCATGTACTATAGTTTTTTTCCATAAATATTCATACTAATTTATTTAATTTAATCTCAAATTAGATAATTTTTTCAATTTAGTTCCTACTTCTTGATTTGATCGATTTAAGCTCAATTTTGATTGAAATTTTGATTCTCACCGGAAAAAGATGAGGTGTGGTTCATATGTCCTTTCAAATTGTGGAAATTCGAAAAGCAAAGCAAACATGTCCTCCTCAACTGAAATTGAGCTAGCGTGTATGCCATGACAACACTTTTTAAATAACTAAAAAGAGAATTATATTAGCCATCCTAATGGTAAACTTCAAAAGAAAAGTACTCCCTCCGTACAAGAATAAGAGTCATTTTTTTATTTTAGTCGTCCCACCCAAAAAGTCTCTTTTTTTTTAGATACATGGGACTCACACACCCCTCTAATACAATTAAAGTAAGGGATTCACACTCCCACTAATACAACTACCACTACACATTAAATAATAATACTCATTAATCTACGTGTAAAAAGCAAATGACCCTCTTACGTCGGGACGGAGGGAGTATTCTCTAACCTATCAACTCTTTTCATATATCTCTCATCAAACAACTGATCCACTTTTTCTCCTCTCTCCTATTTTCACTCTCCTTCTCTCTCCTTTTCTTTTCCCCTCTCCCAAAAAAAAACTAAAACAAAAAAACAGAACAAAAGAAAAGAAAAGAAAAGAAATAGTTTTAATACTACCTGAACATCTCTAATAGCAAAAACAAAACATATTTTTAGGTTTTTTATAACCCTCCAAGTCATCCAAAAAAATTCCCAATGGCCTTGAGTACATTCTCAAAAAAAATTCCCAAGGGCCTTGAGTACGTTCTCTTATAACACGGGTAACTCTGTGATGAGTTGTGATTAGGGTCAACCCATTATTAAGGTATACATAGTATAAAAATAAAATATGTCTATAATAAATTATACCATAACATCTTATAAACATACTTTAATGAATTATTCATCATATTTTATAAAAACGTAATTTAACTACTAATAAGAATATTTTAACTATATAATAATATATTTTAAGATGTCTCACAGACCGTCTCATGTAAAACAACGTCTTACAAGAGATTTTTCATCAATTAAATAATCTTATTTTTATATAACGTTTTTTAAGTTGATAATTTATACTCTCTCTATCCCACTATAAGAGTTATATTTTATTAATTAGGGTGTTCCACTACAAGAGCTACGTTCATTTTTCTGGTAGATGGGTCCCACACAAAAACAATTAATAAATCTTCATTGAGCCAACACACAATACTATACACCTACTCATTTACATTAAAATATCATATCTTTCAATTCACTACACATTAAAATTTTCATGCAAACAGTAAATGTAACTTTTAAATGGGAATGATGGATTATATGTATTAATGTATAGTACATATTTAAACTCAAAAACTTAATCGGATCAAATTAATTAATGAAAAATGGATTTTCGATCCCCAAATTCTTATTAATGCCAAATCAAGAATTTCAATCTCTAAAAATGGGATTTTCGATATCCAGAATTTCAATTGCCGGAGTTTTCGAGAGCTTTTCTTGCTTTAAGAAGAGCAACAAAAATTTCATCATTTGAGTTATCGATCTAAATAGCGATGTTGCTGCTGTAATCCCTAACTCCATTTTCGAATAATTGGGCGATCAGTTTTCCTTTGTTGATCGATCTCATCGCAGTCGTGTTTGTGATTGCTTCAGCCGAAGAGAAGAGGGAAAATGGTGTTCTTCATCTTGATTTGGAATTTTGGTTTTTAAAGTCTTGGTTTTGGAATTGAAATTCTTCAATTGATTTGAAAAATTAGATCTTCGAGCCTCTGTTTGGATTAGAGTTTCTTAATTAATTTGGGAAAATACTTCTGCGTTTAGATTGGGTAGAATCCTAGATTTTCGCTTTTAAATTTTGATTTATATTTATATATTTTTTTAAAAAAATCATTTCCTGTTAACATCAATCATCAGCTTATGTGGAATAATTTTTTTTATTAAAAAATATTGCTGATGTGGCTTCTTCATTGGTCCAAATATAATGGTGGATGGCATGTATATATGATTAAATAGCTGGATTCCCCCATTTTGAAGGTTCTGTGCATCACATGTAACCGGTGAAAATAAACCAGGTGGGTGCGGGATTAAATTGAAAAAATTATCTGTGTTGAGATAGAAATTGAAGAATGCTTTTGTTGTGACACTGAAAAAGAATTTAACTCTAAATATTTAAATATAAATATCTGCAAAAAATATCGAATATCTATATATTCTACCATATATGAAATAATTACCAATAAATTTAAAAACAAAATATATTAATAAATTATTATTTTTATTGCATGAGCTACTTAAATTATACTATTAATACACTACTTTTGTCCCACTAAAACATACGCATTTTGTTATTTTGGTCCATCTCAATACAAGATGTGTATTTCTTTTTTTGGTAAAAGGGACTCACACAAATTAATTATTTTTCTCTTCAAGCCCACACATCACATAAATACATATATCAACTTTACTTTAAAATATTATTTCTCACACCTTACTACATACTCCCTCAGTTAGTTAGCTGATAAAGTATCAATTTTGCCATTTTGATCGTCCACTCTTAAGGTATTCATTTTCTCTTTTTAGTAAAAGGACCCCACACATATCATTCACTCACTACTAATATAACTATCCACTTTATATAAAATAATAATACTTCTTAATCCACACAAAAAAAAATAGATACCTTATGATGGACGAAGGAAATATTAAATTATTATATTGTGCAAAAAGCAAACACACATGTTTCAACGGGGAATATTATTTAAACAGATTATAGGTTGTCTTCTAGGAATCCTATGGAGGTGATAGAAATTACTGACCCAACTTCGGAATCAATACCAAGTCTGATTCTTGTTGATAATATGTGGGGTGTATCTGAATTTTCACTAGATTTTATCAAGGACAGAGTCAAGGTTAGAGCATCTTGCAATGGATCATTATTGTGTTGTTTTAGCATTTCTGATAAAGATATACTCCTATGTTTTATAATTTTTGATGCATCGGTATTCAATTCGTAGATTAATTAATGCGGGGAAGTCAGAACCCACCGTCCACTAGCGAGATCCACATTTCAAGCTAGAGCATTGTTGTTTGTGTCCCACATCGGATGAGAGATCAAAATGGGAGGATTCTTTAATGCTATTTAAGGTGGCCTTAATATTGATATGAAATGCACCAATCAAAGATATTATAATCTTTGTGTTTGATTCTTTTAGATTTCTGGTATTTTCTTCATCCGTGGTTTTTTCTCTGGTTTTGGAGTTTCCACCTCATTCTGTGTATTTTTCTCAGTTATATATTTTTTGTTTGTCCCTAAGAATAAATAGGAATCTGCTTATCCCAACAAACTTTGCGCTCTGTATGAACTGACCCCACATTTGTTGATCACACTCACGAATTTCGAACCCGGAACTTAGGGAATTTCACATTAAGGCACTCAAGCCTCTAGGCCTTGCCCTGGGAGTTTGATAAAGATGATTGTTATGTATGGAATCCTATGACGAAGGAGTATAGGTTGCTTTCAAAGACTCCGGACCGCCCTGTTACTCGATTTTATCCTGATAATGAGCTACTCTTGTGGGATTGGCTTGCAATATGTTGACACAGAAGTATTGGCTGGGTATCATCGATCATTCGGGCATAGACCGGACAAGACTTTTATTTGTATGGTGTTTGATTCAGAAACAAACAAGTGGAGGACGTTTGTTACTATGCAAGATGATCATTTTACACACATGAATATGAATCAAGTAGTTTTTAATAATGGTGCCCTGCATTGGCCAATGAACTTGGTTTCAATTTTGGTTAAATTGATTTAGAGCAAGTGTACTCTATCGTGTGTAGCACGTAAGCGACCAAGTGCAAAATTTATAAGATATCGAACCCAAGGGCGAAAGTGGGTAGACGTATTTGAAAGATGTTTCACTCTAGTAGGACTAATCAAAGAAAGAGGGTTGATTATACTATACACTAATAACTAGGAAAGCAATTAAAGATAGAATATGTACAAGTGTGATGGAAAATGGATGAAGGTGAGCAATCTAAGAAGTATGTAAGACAAGCAACATTCATAGAAGTATATATAGACTCACACAAACACATGCATTGATGGTTTTCATGTTATGATATTAAGAGCAATCACGTTTGTACCCCTAACCCCTATGACCAAGGTGATTAGGTTCTCGACTCTTTGACAAATCTAAATCTCCTTGGATTGTTCTTATTCTCAATTCCCTTGAAGGTACTATGATCATAAGTTGGGTTCCCCTCACTAGTTCATCACTAATGTCCTATCATGAGATTCTAAGCATTTGAAGGGTATGACTTACTTCTCCTCACACTAACTAAGTCATCTCATGCAATCAATGATTCAATTAAACCACTAAGTATAATATTGGAATGGTCATCCTAACACTATGAATAGAGTATTTAATTACACAAATCATACATAAAATGAGAATAAGCATTCATGATAGAAAATATTCATAACAATCATTTTATCAAACATGTAGTGTGCAAAATCTACGTAATCCCTAACCAATCACATTACTAGCCTCACATGAGGACTAGCCACTACATATCATTACAAATTTAATATAATCCATGGAATGCTCCAATTGAGCCAAATAATGAAGAAAATAACAAAATAAATGTAAGTTGGTTCCCCTTTGATGGTGAACTTCCTCCTCCTTGATCATGCACAATCTTCAACCAACGATGAAATCCTCTTCTTAGATTGGTGGATGGATGGATTAGTGGATGGATTTGAGGAGATCAAATGGTTTGAATGGATGAAGTGAAGGATGGAAGAGATAGAGATGAATGTGTGTGATTTAGGTGTCTAGTGTTTGTGGAAACTGATCCCAAATGATTCATCCTTGTATTCTCGAACCAATTAGGTATTTAAAATCCAGTTGCCTGGTCAAGTGGTGTGATGTGGGAGTGGAAATTGGGTTAGGATCAAGCTTCCAAAATTTTATGTACATCATCTTCTAACTCCTGAAAAATTTTAAAATCGTCTAAAAAAGGACAATTTCTTATTGAAATTAAAATAATTATGGTACCTTTTTAAAAGTTTTAACTATTTTGGGACGAAATTGGAGGGTTGGGTGTAATGGATTTGGAATTTTTAATAAGGCATTATAACTTGCTAAATGGTGGTGGCAATTGTTGGAAGGCAAAGATAAATTATGATGTAGAGTGATTAAATCAAAATATGGATCTCATTTTGAAAATTCAGCAGAGTTGAGAAGAGAAAAGAATATTAGTGTCATGTCTACTTTGTGGCGTGATATATGTAACATCGTTCAAGGGGATGAAGGTGACTGGTTTAGAAGAGGGTGTGAAAAGATGATTGGAGATGGGAAAATTACAATTTTTGTTCAGAGACTTGGAATAAGGGAGATGTATTGAAAATCAAGTATCATAGGTTGTTTGCAATTGCAAATGAAAAAGATACAAATATTTATGATAAAGGCTTCTGGGACGAAGGTGTGTGGAGGTGGAGATGAGATTGGAGAAGAGAGCTATTTCAGTGGGAAGAAGATCTTTTAAATAATCTAATCACTTCAATAAATTGGTTTTCTCCTAACATTGAATTGCAGGACTATTGGAGATGGAAAGAAGGCTCAACAAAAGCATACACTACACAATCTGCATACAAGAGCATCCAAGGCAGGTTTAACAATCAACAAGAGGGTTATGAACCAATTAGAATTTGGCAAAAGGGGATTCTTAGTAAGGTTTAAGCATTTGTATGGAGGTTGCTAAAAGATAGACTACCTACCAAGGTAAACCTTAGAAAGCGTAAAGTGCTAGCTTCTTATGACAGCTTGATGTGTACTTTTTGTGCAAGCGGTGTGGAAAACGTTGATCACCTATTTATTCTTTGCCCATTTTCATCAAATGTATGGAAAAAATGCTTCTCGTAGGTTGGCATCCGAAGTAGTATGCAAGATTCTATTGATAGGCAATTTCAAGCTCATCTTGGTGGTGGGGGCCGACACAAGCGTGGATGTGAAGCTCCAGGACACAAGGTCAAAAACTCCGTATATTCCAATATTATCGGCGCCTCCTATAGAGGCGGAGATCCCGACTTGAACCTGCTGAAAGAGAACGGTGGTGAGGTCGTAGGTGTAAGTGAGTGAGGCTGTCTGAGAGGCGGTGCTGGCGTCCACCTTTATGAGTTTAGTGATGGAGTTGTAGCTTATGGTGCACTACTAAATTTGATACTATAGCATACTCGTACTTTGTATTGAGACGAACTAAAATAACAAAGCAAAGAGATGAATGAAATATATTATAAAAGACAATGACTAGCTTGGGCCAGTCTTATTTTTTAAAATTTATATAATCGGATCTAATACTAATATGTGGGTCAAATCACTAATACGCGGGTCAAAGCCACGTCACAAACCCAATCCAATTTTTTTCCGCTGGATCTATCTCTCATCTTCGTCTTCTCTCACTTTCTCTTTCTCCCACATTTGTTCCTCCGCCCATTAATTTCTGCCGCTGGATCTATCTCCCACCTTCATCTTCTCTCACTTTCTCTTTCTCCCACAATTGCTCCTCCACCGGTAGCTGCAGCGGGGATTCTCCACCGTTTCCAGCAATGACAAATTTCTAGGGCAGGCTTCTATCTTGCCTTGCAGCTTTGGCTGCTTATATCTCCGTCGATGCGTGACCTTGCGACGTGCTTCCAGCCATCCTCTTCATGGGTTGCTTTTGGGGCGGGTCATTTTGGGTTGGGGCGGGTTGACCCAATTGACAGCTCTATTTATCAATTTCACTTTAAAATATATATATCTAAAATCTGCAAAATCTCAACAATGCTCGTGAAGTTATAGAAATTATGAAAATAAGCAATAAACTTCACAAAGTTAAAATTATACAATAATTATATGGAAACGACCTATGAAAAATATGAATTTTCATGTTGAAAATTACTTGATAAAACATTATTATTAGGTAATTAGTGAGGAGACATAAAATTAATAATTTAGTACCCAAGAAAGGGATAATCAATTAATAAGTACCTTTTAAGGAAACACGTTAGTTGTATTAGTATTTATATATGTAGAGAGTTAATTTCTAATCGATCCTATGATTTTCAGCTCACTATAAGTATTAGATCTTACTGGATCAAGGTGGTCTAACTAAGCTTAGTGCTTCGTCGTCTATGGTATTCACTTTTTGCAAATTTAGTTTCTCACTTAGTTTGAACTAAGTTTGGGGGGTGGACGTGCATCCCAATATCTTGAAGCACCGAGATAAGTTTTCTTTCACTTGTGTGTGATGCTTGGAGATTTAATTTTTTTAGAATTTTTGGAATTTATTTCGAGTGTTCGAATTTTTTTGCAACTATCCAAGTATTTTGTTTTGTCATGTTTATTTTTCCTAAATTTGGTGTGAGATTAATTTTTGATTGAATTTTTAAGTTTTCCTGATAATTTACTGATGAATTAAGTGTATTTTTTATTGAATTTTTAAGTTTTCCTGATGATTTACTAATGAATTAAGTGTATTTGAGCTTGAATTTGATGAAAAAGTTCGAAAAAGTGCCAAGGTGTAAAAATTTAGAGGTGCACGACTCGTACCGTATAGGCGCACGAGTCGTGCCGAGGCTGATGAGCAGTGCTGCTGAGTACGAAGGCTGGCACGAGTGGTTGGAGATGCCGGCACGACCACCGAGAAAATGTGGCACGTGTCGTGCTATGTTGAGCAGAAACGTGCAGAGTTGGCATCAGGTAAGGCGTCACGAGTAGTGTCATTTTTCGGCACGAGTCGTGCCAAAGTCGTGCTGAGACCAGGTAAATCTTCAAATTCGAACTGTGGGTCAGTTTACACTCTTGATTTGTATTTATGGGGGGATACTGTGTTGAGTTTATTATCTAGTAGCTGAGGTGCTTTATTTGAGTTTCTGGGTGTGTGCTTATTATGAGTTTATTTATTAGATTTATGCCAGAAATTCATATGCTCTTGAAATTGATGAAGGAATTGCACTTAGATTATATTGTGATATGAAGTTCTATGTGTACTTGTGAGATATTGTTTACCATAAAGAGTGCTCTGTTACTTGTTAAAAGTCATGTGAAATTTTGAGTCTATTATCATGTACATAATCACATGATGTTTCTTTCTGGTGAGTATCATTCTTGTGCGTGTATTCTAGAACTTGTCTTTTATCTTGCTTAAGACCACATGTTATGTTAGATAATGGGAGATGGTTTTAGGCCATCTTTGATTTTTATTAGTCACTTTGCCAAATAATTTCCTACCAAATAAGTATACATCTGTAGTTAGCCCCTTTTGAGCCTAAAAGTCTTATTTCTTTGGCAAAATACGAAGATAGCCACTTTGATATCCTATTTGAGTCTTAAATTCCTATATTTAGTGGAGAATTAAATGTTGTCAAAGTGTGTGAGTAGATTTTCATGGAGTTTGGAAGGAATAAAATATTTGGAGCTGTACAAGTGATTATGAGCTGAAGAATAAATTGCTTAGGAATAGTGCCTGAAACTGGTATCCCGAGATGTTAGAGGTAGTTCCCGAAACTAGTACCTCAAAAAAGGAAAAAAAGAAAAGAAAGGAAAAAATTATGTTGAAGCTTGAAGGAAATGAGAGAAAAAGAAAATTAGAAGAGCATGAAACTGGATATCCTTGAAGTGTAAAAATCTGTAGTACACAAGATCTCCGATTTTAATTCTCTACTAATTGAGTTACTTTGTCCATATGTTTCCTACCCTTACCAAAGAGCCAACGTTACATCCTAGTAAAAGTCCTTTTTGATCCCATTGTTGAATCATACTTTAAGTGGTGGAGAGTTTGAGGCGTTTGACAAGCTTATGGTTACGCATGCACTTGAATTGAATTTGAGCGTAAACACCATACCCCTTAAGTGTAAATTTTCTACACTTGAGTGCGAGTGATATACTTCCTGTGAGAATAAGTAGAGGGAGCATTTTAAATGGTGGTGATTGTCTTAACTTGTATGTTATGAATGGATTATTGCATGTGATGAGAGTGAATGACCGGAGTTGATGACGATTGTCTTTTGAATGGCCTAGTTGTCAGATTTCTTGTTTTCCCTTAGATTTACACACTAACTTTCTTCTTCTTTATTCTTTTCGTTGTTCGGGGATGAACAACATCTTAAGTTTGGGGGTTTGATTAGTGAGAAAATCTGCGTGTTTTAGAGTCCATTTTAGCACTATTTTGTGGTATTTATATCCATATATGCGCATCTTGTGGAGGAATTGTATAAATTTGTGTTTCAGATGCACGTGAGGTGTTATTTCGTGTGTTTAGGTGGAAAATAAGGTAAAAAGAGCAAAAACGGAAGTAAAACATAAAGTCGAGAGCGAATCGAGAGAGAAGGGGTCGATACGAGTCGTGCCGGCCGGGAAGGCCCAGTCGTGCCGCAAGGAAGGCCAGGTCGTGCCGCACATGTTGCCGAGAGATGCGCGTATGACCGCCGAACACGCCCGCCGATAGCTGCTGAGCACGAGCATCGGGTGCTGCCGAGACGCACGCGTCGTACCGCACAGCTACTGCAGAGGAATGCCGCCATCCTGCGCCCGCACGACTCGTGCGGCGTCTCTGCCAGGCCAAGTTTCATCGTTTCGTCGTTTTTTTTCCTGTTCATGTTTTTTACGTGAAAAATCCCACTTTTAAGTCAGAATTCGGAAAGGATCAGTTCTCAACTATAAAAGGAGTCCTTGGGGTGTTCCAAACCCTAACTCTTCACACCCTTTCATAATTCACCATCCCATCCACCCATCCCGGAGAGTTCATCGGTATTGCTTACTTGAGAAGGAGAACGAGGAGGTTCGGAATCACGGAGGAGAGAGATGAGAATCACACTATATTCAGGGTTATTCTTACTCTTTGTTTCTTAATTTTGGATAATATGTTTTCATACCTAACCATGTGTGTTGCTTGTAACACCATGGGCTAGTACTCCTTAGATAGCGCTAGGTTTGAAGGTTAAATTGTTTTGAATTGATGATCTAGATTTAAGGTTAGATACCTGCAGTATACTCATTCCTTTATTAATGCTTTGATTTGAGACTTATATTTTTGTCTTATATGATCTGTCCTTATTCACATGTATGTCAATACCTTTTGCATGCTTATGCTTATTGCTTGCGTTATATAAGAATTATATTTGTCAATCTGTTATGGTTAAAGAGGATCTAACCATATAACCTTTATTCATTAGAATAATTCATATAGGACACTTAATATATCTATTAATTACCATTCTAGAGGATTTGGTTTCTTAGATTGTTAGGTGGGAATTGGGGATTAATTTCTAAGTACCTATAAAGGGAAGTCTAGTGTACTAGCCTTTAATGGAATTTTACATGAAGTACATAGAAAGGGAGTAGGAATTATTCTTCGGCATCTGAGGAGTTAAATCAGATTTATGTATTAAGTTTACTTTAAAAGAGGGATTTAACATAATTAAGTGATTGCTTTCATAAGAACTGCAGGGATGCTAGCTGATTGTCTTGTGAGTTGATTTGACCAATTTAACTGGATTTCCTAGTGCTGTCTATCTTCTCTCTTAAATACTTTTCTTATTTAATTATTTGTTATTTTATTATTTTAAGTAATTATTCTCTACATAGTTAATTTAGGTAATTCTCTTTAAAAATCATATTTGTCTTAAATTAGAATAGTCATAATTAGATTAAATAGTAGATCTATAATTATCCCTAGGGTACGATATTATTTTTACTTGGTCACACGTGACACTACAATTAATTCCCTATACTTGGGGACACATGCAAAATAGTGAACAAGCACCTAGTTAAGTTTATGTTTATTTATTTATTTATTATTTTTTCGAATAGATTAAGATAATAATATATATTTAATATGCTGTGGATGAGAGAAATAATATTTAATATTCTATAAAGTGAGTAGTTGCATTACTATTGTGTGTGGACTCTAAATAGAATAATTAATTATTTTGTGTGGGCTCAACTTGTATAAAAATAAAATCTAAACTTTAATTTGGGACAAACCAAAAACCAAAAGAAAAAATGTAAATCTTAACGCATGATGGAGAGAGTATTTTGAAGGTACTTGGTTGAGGGTAATGGACGAGGTTAATGGGAATAGAGGTATATCGATTCTCATTGTTGATGTTTGTTTGAGTTTTTTTTTTGCAAAGGAAAAATATTATTATTAATACGCAGAGTACAAAGGGGTACTCTAATCTCATTTACATCAAAGAAACTTCAAATGTTACAGATAGATCTCCTGTATCAAAAATTTTCATCGAAGTACTGAAGTAGGAAATGAAAGTCAGTCTGAAAAAGAAGCATTCTCTCTGATCTTTCCTTTTGTCATAAGCCATGACCATACCCTTACTTTTATATCATATGATGTTCTTGACGGATTAGGAACTTCACCATTGAATAAACAATTATTTCTAGAGACCCACATAGCCCAAATTATTCCAACCCATAAAGTCACAGCATTCGAACTCATAGTCCTTCCTTCAAATATGTCTAAGTGTTGCATCATATGGGGAATAAGCTCAGGTTATTTTACAATGGACATATTCACCCATTTATAGCAATTACTCCAAATTTGATAAGCAAACTTGCATTTAAAAAATACATGAGATATATCTTCCACTTCATCTGCACACAACACACAATTGACATCACCAGTTGAAGGAATAATACCTCTCCATTGTAAGCAAGATTTTGTTGGGAGTCTACACTTGAGTACCTTCCAAACAATAGATTGCACTCTTCTAAGAGCTTGACACGACCACAGCTTCTTGAATGCTTTCTTCTTTTCTGGGTTTGTCTCCTTGTTGAACTCACTCATGAAGATCTCATAAGCCTTTTTGTTAGAGAACAATCCATCACTTGAATGTTTCCATCTCCAAGCATCTTCCTCATTTTGATCAATGTTAACCCTATTAAGACACAACATCAACTCGTTAAAATAATTCACATCCCGATCTCTTAGCTCACGTTTCCATTTCATATTCCAATTCTAACCATCACTTCCCCAATAACCCATTTTACTCGCAACCTCTTCTTGTTTGAGTTAATGAGAATAAAAAATTTTCAATCATTCTAATTGATTTAATAACTACTCCCCACCCTTCAATCACTTTCATTAATCCCATCATGATTGACTTCTTTAATGATATCCATTGAGAATTTCAACCAATCTCCCTTAAATTAGTTAACTCATTCAATAATATAAAAGAGATAGATTTGTAATTTTATGTTAAATATTTTCAATTAATTACTACGTAGCCATTTTTTTTTTCAGAATCTGGCTTAATTAGCAGAGTCCATAGATAAAAGCTAAGACTCGAAAACGTCGTAATCTTATTAACCTCATATTTTAGCCAATTGATAAGGACAGCTTAAACCACTACAATGAAAACAGAGAAGATAAAGTGGTCCAACAATCCGTCGTTTACTAATAAATAAATCACCCACTTTCAATTATTTTAACGAAAACAGTGTTGTCCCTATCCATTTTGATACACCTTTTGTAACACCCGTATATTATTTACGGGAATTATTTAAAGTCCAATCCTTAGAAGCCCAACTCAAAAACAAAATCCAGCCCATGTACTTCTAGCAGCCGTGTGAATGAAGAACAAGATCAGAGTATTATACACTTTTCCTTAATTAAGCCAATCTCTTCCTGCCCAAGAAATCATCAAATCTTGTCTAATCTCAAAGCAATATCTTCCCTGCAATCAAATCAGAAATTGATCTCTTTATTAAGGAAAGTTTGACCTCTCCTACGCGTTATTTTCTGGAGAGATTGCCCAGCCATCCAAGTATAAAACTGATTTCTTTCTCTTCATTCCTTCATGATACTCACCACCGGCTGCTCCAATACGAAGAGAGAAGGGTACCGTGCCTTCAAATCTCTTCCTCTCTTCTTCTCTCTTCCATCGATCATATCCCCGATATTTGTCCATGGTTATTCTATTTTAATTTTTCTTTCATCGTGTAAAGGCTTGAGTTAGTAATGTGTAGTTGTATGATGATAGGTTTCGAAGGAGTTTCGGATCGATACGCGTAGGACTCGATTCTTGTCGCAAGAAGTTTAAGGTGGGGATTTTCTCACCTTATGTATGCTAAATTGATTCATATGTGATAGTCGAATTTGAATTGAATATGTGAACTGTAAATTTATGCAAGTTTGGACTTTAAATAGTGCCTTACTCTTTGCAAGTTTGGACTTTAAATAGTGCCTTACTCTTTGCAAGTTTGGACTTTAAATAGTGCCTTACTCTTTGCAAGTTTGGACTTTAAATAGTGCCTTACTCTCCTTACAAACGAATCGCGATATCGTAAGACATGGCAGGATTGTATAGTAAGTGAAATTATATTTTTGCACATGGATTGATTCACGTATGTAAGTATGTTTAAATTCCTCACTGAGCTTGTGGTTGCTCACCCCAACAATTTCCCTCCTTTCAGATTAAAAGCGTGGCGATAGCGTACGAGTGGGGAGCGTCGGCAAGAGGAGACTAATAAAAGCTTTTGAATAAAAGAGTAATACATACTTTGCGTACATTTGAATATTTGTTGAAGTATTTCGGATTTGTTAAATTCTTGGTATAACGATTGTGGCATGAGTTTGCTGCTGATATTATTTATTGATGGAAATTTGCGATCGTGTAAGATTTGTCACAATTGAATAAAATTATATGTTATATGACTGTCGAAAATTTTAAATATGTTTGTTGTTGAATTTGTGAAAATGGGACGAGATTTGGGGTTGTACTTTTTCGAAAAGAAAGTTGGTTCTCATAAATTTTATTTGTTTCGGGATTTGCGAGTATATATAATTGTATGTACTGGATGTACAGATGGAGTATGGATTAGTAATGGATTAATAGATGTCTGTTTTGTTATATGGAAAGATGTCAAAACGGTTTTTGCAACTGAACTCTTGAATTAATGTTTGTAAGTATGTAGTGATGTTTACGTCGAGGTGTGTATAAAAAATAAAAGAGACGTGAGGTACCAAGAGTTGTTGATGGGACCACGTCTTTAGGGGTTAATACATGTGATTTTGAAAGTGGATTTGAGATTAATTAATTGTTCTTTCTTTGCAAATTGAGGTGGCAGTAGCATGTTGGATGAAGTGGGTTTGCTATTTCTGCCTATTTGAAACTAAATTTATTTACAAGTACCAAATTATGAGGATAATTAGTCGATTCTTTTATTATAAATATTTTCTTTCATTTCTTTGCAATAAAATATGATGTTTCATTATTTTAGAAAATTTGATCAAACTTACGGGACTGACCTTTATTGAACTTTTCCTTCATCTTACTAAATTACATGTCTACTACCTTCTGCATGTTAGGACCTATTATCTTAAGTTGGGTAAGCCCTATATGTTTTATATGTTATGAATTTGAAAATAAATTTATAGTCCTTACCTTCAAAGGTATTTGCTAAATACTCTTCATTTCAAAATAAAGCTACAGAAACTTATAGGACCGAATCTTTATCAAATTTTATCATTTAGTTAAGGTCCGATAGAACTTATGGGACTTATCCCCTATTCTAAGTCCTTTAACTTTGGATGCTCATTTATTTATTTAGTCAATAATTAAAACATTTTATCACATCCTATTTAAATGCTCTATTTATGAAATAAAAAATGGGAATTTCTATATTTAAGAAAGTTGGGGTGTGACAGATTGGTATCAGAGCAGGTTTGCGATTTTGCATACTTGTTCAAAAATATTATTTTCAATTAGTTCCGCATATACATGATATGATTGAGTAAAAAAAAATTTTTTTTAAATGAAAATAATGTCTCCTGCTACGTATCCACCGAGTACGACGCCCGCTTCAATCAAGGTACGAAAGTATTGAATTGTTTTATTTGATTACATCTAAAAACTAAAGGCAAGTTATGTTACATGTGAGATATATGAATTCTATATGAATAGTTATGGGAATTAGAAATTTTTATGCGAAACGACATGATAAGTTGAAGAATTTTTACGTTAGATGAACGACCTACAACTACAACAAGCCTATCGGAACTATCAGCGAAATACCCAACACGACCTATCTACCCACATTGCTCACATGTTGCAATTGTGGAGGCAAGTCAAGGACGTTGGCGAAGGGATTACTGATTACTGGGCTTGTTTAAAGCTGATAGATACACTGCCATGGGTTTGGAAGGACATAGCCAACCCAATCTTTTTGGATGGCTTACGATACACCATCAATTCGCCTGTTCCACAAACCAGTTATACTCGTTTCACTTTACGATTGTTCGACAGAGTAGTTCGTTTAGTACCACCTGAAGGACCTTTGACGCAATGGGGAGAGTTAATGCGTGAGCAGTACTACGCGGTGCCCGAACCCGCACCCGATGATGGAAATTCCGAAGAAGAAGAAGATCCTGAAGAAGATATGGGAGGAGATGATGAATAAGTGATTCATGCGAATGATAGTTTCAATATTCCATTTTGAAAATAATAATAATAATAATAATAATAAATAAATATCCCGTATGTTAGGGACGAAATTTTAATTTTCTAGCAATTGATTTTTATGTTTCGTTGGTTTGAAAATAATTATTCACTTAATAATGAATATAAAGTTTATTATTTTGAATTATGTGCCTCCATCATGAAATTTTTGCCCTAACAATGTGATGATATGCAATATTATTATAATTATAGATTCTATCTAAAGTACTAAAAAATTATTTACGTGGAAAAAAAAAAAATTGAAGGATGCCTCCCCGAAGAGACGTACAAAATGCTCAAAACGCTCCAAATGTTGATCCAGATGCTCATACAAAAATGGTGCATGAGTTCCGTGCAAACCACCCACCCTTTTTCAAAGGTAATGAAGGACCTGAGTACATGGAAGAATGGCTTCGATCGCTTGAGAGGACCTTTCGCCTCTGAAAGTGCACTGATGAACAACGGGTGCTTTGCGCATCCAACCAACTGGCTGAGGATGCGGACCATTGGTGGGACGCATATTGGGCTATGAGGCCAGACGAGGACCGAGAAGCTATCACTTGGAATGGGTTTAGAAATATAGTGCTGGAGAATTATTACCCACAGGTTCACCGAGAAAGGATGGAGCACGAATTTTACAATCTTAGACAAGGGAACATGACGGTGATCGAGTATGAGCGAAAATTTAATCAACTACGCCGATCGGCACCGCAGCTGGTTGACACGGAGGTTAAGCGAGCAAAGAAATTCCTGGACGGACTGCATCAGGATATACAAGAGAAGATGTCGGCATTACCTGACATGAACTATGCTGATACGTTTATGAGAGCACAGAAGGTTGAAGCTTGCATGCTTAAAGGGCGAGCTAACAACAAGCAGGTGGAGAACACCAATAAGAGGAAATGGGAGAATTCTGGCCAAGGGAGGAACAACAACAACAACAGGCAGACAAGGCCATACCACAACCCGCCTGCCAATGCACAAAGATCAAAGCCTCTATGTTCACAGTGCGGAAGGAATCATCACGGGGAATGTCTCAAGGGACAAAACAAATGCTATAGGTGCTATGAAGTTGGACATCGAGCTCAAGACTGCCCAAAACCATCCAATTATAAGCCTGATAGAAGGGGACCGCCTGCGGGGGAAAGTGCGAGGCAACCCACTGGGGGACGAGGAAGAGTTTTCACCATGGATCAAGCTGGGGGGAGCAAGGGCCCCGACGTTATGACAGGTACTTTATCAGTGGGTAAATCCCGAGCCTTCACTTTATTTGACACGGGTGCATCACATTCTTTTGTTTCCGCAAATTTTTGCCAAAAAATTCATTGCAAACAAGTCAAGAGCGATGAACCTCTTGAGGTTAGTTTACCATCAGGAGAGAGAATCATTGCGCATTCCTTGATAGAAAAAGTAGACGTATACATTGAAGGAGTAGATTTTAGCATCAAGCCATACGTCTTGGATATGCATGGATTCGATATGATATTGGGAATGGATTGGCTTACCTATCATCAAGCCAACATCAGATGCAAGGAACGAGAAGTGGTCCTAAAGGAACCAAGATCCAAAAGAGAAATCATCCACAAGATCAAGAGTGGCGTCATACCAAGAGTCTTATCGGCCGCAAAAGCTGCGAAGATGCTGAGGAAGAAGTCTTGCCAAGGATTCTTAGTTAACATAATAGACCCCAGTGATATGGAGATATCACCGAGTGACGTTCCAATTGTACGTGATTATCTCGATGTTTTTCTGGAGGATTTGCCAGGAATACCTCCAAACCGTCAAGTGGAGTTTTCAATAGATTTGCTGCCAGGATCGGCTCCAATATCCAAAGCTCCATATCGAATGGCGCCCATAGAACTACAAGAATTGAAGGTCCAGCTACAAGAGCTCTTACACTTGGGACTTATTCGCCCAAGCGTATCACCATGGGGGGCGCCGGTCCTTTTTGTCAAGAAGAAGGATGGATCGATGAGGATGTGCATTGACTATCGAGAGCTTAATCGCTTGACAGTGAAGAACAAATATCCTTTGCCCCGAATTGAGGACTTATTTGATCAACTAGAAGGAGCAAGTACATTCTCCAAGATTGACTTGAGGTCCGGATACCATCAATTAAGAGTAAAGGAGTCAGATATCTACAAGACCGCTTTTAGAACTCGCTATGGGCACTACGAGTTCGTCGTTATGCCTTTTGGATTAAGTAATGCCCCTGCTGTATTTATGGATTTAATGAACCGAGTTTTCCATCCATATCTTGATCGATTTGTCATAGTATTTATTGATGACATTTTGGTATACTCCAAGGACGAAGCACAACATGAGGAGCACTTGAGAATAGTGTTCGAGACACTTCGGAAGGAGAAGCTCTACGCGAAGTTCAAGAAATGCGAGTTTTGGATGAATCAAGTCACATTCCTTGGACATGTGGTGACATCTCAAGGAATTGAAGTAGATCCCTCAAAGATTGAAGCTGTGAACCAATGGAAGACGCCTACAAATGTACAAGAAGTTCGTAGTTTCTTGGGGTTAGCAGGCTATTACCGAAGATTCATTGAAGGATTCTCGAAGATAGCCAGTCCAATGACACGTTTGACTCGTAAAGGAGAAAAGTTTGTCTGGTCTGAGAAGTGTGAAGAGAGTTTCCAAAGGTTGAAACATGACCTGACTACAGCACCGGTCTTGACGATACCCAATCCAAATGAAGAATTCACAATCTACAGTGATGCATCGAAACAAGGACTCGGATGTGTATTGATGCAACATGGGAATGTTATCGCTTACGCTTCAAGACAACTAAGACCACATGAGGTGAACTATCCTACTCATGACTTGGAATTAGCGGCCGTGGTTCATGCCTTGAAGATTTGGCGACACTACCTTTATGGAGGAAGATGTACAATCTTCACGGACCATAAAAGCTTGAAGTACCTTTTCACCCAAAGGGAGCTCAACATGAGACAAAGGAGATGGTTAGAATTGGTGAAAGATTATGATTGCTCAATTGAATACCATCCAGGCAAGGCTAACGTAGTAGCCGATGCATTGAGCAGAAAGACCAAAACGAAGCTAAATAGTTTGTGTACCAAACAAAAAGAGTTAATCGAGGAATTCACCAAGATGCAAATTGAATTTGTGACATCATCCTCCGGCACGAGGGCGATCATTGCAGCACTGGAAATTCACCCAAGTCTGAAAATGGAAATAAAGAAAGCTCAAGAGCAAGATCACTTTTTGCAAGGAATGAAGAAGAAGGCACAAGGAGGCGAATATAATGGCTTCAAGGTAGATGATGAGGGAGTATTGACATTAAACGAAAGAGTGTGTGTGCCGATGGTTGAGGAATTAAGAGAGAAGATTTTAGGAGAGGCACATGGAGCACCATACACCGCTCATCCGGGAGGGACAAAGATGTATCAGGATTTGAAAGAAAGATTTTGGTGGAGGAGTATGAAGCGAGATATTGGATACTTTATAGAAAGATGTTTAACTTGCCAACAAGTTAAGATTGAACACCAACGACCAGCCGGAAAGCTTAAACCTCTCGAGATTCCTGAGTGGAAATGGGAACAAATTTCCATGGATTTTGTCGTGGGATTGCCAAAATCCTCAAGGGGAAATCATGCCATATGGGTCATCGTTGATCGATTGACCAAGTCGGCTCACTTCTTACCGGTGAAAATGACGTTCAAAATGGAGCAGTATGCTCAACTGTATATTCAAGAGATAGTGAAACTTCATGGTGTACCAATCTCTATAGTGTCTGATAGAGATGCGCGCTTTACTTCAAGATTTTGGGAAAGTCTGCACAAGGCCATGGGAACTAGATTAAATTTCAGTACCGCCTATCACCCGCAAACCGATGGGCAATCGGAGAGGACGATTCAAATTTTGGAAAATATGTTAAGAGCATGCACACTTGACTTCGATGAGGCATGGGAGAAGTTTCTACCTCTAGTCGAGTTTGCCTACAACAATAGTTATCAAGCGACCATCAAGATGGCCCCTTATGAAGCGCTCTATGGAAGGAAGTGTAGATCACCATTATATTGGGAAGATGTCGGTGAGAAGGCTGTCCTAGGTCCAAAAATTATAGAAGAAGCAGTGGACAAGATCAGAATCATTCGAGAAAGGATCAAGTCTGCCCAGGATAGACAAAAGTCCTATGCTGATCAAAGAAGAAGGGATTTGCATTTTGAAGTCGGAGACCATGTGTTTCTAAAAGTGGCTCCCACGAAGGGTGTCATTCGATTCGGAAGAAGAGGGAAGCTAGGGCCCCGTTTTGTTGGACCATTTGAAATTCTCGAACGAGTTGGGAATCTAGCCTATCGTTTAGCTTTACCTCCTGAGTTGTCCTCAGTTCATAATGTTTTTCACATTTCAATGTTGAGAAAATATGTTCATGATCCTAGCCACGTGGTAAATTTCTCAACATTGAAGATTGACAAGGACTTATCATATGAAGAGGAACCTATGGAAGTCTTGGAGCGAAAGATCCAAATAATTCGAAATCATGAAGTGCCATTCATTAAAGTTCAATGGAGTCGACACACGGAAGATGAAGCCACATGGGAAAGAGAAGATGAAATACAAGCAAGATACCCATCCTTCTTTACGGGTAAGATATTTTTATGATAGAATTTCGAGGACGAAATTTTTATTAGAAGGGTAGGATGTAACACCCGTATATTATTTACGGGAATTATTTAAAGTCCAATCCTTAGAAGCCCAACTCAAAAACAAAATCCAGCCCATGTACTTCTAGCAGCCGTGTGAATGAAGAACAAGATCAGAGTATTATACACTTTTCCTTAATTAAGCCAATCTCTTCCTGCCCAAGAAATCATCAAATCTTGTCTAATCTCAAAGCAATATCTTCCCTGCAATCAAATCAGAAATTGATCTCTTTATTAAGGAAAGTTTGACCTCTCCTACGCGTTATTTTCTGGAGAGATTGCCCAGCCATCCAAGTATAAAACTGATTTCTTTCTCTTCATTCCTTCATGATACTCACCACCGGCTGCTCCAATACGAAGAGAGAAGGGTACCGTGCCTTCAAATCTCTTCCTCTCTTCTTCTCTCTTCCATCGATCATATCCCCGATATTTGTCCATGGTTATTCTATTTTAATTTTTCTTTCATCGTGTAAAGGCTTGAGTTAGTAATGTGTAGTTGTATGATGATAGGTTTCGAAGGAGTTTCGGATCGATACGCGTAGGACTCGATTCTTGTCGCAAGAAGTTTAAGGTGGGGATTTTCTCACCTTATGTATGCTAAATTGATTCATATGTGATAGTCGAATTTGAATTGAATATGTGAACTGTAAATTTATGCAAGTTTGGACTTGAAATAGTGCCTTACTCTTTGCAAGTTTGGACTTTAAATAGTGCCTTACTCTTTGCAAGTTTGGACTTTAAATAGTGCCTTACTCTTTGCAAGTTTGGACTTTAAATAGTGCCTTACTCTCCTTACAAACGAATCGCGATATCGTAAGACATGGCAGGATTGTATAGTAAGTGAAATTATATTTTTGCACATGGATTGATTCACGTATGTAAGTATGTTTAAATTCCTCAATGAGCTTGTGGTTGCTCACCCCAACAATTTCCCTCCTTTCAGATTAAAAGTGTGGCGATAGCGTACGAGTGGGGAGCGTCGGCAAGAGGAGACTAATAAAAGCTTTTGAATAAAAGAGTAATACATACTTTGCGTACATTTGAATATTTGTTGAAGTATTTCGGATTTGTTAAATTCTTGGTATAACGATTGTGGCATGAGTTTGCTGTTGATATTATTTATTGATGGAAATTTGCGATCGTGTAAGATTTGTCACAATTGAATAAAATTATATGTTATATGACTGTCGAAAATTTTAAATATGTTTGTTGTTGAATTTGTGAAAATGGGACGAGATTTGGGGTTGTACTTTTTCGAAAAGAAAGTTGGTTCTCATAAATTTCATTTGTTTCGGGATTTGCGAGTATATATAATTGTATGTACTGGATGTACAGATGGAGTATGGATTAGTAATGGATTAATAGATGTCTGTTTTGTTATATGGAAAGATGTCAAAACGGTTTTTGCAACTGAACTCTTGAATTAATGTTTGTAAGTATGTAGTGATGTTTACGTCGAGGTGTGTATAAAAAATAAAAGAGACGTGAGGTACCAAGAGTTGTTGATGGGACCACGTCTTTAGGGGTTAATACATGTGATTTTGAAAGTGGATTTGAGATTAATTAATTGTTCTTTCTTTGCAAATTGAGGTGGCAGTAGCATGTTGGATGAAGTGGGTTTGCTATTTCTGCCTATTTGAAACTAAATTTATTTACAAGTACCAAATTATGAGGATAATTAGTCGATTCTTTTATTATAATATTTTCTTTCATTTCTTTGCAATAAAATATGATGTTTCATTATTTTAGAAAATTTGATCAAACTTACGGGACTGACCTTTATTGAACTTTTCCTTCATCTTACTAAATTACATGTCTACTACCTTCTGCATGTTAGGACCTATTATCTTAAGTTGGGTAAGCCCTATATGTTTTATATGTTATGAATTTGAAAATAAATTTATAGTCCTTACCTTCAAAGGTATTTGCTAAATACTCTTCATTTCAAAATAAAGCTACAGAAACTTATAGGACCGAATCTTTATCAAATTTTATCATTTAGTTAAGGTCTGATAGAACTTATGGGACTTATCCCCTATTCTAAGTCCTTTAACTTTGGATGCTCATTTATTTATTTAGTCAATAATTAAAACATTTTATCACATCCTATTTAAATGCTCTATTTATGAAATAAAAAATGGGAATTTCTATATTTAAGAAAGTTGGGGTGTGACACCTTTATCTTCCGTACATTAAAATTGAATTTCTAAGTGAGAAAAGGAGAAAAATATATGTAAAGTTTCTTTAGTTTAAGAATCAAAATGTTTATACAGATTCTTAGTTTATTCAAAACAATTTCAAAAATATGCTCTAAAAATTTTTCAACTTATAAATTAATTTAGTTCAAGTTTAGCCATAAATTGTACTTTTTGTTGGAGTTTAACATGTGTTAGTCGCCTAGAGCTATACGAAGCACGATTCTGATTTTTTTAAAAATTGCAATTTCGTTGAAATTTAAGTTAATTAACATAATATATAAAATCGTGAGATTAAATTGATTTTTTTTATAAACCTTAAAGTAAAAGTATTGTGGGACTTTTTTTTTTAACTTTCACTAACAAATGTTGAAAATAATAATAATAATAATAATAATAAATTTTAAAAATTACATATATTAATTAGAATTAGAGAGTGACTAGGTAAGACTGATCCTACCAAATTTGGTGGAACCGAACCCCCTTGGGATCCTCTTCTTCCAGCTGTCTTCTTACAATGTTCAATTCTCTCTTTCAAATTAATAATCGCTTCTGAAATAATAATTCTACCTACGATGTTTAATTCTCTCTTCCCTCTCTCGCCCTACAGATTTCTAAACATCGCCTTCCCTAGATTCCTCCGTCGATCGGTGGTTTTAGCCTTCATTGCAAACCTTAGATTCTGCTGGTTTCGGGAAATCGAGTTGAGATCGAAGAATTCATCATCCATAGGGTTCTGAGGTATATGAATATTGAGCTTTTTTCATGTATAAAACAAGAATATGTCCTAGATTCACCCTGTTTCCTCGAAACATTCGGATGAAATTACTCATGTTCATATTTGATAGAATTTTTAGGGTTTCTATGAATCATTAGATTTAATATGATTTGTTTAACTTTTAATTGATATTTAATTTTGCGTGTGCTCTGTTTCTTTACAAATTCAAGAAAGACTTAATTTTTTATTTTTTTGGTTGTTCATCGTTTTATTCCAGTAGCGCCTCCAATACCCATTACAAAGCAGCACCTTTTTAGTTTCCTTCAACATGCATCTTTTATTCAATGAAAGTTTCTAAAGGTGTTCTTGCTAAAAAGAAAGATTTAGAGAAAGCATTAATCGAGACAGATGATCAAACTAAAGTGTGTTTGGAGGTACGTATGCTCTACTTATTTTGTACATATATATTTGTTGTTCAAGAATTGCTGCAATGTCGTATGTGCTTAGCTCATGCTCTAACTTTAGGAAAGTTTGCTGGTGTAAATTCATGGAAAATTGATAAATGGTGTTGGTAAAAGCCAAGTGTGGCTGTTTGTGTTGGTCTCTATTACATCATAGAATTCAAAAGGCAGTAGTAATTAGGTGTCTAATTAACATGTTGAATTGTAAGCAAATAATGTTTGGACACATTGTAATGATATCACTTTATGTGCCGATATTATCCTTCTTATGTGCTCAGTGGAACAAACAAGCTCTTATCTATTAATCAAAACATGCAAATAATCGAGAACAAGATAATCATGGCTCAGATTTGGCACCATGTAGATTACATGAAACAGGCTTTATATTTTTTAATTTGGAGTTGCATTTCTGCTATGATGACAGATTGTCTTCCGACACCAAGTTGGTAATGATATGGACATGGATCAGTATTCAGTAGTCATTCTTAGCAATCAAGAATATAATACACCTTGTACGAAATGCAATGGACGACATTAATTCGTACTTTTTTGAGTTGGTTTTGTATGTTGAAATTCATAATATATTGAAACTCCATATTGAAGTTATCCATTTTCTTTTTTATGCAATAATGCAGGTGTGGAATCAGTGACAACAGATATTGCAAATGATATAAGGTGATAGCAAAAGGTGTGGTAATGGACGCTGTTTGAGCGAAGACTGCTCTTTTGAGGCATTTTAGAATTGTATTAATTGAGTCATGAAAATTTTATTGTTAATTTTATTATTTATTCATAAGGTTACTCTTTTTATTAATTAGGTCATTCTAAAGAATGAATTAGATTATTATGAATAAGTTTTTGGATTACTTTTTTATGTTGTTTTGGTTATATATTGTTCTGTCTGATTAACAATTTTAGGTTACTCTTTTCTATTAATTATGTTACTCTTTCGAATAAATAGAGTTACTTTTTGATTTAATACGTTGATTTTTAAAATGAATCCATGTTGAGAAATAATTAGATTATTCTTTAAAATAAATTCGAATACTCGTTAGAAAAATAAGGTTACTCTTTAATTTAATACTTTGATATTATAAAATGAAGTCATGATATAGATTACTCTTTAAAATAAATAAGGTTACCCTTTAATTTAATACTTATATATTTTAAAATGAAGTCATATTGATAAATTACTATATAGAAATAATTAGATTACTCTTTAGAATAAATATGGTTACTCTTTCATGAGGACAACATCAAACTAGCTAGCTAATACAAATCAAGAAATTAATAATTAGAGCAAAACTAAGTCCCAAACCTAAAATATATGAGTATATCTACAAAACAAAAATCCATAAAGAAAAGAAGAAGATGATTTCTTGTTTGTTGATAAAGGGATTGTAGTATAATGTTGAGGTACTGAAATCTAATCTAGTTTAAATGAGAGTGGATGATTCAGGAGTGATTTATCAACTTGGGTTTAAAACAAATAGTAACTCAAATTATTATAAAGAGTAATCCATTAATAAAAAAAATAACTTTGTTGATCAAATCGAATAAACATAAACAAATCAACTTCATTTTTAAAAAATTAGAGTCTCAAATCAAAGAGTAATCCTATAAATTTCTATAGAGTGATCTATTAACTTGGGTTTAAAAACAAATAGTAACCCAAATTATAATAAAAAGTAATCCATTTAATAAGAAAAAATAACTTTGATCAAATCAAACAAACATAAACAAATGAACTTCATTTTTCTGAAATCAGATCTCAAATCAAAGAGTAATCCAATTAATTCCAAAAAGTAACATAATTATTTCTAAAGAGTAACATAATTATTTCTATAAAGTAATCTATCAACTTGGGTTTAAAAATAAAAAGTAAATCAAATTATTATAAAGGGTAATCAATTTAATAAGAAAATTAATCTTGTTGATTAAATCGAACAAACATAAACAAATCAAAATAAATGCTAATTTAAAAGCTTTCTTATAAAAAGTCAATTCATTATAAAAAAATAACTCAATTATTAGAAAATACCAATCTTGTGAATCAATAAAAAATTTTCAATACAACATTAAAATAATACCGTAGATTAAACTGAGTAACAAAAAGCAAAAATTTCTCTCAAAATTTTTCAATACTAATTATCTCTTTGGATAGCCTACCCTTGTACACCACCCCATACCCTCCCTCTCCCTCTCCCACTTTCTCACTGAATTCATTTATGATCATTCTTATGTCAGAGTAGCAGAATCTTGTGGGCTTCAGTCATCTATAGTCTTCCAGAAACTTCTCCAACTTCTTTTGGTTCTCCCTCTCCCTTGTCACAACTATGCAATGGTAAAACACAGCTGCACTGCACTCGCAACTGCACACCACAAATCATAATAATTTTTTTACAGCTAAAAGAATTAAAAGATTCCAAGTTTGATTACTGCTACCCACCAGCAATCTTTGCCTCCTTGGGTAATCCTAAGCACTCTGTATCCTAAGAAATAATTATTTATAAAGAGTAACCTAATTAATAAAAAAAAGTAACCTAGTTGACCAAATAAAATAGAAATGTACAGATCAACAAGACGAGTAATCTAAAGCTTGTCATAGTAATCTAATCCAAGCCCTACAATGGCCTAACAATCCCAATTAGGAGAACCAATCATAGCATGACATATAATTGGAATTGAGAATGTTAAGAATAAGATAGAATAGGAATGCAGAGATGAAATGATTGATAAGAAATAGGCGAGTTAGTGTGCACATAATGGTGCAATAAGGTTAAGAGAATAGATGACAAGATAAGCAGGTACTCATCATGGACAAAGTTACAGTAAAAGTAATGTCACATTCATGCAAAAAGGCTGATATCACAGACGAAGAGTTTCATGTAAGCATGTAAAATTATGCATATATAAGCACTTTTTTTAACGCCTTTGTTGTATATATATGGTAGAATGGAAAATCCTCCCATATTAATAAGGCATTTTTAAAAAGTATTAGACATAGTATAAGAATGTTCAACCCCGCTCTCACCCGTGCCCTGCCCTATTGGCCCCATATCTCTTTCTGCATTAAAAAGTAAATGGCAATTAAGCTATGATTTCATTCCTGAGGTCTTATGATCAATTTAACCTTTTTGTTACTAGTGATCTTAAATACAAGTTTAGTAAAAAAAAAAAAAATGTAAGCAATCATGCATGCTACCTCAGCTTAGATGAACATCCACATTTGATATCCTAGAAGTTATGACAACTCGACTTCTGAAAGTAAAACTTTAGTTTATCCCAAACTTCAACATTCCATATATCATCCAAGACAATTAAATATCTTCTACCCAACAAACTTTGGTACACCTTCAACCCCAACTGATCTTCAGTTACCTAATTCGTTTCTCAAATAAACTCATCTGTGCTTTTATTGATTTCTCTGTTTACCATGCAAGATCGAAGTTCAGAGAGAATTTTTTTCAAACTATAATTTTGAGATAGTGTAACCCAAGTAAGAACATCAAAGTATTGGGCAATAACAGAATTTTCATTGACATTTGTATACATCAATGGCATAAGTTGAACAGATCACCATATACTCTTACAAAAATAAATGATTTTATCAATAGTTCAAACAACAATGAAAAGTATGTTGTCAAAACTAACAGGATGACAGCAAGTTCATGTCATCTTCTCATTACAAATTGAGCCACCCATATATAATTTCTCCTATATTCAGGAAATTTAATCGCAATACTCCTCATTTAGTACAGACTACAGACACAACCAATCACAAATAAAGTTCAAAATAGTCTTTCAAATTGTTCATTCCCACCGTGAGCTGAACCAAGTTTAGGGCAATCGGCCTATGAGATTGAGAGGAGGTGATTGGTCGTTATAGTTCGGGCGACCAAGCAACAAAATATCGAACCGAAGGGAATTTAGAATTCATGGCCTTTAGGTAAAGTATCGTGATTAGTTAGGGACGATCGAAATGGAGGCTTAAAAATAAAGAAAATAAAATGCATGGAAAAGTAAATCTAATTACAATATTTTTGAATTTTCAATGCCATGGTAGTTTTCATGATACACTCATATAATCAATCATCCAACATCTTTAATTGTTTTCCATTTTTAAGCAAATCATGGTAAGGGCGATCGCGATTTCTACCTATCCCCAATGACCATGGTGAATAGAACGTAGATTGTTTTCATAACCCCTAAAAAGCTCCTAGGATCGATCCTACTTGCAATTCCCTTCAAGGTACTATGTTCGTATGGATGGGGTTCACTTCACTAGTTTAATCCTCAGGCACAAGTGATCTCACTAGTGTTCATTTACGTTGTTCTAAACATAAAAGCTCCTTGGCTAGGCTCCCCTTATATTAAACCCACATGTAATAAATGGAAGAAACTCACATATGATAATCATGCAAAATAACTAAGGGTAAAGCAACGACAAGACATGCCGATACACAATACACAACTTAATCACAATGCACTAATATTAAAGACATAAATCCCATATTACTACAAGGCATGTGAATTTCATAAATAAAACTAATCAAAGCCGGAAATTCAATCAAGATATTTTTATAAATTAATCAATAATCATGTCATCAATTAACCACCAAAACATAGAAAATAGAAAGATAATAAGTAGGATTAAATTACACCTTAATGAAGTTTTACATTCATGAAGATAATCTCCTCATTGGTGTCTCCACCTTCTTTGAAAGCAAATAAATTCCTAATCTAGAAAAACATATAAAATTACGGATCCCTCATCCCGAAAGAGTGAGAGATCTAACTATGGAGAATCTAAATTAAAAAGCTCTCTCAACAAATTTATGGAGAATTTAATGGATGGAGAAGAAATTGGTGCTGCCTCCAAAATTAGGAGTGGAATGAAAGTTGGAGGCACCAAAAATGAGAAGGGGTGCATTTATATATGTGGAGGATTAGAGCAAAAAAAATGGGGTTTGGGCTAAGAGGATAAATGGGCTTAAGTGGGGAAATGGGCTTTTTTTTGCTCAAAAATCAATTCCAGGTACCAGGTGTAACAATAATTCCGTACATTTATACTAACAAAAATGGGCTTTGTCCCAGTGGTATTGTGAGGCGCCAGCCAAGGCAGATGTCGCGGGTTCGAATCCCGAAAATTAAATCCTTTTATTTTTAATAAAAGAAGGCCCTCCTCAGCCTTGGCATGCGGCCCATTTGCTGGCCCATCAGCAAAAATTAATTGAAGAATGGTTGCTGGCCCAGCCCATCAGTTGCAGCAGAACACGGCTGAAGCAGAACAGGTGACGTGGCAAAACTCTTAAAAATTCGATCGATGAGTTAAAAACTCCTCTAAAAAAGCAGTACTTCGACAGTAGGTGGGAAGTCAGATCCCGAGATTTAGGGAAATAGTTACTTCGTCGATTGAGACATTGGCGCCCTGAAATGGAATGAACAGGAGGTTCCTAAGGAATGGAACTGCTGGTCAGGGCGTGGAAAGTGTGCTCAAAACTCTTAAAAATTCGATCGATGAGTTGCAGTAGCATTCCCCTGTTTCCTGCATACGACAACACTTTGGCAACAATAAAAGACAACGCTTTCAGCCGTTGTCTATTCCTTCATTTCTCTACACTCAGAAAAAATGTTGTCATAGCCCTCTTCAAAATTTGTGGCCTTTTCAATCGCAACCCTTATTCCTCGTTTTCCTCCCTATTTAATTCATTTTTCTTCCATCGCTCTATCAAGCTCAAAAGCACCCATTTTTCTGCAAAAATACACAAAAACACCTATCTCCAAGTAATCAAGCAATTAATAGTATTTTCATCAAAATCATGCTTAATTATTAAATTAAATTCAATTAAATTCATGAAATTAAGCCCAAAATTCTAGGTGAATTTCACACCGATCAGAAGGTCATGAAATTTTCACAAAGCACATTTTCCAACTCTTCGAATCTAACTATAAAGGACTTAAAACCTATTACCAGAGCGATTACTATAAAAAGCCTCAATTATACACTTAATAATCACAAATCAAGTATTGCACAAAATCAAACAAATCTAAAAAAAATTGAAAAGATTACCCCGCGTTGAGTATCAAGAGGCAGATTAGCATCCCCAAACAAGTACTTGAAGAAACCCTCTACATTGAATCCTCGGCGATGAAAAATACCAAGGTGCTTGAGGCTATCAATAATAGCCTGCGCTTCATCCACTGTGGCATTCTTCTATTCCTGCACGTCGATGAGGACCTGACGGAGATGATCTGCAGTCATCACACCATTTCTGAATACCGCGAGAAGATCTCCTTAACATCCGTCGGCGCCTCCGATGCGGCGAGGCGGAAGCACCTTCGGAAGCAGAAGCACACTCGGTAGGTCTACTTCGACATACTGTATGAGAATTGGAGAAACAACAGCCGGAGGGTAGAGAAGAAGATCTCGAAACTGCTTAATTAGAAAGGAAGAATCGATTCATTGATAGTGATGCGAAGCACTCGATCTATCTGACTTCGAAGAAATGGATAATTTGATAAATGCAGGGGCGACCCATTTGAAGCCGTTTACCCCATTTTCTAATTTAAGATCCGGTTCCACCAATTTTAGAAAATGTAGGGGCGGGAGATTGATAGTGATTCATTTAACCCATTTGAAGCCGTTTACCCCAGTTTCTAATTTAAGATCCGGTTCCACCAATTTTAGAAAAAAATATGGTTCTATTCTAGTCATTGCCTTAGAATTAATAGCTAAATGTTTTAAGTGGGACATATAATTTCGTTGAAAAATTTTAGATCACGTAAGGTTACTTTGGTTTGGATTTAAATTGGAATAACAAATTTTACTCTATAACTATTTTTTTGTTTTTTTTTTTAATTTTATAGCAACCAAACATGGCACTTTAAAATTATCTAATTGAATTAATAGGTAATCCATCTTAATAAGGGGATTTGTGAGACGGTCTCACCCAAGTCTTTGCTTATTTTATATATGATTAAATTTTTATATATGTCAAAGAGTAATTTTGTAGTGACTTTGGGTTGTTTAATCTCAAAAAGACATCTTAAGTGGGTCGACGGACTCGACTCCTTACCGGGTCTTGGATCCGAACCTTGTAATATAAGTACACTTATTGAGACCGGTACATTTGAGTTAAATATATTTTCAGTTCCATAGCTTTTATTAAATTTGATTTTCGTCCCAAATTATTTAAAATTTTCGATTTAGTCGCGTAACTAACAGACACCAACTTTCGAAAAATGCGGGATCCGGAGATACAGTGTCCAGGAGCACGCAAGTTTTAGCCATATATATACATAATTATATATAGGGATATGCTATTCACACCCTCAATATTACTAAACATACCCCCCAAAAAATATTAAATTTGAAATACTCTTAAATGATATGACTTAAATACCCCTAAATATTATTATGGGATAAAATATACTAAAAAAAATAAATCATCAATTGAGGTAGTCATGCAATAAATTATTTACCAAAATTTAAATTATAGTATCAATTAAAGTGATTATACTAATTAAATATATTCATAAATTAATTAAATTAATCCCAAACCAAGGTATCTTCGATCCAGATTCCATAACTTATCTCATAAAAATAAATTCATCCACACACTCATATCTTCACGCATACAAATTAATTGCCATAAGTCTCATAGAAATAAATTCATCCACTAATCTTATACTCCCTTCATCCCGGACTTATGTTCGCCGGTACTGTAAATATGGAGTTTAAAAAAAGTTATTTTTTTTCTAACTTTATTGACTTTTTAGGGATATTGTGATATTTTTAGGTAATAAATAAATTATAAAATGTTATGTGTGTTAGGTGGTGGTAATATTTTTGAAATTAAGATAACTTTTGAGGTTGTTAATTAATATGAAGTTTCCTTTTTTGGATGGTGAAGATAAGTGTGGGACGAACTAAAACGAAAAGTGTGAATATAAGTGTGGGACGGAGGGAGTATATGTGATGATCTGTTAATAAATGTTGCGTGTGGAGAGAATGAAATTGCATTGTTTATGATTAATGTTTGAAATTGCATTGCTCCTCGTTGCCATTATCATTCGACATTCTGGCTGCACCTATCCTACCTAGTGTGAGGAGAAGATGATAAACAGCAGCAAGTCTAAACTCCGAAAGCATAAAGCACAGAGATGGCTGGCACCTTCTTCCACCCGGGAGGTGGAAACAGTGACATACAACAAGTGGCGTGCTCTAAAGTAGGGGTGTGCACGGATATTGAATTTAACCGAAATCGTACCGAAACCGCACAGAATTAATCCGAACCGAAAAAAACCGTTGACTTTTTGACCTTTTCTGAACCGAACGAACCGATTTTTCGTTTGGTTACGGATTTAGATATTTCTCGTTTTCCCGTACCGAATATTGAATATAATCGAATCGAACTGTACCGAAAAACCGATTTTAAATTATGCATTAAAATTATATATAATATATTTATCTTATTATTTATAGTTTATACTATGTCATGAATTAATTAATTTTACTTTACTTATTATAATGTAATCATAATTAATAAATTAAAATTAGTTATAATATAATTACATATAATAATTTAAAAATATATCTAATGCTCTAAATATTTATTTATTAATGTATATTAGAAAATATATATTTCATTAAGTAAAATAAATTTCTAAAGAAATAGAAAATAAATAAAATAATATGTTCAAAGTTCAAAATATTATTTCTGAGAACATAATGAATAAAGTAAATGGTATCTCTAAAGTCTAAATTCAGTCATAAACTTAATAAATAATTATTATATTTTATATTTATTTAATGAAAATAAAATGCAAAAAATTAAATGATAATCCATATTTGTGTTTAAAATATTATTATAGACTTTCATTGAAATACACCTAAAATTTTAAGTTAAAGGTTTTAAAAAAAATTAAAATTATTAATTTTCTTTATCTTTGTACTATTATTTTTTAGGGCAATACATGAGGTCGTCTTATGTAAGGCTATTTTATATATTTTAAATAATTATCCATTTTTATTAAATATATTATCACTTTTCATTAAAAGTTTATCATTCTTTATAAGACTATTTTACATTTTTTAAACAATTATCCATTTTTATTAAATATATTATCACTTTTCATTAAGAGTTTATCATTCTTTATTTATAATATGAATTATTTATGAAATAATGCAATACACCACTCTCACTTTTCATCAATTCGAGTATTACTTTTTATTCAAATAATATCTCTTCTTATTTGTCTCATGAAACTCTTAATGTGAACTGCGAATCAATATTACATAAGTTTTCTTACTTTTTAAAGTATTATTACCTTTTATTAAAAAAATATATGTATAATTATTATATTTTTTTATGTAATGTAAATATATGTTAATTATTTTTTAATAATAAAAATGTAACATTATTAAATTTTAATTTATAGGATTTTTATGATTATATATTAAAACTTCGAATCTGTTTAATGATTATTTTGGTTGTCCGTTCATTCTCATTTAGATATGGGAAATTTAGTTTTTTTTATTTAATTGATATTTTTCTAAGTATTTATTTGTGTAAAACTCCGTTTCTCATGAGAAATCAGATCTGATTTCCTCCGCACCGTCAAAATCCGATTTCTCAAAAATCCGTTCTGAACCGAACCGAATTTCAGTGCGGATTCAATATTGGATTTTTTATTTACGGATTCAATATCGGATTATTTTTTAAAAAAATCCGATCCGAATTTCGATATGGATTTTTTAAAAATTCGTACTGAATCCCTATCTGGACACCCCTACTCTGAAGTGTGAAGAGAATGAGATGATTTGTTTAGGGGATGAATTAATTTTGGGTATACTCCCTCCGTCCCTTGGTAAGAGTCTCATTTGCTTTTGAGCACGTGGATTAAGGAGTATTATTTAATGTGTAGTCGGTAGTTGTATTAGTGGGTGTGTGACCCCATGTTTTAATTGTATTAGTGGGTGTGGGTGGGTCCCATATGTCAAAAAAAGGAAATGAGATCCTTTGGGTGGGACAACCAAAATGGTAAAATGAGACTTTTACCTAAGGACGGAGAGAGTTTTTAGTAATAACGATATTTTACTCTTATTAATTTTAAAAAAATTATTTTAACAAATTTTGAGGTATGTTCTAATTTTGGGGGTGCGAATAGTCGTCCCTTATATATATAATCGTTTTATTTTTTCTGAAAATTATAATCCAAAAATAACAACAAATCTACAGAGTAATTATACATAATTAACAATAAAATTATATTGATAAACGTGGTGGTAATAGCAGATGGAGTTGCATGGACATGCACACTTAGCAGTGCGCCTTATTTATTTATTTGCTTAACATATATATATTCGTCCATTAGACGGCCAGATATTTGGGACCATAGGTAGGGGCAGCGGCGGTGGCGGTGACTGTGGTGGTGGCGTCGACTGGTACAAGCGTGGATGTGAAGCTCCAGGACACAAGGTCAAAAACTCCGTATATTCCAATGTTATCGGAGCCTCCTGTAGAGGCAGAGATCCCGACTTGAACCTGCTCAAAGAGAACGGTGGTGAGGTCGTAGGTGTAAGTGAGTGAGGCTGTCTGAGAGGCGGTGGTGGCGTCCACCTTTATGAGTTTAGTGATGGAGTTGTAGCTTATGGTGGCTGTCACCAATTCCCCGCTTCCACTGTTAAATTCGGTTGTGTTTACGGATTTGAGGGCTTCGATGTCAATTCCCAGGTGGAGATAATCCGGGTCGGAGCTGCCCCAGCTGTAGCAGTCGAACTCCACTGCAAATATGTTGGGACCAACGTCGCTGCCATTGAAGACCCCTAAGTTTGTACCGGCAGCGCCCACGGTAGAGTTAACGGGAGCGATGAAGAAGGCGAGGCCGTCGGCTGCACCGTCCACGTTGGGCGTGACCACAAATTGTAGAGTTAATCCGATGCTACTATTTACCAACAAAATTATTATACTCCCTATTTGACTCGCCCAAGAGAATCTTTTTTCCATTTTTGGTATTTCACCCAAACTGTTTTATTTCTTTTTTTACACGCATGGAATCCACACATACTCACTAATACAAGAGGCCCACACTCACACTAATACAATTACTCACTTCCAAATTAAATAATAATACTCCTTAATTCACGTGTAAAAAGTAAAATACCTTCTTTGGGTGAATGAGACGAAGGGAGTATAAATTATCAACGAAATTATTAGCAACAGGTTACCAATGAAATTAAATTTTTATGGCTAAAAATTTATCAACCACCACTTTAACAATGAAAAATTACCAACGGTTGTTATTAATCCATTGTTAACCAATTTAACAATGAAATCAAGACTTTTACAAATGGAATATTTGGTTGTTAAAAAATACTCCCTCCGTCCGGTTCTAAGGTATTCGTTTTCTTTGTGCACGTGGATTAAGGTGTATTATTATTATAGGTAAAGTGAGTAGTTGTATTAGAGGAAAGTGGTAGGTCATATTGTGTACTCTTTTACTAAATAGGGAAAATAGATACATTTGAATCGGATGTCAAAAATAGTAAAATGAACACTTTAGAAGCGGACGAATGGAGTAGTTTTTTTATAAGTGTGGTGACGATGACAATTTTTATTATAACAACCCAAAACTACAACATGGTTGCAATATTAGTGGTCAGCTAACAGACACCGC
Organism: Pogostemon cablin; assembly: GCA_023678885.1. Classification (NCBI taxonomy): domain Eukaryota; kingdom Viridiplantae; phylum Streptophyta; class Magnoliopsida; order Lamiales; family Lamiaceae; genus Pogostemon; species Pogostemon cablin. The sequence goes on along the minus strand of CM042998.1, from coordinate 17,297,404 downwards.
TGAGAGCCTAGACCCATCTTCAATCCCAAGACTTACATTCTGATTCATCCAGCTGTTCTAGATTAATTATAGAAAATTTGAAAGTAAATTTAAAATATAAGAATCCGTAGAGAATTCCAAGTAATGCAAATCTGATTCGAAGAGTCAATGTGAGATGATGGGATTTAAACACTCTGATGAATGGTTGGGAGGGAGATTCCTCAAAAGATGATAATTCCTAAACTTCAGCGGGTAATGTATCTCAAGAATGCAGCCCGCTATGGGGTTGGATGTTCTGTTACATTTTGGTGTTACATCTCCTGTTACACGTGTTAGATGAGTGACACGTGGATGGAGAGAAAAATATCAACATTTCCCCTTAGGATTGATTGTTAGGGTATAGATTAGTCTATCCTACGTGTCAATAATCCAACGGTTTGTAATAGGAGATGTAACACCAAATGTAACGGAAAATCCGAAGCGGCCTACTATACAGTTAGAGTTGTCAAAATAGATTCCAACCAACCCGCCCCGCTCCACCCCACCAAACCCGCATTAAAACCGCCCAATTAAAGGCCCGCCCCGGAAATTGGCCGTCCCACCAATACCCACTACATTTAATTTAAAAAATAATTGGTTTTTATACAAAAATTTATAGTGCTTGTCAATTATTAGTTCATCTCCATATTTTATTTTGATATGTTTATTTTATTTTTATTTTGTAAATTTTCCATAAATAAATGTGAAAACAACCACGTGGGCCAACTTGCCCCACCCCATATAAGCCCGCCTCACCAACAGGCTAAAACCCATATAGATCCGTCATATTCAAACCCGCAAAATGATGGGTTATAATTCAACCCAAAACAAAATTAATTTTGACAGCTCTATGTACGTATGGTAACTGTAATAATCTTGATACAACTTTATTTGTAATTTTTTGTGATAGCGACTATGAAATTAAATAAAAAATTGAAAATCTATAGGATATTAAATTAAATAAGTTAGGCGTAATATATATTTTTATAAACATACTTTTTTATTATTATATAATATTAGGATCTATATTCAATTATAAGGAACACATGACACAACTTTATGTTTTTTAAATAGTTATCATTTTTTTTATTTAAATGTTAGTATTACTTTTTATTTATACTATAAATTGTTCAAGTAATAATTTATAATATCGTTAGCACAATTAATTAATTATTAGGTATCATTTTTTATTACCTGCCTATTGGAATAATTTCTGTGAAATAATGTCACATAACTCTTTGTCAATAAAAGCAAAAGGCACTCCCTTCGTCTTACCACAAGATATGTGTTTACATTTGCACATTAATTAAAGGATATAATATTGTAATGAGTTGTACGTGGGTTGAGAGATACTCCCTCCGTCCGTCAGCAAAAGTCTCATTCTGCCATTTTTGGCATTCGCCCCATAGGTACTCATTTCATTATTTAAACATGTGAGATCCACACACATCACCACTACAACTAAAATAAGAGTCTCACATACCCCTCTAATACAATTACTCACTACACATTAAATAAGTAATACTTTTTAATCTACGTATAAAAAATAAATGATACTCTTGTGGGCAGATAAAAGGAATATTATATTTAATTAACATATAGTGGATGATTATACTAGTGTTGTGTATAAGCCCATAAAAAGATATGAATTAATTCGTATAGTAAATCTACTAAAAAGAAAAATACATGCCTTTATTAAAACCGGTTGAAAATAACAAAATATTTGCGTGGCAAAGGAAAGAAGGGACCCTGAAAATCGAAACAAGCACGTACCACACGAAACTTATCCTAGAATATCATGTCGTCATATATCATTAATTTATCGGGAACGCGACTTTGCTCAAATGACAAACACATTCACTCCTTTGATCCACCGTTCACACCAGCTTACATCATTTTATATCATTTTGTCCGTCCAATTTAAATGTTTATTTTTTCGCTTTTAGCGTGTATAAATCCTATATATATTTAAAAATTAATATTCTTTAAGAGTTTTATAATATTACACCATTTATCATATTAAAGTAAAAACATAAATATAAAAGTATCATTTAAATCCATCAACTATATATTAAAATTTTACTCCCACCATCCCATAAAAGTTGACACACTTTCCTTTTTGGTTTGTCTCACTAAAGTTGACACGTTTCCTTTTTAATACATGGGACTCACACAAAAACAATTAATTTATTCTCATAGAGCCCACGTACCACCTCTAATACTATTATTATATATTATTTTTCTCACTACATATTACATTAAATATTATTTTTCTCACTTCATATTACATTAAATTATTATACTCTTTAATCTCCGTACCAAAAAAAAAAGTGCTAACTTCTCCGGGATGGAGGGAGTACATTCTATAATTTAAGTGCAAAAATTAAATGTAAATTTTCAAACGGGCTGTAGCACTACAAAAAAATGCTCCGTTAGTGACGGAATTTTGTGACAGAAATATTTCCGTCACTATTGTGATGGTTATTGTGACGGAAATTCAAATTTGTGACGGAAATTTTTGTGATGGATTTAGTGACGGATATTTTTATGACGGAGCTTTCCCTCACTATAGTGACGAAAATAGTGAGGGAATTTTTTTATGACGGATTTAGTGAAGGAGTTTTTCCCTCACTATAGTGATGAAAATAGTGACGGAATTTTTTGTGATGGATTTAGTGACAGATATTTTGTGACGGAGTTTTTCCCTCACTACAGTGACGGAAATAGTGACAGAATTTTTTTGTGACAAAACTTAGTGACGGAATTAGTGACGGAATTTTTTGTGATGGATTTAGTGACGGAAATAGTGATGGATATTTTTGTGAAAAATAATTAAATTAATAAGAAACTTTAATATAAATAAATTATTTGATAAATTATTATGAAGTTATACTATATGCCACATGGTGACCTGACTAGTCATAAGGCTCTCACATTATAACATGTTCGTGATTTTTTTTACAATTAACCAAAAAAATCATTAAGTATATATATTAAAGGATCACAATTATTTAAGATACATTTTGTAGTGTGTTTGAATAATCACCACAATTGAGGATGAGATGTATAAGCTATATAATATACACAAAGATATACAAATCTCAGGGTACCATACATGAAATTGAGGAAACTAATTTGGCAAATTATTTGTCAGCCCACTATTAGAAATTTATAAATAAAAATATATGCACTAAGTACATTTTATTAGTGAATTTTTTTTGTTAGATTTTTCATTTGTTAATTTATAATGAAATAATGAATTAAAAATTATATAGTTATTAAAAACATATATACACTATTAAATAAAAAAACATCCAAATGCACAATATCAACTAAACTAATTTAAAAACAAAAAATCATATCCACACGTTCAGATATTATCTCCATATGGTCAGTTGCTATTTTTTATGTTCCGCTATCACATTTACAACAATATCAACTAGACTAATTTAATAACAAAAAATCATATCCACACGTTCAGATATTATCTCCATATGATCAGTTGCTATTTTTTATGTTCCGCTATCACATTTACAACATCAATATATAAGTCTTCCCGTTAATTCTTAATATATCAATTTTATTATTTTGAACAATTTATTTTTAATGTATCCATTTTTCCTTTTAAACATATGGACCAACACACATTACTAATACAATTAAAATATATGACTCACACACCTCACTAATACAACTATTCACAACACATAAAATAATAATATCTTTCAATGCAAAAACAAATGGATAAATTGATAGTGGACGGAGGAAGTAATAGGAAAATTTTCATGTGTACTTGGGTGTATGGTGTACCAATATTCAAAATTTATACAGGAATGAATAAAAACATATACACAAATGAATAAATCTTATACACTTCGTAGCGAATTTTCTATTAATTTTTTTAATGAAAAATGAATGTGAAAATGTTATAAAATTACTATATTAAATTAAAAATATTAGACATATGGTTGTACGCATGTACCGGATGCACATCATAGTAAAAGATGTACTCCCTCTGTACCACATATTTTTACCCATTTTCTATTTTGAGTTGTCACATATATTTTTACTCATTCCATAAATGGTAAAAATATACTCCCTCCGTTCCATTTCAAACTTTACGTTTGTTTTTTGCACGTATATTAAGGAATGTAGTATTTTAATGTGTAGAGAGGTGAGACAAATAATAATTTAATGTAAAGTGGAAAGGTGTATTAGTGTGATGTGTGGGCCCATGCAGAGAGAAATAATTAATTTGTGTGGGTCCCATTTACTAAAAAGGGAAATGTAAAGATTGAAATTGGACGCCAAAAATGGAAATATGTAAAGATTGAAATGGGACGGAGGGAGTATTATTCATCTCACCTACTTTTTACACTTTAATATTCATCAATTTCAATAACTTTATTTATTTTTTTACATTTTATTCATCATTCCCAACAATTTTATTTACTTTTTCTCTTAAAATTATAAATTTATCTCTATTTTTTCTTACATTATATATTAAAAAAGGATAAATATCAAAATTAGTCCTATAAGTATGATCGATTCCAACTTTAGTCATTTTTTCCGGCAATTCTCAATTTTGGTCATTTTAGTCCACTTTTGATATTTTTTCTAAATTTGGTCCTTTTTAGTCCACTTTTGGCCCAAATTTTATATATTTAGGATCAATTTTGGACATTTTTTTACCATAAAGGACTAAATTTGGATAAAAAATATGACTAAATTTGAGAAAAAGGACTAAATTTGGTCTAAAATGACTAAAATTGGACAAAAAATGACCAAAATTAAGAATCGTATAATATAAAGGACTAAAGTTGGAATCGGTCTTACTTACAAGACCAATTGTGATATTATCCTTAAAAAAACAGCACTTTTTAATTTTCGTACCCTTACAAATAGGTAAAAATACCCGAAACGGAGGGATTATATTTTTAGTTGACGTTGCTAAACGAAACAAATTGATTCGGATTGTCATGAAGGTACCATTATTATAATATCCTTCTGTTAATTTATTTCATTTGATTTCATGTACTTTAGTATTTTTTTTCCATAAATATTCATACTAATTTATCTAATTTAATCTCAAATTAGATAATTTTTTCAATTTAGTTCCTTACCTTCTTGATTTGATCGATTTAAGCTCAATTTTGATTTAAATTTTGAATCTCACCAGAAAAAGATGAGGTGTGGTTCATATGTCCTTTCAAATTGTGGAAATCCAAAAAGCAAAGCAAACATGTCCTCCTCAACTGAAATTGAGCTGGCGTGTATGCCATGAAAACACTTTTTAAATAACTAAAAAGAGAATTATATTAGGCATCCTAATGGTAAATCTCAAAAGAAAAGTACTCCCAGAATGAGGGTCATTTTTCTATTTTGGTCGTCCCATCCAAAAAGTCTTATTTCATTTTTTAGATACATGGGACCCACACACCCCTCTAATACAATTAAAATATGAGACTCACACTCTCACTAATACAATTATTACTACACATTAAATAATAATACTCATTAATCTACGTGCAAAAAAGTAAATAATTATTCTGGGACAGAGGGAGTATTCTCTAACCTATCAACTCTTTTCACCTATCTCTCATCAAACAACTGATCCACTTTTTCTCATCTCTCCTATTTTCACTCTCCTTCTCTCTCCTTTTCTTTTCCCCCTCTCTCCCAGAAAAAAAAAAACTAAAACAAAAAAACAGAACAAAAGAAAAGAAAAGAAAAGAAAAGAAATAGTTTTAATACTACCTGAACATCTCCAATAGCGAAAACAAAACATATTTTTAGGTTTTTTATAACCATCCACGTCATCCAAAAAAAATTCCCAATGGCCTTGAGTACATTCTCAAAAAAAATTCCCAAGGGCCTTGAGTACATTCTCTTATAACACGGGTAACTATATAATAATATATTTTAAGACGTCTCACAAACCGTCTCATGTAAAACAACGTCTTACAAGAGATTTTTTTATCAATTAAATAGTCTTATTTTTATATAACGTTTTTTAAGTTGATAATATATACTCTCTCTATCCCACTATAAGAGTTATATTTTATTAATTAGGGTGTCCCACTACAAGAGCTAAGTTCTTTTTTCTGGTAGATGGGTCCCACACAAAAACAATTAATAAATCTTCATTGAGCCAACACACAATACTATACACCTACTCATTTACATTAAAATATCATATCTTTCAACTCACCACACATTGGGTAGAATCCTAGATTTTCGCTTTTAAATTTTGATTTATATTTATATATTTTTTTTAAAAAATCATTTCCTGTTAACATCAATCATCAGCTTATGTGGAATAATTTTTTTTTATTAAAAAATATTGCTGATGTGGCTTCTTCATTGGTCCAAATATAATGGTGGATGCCATGTATATATGATTAAATAGCTGGATTCCCCCATTTTGAAGGTTCTGTGCATCACATGTAACCGGTGAAAATTCAGTTTCCAATTAAAGTTGGGCTTAAGTGGACTAAACCAGGTGGGTGCGGGATTAAATTGAAAAAATTATCTGTGTTGAGATAGAAATTGAATAATGCTTTTGTTGTGACACTGAAAAAGAATTTAACTCTAAATATTTAAATATAAATATCTGCAAAAAATATCGAATATCTATATATTCTAGCATATATGAAATAATTACCAATAAATTTAAAAACAAAATATATTAATAAATTATTATTTTTATTGCATGAGCTACTTAAATTATACTATTAATATACTACCTTCGTCCCACTAAAACATACGCATTTTGTTATTTTGGTCCGTCTCAATACAAGGTGTGTATTTCTTTTTTTGGTAAAAGAGACCCACACAAATGAATTATTTTTCTCTTCAAGCCCACACATCACACTAATACATATATCTACTTTACATTAAAATATTATTTCTCATACCTTATTACATACTCCCTCTGTTAGCTAGCTGATAAAGTATCAATTTTGTCATTTTGGTCGTCCACTATTAAGGTATTCATTTTCTCTTTTTAGTAAAAGGACCTCACACATATCATCCACTCATTACTAATATAATTATCCACTTTATATAAAATAATAATACTTCTTAATCCACACAAAAAAAAAAATAGATACTCATTATTGTGTTGTTTTAGCATTTCTGATAAAGATATACTCCTATGTTTTATAATTTTTGATGCATCGGTATTCAATTCGTAGATTAATTAATGCGGGGAAGTCAGAACCCACCGTCCACTAGCGAGATCCCCATTTCAAGCTAGAGCATTGTTGTTTGTGTCTCACATCGGATGAGAGATTAAAAGGGGAGGATTCTTTAATGCTATTTAAGGAGGCCTTAATATTGATATGAAATGCACCAATCAAAGATATTATAATCTTTGTGTTTGATTCTTCTAGATTTCTGGTATTTTCTTCATTCGTAGTTTTTTCTCTGGTTTTGAAGTTTCCACCTCATTCTGTGTATTTTCTCAGTTATATATTTTTTGTTTGTCCCTAAGAATAAATAGGAATCTGCTTATCCCAACAAACTTTGCTCTCTGTATGAACTGACCCCCACATTTGTTGATCACACTCATGAATTTCGAACCTGAAACTTAGGGAATTTCACATTAAGGCACTCAAGCCTCTAGGCGTTGCCCTGGGAGTTTGATAAAGATATTTGTTATGTATGGAATCCTATGACGAAGGAGTATAGGTTGCTTTCAAAGACTCCGGACCGCCCTATTACTCGATTTTATCCTGATAATGAAGCTACTCTTGTGGGATTGGCTTGTAATATGTTGACACAGAAGTATTGGCTGGGTATCATCGATCCTTCGGGCATAGACCGGACAAGACTTTTATCTGTATGGTGTTTGATTCAGAAACAAACAAGTGGAGGACGTTTGTTACTATGCAAGATGATCATTTTACACACATGAATAGGAATCAAGTAGTTTTTAATAATGGTGCCCTGCATTGGCCAATGAACTTGGTTTCAATTTTGGTTAAATTGATTTAGAGCAAGTGTACTCTATCGTGTGTAGCACGTAAGCGACCAGTGCAAAATTTATAAGATATCGAACCCAAGGGCGAAAGTGGGTAGCCGTATTTGAAAGATGTTTCACTCTAGTAGGACTAATCAAAGAAGGAGGGTTGATTATACTACAAACTAATAACTAGGAAAACGATTAAAGATAGAACATGTACAAGTGTAATGGAAAATGGATGAAGGTGAGCAATCTAAGAAGTATGTAAGGCAAGCAACATTCATGGAAAGGTATATATAGACTCACACACATACATGCATTAATGGTTTTCATGTTATGATATTAAGAGCAATCACGTTTGTACCCCTAACCCCTATGGCCAAGGTGATTAGGTTCTCGACTCTTTGACAAGTCTAAATCTACTAGGATTGTTCTTACTCTCAATTCCCTTGAAGGTACTATGATCATAAGTTGGGTTCCTCTCACTAGTTCATCACTAATGTCCTATCATGAGGTTCTGAGCATTTGAAGGGTATGGCTTACCTCTCCTCACACTAACTAAGTCATCTCATGCAATCAATGATTCAATTAAACCACTAAGCATAACATTGGAATGGTCATCCTAACACTATGAATAGAGTATTTAATTACACAAATCATACATGAAATGAGAATAAGCATTCATGATAGAAAATATTCATAACAATCATTTCATCAAACATGTGGTGTGCAAAATCTACATAATCCCTAACCAATCACATTGCTAGCCTCACATGAGGACTAGCCACTACATATCATTACAAATTTAATACAATCTATGGAATGCTCCAATTGAGCCAAATAATGAAGAAAATAACAAAATAAAGGTAAGTTGGCTCCCCTTTGATGGTGAACTTCCTCCTCCTTGATCATGCTACAATCTTCAACCAATGATGAAATCCTCTTCTTAGATTGGTGGATGGATGGATTAGTGGATGGATTTGAGGAGATCACATGGTTTGAATGGATGAAGTGAAGGATTGAAGAGATGGAGATGAATGTGTGTGATTTAGGTGTCTAGTGTGTGTGGAAACTGATCCCAAATGATTCTTCCTTGTACTCTCGAACCAATTGGGTATTTAAACCTCTTAGGAACCTTCTAGAAGTTTCTGGAATTTTTTGAGTTAATCACTGAATTCGTACACGACTCGATTCGAGCTGCAGAGCTCGACTCGAGTTCCTGCACTTTTCACGGCGTGTTTCTGCGTGTGTCGGAGCACGACTCGAGTTCTGCGCATGCCCTCATTTATGGGCGTGTAGCATTTTCTGACGCCTGCACATAGCCTTCTATTACAGGCTCGTGTGGGGTGCACGACACGAGCTCGGGACCAGCTCGAGTCGAGCTCAGTCGAGTCCTGTCCACCTTATTCGTTTTCGCTCCCGACTCCGTTTTGCTCCGTTTTTGACCTGTTTTACACATATTTAAGCTCATTCACACATTTCTATCAACTCGCACTACATTTCTCCTAATTATATAAAAACTCCACCAAAAGTCACTCAAATACGGAAAAAACATCCGAAAATCCATAAACAAAGATACTAAAATATAGGTGAAAAGGACAACGATCAGCCAACAACTAGTAGCTCTTGTTTGCTTGTTCTTGATTTAGATTCTGAAACTTGGAGAAAAATCCAGTTGTCTGGTCAAGTGGTGTGATGTGGGAGTGGAAATTGGGTTAGGATCAAGCTTCCAAAATTTTATGTACATCATCTTCTAACTCCTGAAAATTTTTAAAATCGTCTAAAAAATGACAATTTCTTATTGAAATTAAAATAATTATGGTACCTTTTTAAAAGTTTTAACTATTTTGGGACGAAATTGGAGGGCTGGGTGTAATGGATTTAGAATTTTTAATAAGGCATTATAACTTGCTAAATGGTGGTGGCAATTGTTGGAAGGCAAAGATAAATTATGATGTAGAATGGTTAAATCAAAATATGGATCTCATTTTGAAAATTCAGCAGAGTTGAGAAGAGAAAGGAATATTAGTGTCATGTCTACTTTGTGGCGTGATATATGTAACATCGTTCAAGGGGATGAAGGTGACTGGTTTAGAAGAGGGTGTGAAAAGATGATTGGAGATGGGAAAAATACAATTTTTGTTCAGAGCCTTGGAATAAGGGAGATGTATTGAAAATCAAGTATCATAGGTTGTTTGCAATTGCAAATGAAAAAGATACAAATATTTATGATAAAGGCTTCTGGGATGAAGGTGTGTGGAAGTGGAGATGAGATTGGAGAAGAGAGCTATTTTAGTGGGAAGAAGATCTTTTAAATAATCTAATCACTTCAATAAATTGGTTTTCTCCTAACATTGAATTGCAGGATTATTGGAGATGGAAAGAAGGCTCAACAAAAGCATACACTACACAATCTGCATACAAGAGCATCCAAGGCAGGTTTAACAATCAACAGGAGGGTTATGAACCAATTAGAATTTGGCAAAAGGGGATTCTTAGTAAGGTTTAAGCATTTGTATGGAGGTTGTTAAAAGATAGACTACCTACCAAGGTAAACCTTAGAAAGCGTAAAGTGCTAGCTTCTTATGACAACTTGATGTGTACTTTTTGTGCAACCGGTGTGGAAAATGTTGATCACCTATTTATTTTTTGCCCATTTTCATCAAATGTATCGAAAAAATGCTTCTCGTAGGTTGGCATCCGAAGTAGTATGCAAAATTATATTGATAGGCAATTTCAAGCTCATCTTCGTGGTGGGGGCCGGCACAAGCGTGGATGTGAAGCTCCAGGACACAAGGTCAAAAACTCAGTATATTCCAATGTTATAGGCGCCTCCTATAGAGGCGGAGATCCCGACTTGAACCTGCTGAAGGAGAACGGTGGTGAGGTCGTAGGTGTAAGTGAGTGAGGCTGTCTGAGAGGCGGTGCTGGAGTCCACCTTTATGAGTTTAGTGATGGAGTTGTAGCTTATGGCGCACTACTAAATTTGATACTATAGCATACTCGTACTTTGTATTGAGACGAACTAAAATAACAAAGCAACGAGATGAATGAAATATATTATAAAAGACAATGACTAGCTTGGGCCAGTCTTATTTTTTAAAATTTATAGAATCGATCTAATACTAATATGTGGGTCAAATCACTAATACGCGGGTCAAAGCCACGTCACAAACCCAATCCAATTTTTTTCCGCTGGATCTATCTCCCATCTTCGTCTCCTCTCACTTTCTCTTTCTCCCACAATTGCTCCTCCGCCCATTAATTTCTGCCGATGGATCTATCTCCCACCTTAATCTTCTCTCACTTTCTCTTTCTCCCACAATTGCTCCTCCACCGGTAGCTGCAGAAGGGATTCTCCACCGTTTCCAGCAATAACTAATTCCTAGGGCAGGCTTCTATCTTCCCTTGCAGCTTTGGCTGCTTATATCTCCGTCGATGCGTGACCTTGCGACGTGTTTCCAGCCATCCTCTTCATGGGTTGCTTTTGGGGCGGGTCATTTTGGGTTGGGGCGGGTTGACCCATTGGGTTCAACCCAAATTGACAGCTCTATTTATCAATTTCACTTTAAAATATATATATCTAAAATCTGCAAAATCTCAACAATGCTCGTGAAGTTATAGAAATTATGAAAATAAGCAATAAACTCCACAAAGTTAAAATTATACAATAATTATATGGAAATGACCTATGAAAAATATGAATTTTCATGCTGAAAATTACTTGATAAAACATTATTATTAGGTAATTAGTGAGGAGACATAAAATTAATAATCTAGTACCCAAGAAAGGGAGAATCAATTAATAAGTACCTTTTAAGGAAACACGTTAGTTGTATTAGTATTTATATATGGAGAGAGTTAATTTCTAATCGATCCTATGATTTTCAGCTCATTATAAGTATTAGATCTTACTGGATCAAGGTGGTCTAACTAAGCTTAGTGCTCCTCTTATAAATATCTGCAAGTAATTAATCTGAATTTTGAATAATCTATCACATAGTTAAACTACTTGCCTTAGTATTACCAGTTCTCTATTCTTGAATTCTAGAAACCTTTCTTTGCGTGATTTTTATTCTCTTTGCAGTAATTAATTAATTTTAGTTTTTATTAATTTATTAAACATCTTTTCAAAAATCCCCAGAAATTTGTCTTACTTTGAAATAATCATAAATAGAATTAATTGGTAGATCTGAAACTATCTCGTGAGTTCGATAAATAATTTAATAATACTTGTTAGATACTCCGATCGATCCACTATATTTGAGGGTGAGATTTATATTTTCGGGAGAAAATAATCAACAACTAGTCCAATTAAAGCATTTAAAATTAGCTACCTCATTCAATATAAAATAGATACTATATTTGTAATTTTATGTTAAACCTTTTTCAATTAGTGACTACTTTGCCATTTTTTGGCCAGAATCTAGCTTAATTAGCAAAGTCCATAGATAAAAGCTAAGGCTCGAAAACGTTTATTAACCTCGTATTTTAGCTTGATAAGGACAGCTTAAACCACTACAATAAAAACAGAGAAGATAAAGTGGTCCAACAATCCATCGTTTACTCATGTGTATGGTTAATAAATCACCCACCTTCAATTATTTGAGCGAAAACAGTGTTGTCCCTATCCATTTTTGATACACCTATCTTCCGTACATTTAAATTGGTTTCCTAAGAGAAAAGTAGAAAAATATAAATAAATTTCTTCTATTTAATTTAAGAATCAAAATGTTTATACTAATACAGATTTTTAGTTTATTCAAAACAGTTTAAAAAATATGCTCTAAAAAATTTTCAACTTATAAATTAATAGTTCAAGTTTAGCCATAAATTGTAATTTTTGCTATACCATTCTAATCTAAAAAAAAAAAAAATGCAATTTCGTTGAAATTTAAGTTAAATTAACATATATAATTTTAAAAATCGTAAGATTAAATGGATTTTCTTTTAAATCTTATTAAAACCGCTTTAAATAAAGTAAAATTAGAATTGTGAGACTCCTTTTATTTTTAGGTCAATTTTATTTTATAACTTTCACTAACAAATGATGAAAAATATAATAATAATAATAATTATTATTATTTTTATTATTATTATAATAATAAAATTAAAAAAAAATCTATTAATTAGAGTTAATAGCTTAATGTTTTAAGTGGGACATATAATTTTGTTGAAAAATATTAGAGGACCTAATGTTATTTTTGTTTGATTTAAGTTGGAATAACAAATTTAGAGTTAAAACATAAACATTCCATAACTTTTTACTTGATATTAAAATAATTAAAAAATTCATTTTCCTCCCAAATCTTTCAATTTTGTTGCGATTTATTTCAAAATAATACTTTTTTTTACCAATTTCTTTCTATAACTTTTAAAAATACTAATTCAGTCTCATCACATTAGAAAAATTAAATATTTTTAAGAAAAAAGAATTAGAAAAATTAAATAATTTTAAGAAAAAAGATCATCTTGGTTAGAATTAATTAAAAGTTATGAGACTATTTTGTAAAAAATTAAGTTTCTTGGGACTATTTTGAATAAATAAATTTGTATGTGACGATTCTGATTTTAAACTCATTTAGACAAGTTGAATTTTATAAGTGTAATATATAATACTCCCTCCATCCCATAATAAACTTCATACTTTCCATTTTTTTCCGTCCCACATTAAAATTCATCACCCAAAAAAGAAAATATCACATCAATCTCCACCCCTAAAAGTACATCTTAATTATAAATTTATCACTCTCACCTAACAACATAACATACTTTGTAATTTATTTATCACCTAAAAATACTACATTACCCTCCAAAAATCAATAAAATTGATTAAAAAATAATTTTTTTAAACTCCGTGTCTACAGTAATATTGAATTTTATTATGGGACGGAGGGAATATTAATTTATGTCTGTTTTGAGAATTTAAATATAGTTGATTTTAACTTATGCTGAAATGACAAAAGGTAAACTTTACGTGAGAGAGGAAAGATATTTAAATCGATTTCGTCCCATAACTATGATTTTATTTCAATTTTACCTAATTTTTGCAGGAACCCTCGATTTTCTTCAGAAATTGATTACGTGCGTTGTACATGACAGATGAATTTGGGGAAACTGGCGAGGTTACTTTTTTTATCGGACAAAGTTAATTTTTACTGGTTAGAAGTTAGTGCACCCATACTCCAAGATTATTCTCCTAGCCTTCCTTATAATTTCCTACTCCAATTCATTCTCAAAGGGAATCGAACCTGGGTCATTCACCTTAGTGAGGAGTTTAGTGGCCAGGTGAGCTAACCTACTTGGATACCGGCAAGATTACTGACCTAGACATCCAAGAAAAATTCGTCCAATAAAATCGCCACGGCACAAATTAAAAATAAAAAATTAAAATCTGAGTCCACCTTCTACTCTCTCTCAGTTCATGCTATTGCAGATCCATCTACGTACGCCATTTTTTATACGCATCCTCATCATAAATACCGTACATCTGTATATCATCTCCACAAGCTCACAAAATAACACTGATTTCGGTTAGGGTTAATTTAATTAAGAATATGGCAACTGCCATCTCCACCGCCTCCCCCGGCGAAGCCGCCGCGCTGCCGGATTTCCAAATAGTGTGAAACTAAAGTATGTGAAACTCGGCTACCATTATCTGATGACTCACTTCCTCACTCTCTGTTTCATTCCAACGATAGTCGTCTTACTCCTTCAGATTTCCGACATGAATTACCATGATTTTCGAAATTTGTACCTTCACGTCAGAAACAATCTCGCCGGAGTCTGGTCCTCTCCGGCGTTCTCGTCTTCGGGCTCACCGTCTACTTCTTGAGCCGACCCAGATCCATTTATCTCGTGGACCACGCGTGTTACCTCCCGCCCGACCGGTTCCGGGTCCCGTTCGACAAGTTCATGAAGCACTCGAGACTCACCGAGGACTTCGACGAGTCATCGCTCGAGTTCCCGCGGCCGTCAATGGCGGCGACGCGTGAGGAGGTGGAGATGGTGATATTCGGCGCGTTGGACAATCTGTTCAGCTCGAATCATCTCTCATTTTAATTTTTAATTTGTGACGTGGCGATTCTACTGGATGAATTTTGTTTGGACGTTCACCAAGTCAGCAATCCTCGCTGGTTTTCCCCAAATTCATTTGTCACGTACAATGCACATGTTCAATTTATGGCGAAAATTGAGGATTTCGACGAAAATTGCGCAAAAGTGAAATAAAACTCATAGTTATGAACAAAATCGATAAAAATATTTTTTTGAGTTAAAATCTAAAATTTTATGAAGTTATGAAAAAAAATTAACTTAATTTTCAACCATTAAAGCAGCTGCTGTTGGGGACATTATATTCTTCAACTGTAGTTTACAGCTCTTCTGGGAGCCTGGGAGTTGGCATTGTAAGAGTGATATTTATTTAATTTAAATATGATCAATAAATAGTTTAAGTTATAACTCAATAATACTGGGTTTATTATATATATATATATATATATATATATATATATATATATATATATATATATATATATATATATATATACTCCCTCCGTCTCATTAAAGTTGGTATAATTTTTTTAGGGCACGGAGATTAAGGAACGTAATAATTTAATGTAAAGTGAAGTAAAGTAAAGTGAGAGAAATAATATTTAATATGTAGTGGGTAGTTGTATTAGAGATGATATGTAGGGCCCATGAGAGTAGATTAATTGTTTTTATGTAGCTCTCATGTATTAAAAAGGAAATGTGTCAACTTTAGTGGGACAAATCAAAAAGGAAAGTGTGTCAACTTCTATGGAACGGAGGAAGTACTAGTTTTTTGTTTTTTTTAAAAACATATAATTAAAATATGAGACCACACCCCTATTAATATAACTGTTTATTACACATTAAATAATAATATTTATTAATCCACATACAAAAGTAAAATACTCAAAGAAGTGGGATGGAGGGAACATAAATTACCAAAGAAATTATTAGCAATAGATTATCAATGTAATTAAATTTTTGTGGTTAAAAATTTACCAACCACCACTTTAACAATGAAAATTAACAACGAATTATGTTATTATAAATTCATTGTTAACCAATTTAACAATGAAATTAAGCTTTTACAAACGGAATATTTCGTTGTTAAAAAATAATTTTTTTTATAAGTGTTGGTTCGTTGAGGTGACGATACAATTTTTTTATAACAACCCAAAACTACAACATGGTTGCAATATTAGTGATCAGCTAACAGACACCGCTGAGAGGCTAGACCCATCTTCAATCCCAAAACTTACATTCTGATTCATCCAGCTGTGCTACTTTAATTATTGAAAATTTGAAAGTAAATTTAAAATATAAGGAGTAGAGAATTCCAAGTAATGCAAATCTGGTTCGAAGAGTCAATGTGAGATGATGGGATTTAAACACTCTGATGAATGGTTGGGAGGGAGATGCCTCAATGATGATAATGATAATTTTTACATTAAAATCAAGCCCGCATTAAAATCGCCCCACTAAAGGCCCGCCCCGCAAATGGTCCGCCCCACCAATTAGTTCATCTCGAAATTTTATTTTGATATATTTATTTTAATTTAATTTTTTTTTTTATAATTTTTACATAAAAAGTGTGAAAATAACCATGTGGCCATCCTGCCCCACCCCATATAAGCCCGCCTCATCAATACTCAAACTCATAAAGATCCATCCTATTCAAGCAAGAAGTAAATCCAACCCACTAAAATCCATTTTGATAGCTCTATATATGATTCGTAATAATTTTTGACAACTTTATTTGTAATTTTTTATGATAGCGAGTATGAAATACGATCTTGTTTGTCCCACTCGAGGATCTCATTTCCTTTTTTAACACATGAAACCTACCCACACACACTAATACAATTAAAACATGGGGTCCACACACCCACTAATACAACTACCAACTACACATTAAATAATAATAATCCTTAATCCACGTGCCCAAAAGCAAATGAGACTCTTATCAAGGGACGGTTGAAGTATTAAATAAGTTAGGAGCAATTTAGATTTTTACAAACATATTTATTTTATTGTATATATTAGGATTTATATTCAATTATAGGGAATACGTGATACAATGATGTTTTCTTAAGGGCAAATGGTCAAGGATGACCCCAAACTAATACCCTAGGATCACCCAAGCCCCCCAACTATCATTTTGGTCATCCATGCCCTTCATCTTTTAAAATAAGATCAAATGCACCCTTTATCTTTCATAAAACAAACAAATGGGCATTTTGACTATTTTCTTCAAGAATTTGGACTATTTCCAAACTTAGCTTTAACAACACTCCTTCAACATCACACCTTTTACCACACGAGCTGAATATTTTATTTCCTAACCTATATATATTTATTTTATTTTCTACTCAAATTTTATCAATATCCACACGCTTCAAAATGGTATCAAGAAGTCAAGCATCATCCTCAGGGTCAAACCAGAGGAGTAAAGGAAGAACTCCCACAAGAAAGACGTTCCGCAGAGTGGCCACACGAGTCAATGAAAGATTTATAGATTGCAACTGCTACACGTGCGAAGCAAGAGGACATATCTCACCAGATTGCCCAGAAAACCAGAAGCGGGAAGTATATTATAACTCAATAATACTGGGTTTATTATATATATATATATATATATATATATATATATATATATATATATATATATATATATATATATATATATATATATATATATATATATATATATATAATACTCCCTCCATCCCATTAAAGTTGGTATAATTTTTTTAGGGCACGAAGATTAAAAAATGTAATAATTTAATGTAAAGTGAAGTAAAGTAAAGTGAGAGAAATAATATTTAATGTGTAGTGGGTAGTTGTATTAGAGATGATATGTAGGGCCCATGAGAGTAGATTAATTGTTTTTATGTAGCTCCCATGTATTAAAAAGGAAATGTGTCAACTTTAGTGGGACAAATCAAAAAGGAAAGTGTGTCAACATCTATGGGACGGAGGAAGTACTAGTTTTTTGGTATAGCATGACACGACTCCTGCTGGCTAGAAGGCCAGTCGTGCCGCCCACTCGTGCCGGCCATATGCGGCACGAGATTCTATCGCGCCCAGCACGCCCTGGAAGTGCATGACTCGTGCTACTACTTTGTACGACTCGTGCCACATTTAAATGGACAAATTTCAGAAGTTTTTTATTAGAAAGCTAAGGAAGAGAGGATCGCGTGAGCACATAAATCACCTCAATCGGAGACCGGATGAAGAAGTTATGAGCAAAACCGTGAGGTCGCGCAGACTGCCGAGTGGTGGCACGACCCGTGCCACATTTGGCACGACTCGTGCCGACCACCCAGCCAGCGCCCGTGCTACCGAGCTGCCGAGAAATTCCGACAGCATGCGCCCGACACGACTCGTGCCACCCAGCGAGCCCGTTTTGTCATTTTTTGGCCCGTTCATATTTTTGACATGAAAAAATCCACTTTTGAGTCATAATTTGGGAATTATCAGTCCTCAACTAAAATAGGAGCCCTTGGGGTGTTCCATACCCTAACTCTCCATAACTCTTCACAATCCATACATACTTTTCTATACCCTTTCACCACACCATCCCATCCACCCATCCCGGGGAGTTCATCAGTGTTGCTTACTTGAGAAGGAGAACAAACAGGTTCAGAATCATGGAAGAGAGAACGGAGAATCACGCCACATCTAGGGTTTTTCTTATTCTTTCTTTTAAGCTTTTGAATTATAGACCTATAGGATTGTTTTTATATCTAACCATGGGTGTTACTTGTAACACCATGGGCTAGTACTTCTTGGATAGTGCTAGGTTTTGAAGGTTGAATTAGTTTGAATTAATGATCTAGAATAGGTTGAATTAGGTTTTTATATCTTATATGATCTGTCCTCATGCATGTATATGTCATTGTCTTATGCATATTTATGCTTGTTGCTTGTGTTATATAAGAATTATATTTGTCAAACTGTTATGAATAAAGGAGATCTAACCATATAACTTTTATTCATTAGAATAATTAATATTGGATACTTAATATATCTATTAATTACCATTCTAGAGGATTTAGTTTCTTAGATTGTTAAGTGAAAATTGGGGATTAATTCTTAAGTACCTATAAAGGGAAGTCTAGTGTTCTAGTCTTTAATGAAATTTTGCATGAAGTACCTAGAAAGGGAGTAGGAATTATTCTTCTGCATCTGAGGGTTTAAACCAGATTTATGTATTAAGTTTACTTTAAAAGAAAGATTTAACATAATTAAGTGATTGCTTTTATAAGAACTGAAAGGATTCTAACCGATTGTCTACTGATTTGATTTGACCGATTTAACTGGATTACAAAGTGCTATCTATCTTCTTTCTTGAACACTTCATCCTTATTTTTATTTGCTATTTTATTATTTTAAGTACTTATTTTCTACTTTCTTAGGTTTAATTAATTTCACTTGTAAACCCAAATTTGTCTTAGGTTAGAGTTGTCATAAATAGATTAAATAATAAGTTTAGAATTATCCCTTGGGTTCGATAATAGACTTGGTCACATGCTAACTGCAATTAATTCCCTTCACTTGGGGACACGCAAAAAGGTGAACAAGCACAGATAGAGTTTCTTGGAGTTGAGATCGATGAGTCCGAATTATTTTACAACCACACATTGTAGAAAAGGTTCAAGGATTTCCTGAAGATTTCAAGGACAAGAAACAACTCCAGAGCTTCTTAGGAGTTGTCAACTTTGCTGGAATGTTCGTCAACAATATAGCGCAATACAAGAAGGTGTTCAGTCCTCTGTTGAAAAAGGATGCTGAGTTCAAATGGAAGGAATCACACCGAGCTACGGAAAAACAATTAAAGGAGGTTTACAAAAAGCTCCCCAAGTTAGTCATTCCTAATGACGAGGATGATCTGGTACTATATACAGATGCCAGTGACCATTGGTGGGCAGCAGTTCTAACGAAGTCCACACCAGAAGAAGAAGTGTCATGCAGATACTGTAGCGGGCTCTTTGCGGAGAATAAAGCGAAGAGGTGGCACATCAATGAAAAGGAGTTTTTTGCGGTTCGGAAGGAGTTCAAAAAATGGCCGCTGTTTCTTCTCGCGAAGAAATTTATCCTTAAAATTGATAACACAAGTGTCAAAGCCTTTTTGAAAAATAAAATTGAATCTAAACCAAAAAAAGCTAGACTATTAAGATGGCAAGCAGAATGCCAATATTATGATTTTAATATTGTCATTATTAAATCTGTTGATAATGTTTTGGCAGATTTCCTAACGAGGGATGAAGGAAGCTGAGATAAACTCCATCCTGACTGTTTCAAGGCACCTGATGGACAACCTTGAGTTGCTCCAAACGGAATTCAAGAATTTGGCACACAATACAAAGTGTGCTGGAAGAATACAAGAAAGTGATCAGACCAAAGTGTCTAATCGCATACGAGATTGCATTCAAAACAATGCAAGTCTATTCGAGTCATTATGAGAGCCACTCCTCCGGGCTGTTGATAGCAATAGTAACCGACAAAAGGAGAGTAGTCGAGAATGGAGCTCTAAACCCGAAGCTAGAGATTCAGGTACCCTTAGCACAAGTCCTAGATTGGAACCTCGAAAAGAGAAACCGGTCCAAGGAAAAATCAAAGACCTGGAGTCACATCTAGAGTTGACGAGTCAACCCAGCACCTCTAGGGCCAAAGAGGGAGAGATCAACGGGCACTGCTAAGGTTGGTATTAACTTAGTCGATTTCTCTTATTGGCAGAAATACCAGGCCAGCTGGGAGAAATTAAATACCAGACAAGGAATCCATCTAGAGAAATGTCGGGTGGATATATGTGGGGAATATCCCCGAGTTTAGATGTGAGAAGGATCAAATCCAAATGATGTAAAGTAATGGTATGATTTTGGAGTGCTAGCTTCAATATATACTGTTGCACCAAGCTTCCCAGAGCTTTCGAGGCTGCCAGAGTGGCTAGGAAAAATAGTTTTTAAGGCATGGAAAAACAACGCAACTCTATCTAGATAAATGTATTGGAGCTTTACTTCACCAGTGCGGCTCCAGAACCAGTCGGGAAAGGCAACAACGAGGCCTTCTATTTCATCAAGCTAAGAAGACTCGATGTCTCAGCATCAAATAGGATCAAGGAGTCTTCTGGGAAGGAACCAGTCTTGGTTCCTACATTTTCTGAAGAGCAGATCTCTACGCGAAGAGCGAGGGCTTTGTACACTTGCATTAAAGCAATGGTGGAGATGAAGTTTCCATTCAAGTTTGAACACAAGTCTTTGAATGGGTCTTTTCTATTGAATACTTTAGCAGGGAAGAAGACAGAGTTTGCTGAGAAGGCCTTCCAGGAAAAACAAGACCATCTTTGAAAAAATAAGATTTTGGTGAGTAAACAAACTCATCGGAGATATTGCAACATGGCCCATTTTGGGCAATGGACAAACAAAGTATGCACAAGCTGTTCCACCCAAACAGAACCAGAGTTTGCAAAAGAGACACGTGGAAAGAAGAGGGTAAAATCTCTTCAAATTACCTAAGAGCCAGGAGAATCTTCAGGCACCAAGGAAGACAAATGACTCTTCAAAAAAGCAAGAGTCGGATGACTTTTCTAAAGAGGTAAGGACCCATGTGATTCCTACAAAAGCCAAAAGAGGGATGGACCAGATAAGGGCATCCAATAAAGAGAGATGGACCATCCAGCTGCAAAAGTTGAAATCCAATGAGAATAATGTAAGCAGTGACGCCAGCACAATGATGTAAACAGTGACATCAGCCAAAGCAAAGAGGCTTTGAAATCCGGATTTCACATCTGAAAGCCTCTATAAATAGCAGAGCTGAGAAAGCAGAAAGCATCGACCATCACCCTCTGTTTTCTCTCTTACAATAAACATTATATTTTCTTTCCTTTCTTTGTATGAGTATTTCCATTTCAGCTACCATAGGTAGCTAGAGGAGTCTTCTCCTCTTGCTTAAGTAGTATGAGTATGTAATAAATATTTTCATTTCATAAATAAATAATCTTGGGCTACTGCCCGAAGCATGTGATCTTCCATTTTTCTACAACCTTAATTTTCATACTTTCCGACGAAAAACAGTAGCAGCATCCTGTACACCCGGTGTAGAAAATGAACCAGGGTTGTGCTGAAGTCCGCTGAAGGAAAGTGACTAAACCATCACACTGCGGGGCGTGTGGTTGGCTGTGAGGAGCAACTGTAAAACCTCTCCCAGATACCCGGTGGATTAACGGTCAAAAAGGTATTGTTACTGTTTTAAGTTGGTTAATCATGAGATTAATATTGTTTAATTAATGTACGGAAGCATGTTGAGCCTGATATGGTCGTAATGGACTATGTCTATTTTGAAACGGATAGATGACATTTGAAAGAAAATTGAGTATATATATTAGGTATAAAGGGAAATAAATGAATAAATATATAAAATAAATTCTGGAAATAGTAAAAGGTGGGGAAATAGCCATTTTTTATTTATTGAAGGGTTGATTTGTTGGTTTGTAATAATTGATGGGCATATTTGATCCATTTCAAGAAGGACAAGGGTGTGGGCGAACAAAAAATAAGGTGGAGGGTGTAGATGATCCTAAGGGTAAAGGTTAGGGTCCTAAGTGACCTTTTTCCCTTTTTTTAATTATATATATACGAGTACAGATTCCCGCATAATACATGGATGATTTATTATAACCATTAAAGGTGATATTTAATTAATAGGTAAATGAATAATAATAATAATAATAATAATAATAATAATAATAATAATAATAAAAATAGTATTCCTAAGCAATAAAAAAATATGTTTAAAGGTGATATTTAATTTGAAGATATACATGAATAGTCCTAGGTGTTGTTTGATTAGGGTTTAATACTCCAGGTTTAAATTTATTAAATCTTCTTAAATCTCCCATATATATACCTACTAACCCTATTAACACTTATCCACCCCGTACTATACATTATCTGTCCTCAATTAATATTTTTTCTTCCTCTCTTTCTCTTACTTTTATCAATTCTCTCACCTCAATTAATAAAAACTAAAAAAGAAGAATGATACTTCAAATAAGAATAATTGAACCTAAGAATAAGATCAAATAAAGACATAAAGATAAAATAAATTAAAGTATAAAAATAAGGTTATAAAATTATAAAGAAAACACATGCAAAATCGAAGAGAAAAATAAAGATAACAAAAACCAAAAAAGAAGAATGATACTTCAAATAAGAATGATTAAGCATGCACATAAGATCAAATATGAGAATAATTTAACTTAAAATTAAAATCAAATAAAAGTATAGAAGATAAAATTAAGATAAAAATAGAATTTATAAAATTACAAAAACACCACAAAAATCGAATTTAATTAATTATTTCTAACCAAGTATGAATTGAAATTTAAAAAAATTATATTAGTATGCGTGATTTTATTTCCTTCACTCGTTTCTTTTGACTGATCGGATGTGATGTTGAGGCTACATTGTCGGTTTAAAAATTTTATAAGAAAATTAGTTGGATATATTTTTATTGATTGACTTAATTATCTATTCTTATCCAATCATATTTTTATTTCTAACCAAGTAAGAATAGAAATTAAAAAAATTATATTAGTATGCGTGATTTTATTTCCTTCACTCGATTCTTTTGACTGATCGGATGTGATGTTGAGGCTACCAGAAGACTATTTCTGATCATTGTGTGTTTGTTCAGAAGTTCTCAGATGATGATTTCATTATACTATTGCTGTATGTTGATGATATATTGATTGTTGGCAGGAATGTTTCAAGAATTGACAGGTTGAAGAAACAGTTCAGCAAATCCTTTGCCATGAAGGATTTGGGGCTTTCCCATATGCTTCAACCATGGGAAACTTGATGTATGCAATGGTGTGTACGAGGCCAGACATAGCTCATGCAGTTGGTGTTGTTAGCCGTTATTTATCTAATCTGGGAAAGGAGCATTGGAATGCTGTGAAGTGGATTATGAAATATCAACGAGGTACATCTAGTTTGATACTCACCTTTGGAGGTGGGAAACCCGAGTTAGTTGGCTACATCGATTCAGATATGGGATCTGATGTGGACACCAGAAAGTTGATTTCTGCTTGCCTAGTGACATTCGCATGTGGTGCTGTGTCACGGCAATCAAGATTGTAAAAGTGTTGCACTCTCCACAACAGAATCAGAGTACATCGCTGCAACGGAAGCATGTAAAGAGGTGTTATGGTTCAAAATGTTTATGGAGGAGATTGGACTGAAGCAAGAGAGGTACGTAGTATTTTGTGATAGTTAGAGTGCTATCCATCTCAGCAAGAATGCTACATTTCATTCAAGATCACGGATGATATCACCTGTTTCACAATGGTGTTTCATCTCATGTTCCACAAATTAAATGATTGACACGTGTTATAATCAATGCCAAAATTCAATACATGCCCCAAGGGTTTATAGAAAGATATGGAAAAGTATATTATTCACTTTGGATGTGTACAACTTTATACAGTTACAAAAGAATACAAAAGCTAATCTAATCAATGTGGGATAAATTTACACAATATATTTACATATACTCTAACAGGGTATAATGGTCATTTGTAGAATATAATTTTTTTATATTTTAAAACACTAATGAAACACCGAAAATACAACATGAAATTCAACTTGCAAGATCAAAGCATATTCATTTGAGATATCATTGGATGAGGGATTTCATCAATGATAAGTTGCTTGAGCTTGAAAAGATTCATACAGATGATAATGGTGCTGAAATGATGACGAAGGCATTGCTTAGAAAGATGCTCGAGGTATGTCGTGTGATAGCCGGAATGACTAGTCTCTCCACATAATCGGAAAGGGGGAGATTTGTTAGGTTGAGTTTCCAAATATATGGAAGAGCCCAATATCCAACAAAGTGGAAAAGTCCAAGTAGGCCCAATACTTGGTGTTATCTTGTCCGGAAGTCATTGAGGGAAGAGAGAAGAAAAAAGAGGGCAAAGACAAAATTCACATTTTTGAGAGAGAATTCAGCGCAGTAATATTGCAGAGGCAATAACCGGAGTTTGAACCGTCGGATTGAGCTTAAATTTGGTCAGAACATTCAAACTTGAGGAAGTACATTCTGAATGGTGAAGATCGTATTTCGAGCTCTGTGTTGACGGAAATAGGCCAAAAATAGAAGCAGGCTTTTGGGCGATTCAGTTCTGCGCAGTCGAGGGAAAAGAGTTGTTTCTCACAAACTAACCGTTGGATCGAGCTGTAATTTGGACAGCACGTTCAGGACTTACGGTGATAGATTCTGGACAGTACAGATCAGGTTCTGAAGTTCCTAGAGGTGCGAACACTGAATGGCAGTTGGTGTTGTTGGGTGAGGTCTTTCTAATCTCGTTTATTATCAAGTATTGAGTGTCTTGATACGTTCGTGATAGAGTGTCTGTGGTGGCAGATTGTAATTCTTGGATTTTTATCTCATAGTGAAGTTTTTGGTGGGCTTCTGTCCCGTGATTTTTACTCCTCACATTGAGGAGGTTTTCCAGTTAAATTGTTTGTGTTATTTTGGTGATTGCTTACTTTATCGTGCATCATATTATTATGATTGTTTCCTGCTAGATTCACATAAGAAAGGAATAATTGATCATTCCGCTAGATGAATAGTTTATTATTTAATTATTCGTATGTATGAACCCCATGAAAAGATATGAATTAATTTGTGTAGTATTTATCTACTAAAAAAAACACACTTTTATTAGAACGAATCAAAATAACAAAATATTTCGTTGGCAAAGGAAAAAAGAGACCATCTATGTAGTGGCACCCTGAAAATCGAAACAAGCACGTACCACACAAAACTTATCCTAGAATATCATGTCCTCATAAATCACTAATTTATAGCATCGGGATCGTGACTTTGCTCAAATGACACACATTTACTCCTTCGATCCACCGTTCAATATATACTCTTACACTAATTTACATTTTTTAAAGGTAAAAAATTAAATTTATAATTAATATTGTATTTTTTAAGAGAATAAATAATAATAATAATATTTTTTTTAATTCTATTATATTTTAGATTTTAAATCAACATAAATGAATATATCAGGTTAAAAACATGATATATTTTAAAAAAATATATTTTATTATATTTTATTAAATTATTATGGTATATTAGAACGAGTGAGGCTTGCGTGCGTTCAGGCACACGAGAACACATTCCGTGCGCCTTTAAAAATTTAGTATCATGGGTAAGAGTACATTGCTTTGGTCTAAAGGGTATACACTTTAATTAATAAGAGGTACACCTTCTAAAGGGTATACACTTTTTATTAATATTTTTTTCTTTAGAAAATAAAGGGTACACATTTTTATACTAAAGGGTATACAATTTAACACAAAATTCTAAAGGCGCACGAAGTGTTGTCCATGCGCCCAGATACACACAATAATTTTCTTTAGAAAATAAAGGGTACACATCTGTATACTAAAAGGTATACAATTTAACACAAATTTCTAAAGGCGCACGGAATGTGATTCGTTCTCCCAGGTGCACAGGAGTTTTTTCCTATTAGAATTCTTTCGTAAAACGAGTAAGAGTAAGATTGATTGTAAGTCGAGTCCTCCATTATTAAAATATGATTGCTATATACTCTCTTGGTCTCGTTTCAATGCTTATGTTTACTTTTTATACGTTGATTAATTAATATAATATTTTAATAGAGTGATTTGGTATAATAGTGTTGGATGTTAGTCCCATGATGATATATTAATTATTTTAGATGGGTTCCATATACCAAAAAGAAAAACGTAAAGATTAAATTATGATACTTAAAATAGAAAAATATAAAGATTGAAATGAGACGAAAAGAGTAGATAGATGATATTTATTTGTATTTAAAGTATGTTTACAGTGGATATCGTGAAAAGTGATTCTAAATTCAAATACACCGATTCTAATATCAATTAAACCCCAAAATGATACTTCGATTAATTTAACATCAAACATAAAACGCATAGGAAAATATTAACCAACAAATTACAATCCACTTAATTAAAAATAAATAAAATAAAAAGAGTAGCGCAGTACGGAATTATTTGTCGTTTAATTTGGAGCTGCTTTTGGGGACCATTTCTTTTCTTCAACTGTAGTTTACGGATCTGCTAGGACCGATTTTATGAATTTAATTATGATCAATAAATAATTTAAGTTACAACAGTACTAATCATAATGGGTTTATTGTAGATACATAATTGATGAATGTATAAACTTTTGCTTAGCTTTGCCACGTGGAATAGGTTCAGTTTTTAGCTGAGAAATGATTCTAACGTGTTGCATGGGAGTATATTAATTAGTTGAAGCAGTTATGACAGCTGGAAACAACAAAACAGAATGAAGCAACTTCATTGGTGCAAGGGTGAGCAGCTGGTTTGTGAGCTGTCATTGAGCATTTATTGGCTACTATTAGCCTGTATCTCATCTATCAAATGAGGGCTAGCTAGTGGAGGTTGAACCAGATCAATTGGTTAAGAGGGTAGCAAGATATAAGAGCTCAAAGTAGGCTTAACAGATCAGTTTTTTGCATTTTGAGAGTTGATAGTTCTGTGAGCTCGTTTCTTTACATTTAGTTGTAAGCATCACTCAATAATGTACATATTCCCAAAGTGGATGTAGGTTGCAAAACTGAACCACTATAAATCACTTTGCAAATGTCCTTCGTTTTTGTTCGTTTTTCGATTTGTTATTTTATGTGAGCTTGATCGTGTACTTGAGTGTTGAGAGATCGAATTTCACGTCAATAATTATATATAATCTATTAAAAAAAAAACATATATAATCCCAAAATAACAACATATCTAAGTAATTGCACATAATTAATGATATATAGATGTGAATTCCAACATGAAAGGAAATCAAAGATGGTATTAGTAGATGGTGATTGAGTTGCATGGACAAGCACACTTAGTAGTGCACCTTATTTATTTATTTGCTTAGCATTCTTAAATTAGACATCCGCGTGCTGGGGAGTGTAGGTTTCAGTTCCCCCAATGCTAGCAGGGGCGGGGCCGGTGGCGGTGGCGGTGGCAGTGACGGTTGTGACTGGCACAAGCGTGGAAGTGAAGCTCCACGAGACAAGGTCGAAAACTCCGTAAATAAAGAAGCCGCTTCCCGTAGAGGCGGAGATCCCGACTTGAACCTGCTGGTGGAGAATGGTGGTGAGGTCGTAGGTGTAAGTGAGTGAGGCTGTCTGAGAGGCGGTGGTGGCGTCCACCTTTATGAGTTTAGTGATGGAGTTGTAGCTTATGGTGGCTGTCACCAATTCCCCGCTTCCACTGTTAAACTCGGTTGTGTTTACGGAGTTGAGGGATTCTATGTCAATTCCCAAGTGAAGATAATCCGGGTCGGAGCTGCCCCAGCTGAAGGTGTCGAACTCCACTGCAAATATGTTGGGACCACTGCCCCCATTGAAGACCCCAAAGTTTGTACCGGGCGAGCCCACGGTAGAGTTAACGGGAGCGATGAAGAAGGCGAGGCCGTCGGCGGCACCGCGCGCGCTGGGCGTGACCACAAATTGTAGGGTGGTTTCGAAGATGGATTGCCTCGAAGGTGACCAGAACTGCACTGGCCGAGTGTACAACACTCGGCCAACGCTGTTCCGGGTGGGGCCCTCGGAGGAATCGGTTTTGGTAAGGCGTATGAAATTTGCATTGGAAAACGGGACGTTGGCGTCACCCTGATAGGTGAAGCCACCGCCATTTGCATCCAAGTTAGAAAAGGTGAAGGAGGTTACGATTTGTGAGTGGACACTGTAGGTGGCTAGCATGAGGAACAAGGCTATACACCAAAAGAGAGATGGCTTGGATATGGAGGCCATGGCTAGCTATGCTTTCTTTCTCTATGTTGGATGCTTCATACACCCTACACTCACTCCTATTTATAGACCAATCATTTGTACCAAAAAGTAATAATTGTAGTCATGATATTTTTAATAGGGGGATAATTCATGATGAAATCGATAATCGTCTAATTCAATTATTTTACAAACAGTTTACGTGATAAATTGAATGTGATATCCCGTCCACTCCAATTGAGTCTTTATTTTGGTTGTCCGTTCATTCTCATTTAGATAAGGGAAATTTAGTTTTTTTATTTAATTGATATTTTTCTAAGTATTTATTTGTGTAAAACTCCATTTCTCATGAGAAATCAGATCCGATTTCCTCCGCACCGGTCAAAATCCAATTTCTCAAAAATCCGTTCCGAACCCCTCTAATACAACTACTCACTACAAATTAAACATGTGAGATCCACACATATCACCACTACAACTAAAATAAGAGTCTCACATACCCCTCTAATATAACTACTCACTACAAATTAAATAAGTAATATTTTTTAATCTACGTATAAAAAATAAATGATACCCTTGTGGGCAGATAAAAGGAGTATTATAATTAATTATCGTATAGTGGATGATTATACTAGTGTTGTGTATAATCATTCACTCCTTTGATCCACCGTTCACACCAGCTTACATCATTTTATATCATTTTGTCCATCCAATTTAAATGTTTATATTTTCGCTTTTAGCGTGTATAAATCCTATATATATTTAAAAATTAATATTCTTTAAGAGTTTTATAATATTACACAATTTATCATATTAAAGTAAAAACATAAATATAAAAGTATCATTTAAATCCATCAACTATATATTAAAATTTTACTCCCACCGTCCCATAGAAGTTGACAAACTTTCCTTTTTGGTTTGTCCCACTAAAGTTGACACGATTCATTTTTAATACATGGGACCTACACAAAAACAATTAATTTATTCTCATAGAGCCTATGTATCACCTCTAATACTATTATTATATATTATTTTTCTCACTACATATTACATTAAATATTATTTTTCTCACTTCATATTACATTAAATTATTATACTCTTTAATCTCCGTACCCAAAAAAAAAGTGTTAACTTCTCCGGGATGGAGGGAGTACATTCTATAATTTAAGTGCAAAAATTAAATGTAAATTTTCAAATGGGCTGTAGCACTACAAAAAAATGCTCCGTTAGTGACGGAATTTTGTGACGGAAATATTTCCGTCACTATTGTGATGGTTATTGTGACGGAAATTCAAATTTGTGACGGAAATTTTTGTTATGGATTTAGTGACGGAAATAGTGACGGATATTTTTGTGACGGAGCTTTCCCTCACTATAGTGACAGAATTTTTTGTGATGAATTTAGTGACGGATATTTTTGTGACGTAACTTTTCCCTCACTATAGTGATGGAATTTTTTTATGACGGATTTAGTGAAGGAGCTTTTCCCTCACTATAGTGATGGAAATAGTGACGAAATTTTTTGTGATGGATTTAGTGACAGAAATAGTGACGGATATTTTGTGACGGAGCTTTTCCCTCACTATAGTGACGGAATTTTTTTGTGATAGATTTAGTGACGGAATTTTTTGTGATGAATTTAGTGACGGAAATAATGACGGATATTTTTGTGAAAAATAATTAAATTAATAAGAAACTTTAATATAAATAAATTATTTGATAA
Source organism: Pogostemon cablin (assembly GCA_023678885.1). Taxonomy (NCBI): domain Eukaryota; kingdom Viridiplantae; phylum Streptophyta; class Magnoliopsida; order Lamiales; family Lamiaceae; genus Pogostemon; species Pogostemon cablin. The sequence continues at coordinate 17,266,837 of CM042998.1, read as the reverse complement.
GTTATTATGAAGTTATACTATAGGCCACATGGTGACCTGACTAGTCATAAGACTCTCACATTATAACATGTTCGGTGTTCGATTCTGGCTCGGTGCAAATAAATAGAAATTAAGGAGAGATGCCAATTTTTTTAATTTTATTTTTTTAAATTTTCTGACGGATTTAGTGAGGAAAATTTCCCTCACTAATTCCGTCACTATTTCCGTCACTATTTTATTCGTCACAAATTCCGTCACTACTGTAACCCGTCACTGTTTCCGTCACAAAGTATTTCCGTCACTAAAATTGTCACTATTATGACAGATCCGTCACAATAATTTACTAACGAGTGTAACAGTGACAGAGCCATTTCTGTCACTAAATTCGTCACTATCCCTCACTATCCGTCACTAACGAGTGATTTTTTTGTAGTGATATAGGGAGTATTATGGTACGTGTCATAAAAGACCGTATATATTATTATTATTATTATTATTATTATTATTATTATTATTATTATTATTATTATTATTATTATTATTATTATTATATACAAGGGTAGGCTCATTCTAATAAGACTAGTAATTTGGTTCAATATATTATTATTATTATTATTATTATTATTTTTATTATAATAAAGTCTAACTCAACTTATAATCTTCGATGCTTCTATTCAATACCTCTACTTTGAAAATAAAATATCAATTAAGTATATTAAGGATAACAAATTATAATATAAGATAAATTTACAAACATCAGACGTATATTTTTAATCTATGTTAAAATTTGATTGAAGTTATTCTTTTTAATTGATTCATTCATTAAAACATATGCAAATCATTCATAATTTAAGGTGTCATTTTTCTGTATTATCTATGAGAAGTAATTTCCATTTATAAATTTTTAAAAAACATATGTGTCAAACTCTCACGTAATACAAAATTTTAAAACACAAGTGTCTACATATATATTATTGGTTGAATCATTAAATACTTTAAAAGTAAAAAAGCTCATTCTAATTTGACCTTAATTTTAATAAAGTATTTTATATTTCAATTATTTATAAGGATACCTATAGAATTAATTTTTTATTTAAAAAATTATGAATAATGAATAAATAATTAATACAATATGCATAAATTTTTAAAAAATTTAATTGGTTAAATAATTAATGAATAATTTAATAATTACTTAATATTAATTTTATTCCATCAAAATTTATAAAATCCTTTGTATATAATTTTTTAAAAAATTAAATTAATTTAAATTAATAAAATATCATGTGTACTCGAGTGCACGAAATAATATTCATTCACTTAAATTTAATTCAAATACATTAATTAAATAAATTAATACTATATTAGTGAATAAAAATTAAAAAAATTTACACAATTTTTATATGCAAAATTAATATTAAAGTTAAATATAAAAGGTGATATATTTATTAATAAATATATATACGTACACTATCATTACAAAAAAATATTTTTTTAGCAACCGAATCTACCAACGGAATTCAATTCGTTGATAATTACCAATGAAATAACAACAAAAGTGACATTTTTGTTTTAGCAAAAGAATGCCAATGGATTTATTCTCTATTTAGCGACAGAATTCAATCTATTGGTAATTACCAACGGATTACCAAGAGAATCATTATATAAATTAGCAATGGAATTATTTACCAACGAAATTGATTTTTCGTTGCTAAAAATTTACCAACCACCACTTTACCAACGGATTCCGTTGCTAATCCGTTGATAAGCCAGTTTAACAATGAAATTAAGACTTTTACCAACAGAATATTCTGTTGGTAAAAAAAAGTATTTTTTGTAGTGTATTAAATTAAATTAATATAGTATGTTATCAAGAAAAAACTGAATACATAAATCCTAATCCATATATCTATTCGTTTAAATTAAATTATTAATTTAAAATAAAACGAGTAGTATATATTATTAAAAAATTATATATATAAAAACACAGTATTAATTATAAAACTAAAAAATATAATATATGAGTGCATTTAACTGTTAATATATTAATACATTTGCATTTAAAATAAAATTTTTATAGATAGTGTAATACGTAGATACTATACTAGTAATTATATAATTAATACATACGTAATAGATAAATGAATTATAACAATTGACTCTAAAATTAATATTGGGTATATGTATTATTTATCCAATTACAAAAAATGTTATATCAAATTAACACAGATTCTGAACTAAGGATGTACCACATAAAATAAGTAAATAAAAAATTTTTTAAGAACTTATAACAAATTAAGAAAAATCGAAACAAAGACATACATACCACTTAAAACTTATCCGTTGAATACCACGTAGTAATAAATCATTAATTAATAGCATCTCGTGACTTCGCTCAAATAACAAACACGTGTATTATGGTACGTATCCTAAAAGATCGTGTAATAAAATAAAAACATGTTTTGATCCTCCTTATATACAAGTGGGCTCGTTTTGATAAGAATAGTTTGGTTTTATTTTAAAAAATGGTTAATTGCAAAATAAACTACGAATTTTACTCCTATTGTAAATTAATATTTACTTTTGAGAAATTATAAAAAAAATCATAACCTTTAAGTATTGTTGCAAAACGCACCCAATTTCTAATTAAAAGTATGTTTTTTATGGGATTTTTTTGCTACAATACTTAAAAGTTGTGGTTTTTTTTGGCAATTTCTCAAAAGTGATGATTAATTTGCAATAGGAGTAAAGTTTATGATTTTTTTTGCAATTAACCAAAAAAATCATTAAGTATATATATTAAAGGATCACAATTATTTAAGATACATTTTGTAGTGTGTTTGAATAATCACCACAATTGAGGATGAGATGTATATGCTATATAATATACACAAAGATATACAAATCTCAGGGTACCATACATGAAATTGAGGAAACTAATTTGGCAAATTATTTGTCAGCCCACTATTAGAAATTTATAAATAAAAATATATACACTAAGTATATTTTATTAGTGAATTTTTTTGTTAGGTTTTTCATTTGTTAATTTATAATGAAATATTGAATCAAAAATTATACCGTTATTAAAAACATATATACACTATTAAATAAAAATTTACATATATGAATGCACTTGTACATCCAAATACACAATATCAACTAAACTAATTTAAAACAAAAAATCATATCCACACGTTCAGCTATTATCTCCATATGGTCAGTTGCTATTTTTTATGTTCCGCTATCACATTTACAACAATATCAACTAAACTAATTTAATAACAAAAAATCATATCCACACGTTCAGATATTATCTCCATATGATCAGTTGCTATTTTTTATGTTCCGCTACCACATTTACAACATCAATATATAAGTCTTCCCTTAATCCTTAATATATCAATTTTATTATTTTGGACAATTTATTTTTAATGTATCCATTTTTCCTTTTAAACATATGGACCAACACACATTACTAATACAATTAAAATATATGACTCACACACCTCACTAATACAACTATTCACAATATATAAAATAATAATATTTTCAATGCAAAAAACAAATAGATACATTGATAGTGGACGGAGGAAGTAATAGGAAAATTTTCATGTGTACTTGGGTGTATGGTGTACCAATATTCAAAATTTATACAGGAATGAATAAAAACATATACACAAATGAATAAATCTTATACACTTCGTAGCGAATTTTCTATTAATTTTTTTAATGAAAAATGAATGTGAAAATGTTATAAAATTACTATATTAAATTAAAAATATTAGACATATGGTTGTACACATGTACCGGATGCACATCATATACATAGTAAAAGATGTACTCCTCTGTACCACATATTTTTACCCGTTTTCTATTTTGAGTTGCCTCATGTATTTTTACTCATTCCATAAATGGTAAAAATATACTCCCTTCATCCCATTTCAAATTTTACGTTTGTTTTTTGCACGTAGATTAAGAAATGTAGTATTTTAATGTGTAGAGATGTGAGACAAATAATAGTTTAATGTAAAGTGGAAAGATGTATTAGTGTGATGTGTGGGCCCATGCAGAGAGAAATAATTAATTTGTGTGAGTCTCATTTACTAAAAAGGGAAATGTAAAGATTGAAATGAGACGCCTAAAATGGAAATATGTAAAGATTGAAATGAGACGGAGGGAGTATTATTCATCTCACCTACTTTTTACACTTTAATATTCATCAATTTCAATAACTTTATTTACTTTTTTACACTTTATTTATCATTCCCAACAACTTTATTTACTTTTTCTCTTAAAATTATAAATTTATCCCTATTTTTCTCACATTATATATTAAAAAAGGATAAATATCAAAATTAGTCCTATAAGTATGATCGATTCCAACTTTAGTCATTTTTCCGGCAATTCTCAATTTTGGTCATTTTAGTCCACTTTTGGTATTTTTTTTTCTAAATTTAGTCATTTTTAGTCCACTTTTGGTCCAATTTTTATATATTTAGGACTAATTTTGGACATTTTTTTACCATAAAGGACTAAATTTTGATAAAAAATATGACTAAATTTGAGAAAAAGGACTAAATTTGGTCTAAAATGACTAAAATTGAACAAAAAATTACCAAAATTAAGAATCATATATGATAAATGAATAAAGTTGAAATCGGTCTTACTTACAAGACCAATTGTGATATTATCCTTAAAAAAACAGCACTTCTTAATTTTTGTACCCGTACAAATAGGTAAAAATACCCGAAACGGAGGGATTATATTTTTAGTTGACGTTGCTAAACGAAACAAATTGATTCGGATTGTCATGAAGGTACCATTATTATAATATCCTTCTGTTAATTTATTTCATTTGATTTCATGTACTATAGTATTTTTTTCCATAAATATTCATACTAATTTATCTAATTTAATCTCAAATTAGATAATTTTTTTAATTTAGTTCCTTACCTTCTTAATTTGATCAATTTAAGCTCAATTTTGATTGAAATTTTGAATCTCACCAGAAAAAGCAAAGCAAACATGTCCTCCTCAACTGAAATTGTGCTAGCGTGTATGCCATGACAACACTTTTTAAATAACTAAAAAGAGAATTATATTAGGCATCCTATGGTAAACCTCAAAAGAAAAGTACTCCCTAGTCCAAGAATAAGAGGGTCATTTTTTTATTTTGGTCGTCTCATCCAAAAAGTTTTATTTCCTTTTTTAGATACATGGGACCCACACACTCCTCTAATACAATTAAAATATGAGACTCACTCTCACTAATACAACTACTACTACACATTAAATAATAATACTCATTAATCTACGTGCAAAAAAGTAAATGACCTCTTACTCTGGGACGGAGGGAGTATTCTCTAACCTATCAACTCTTTTCACCTATCTCTCATCAAACAACTGATCCACTTTTTCTCATCTCTCCTATTTTCACTCTCCTTCTCTTTCCTTTTCTTTTCCCCCTCTCTCCCAGAAAAAAAAAAAAAACTAAAACAAAAAAACAGAACAAAAGAAAAGAAAAGAAATAGTTTTAATACTACCTGAACATCTCCAATAGCGAAAACAAAACATATTTTTAGGTTTTTTATAATCATCCACGTCATCCAAAAAAAATTCCCAATGGCCTTGAGTACATTCTCAAAAAAAATTCCCAAGGGCCTTGAGTACATTCTCTTATAACACGGGTAACTATATAATAATATATTTTAAGACGTCTCACAAACCGTCTCATGTAAAACAACGTCTTACAAGAGATTTTTTCATCAATTAAATAGTCTTATTTTTATATAACGTTTTTTAAGTTGATAATATATACTCTCTCTATCCCACTATAAGAGTTATATTTTATTAATTAGGGTGTCCTACTACAAGAGCTAAGTTCTTTTTTCTGGTAGATGGGTCCCACACAAAAACAATTAATAAATCTTCATTGGGCCAACACACAATACTATACACCTACTCATTTACATTAAAATATCATATCTTTCAACTCACCACACATTAAAATTTTCATACAAACAGTAAATCTAATTCTTTAAATGGGAACGATGGATTATATGTATTAATGTATAGTACATATTTAAACTCAAAAACTTAATAGGATCAAATTAATTAATGAAAAATGGATTTTCGATCCCCAAATTCTTATTAATCCCAAATTCTTATTACTGAAAAACTTAATTAGTACATCACACTAATACATATATCCACTTTACATTAAAATATTATTTCTCATACCTTATTACATACTCCCTTAGTTAGCTAGCTGATAAAGTATCAATTTTGTCATTTTGGTCGTCCACTATTAAGGTATTCATTTTCTCTTTTTAGTAAAAGGACCCCACACATATCATCCACTCATTACTAATATAACTATCTAATTTATATAAAATAATAATACTTCTTAATCCACACACAAAAAAAACAAATAGATACCTTATGATGGACGAAGGGAATATTAAATTATTATATTGTGCAAAAATCAAACGCACATGTTTCAACGGGGAATATTATTTAAACAGATTATAGGTTGTCTTCTAGGAATCCTATGGTGGTGATAGAAATTACTGACCCAACTTCGGAATCAATACCAAGTCTGATTCTTGTTGATAATATGTGGGGTGTATCTGAATTTTCACTAGATTTTGTCAAGGACAGAGTCAAGGTTAGAGCATCCTTGCAATGGATCATTATTGTGTTGTTTTAGCATTTCTGATAAAGATATACTCCTATGTTTTATAATTTTTGATGCATCGGTATTCAATTCGTAGATTAATTAATGCGGGGAAGTCAGAACCCACCGTACACTAACGAGATCCTCATTTTAAGCTAGAGCATTGTTGTTTGTGTCCCACATCGGATGAGAGATCAAAAGGGGAGGATTCTTTAATGCTATTTAAGGAGGCCTTAATATTGATATGAAATGCACCAATCAAAGATACTATAATCTTTGTGTTTGATTTTTCTAGATTTCTGGTATTTTCTTCATCCGTGGTTTTTTTTTTTTTTCTGGTTTTGGAGTTTCCACCTCATTCTGTGTATTTTTCTCAGTTATATATTTTTTGTTTGTCCCTAAGAATAAATAGGAATCTGCTTATCCCAACAAACTTTGCGCTCTGTATGAACTGACCCCTACATTTATTGATCACACTCACGAATTTCGAACCTGAAACTTAGGGAATTTCACATTAAGGCACTCAAGCCTCTAGGCGTTGCCCTGGGAGTTTGATAAAGATGTTTGTTATGCATGGAATCCTATGACGAAGGAGTATAGGTTGCTTTCAAAGACTCTGAACCGCCCTGTTACTCGATTTTATCCTGATAATGAAGCTACTCTTGTGGGATTGGCTTGCAATATGTTGACACAGAAGTATTGGCTGGGTATCATCGATCCTTCGGGCATAGACCAGACAAGATTTTTATCTGTATGGTGTTTGATTCAGAAACAAATAAGTGGAGGACGTTTGTTACTATGCAAGATGATCATTTTACACACATGAATAGGAATCAAGTAGTTTTTAATAATGGTGCCCTGCATTGGCCAATGAACTTGGTTTCAATTTTGGTTAAATTGATTTAGAGCAAGTGTACTATATCGTGTGTAGCACGTAAGTGACCAAGTGCAAAATTTATAAGATATCGAACCCAAGGGCGAAAGTGGGTAGCAGTATTTGAAAGATGTTTCACTCTAGTAGGACTAATCAAAGAAGGATGGTTGATTATACTACAAACTAATAACTAGGAAAGCAATTAAAGATAGAACATGTACAAGTGTGATGGAAAATGGATGAAGGTGAGCAATCTAAGAAGCATGTAATGCAAGCAACATTCATGGAAAGGTATATATAGACTCACACACACATGCATTCATGGTTTTCATGTTATGATATTAAGAGCAATCACGTTTGTACTCCTAACCCATATGGCCAAGGTGATTAGGTTCTCGACTCTTTGACAAGTCTAAATCTCCTATGATTGTTCTTACTCTCAATTCCCTTGAAGGTACTATGATCATAAGTTGGGTTCCTCTCACTAGTTCATCACTAATGTCCTATCATGAGGTTCTGAGCATTTGAAGGGTATGGCTTACCTCTCCTCACACTAACTAAGTCATCTCATGCAATCAATGATTCAATTAAACCACTGAGCATAATATTGGAATGATCATCATAACACTATGAATAGAGTATTTAATTACACAAATCATACATAAAATGAAAATAAGCATTCATGATAGAAAATATTCATAACAATCATTTCATCAAACATGTGGTGTGCAAAATCTACATAATCCCTAACCAATCACATTGCTAGCCTCACATGAGGACTAGCCACTACATATCATTAAAAATTTAATACAATCTATGGAATGCTCCAATTGAGCCAAATAATGAAGAAAATAACAAAATAAAGGTAAGTTGGCTCTCATTTGATGGTGAACTTCCTCCTCCTTGATCATGCTACAATCTTCAACCAATGATGAAATCCTCTTCTTAGATTGGTAGATGGATGGATTAGTGGATGGATTTGAGGAGATCAAATGGTTTGAATGGATGAAGTGAAGGATTGAAGAGATGGAGATGAATGTGTGTAATTTAGGTGTCTAGTGTGTGTGGAAACTGATCCCAAATGATTCTTCCTTGTATTCTCGAACCAATTGGGTATTTAAACCTCTTAGGAACCTTCTAGAAGTTTCTGGAATTTTTTGAGTTAATCACTGAATTCGTACACGACTCGATTCGAGCTGCAGAGCTCGACTCGAGTTCCTGCACTTTTCACGGCGTGTTTATGCGTGTGTCGGAGCACGATTCGAGTTCTGCGAACGCCCTCATTTATGGGCGTGTAGCATTTTCTGACGCCTGCACATAGCCTCCTATTACAGGCTCGTGTGGGGCGCACGACACGAGCTCGGGACCAGCTCGAGTCGAGCTCAGTCGAGTCCTGTCCACCTTATTCATTTTCGCTCCCGACTCCGTTTTGCTCCGTTTTTGACCTGTTTTACACATATTTAAGCTCATTCACACATTTCTATCAACTCGCACTACATTTCTCCTAATTATATAAAAACTCCACCAAAAGTCACCCAAATACGGAAAAACATCCGAAAATCCATAAACAAAGACACTAAAATATAGGTGAAAATGACAACGATCAGCCAACAACTAGTAGCTCTTGTTTGCTTGTTCTTGATTTAGATTCTGAAACTTGGAGAAAAATCCAGTTGTCTGGTCAAGTGGTGTGATGTGGGAGTGGAAATTGGGTTAGGATCAAGCTTCCAAAATTTTATGTACATCATCTTCTAACTCCTGAAAATTTTTAAAATCGTCTAAAAAATGACAATTTCTTATTGAAATTAAAATAATTATGGTACCTTTTTAAAAGTTTTAACTATTTTGGGACGAAATTGGAGGGCTGGGTGTAATGGATTTGGAATTTTTAATAAGGCATTATAACTTGCTAAATGGTGGTGGCAATTGTTGGAAGGCAAAGATAAATTATGATGTAGAGTGGTTAAATCAAAATATGGATCTCATTTTGAAAATTCAGCAGAGTTGAGAAGAGAAAGGAATATTAGTGTCATGTCTACTTTGTGGCGTGATATATGTAACATCGTTCAAGGGGATGAAGGTGACTGGTTTAGAAGAGGGTGTGAAAAGATGATTGGAGATGGGAAAAATACAATTTTTGTTCAGAGCCTTGGAATAAGGGAGATGTATTGAAAATCAAGTATCATAGGTTGTTTGCAATTCCAAATGAAAAAGATACAAATATTTATGATAAAGGCTTCTGGGATGAAGGTGTGTGGAAGTGGAGATGAGATTGGAGAAGAGAGCTATTTTAGTGGGAAGAAGATCTTTTAAATAATCTAATCACTTCAATAAATTGGTTTTCTCCTAACATTGAATTGCAGGACTATTGGAGATGGAAAGAAGGCTCAACAAAAGCATACACTACACAATCTGCATACAAGAGCATCCAAGGCAGGTTTAACAATCAACAGGAGGGTTATGAACCAATTAGAATTTGGCAAAAGGGGATTCTTAGTAAGGTTTAAGCATTTGTATGGAGGTTGTTAAAAGATAGACTACCTACCAAGGTAAACCTTAGAAAGCGTAAAGTGCTAGCTTCTTATGACAACTTGATGTGTACTTTTTGTGCAAGCGGTGTGGAAAATGTTGATCACCTATTTATTCTTTGCCCATTTTCATCAAATGTATGGAAAAAATGCTTCTCGTAGGTTGGCATGCTTCTCGTAGGTTGGCATCCGATGTAGTATGCAAAATTATATTGATAGGCAATTTCAAGCTCATCTTCGTGGTGGGGGCCGGCACAAGCGTGGATGTGAAGCTCCAGGACACAAGGTCAAAAACTCCGTATATTCCAATGTTATAGGCGCCTCCTATAGAGGCGGAGATCCCGACTTGAACCTGCTGAATGAGAACGGTGGTGAGGTCGTAGGTGTAAGTGAGTGAGGCTGTCTGAGAGGCGGTGCTGGAGTCCACCTTTATGAGTTTAGTGATGGAGTTGTAGCTTATGGTGCACTACTAAATTTGATACTATAGCATACTCGTACTTTGTATTGAGACGAACTAAAATAACAAAGCAACGAGATGAATGAAATATATTATAAAAGACAATGACTAGCTTGGGCCAGTCTTATTTTTTAAAATTTATAGAATCGATCTAATACTAATATGTGGGTCAAATCACTAATACGCGGGTCAAAGCCACGTCACAAACCCAATCCAATTTTTTTCTGCTGGATCTATCTCCCATCTTCGTCTCCTCTCACTTTCTCTTTCTCCCACAATTGCTCCTCCGCCCATTAATTTCTACCGATGGATCTATCTCCCATCTTAATCTTCTCTCACTTTCTCTTTCTCCCACAATTGCTCCTCCACCGGTAGCTGCAGAAGGGATTCTCCACCGTTTCCAGCAATAACTAATTCCTAGGGCAGGCTTCTATCTTCCCTTGCAGCTTTGGCTGCTTATATCTCCGTCGATGCGTGACCTTGCGACGTGTTTCCAGCCATCCTCTTCATGGGTTGCTTTTGGGGCGGGTCATTTTGGGTTGGGGCGGGTTGACCCATTGGGTTCAACCCAAATTGACAGCTCTATTTATCAATTTCACTTTAAAATATATATATCTAAAATCTGCAAAATCTTAACAATGCTCGTGAAGTTATAGAAATTATGAAAATAAGCAATAAACTCCACAAAGTTAAAATTATACAATAATTATATGGAAATGACCTATGAAAAATATGAATTTTCATGCTGAAAATTACTTGATAAAACATTATTATTAGGTAATTAGTGAGGAGACATAAAATTAATAATCTAGTACCCAAGAAAGGGAGAATCAATTAATAAGTACCTTTTAAGGAAACACGTTAGTTGTATTAGTATTTATATATGGAGAGAGTTAATTTCTAATCGATCCTATGATTTTCAGCTCATTATAAGTATTAGATCTTACTGGATCAAGGTGGTCTAACTAAGCTTAGTGCTCCTCTTATAAATATCTGCAAGTAATTAATCTGAATTTTGAATAATCTATCACATAGTTAAACTACTTGCCTTAGTATTACCAGTTCTCTATTCTTGAATTCTTGAAACCTTTTTTTGCGTGATTTTTATTCTCTTTGCAGTAATTAATAAATTTTAGTTTTTATTAATTTATTAAACATCTTTTCAAAAATCTCCAGAAATTTGTCTTACTTTGAAATAATCATAAATAGAATTAATTGGTAGATCTGAAACTATCTCGTGAGTTCGATAAATAATTTAATAATACTTGTTAGATACTCCGATCGATCCACTATATTTGAGGGTGAGATTTATATTTTCGGGAGAAAATAATCAACAACTAGTCCAATTAAAGTGGTCCAACAATCCATCGTTTACTCATATGTATGGTTTATAAATCACCCACCTTCAATTATTTGAGCGAAAACAGTGTTGTCCCTATCCATTTTTGATACACCTATCTTCCGTACATTTAAATTGGTTTCCTAAGTGAGAAAAGTAGAAAAATATAAATAAATTTCTTCTATTTAATTTAAGAATCAAAATGTTTATACCAGCTTACATCATTTTATATCATTTTATCCGTCCAATTTAAATGTTTATATTTTCGCTTTTAGCGTGTATAAATCCTATATATATTTAAAAATCAATATTCTTTAAGAGTTTTATAATATTACACAATTTATCATATTAAAGTAAAAACATAAATATAAAAGTTGACACACTTTCCTTTTTGGTTTGTCCCACTAAAGTTGACACGTTTCCTTTTTAATACATGAGACCTACACAAAAACAATTAATTTATTCTCATAGAGCCTACGTATCACCTCTAATACTATTATTATATATTATTTTTCTCACTACATATTACATTAAATATTATTTTTCTCACTTCATATTACATTAAATTATTATACTCTTTAATATTCGTACCCAAAAAAAAGTGTTAACTTCTCCGGGATGGAGAGAGTACATTCTATAATTTAAGTGCAAAAATTAAATGTAAATTTTCAAACGGGCTGTAGCACTACAAAAAAATGATCCGTTAGTGACGGAATTTTGTGACGGAAATATTTCCGTCACTATTGTGATGGTTATTGTGACGGAAATTCAAATTTGTGATGGAAATTTTTGTGATAGATTTAGTGACGGAAATAGTGACGGATATTTTTGTGACGGAGCTTTCCCTCACTATAGTGACGGAATTTTTTGTGATGAATTTAGTAACGGATATTTTTGTGACGTAGCTTTTCCCTCATTATAGTGACGGAATTTTTTTATGACGGATTTAGTGAAGGAGCTTTTCCCTCACTATAGTGATGGAAATAGTGACGGAATTTTTTGTGATGGATTTAGTGACAGAAATAGTGACGGATATTTTTGTGACGAAGCTTTTCCCTCACTATAGTGACGGAAATAGTGAAGGAATTTTTTTGTGACAGATTTAGTGACGGAATTTTTTGTGATGGATTTAGTGACGGAAATAGTGACGGATATTTTTGTGAAAAATAATTAAATTAATAAGAAACTTTAATATAAATAAATTATTTGATAAGTTATTATGAAGTTATACTATACTCCACATGGTGACCTGACTAGTCATAAGGCTCTCACATTATAACATGTTCGGTGTTCGATTCTGGCTCGGTGCAAATAAATAGAAATTAAGGAGAGATGCCAATTTTTTTAATTTTATTTTTTTAAATTTTCTGATGGATTTAAATTTCCCTTTAATTGATTCATTCATTAAAACATATGCAAATTATTCATAATTTAAGGTGTCATTTTTCTGTATCATCTATGGGAAGTGATTTCCATTTATAAATTTTTAAAAAACATATGTGTCAAACTCTCACGTAATACTAAATTTTAAAACACAAGTGTCTACATATATATTATTGGTTGAAATTAATTTAATATCATTAAATACTTTAAAATATTAATTATGTAACGTAAAAAAACTCATTCTAATTTGACCTTAATTTTACAAAAAAATATTTTTTTAGCAACCGAATCTACCAACGGAATTCAATTCGTTGATAATTACCAATGGAATAACAACAAAAGTGACATTTTTGTTTTAGCAAAGGAATGCCAACGGATTTATTCTCTATTTAGCGACATAATTCAATCTATTGGTAATTACCAACGGATTACCAAGGGAATCATTATATAAATTGCCAACGGAATTATTACCAACGGAATTATTTACCAACGAAATTGATTTTTCGTTGCTAAAATTTACCAACCACCACTTTACCAACGGAATTTTACCAACGGATTCCGTTGCTAATCCGTTGGTAAACCAATTTAACAATAGAATTAAGACTTTTACCAACAGAATATTTGTTGATAAAAAAAAGTATTTTTTGTAGTGTATTAAATTAAAATTAATATAGTATGTTATCAAGAAAAAACTGAATACATAAATCCTAATCCATATATCTATTCGTTTAAATTAAATTATTAATTTAAAATAAAACGAGTAGTATATATTATTAAAAAATTATATATATAAAAACACAGTATTAATTATAAAACTTAAAAATATAATATATGAGTGCATTTAACTATTAATATATTAATACATTTGCATTTAAAATAAAATTTTTATAGATAGTGTAACACGTGGATACTATACTAGTAATTATATAATTAATACATACGTAATAGATAAATGAATTTTAACAATTGACTCTAAAATTAATATTGGGTATATGTATTATTTATCCAATTACAAAAAATGTTATATCAAATTAACACGTATTCTGAACTAAGGATGTACCACATAAAATAAGTAAATAAAAAAATTCTTAAGAACTTATAACAAATTAAGAAAAATCGAAACAAAGACATACATACCACTTAAAACTTATCCGTTGAATACCACGTAGTTATAAATCATTAATTAATAGCATCGAGGATCGTGACTTTGCTCAAATAACAAACACGTGTATTATGGTACGTATCCTAAAAGATCGTGTAATAAAATAAAAACATGTTTTGATCCTCCTTATATACAAGTGGGCTCGTTTTGATAAGAATAGTTTGGTTTTATTTTGTATAAATGTCTAATTTATAATCTCCAGTGGTCCTATTCAATTATTTGAGCGAAAACAGTGTTGTCCCTATCCATTTTTGATACACCTATCTTCCGTACATTTAAATTGGTTTCCTAAGTGAAAAAAGTAGAAAAATATAAATAAATTTCTTCTATTTAATTTAAGAATCAAAATGTTTATACTAATACAGATTTTTAGTTTATTCAAAACAGTTTAAAAAATATGCTCTAAAAAATTTTCAACTTATAAATTAATAGTTCAAGTTTAGCCATAAATTGTAATTTTTGCTATACCATTCTAATTTTAAAAAAAAAATGCAATTTCGTTGAAATTTAAGTTAAATTAACATATATAATTTTAAAAATCGTAAGATTAAATGGATTTTCTTTTAAATCTTATTAAAACCGCTTTAAATAAAGTAAAATTAGAATTGTGAGACTCCTTTTATTTTTAGCTCAATTTTATTTTATAACATTCACTAACAAATGATGAATAATATAATAATAATTATTATTATTTTTATTATTATTATAATAATAAAATTAAAAAAAACATCTATTAATTAGAGTTAATAGCTTAATGTTTTAAGTGGGACATATAATTTTGTTGAAAAATATTAGAGGACCTAATGTTAATTTTGTTTGATTTAAGTTGGAATAACAAATTTAGAGTTAAAACATAAACATTCCATAACTTTTTACTTGATATTAAAATAATTAAAAAATTCATTTTCCTCCCAAATCTTTCAATTTTGTTGGGATTTATTTCAAAATAATACTTTTTTTTACCAATTTCTTTCTATAACTTTTAAAAATACTAATTCAGTCTCATCACATTAGAAAAATTAAATATTTTTAAGAAAAAAGAATTAGAAAAATTAAATAATTTTAAGAAAAAAAGATCATCTTGGTTAGAATTAATTAAAAGTTATGAAACTATTTTGTAAAAAATTAAGTTTCTTGGGACTATTTTGAATAAATAAATTTGTATGTGACGATTCTGATTTTAAACTCATTTAGACAAGTTGAATTTTATAAGTGTAATATATAATACTCCCTCCATCCCATAATAAACTTCATACTTTCCATTTTTTTCCGTCCCACATTAAAATTCATCACCCAAAAAAGAAAATATCACATCAATCTCCACCCCTAAAAGTACATCTTAATTATAAATTTATCACTCTCACCTAACAACATAACATACTTTGTAATTTATTTATCACCTAAAAATACTACATTACCCTCCAAAAATCAATAAAATTGATTAAAAAATAATTTTTTTAAACTCCGTGTCTACAGTAATATTGAATTTTATTATGGGACGGAGGGAATATTAATTTATGTCTGTTTTGAGAATTTAAATATAGTTGATTTTAACTTATGCTGAAATGACAAAAGGTAAACTTTACGTGAGAGAGGAAAGATATTTAAATCGATTTCGTCCCATAACTATAATTTTATTTCAATTTTACCTAATTTTTGCAGGAACCCTCGATTTTCTTCAGAAATTGATTACGTGCGTTGTACATGACAGATGAATTTGGGGAAACTGGCGAGGTTACTTTTTTTATCGGACAAAGTTAATTTTTACTGGTTAGAAGTTAGTGCACCCATACTCCAAGATTATTCTCCTAGCCTTCCTTATAATTTCCTACTCCAATTCGTTCTCAAAGGGAATCGAACCTGGGTCATTCACCTTAGTGAGGAGTTTAGTGGCCAGGTGAGCTAACCTACTTGGATACCGGCAAGATTACTGACCTAGACATCCAAGAAAAATTCGTCCAATAAAATCGCCACGGCACAAATTAAAAATAAAAAATTAAAATCTGAGTCCACCTTCTACTCTCTCTCAGTTCATGCTATTCCAGATCCATCTACGTACGCCATTTTTATACGCATCCTCATCATAAATACCGTACATCTGTATATCATCTCCACAAGCTCACAAAATAACACTGATTTCGGTTAGGATTAATTTAATTAAGAATATGGCAACTGCCATCTCCACCGCCTCCCCCGGCGCCGCCGCCGCGCTGCCGGATTTCCAAATAGTGTGAAACTAAAGTATGTGAAACTCGGCTACCATTATCTGATGACTCACTTCCTCACTCTCTGTTTCATTCCAACGATAGTCGTCTTACTCCTTCAGATTTCCGACATGAATTACCAGGATTTTCGAAATTTGTACCTTCACGTCAGAAACAATCTCGCCGGAGTCTGGTCCTCTCCGGCGTTCTCGTCTTCGGGCTCACCGTCTACTTCTTGAGCCGACCCAGATCCATTTATCTCCTGGACCACGCGTGTTACATCCCGCCCGACCATTCCGGGTCCCGTTCGACAAGTTCATGAAGCACTCGAGACTCACCGAGGACTTCGACGAGTCATCACCAAGTCAGCAATCCTCGCTAGTTTTCCCCAAATTCATTTGTCACGTACAATGCAAATGACCAATTTATGGCGAAAATTGAGGATTTTGACGAAAATTGTGCAAAAGTGAAATAAAACTCATAGTTATAGACAAAATCGATAAAAATATTTTTTTGAGACAAAATCTAAAATTTTATGAAGTTATGAAAAAAAAATTAACTTAATTTTCAACCATTAAAGCAGCCGCTGTTGGGGGCATTTATATTCTTCAACTATAGTTTACAGCTCTGCTGGGACCCTGGGAGTTGGCATTGGAAGAGTGATATTTTATTAATTTAAATATGATCAATAAATAGTTTAAGTTATAACTCAATAATACTGGGTTTATTATATATATATATATATATATAATACTCCCTCCGTCCAATTAAAATTGGTATAATTTTTTTTGGGCACAGAGATTAAGGAATGTAATAATTTAATGTAAAGTGAAGTAAAGAAAAGTGAGAGAAATAATATTTAATGTGTAGTAGGTTGTTGTATTAGAGATGATATGTAGGGCCCATGAGAGTAGATTAATTGTTTTTATGTAGCTCCCATGTATTAAAAAGGAAATGTGTTAACTTTAGTGGGACAAATCAAAAAGGAAAGTGTGTCAACTTCTATGGGACGGAGGAAGTACTAGTTTTTTGTTTTTTTTTTAAAAACATATAATAAAAAGTAACAACAGATCTATTGAGTAATTATACATAATTAACAATAAAATTATATTGATAGATGTGGTAGTAATAGTAGATGGAGTTGCATGGACATGCACACTTAGCAGTGCCCCTTATTTATTTATTTATTTGCTTAACATATATTCGTCCATTAGGCGGCCAGATGGTTGCGGCCGTAGGTAGGGGCGGCGGTGGTGGTGGTAGTGGGGGCCGGCACAAGCGTGGATGTGAAGCTCCAGGACACAAGGTCAAAAACTCCGTATATTCCAATGTCGTAGGCGCCTCCTGTAGAGGCGGAGATCCCGAGTTGAACCTGCTGAAGGAGAACGGTGGTGAGGTCGTAGGTGTAAGTGAGTGAGGCTGTCTGAGAGGCGGTGCTGGCCTCCACCTTTATTAGTTTAGTGTTGGAGTTGTAGCTTATGGTGGCTGTCACCAATTCGGTTGTGCTGGCCTCCACCTTTATTAGTTATGCTTTCTCTAAGTTGGATGCTTCATACACCCCACACTCCCTCTTATTTATAGACACCAATTAATCCTATTTTTTCCTTTTTTTTCGTCTCACCAAAAGAGCCCACTAATATAATTAAAATATGAGACCACACCCCTATTAATATAACTGCTCATTACACATTAAATAATAATATTTATTAATGCACGTACAAAAGTAAAATACTCAAAGAAGTGGGATGGAGGGAACATAAATTACCAAAGAAATTATTAGCAATAGATTATCAATGTAATTAATTTTTTGTGGTTAAAAATTTACCAACCACCATTTTAACAATGAAAATTAACAACGAATTATGTTATTATAAATTCATTGTTAACCAATTTAACAATAAAATTAAGTCTTTACAAACGGAATATTTCGTTGTTAAAAAATAATTTTTTTTATAAGTGTTGGTTCGTTGAGGTGACGATACACATTAAAAAATATAAGGAGTAGAGAATTCCAAGTAATGCAAAGTATTTATTTTAATTTAATTTTTTTTTTATATTTTTTACATAAAAAATGTGAAAATAACCATGTGGCCAACCTGCCCCACCCTATATAAGCCCGCCTCATCAATACTCAAACTCATATAGATCCATCCTATTCAAGCAAGAAGTAAATCCAACCCACTAAAATCCATTTTGATAGCTCTACATATGATTCGTAATAATTTTTGACAACTTTATTTGTAATTTTTTATGATAGCGAGTATGAAATACGATTTTGTTTGTCCCACTCAAAAGATCTCATTTCCTTTTTTGAACACATGAAACCTACCCATACACACTAATACAATTAAAACATGGGGTCCACACACCCACTAATACAACTACCCACTACACATTAAATAATAATACTCCTTAATCCACGTGCCCAAAAGCAAATGAGACTCTTATCAAGGGACGGAGGAAGTATTAAATAAGTTAGGAGCAATTTAGATTTTAACAAACATATTATTTTATTGTATATATTAGGATTTATATTCAATTATAGGGAACACGTGATACAATGATGTTTTCTTAAGGGCAAAGGGTCAAGGATGACCCCAAACTAATACCCTAGGATCACCCAAGCCCCCCAACTATCATTTTGGTCATCCATGCCCTTCATCTTTTAAAATAAGATCAAATGCACCCTTTATCTTTCATAAAATAAACAAATGGGCATTTTGACTATTTTCTTCAAGAATTTGGACTATTTCCAACTTAGCTTTAACACCACTCCTTCAACATCACACCTTTTACCACACGAGCTGAATATTTTATTTCCTAACCTATATATATTTATTTTATTTTCTACTAAAATTTTATCAATATCCACACGCTTCAAAATGGTATCAAGAAGTCAAGCATCATCCTCAGGGTCAAACCAGAGGAGTAAAGGAAGAACTCCCACAAGAAAGATGTTCCGAAGAGTGGCCACACGAGTCAATGAAAGATTTATGGATTGCAACTGCTACACGTGTGAAGCAAGAGGACATATCTCACCAGATTGCCCAGAAAACCAGAAGCGGGGAGTATGACAGTTCGAGACAACTCCAAAAATGGAGGAAGCTATTTATTTCCAAGATCTAGCACAGGTATATCGGTTCGAAGATATACCCTCAGACGAGAGCATCTACGAAGAAGAATTCTTCAGCCAGGACGAATTCTCTGAAGATGAGTCGGAGTAAAGAAGAAAACTTCAGACAAGAGATGTAAGAGGTTATGTCTGGATTCTTTTCCCAGATATCTATATCTCATAAGACTCTTATGAGAATCATGAGAGAGGACCCAAAACTCAACCTATATGACGGATTTACCGTGGGACGATTAAAGCAGTTCCTCAGTTTCAAAAGAAGAAAACACAACATTATATACAAGGTGACCGAAGGGACAATTGCCATCCCTATGGAGCTCACGGATAATATAATGGAAATGCAACTAGTTCCTATTGATGAGATCAAGAAAGAACTCAGTAAACTCCAGAAAGAAGTTGCCAAGACCATGTCTTGGATCCATATCGGAGTTATTCGAATCCTTATTAAAGAAACATTCAAAGAAGGTATCGATACACCAATCGATATAGCAATCTTTGATAAGAGGATAAAGAATACAAGAGAGGCTTGCTTGGGAGAAATCTCAGGGAACCTATACGCAGACAAGGTGGCATCCTTCATTACCCAAGGATTGCCTATAATCTAGCAGATACAGACTTTAGTAGGGCACTCACCCTTCATCAAGATTTCAAAAACTAAGATCTGATGAAAGAAGGGAATAGACCTTACTCTATCAACTACAGTATCTCGTATGCCTTATCCAACACCCATCATTCGGATCTATTCCAAATGACGGAGTATATTGAGATACCAGAGGTGTTCGAGAGAGTTGCATGTGCAATTAGACCAGAAATAATGGAGTTACCACCAATCCACGAAATGGATTTGAGGATCAGAGACAAACCAGTTTGGAGCAGACAAGATAGCCTCAGATTCGACCAGAGAAGGATTTCTTTTCAAGAAGATATAATGATCAGTGAAAAATGGGGGAAAGAAGCCGATCGTGGAGGCAGTCCAAGAACCAGAAAAGTTCACAACTAAATGTGAATATGCCCAGAAAGATGGAGAGGAGTCGATATAATATTCGACATTACTAAAAGGGAAAACTCTATTCCTTGTGATGTCTTATATTATCTTCAACAACCAACAACTGGGAGATATCAAGAACAGCTCAAGCTTAGCGATCTTGAGCTAATAATCGAAGGTGTTGCAGGAAGATTCCCAAAACAGCTGGTGCTGGGATTGGAGTTTCTTGAGGATCACAAACCTTGGGAAAGACTACAAGATAGAACGGAATTCACGGTCAAAGGGAAAAGATACAAGGTTTACTAGCAGAAGCTCAGGGTTATAAGCTCTGATCCACCCATGGCCACAAGTCCATTTTTTATATATATCACCATCGGGATGATATATAAGGAACATCGTGCAGAATATTTTGTGACATATATTGATTCAGGAGCCGACATTTGCACAGTAATGAAGGAGTCTTCCCTAAAGACTCAGGTGAAGAATTGCCAATGAAAAATATTTCTCACAAAGGGTGCTAATTCTTAACAGAGGAATCAAGCAAGCGGAGATCATGATTGGAGGAGTAGATCGTACCCCATGGTACAAAGTAAAGACTCCACCAATATATTTTTATGATACTGGAGCAGATATTTTGTTAGGAAATAATTTTCTACAGACATTCAATCGTTTTACCTAAGAAAACGCAATAAGAAGGCTTATTTTCACAACCCTTTGTGAACATAAGATCATAACACCAAGACTGCTTAATGCATTTCAGAGAAAAATGCCCATCAGATTTCGCAGAAAGCGTGGTGATGAAGGAAAACTTAGTCATCCAAAGATGAATGATCGAAGGAGATATGGTGAAACAACCGAGACTAGAAGAGGATGGAAGATGGAAAATCTAAAGGAAGATACAATCCACCTTCTCAAAGCAAGCTTGGGAGAAAACCTATAGAGAGACATCACAATCGAAGAACAAACATCTTTGGAGGACGTCAAGAAGAAGATACAGAGGAACTTCAATGATGATCCTCTAGCCTGGTGGGATAAAAATGAGCTCAAAGCTTCACTCAAAGTAAAAGAAGGAAATGAGCATGAGTTCGTGAGATACGAGCCTATCCAAGCAAAAGTAAGATTTGGTATAGCATGGCACGACTCCTGCTGGCTAGAAGGCCAGTCGTGCCGCCCACTCGTGCCGGCCACATGCGGCACGAGATTCTATCGCCGCCCAGCACGCCCTGGAAGTGCATGACTCGTGCCACTACTTTGTACCACTCGTGCCACATTTAAATGGACGAATTTCAGGAGTTTTTTTATTAGAAAGCCAAGGAAGAGAGAATCGCGTGAGCACATAAATCACCTCAATCGGAGACCGGATGAAGAAGTTATGAGCAAAACCGTGAGGTCGCGCAGACTGCCGAGTGGTGGCACGACCCGTGCCATATTTGGCACGACTTGTGCGACCACCCAGCCAGCGCCCGTGCTACCGAGCTGCCGAGAAATTCCAACAGCATGCGCCCGACACGACTCGTGCCACCCAGCGAGCCCGTTTTGTCATTTTTTGGCCCGTTCGTGTTTTTGACATGAAAAAATCCACTTTTGAGTCATAATTTGGGAATTATCAGTCCTCAACTATAATAGGAGCCCTTGGGGTGTTCCATACCCTAACTCTCAATAACTCTTCACAATCCATACATACTTTTCTATACCCTTTCACCACACCATCCCATCCACCCATCCCGGGGAGTTCATCAGTGTTGCTTACTTGAGAAGGAGAACAAACAGGTTCAGAATCACGGAAGAGAGAACGGAGAATCACGCCACATCTAGGATTTTTCTTATTCTTTCTTTTAAGCTTTTGAATTATAGACCTATAGGATTGTTTTCATATCTAACCATGGGTGTTACTTGTAACACCATGGGCTAGTACTTCTTGGATAGTGCTAGGTTTTGAAGGTTGAATTAGTTTGAATTGATGATCTAGAATAGGTTGGATATCTGCAATAAATTTATTCCCTTATTAATGCTTTGAATTTAAACTTTTATTTTTGTCTTATATGATCTGTCCTCATGCATGTATATGTCATTGTCTTATGCATATTTATGCTTGTTGCTTGTGTTATATAAGAATTATATTTGTCAAACTGTTATGAATAAAGGAGATCTA
Source organism: Pogostemon cablin (assembly GCA_023678885.1). Taxonomy (NCBI): domain Eukaryota; kingdom Viridiplantae; phylum Streptophyta; class Magnoliopsida; order Lamiales; family Lamiaceae; genus Pogostemon; species Pogostemon cablin. The sequence continues at coordinate 17,243,971 of CM042998.1, read as the reverse complement.
ACCATATAACCTTTGTTCATTAGAATAATTAATATTGGACACTTAATATATCTATTAATTACCATTCTAGAGGATTTAGTTTCATAGATTGTTAAGTGGAAATTGGGGATTAATTTTTAAGTACCTATAAAGGGAAGTCTAGTGTTCTAGGTTTTAATGAAATTTTGCATGAAGTACCTAGAAAGGGAGTATGAATTATTTTTCTGCATCTGAGGGTTTAAAACAGGTTTATGTGTTAAGTTTACTTTAAAAGAAAGATTTAACATAATTAAGTGATTGCTTTCATAAGAACTGAAGGGATTCTAACCGATTGTCTACTGATTTGATTTGACCGATTTAACTGGATTACATAGTGCTATCTATCTTCTCTCTTGAACACTTCATCCTTATTTTTATTTGCTATTTTATTATTTTAAGTACTTATTTTCTACTTTCTTAGGTTTAATTAATTTCACTTGTAAACCCAAATTTGTCTTAGGTTAGAGTTGTCATAAATAGATTAAATAATAAGTTTAGAATTATCCCTTGGGTTCGATAATAGACTTGGTCACATGCTAACTGCAATTGATTCCCTTCACTTGGGGACACGCAAAAAGGTGAACAAGCACAGATAGAGTTTCTTGGAGTTGAGATCGATGAGTCCGAATTATTTTACAACCACACATTGTAGAAAATGTTCAAGGATTTCCTGAAGATTTCAAGGATAAGAAACAACTCCAGAGCTTCTTAGGAGTTGTCAACTTTGCTGGAATGTTCGTCAACAATATAGCGCAATACAAGAAGGTGTTCAGTCCTCTGTTGAAAAAGGATGCTGAGTTCAAATGGGAGGAATCACACCGAGCTACGTAAAAACAATTAAAGGAGGTTTACAAGAAGCTCCCCAAGTTAGTCATTCCTAATGACGAGGATGATCTGGTACTATATACAGATGCCAGTGACCATTGGTGGGCAGCATTTCTAACGAAGTCCACACCAGAAGAAGAAGTGTCATGCAGATACTGTAGCGGGCTCTTTGCGGAGAATGAAGCGAAGAGGTGGCACATCAATGAAAAGGAGTTTTTTGCGGTTCGGAAGGCGTTCATAAAATGGCCGTTGTTTCTTCTCGCGAAGAAATTTATCCTTAAAATTGATAACACAAGTGTCAAAGCCTTTTTGAAAAATAAAATTGAATCTAAACCAGAAAAAGCAAGACTATTAAGATGGAAAGCAGAATGCCAATATTATGATTTTAATATTGTCATTATTAAATCTGTTGATAATATTTTGGCAGATTTCCTAACGAGGGATGAAGGGAGCTGAGATAAACTCCATCCTGACTGTTTCAAGGCACCTGATGGACATCCTTGAGTTGCTCCAAACGGAATTCGAGAATTTGGCACATAATACAAAGTGTGCTGGAAGAATACAAGAAAGTGATCAGACCAAAGTGTCTAATCGCATACGAGATTGCATTCGCAATAATGCAAGTCTATTCGAGTCATTATGAGAGCCACTCCTCCGGGCTGTTGATAGAAATAGTAACCGACAAAAGGAGAGTAGTAGAGAATGGAGCTCTAAACCCGAAGCTAGAGATTCAAGTACCATTAGCACAAGTCCTAGATTGGAACCTCGAAAAGAGGAACCGGTCCAAGGAAAAATCAAAGACCTGAAGTCACAACTAGAGTTGACGAGTCAACCCAGCACCTCTAGGGCCAAAGAGGGAGAGATCAACGGGCACTGCTATGGTTGGTATTAACTTAGTCGATTTCTCTTATTGGCAGGAATATCAGGCCAGCTGTGAGAAATTAAATACCAAACAAGGAATCCATCTAGAAAAATGTCGGGTGAATATATCTGGGGAATATCCCCGAGTTTAGATGTGAGAAGGATCAAATCTAAATGATGTAAAGTAATTGAATGATTTTGGAGTGCTAGTTTCAATATATACTGTTGCACCAAGCTTCCCAGAGCTTTCGAGGCTGCTAGAGTGGCTAGAAAAAATAGTTTTTAAGGCATGGGAAAACAACGCAACTCTATTCAGAGAAATATATTGGAGCTTTACTTCACCAGTGTGGCTCCAGAACCAGTCGGGAAAGGCAACAACGAGGCCTTCTATTTTATCAAGCTAAGAAGACTCGATATCTCAGCATCAAATAGGATCAAGGAGTCTTCGGGAAGGAACCAGTCTTGGTTCCTACATTTTCTGAAGAGCAGATCTCTATGCGAAGAGCGAGCGCTTTGTACACCTGCATTAAAACAATGGTGGAGGTGAAGTTTCCATTCAAGTTTGAACACAAGTCTTTGAATGGGTCTTTTCTATTGAATACTTTAACAGGGAAGAAGACAGAGTTTGCTGAGAAGGCCTTCCAGGAAAAACAAGACCATCTTTGAAAAAAATAAGATTTTGGTGAGTAAACAAACTCATCGGAGATATTACAACATGACCCATTTTGGGCAATGGACAAACAAAGTATGCACAAGTTGTTCCACCCAAACAGAACCAGAGTTTGGAAAAGGAATAAGGTTGGGCATAGGGATGATCAGGAGTGCTGAACCACCCCTAGCAAAAGAGACACGTGGAAAGAAGAGGGTAAAATCTCTTCAAATTACCCAAGAGCCAGGAGAATCTTCAGGCACCAAGGAAGACAAATGACTCTTCAAAAAAGCAAGAGTCGGATGATTTTTCTAAAGAGGTAAGGACCCATGTGATTCCTACAAAAGCCAAAAGAGGGATGGACCAGATAAGGTCATCCAATAAAGAGAGAGGGACCATCCAGCTGCAAAAGTTGAAATCCAATGAGAATAATGTAAGCAGTGACGCCAGCACAATGATGTAAACAGTGACATCAGCCAAAGCAAAGAGGCTTTGAAATCTAGATTTCACATCCGAAAGCCTCAATAAATAGCAGAGCTGAGAAAGCAGAAGGCATCGACCATCACCCTCTGTTTTCTCTCTTTCAATAAATATTATATTTTCTTTCCTTTCTTTGTATGAGTATTTCCATTTCAGCTACCATAGGTAGCTAGAGGAGTCTTCTCCTCTTGCTTAAGTAGTATGAGTATGTAATAAATATTTCCATTTCATAAATAAATAATCTTGGGCTACTGCCCGAAGCATGTGATATTCCATTTTTCTACAACTTTAATTTCCATACTTTCCGACGAAAAACAGTAGCAGCATCCTGTACACCCGGTGTAGAAAATGAACCAGGGTTGTGCTGAAGTCCGCTGAAGGAACGTGACTAAACCATCACACTGCGGGGCGTGTGGTTGGCTGTGAGGAGCAGCTGTAAAACTTCTCCTAGATACCCGGTGGATTAACGGTCAAAAAAGGTACTGATACTATTTTAAGTTGGTTAATCATGAGATTAATATTGTTTAATTAATATACGGAAGCATGTTGAGCCTGATATGGTCGTAATGGACTATGTCTATTTTGAAACGGATAGATAAATTTTAAAGAAAATTGAGTATATATATTAGGTATAAAGGGAAATAAATGAATAAATATATAAAATAAATTCTGGAAATAGTAAAAGGTGGGGAAATAGCCATTTTTTATTTATTGAAGGGTTGATTTGTTGGTTTGTAATAATTGAGGGGCATATTTGATCCATTTCAAGAAGGCAAGGGTGTGGGTGAATAAAAAATAAGGTTGAGGGTGTAGATGATCCTAAGGGTAAAGGTTAGGGTCCTAAGTGACCTTTTTCCCTTTTTTTTAATTATATATATACGAGTACAGATTCCCGCATAATACATGGATGATTTATTATAACCAATCAAAAAATATAATTAAAGGTGATATTTAATTAATAGGTAAATGAATAATAATAATAATAATAATAATAATAATAATAATAAAAGTAGTATTCCTAAGCAATAAAAAAATATGATTAAAGGTGGTATTTAATTTGAAGATATACATGAATAGTCGTAGGTGTTGTTTGATTAGGGTTTAATACTCCAGGTTTAGATTTATTAAATCTTCTTAAATCTCTCATATATATACCTACTAACCCTATTAACACTTATCCACCCCGTACTATACATTATCTGTCCTCAATTAATATTTTTTCTTCCTTTCTTTCTCTTACTTTTATCAATTCTCTCCCCTCAATTAATAAAAACTAAAAAAGAAGAATGATACTTCAAATAAGAATAATTGAACCTAAGAATAAGATCAAATAAAGACATAAAGATAAAATAAATTAAAGTATAAAAATAAGGTTTATAAAATTATAAAGAAAACACATGCAAAATCGAAGAGAAAAATAAAGATAACAAAAATCAAAAAAGAAGAATGATACTTCAAATAAGAATGATTAAACATGCACATAAGATCAAATATGAGAATAATTTAACTTAAAATTAAAATCAAATAAAAGTATAGAAGATAAAATTAAGATAAAAATAGAATTTATAAAATTACAAAAACACCACAAAAATCGAATTTAATTAATTATTTCTAACCAAGTATGAATAGAAATTTAAAAAAATTATATTAGTATGCGTGATTTTATTTCCTTCACTCGTTTCTTTTGACTGATCGGATGTGATGTTGAGGCTACATCGTCGGTTTAAAAATTTTATAAGAAAATTAGTTGGATATATTTTTATTGATTGACTTAATTATCTATTCTTATCCAATAATATTTTTATTTCTAACCAAGTAAGAATAGAAATTAAAAAAATTATATTAGTATGCGTGATTTTATTTCCTTCACTCGATTCTTTTGACTGATCGGATTTGATGTTGAGGCTACCAGAAGACTATTTCTGATCATTGTGTGTTTGTTCAGAAGTTCTCAGATGATGATTTCATTATACTATTGCTGTATGTTTATGATATATTGATTGTTGGCAGGAATGTTTCAAGAATTGACAGATTGAAGAAACAGTTTAGCAAATCCTTTGCCATGAAGGATTTGGGGCTAGCAAAGAAAATCCTTGGTATTAACAGCACCAGAGATAGAGCAAACAAGAAACTGCACTTGTCATAGGAGAAGTATATTGAGAAAGTGCTTGAAAAATTCAATATGAGCAAAGCTAAAGTGGTTAGTTCTCCTATTGCCACTCATTTTAAGCTTGTGCTCATCATAGTCCTTCAACTGATGAAGAGAAGAAAGCAATGAGAAGAGTCCCATATGCTTCAACCGTGAGAAACTTGATGTATGCAATGGTGTGTACGAGGCCAGACATAGCTCATGCAGTTGGTGTTGTTAGCCGTTATTTATCTAATCTGGGAAAGGAGCATTGGAATGCTGTGAAGTGGATTATGAAATATCAACGAGGTACATCTAGTTTGATACTCACCTTTGGAGGTGGGAAACCCGAGTTAGTTGGCTACACCGATTCAGATATGGGATCTGATGTGGACACCAGAAAATTAATTTCTGCTTGCCTAGTGACATTCGCAGGTGGTGCTGTGTCACGGCAATCAAGATTGTAAAAGTGTTGCACTTTCCACAACAGAATCAGAGTACATCGCTGCAACGGAAGCATGTAAAGAAGTGTTATGGTTCAAAATGTTTATGGAGGAGATTGGACTGAAGCAAGAGAGGTACGTAGTATTTTGTGATAGTTAGAGTGCTATCCATCTCAGCAAGAATGCTACATTTCATTCAAGATCACGGATGATATCACCTGTTTCACAATGGTGTTTCATCTCATGTTCCACAAATTAAATGATTGACACGTGTTATAATCAATGCCAAAATTCAATACATGTCCCAAGGGTTTATAGATAGATATGGAAAAGTATATTATTCACTTTGGATGTGTACAACTTTATACAGTTACAAAAGAATACAAAAGTTAATCTAATCAATGTGGGATAAATTTACACAGTATATTTACATATACTCTAACAGGGTATAATGGTCATTTGTAGGATATAATTTTTTTATATTGTGAAACACTAATGAAACACCGAAAATGCAACATGAAATTCAACTTGCAAGATCAAAGCATATTCATTTGAGATATCATTGGATGAGGGATGTCATCAATGATAAGTTGCTTGAGCTTGAAAAGATTCATACAGATGATAATGGTGCTGACATGATGACGAAGGCATTGCTTAGAAAGAAGCTCGAGGTATATCGTGTGATAGCTGGAATGACTAGTCTCTCCACATAATCGGAAAGGGGGAGATTTGTTAGGTTGAGTTTCCAAATATATGGAAGAGCCCAATATCCAATAAGGTGGAAAAGTCCAAGTAGGCCCAATACTTGGTGTTATCTTGTCCCGGAAATCATTGAGGGAAGAGAGAAGAAAAAAGAGGGCAAAGACAAAATTCACATTTTTTAGAGAGAATTCAGCGCAGTAATATTGCAGAGGCAATAACCGGAGTTTGAACCGTCGGATCGAGCTTAAATTTGGTCAGAACATTCAAACTTGAGGAAGTACATTCTGAATGGTGAAGATCGTGTTTCGAGCTCTGTGTTGACGGAAATAGGCCAAAAATAGAAGCAGACTTTTGGGCGATTCAGTTCTGCGCAGTCGAGGGGAAAGAGTTGTCTCTCACAAACTAACCGTTGGATCGAGCTGTAATTTGGACAGCACGTTCAGGACTTACGGTGATAGATTATGGACGGTACAGATCAGGTTTTGAAGTTCCTAGAGGTGCAAACACTGAATGGCAGTTGGTGTTGTTGGGTGAGGTCTTTCTAATCTCGTTTATTATCAAGTATTGAGTGTCTTGATACGTTCGTGATAGAGTGTCTGTGGTGGCAAATTGTAATTCTTGGATTTTTAATCTATGTTAAAATTTGATTGAAGTTATTCTTTTTAATTGATTCATTCATTAAAACATATGCATATCATTCATAATTTAAGGTGTCATTTTTCTGTATCATCTATGGGAAGTAATTTCCATTTATAAATTTTTAAAAAACATATGTGTCAAACTCTCACGTAATACTAAATTTTAAAACACAAGTGTCTACATATATATTATTGGTTGAATCATTAAATACTTTAAAATATTAATTATGTAACGTAAAAAAGCTCATTCTAATTTGACCTTAATTTTAATAAAGTATTTTATATTTCAATTGTTTATAAAGATACCTATAGAATTAATTTTTTACTTAAAAAATTATGAATAATGAATAAATAATTAATATAATATGCATAAATTTTTAAAAATTTAATTGGTTAAATAATTAATGAATAATTTAATAATTACTTAATATAAATTTTATTCCATCAAAATTTATAAAATCCTTTGTATATAATTTTTTAAAAAATTAAAATTAATTTAAATTAATAAAATATCATATGTACTCGAGTGCACGAAGTAATATTCATTCACTTAAATTTAATTCAAATACATTAACTAAATAAATTAATACTATATTAGTGAATAAAAATTAAAAAAATTTACACAATTTTTATATGCAAAATTAATATTATAGTCAAATAAAAAAGGTGATATATTTATTAATAAATATATATACGATACATTATCATTACAAAAAAATATTTTTTTAGCAACTGAATCTACCAACGGAATTCAATTCGTTGATAATTACCAATGGAATAACAACAAAAGTGACATTTTTGTTTTAGCAAAGGAATGCCAACGAATTTATTCTCTATTTAGAGACAGAATTCAATCTATTGGTAATTACCAACGGATTACCAAGGGAATCATTATATAAATTACCAATAGAATTATTACCAACGGAATTATTTACCAACGAAATTGATTTTTCGTTGCTAAAAAATTACCAACCACCACTTTACCAACGGAATTTTACCAATGGATTTCGTTGCTAATCCGTTGGTAAGTCAGTTTAACAATGGAATTAAGACTTTTACCAACAGAATATTCTGTTGGTAAAAAAAAGTATTTTTTGTAGTGTATTAAATTAAAATTAATATAGTATGTTATCAAGAAAAAACTGAATACATAAATCCTAATCCATATATCTATTCGTTTAAATTAAATTATTAATTTAAAATAAAACGAGTAGTATATATTATTTAAAAAATTTATATATAAAAACACAGTATTAATTATAAAACTTAAAAATATAATATATGAGTGCATTTAACTATTATATTAATACATTTGCATTTAAAATAAAAATTTTATAGATAGTGTAACACGTGGATACTATAGTAGTAATTATATAATTAATACATACGTAATAGATAAATGAATTTTAACAATTGACTTTAAAATTAATATTGGGTATATGTATTATTTATCCAATTACAAAAAAATGTTATATCAAATTAACACATATTCTGAATTAAGGATGTACCACATAAAATAAGTAAATAAAAAAAATTCTAAGGAACTTATAACAAATTAAGAAAAATAGAAACAAAGACATACATACCACTTAAAACTTATCCGTTGAATACCACGTAGTTATAAATCATTAATTAATAGCATCTCGTGACTTTGCTCAAATAACAAACACGTGTATTATGGTACGTATCCTAAAAGATCGTGTAATAAAATAAAAACATGTTTTGATCCTCCTTATATACAAGTGGGCTCGTTTTGATAAGAATAGTTTGGTTTTATTTTAAAAAATGGTTAATTACAAAATAAACTACGAATTTTACTCCTATTGTAAATTAATTTTTATTTTTATGAATTATAAAAAAATCATAATCTTTAAGTATTGTTGCAAAACGCACCCAATTTCTAATTAAAAGTATGTTTTTTATAGGATTTTTTTGCTACAATACTTAAAAATGGTGGTTTTTTTTTTTTTTTTGCAATTTCTCAAAAGTGATGATTAATTTGCAATATGAGTAAAGTTCGTGATTTTTTTTGCAATTAACCAAAAAAATCATTAAGTATATATATTAAAGGATCACAATTATTTAAGATACATTTTGTAGTGTGTTTGAATAATCACCACAATTGAGGATGAGATGTATATGCTATATAATATACACAAAGATATACAAATCTCAGGGTACCATACATGAAATTGAGGAAATTAATTTGGCAAATTATTTGTCAGCCCACTATTAGAAATTTATAAATAAAAATATATACACTAAGTATATTTTATTAGTGAATTTTTTTGTTAGATTTTTCATTTGTTAATTTATAATGAAATACTGAATCAAAAATTATACAATTATTAAAAACATATATACACTATTAAATAAAAATTTACAATATATCAATGCACTTGTACATCAAATTCACAATATCAACTAAACTAATTTAAAAACAAAAAATCATATCCACACGTTCAGATATTATCTCCATATGGTCAGTTGCTATTTTTTATGTTCCGCTATCACATTTACAACAATATCAACTAAACTAATTTAATAACAAAAAATCATATCCACACGTTCAGATATTATCTCCATATGATCAGTTGCTATTTTTTATGTTCCGCTACCATATTTACAACATCAATATATAAGTCTTCCCGTTAATCTTTAATGTATCAATTTTATTATTTTGGATAATTTATTTTTAATGAATCCATTTTTCTTTTTAAATATATGGACCAACACACATTACTAATACAATTAAAATATATAACTCACACACCTCACTAATACAACTATTCACAACATATAAAATAATAATATTTTTCAATGCAAAAAGCAAATGGATACATTGATAGTGGACGGAGGAAGTAATAGGAAAATTTTCATGTGTACTTCGGTGTATGGTGTACCAATATTCAAAATTTATACAGGAATGAATAAAAACATATACACAAATAAAAAAATCTTATACACTTCGTAGCGAATTTTCTATTAATTTTTTTAATGAAAAATGAATGTGAAAATGTTATAAAATTACTATATTAAATTAAAAATATTAGACATATGGTTGTACGCATGTACCGGATGCACATCATATACATAGTAAAAGATGTACTCCCTCTGTACCACATATTTTTACCCGTTTTCTATTTTGAGTTGCCCTATGTATTTTTACTCATTCCATAAATGGTAAAAATATACTCCCTCCGTCCAATTTCAAACTTTACGTTTGTTTTTTGCACGTAGATTAAAGAATGTAGTATTTTAATGTGTAGAGAGGTGAGACAAATAATAGTTTAATGTAAAGTGGAAAGGTGTGTTAATGTGATGTGTGGGCCCATGCATAGAGAAATAATTAATTTGTGGGGGTTCCATTTACTAAAAAGGGAAATGTAAAGATTGAAATTGGACGCCTAAAATGGAAATATGTAAAGATTGAAATGGGATGGAGGGAGTATTATTCATCTCACCTACTTTTTACACTTTAATATTCATCAATTTCAATAACTTTATTTACTTTTTTACACTTTATTTATCATTCCCAACAACTTTATTTACTTTTTCTCTTAAAATTATAAATTTATCACAATTTTTTCTTACATTATATATTCAAAAAGGATAAATATCAAAATTAGTCCTATAAGTATGATCGATTCCAACTTTAGTCATTTTTCCGGCAATTCTCAATTTTGGTCATTTTAGTCCACTTTTGGTATTTTTTTCTAAATTTAGTCCTTTTTAGTCCACTTTTGGTCAAAATTTTATATATTTAGGACTAATTTTGGATAATATTTTACCATAAAGGACTAAATTTGGACAAAAAATATGACTAAATTTGAGAAAAATGACTAAATTTGGTCTAAAATGACTAAAATTGGATAAAAATTACCAAAATTAAGAATCGTATGTGATAAATGACTAAAGTTGGAATCGGTCTTACTTACAAGACCAATTGTGATATTATCCTTAAAAAAACAGCACTTCTTAATTTTCGTACCCGTACAAATAGGTAAAAATACCCGAAACGGAGGGATTATATTTTTAGTTGACGTTGCTAAACGAAACAAATTGATTCGGATTGTCATGAAGGTACCATTATTATAATATCCTTCTGTTAATTTATTTCATTTGATTTCATGTACTTTAGTATTTTTTTTCCATAAATATTCATACTAATTTATCTAATTTAATCTCAAATTAGATAATTTTTTCAATTTAGTTCCTTACCTTCTTGATTTGATCGATTTAAGCTCAATTTTGATTTAAATTTTGAATCTCACCAGAAAAAGATGAGGTGTGGTTCATATGTCCTTTCAAATTGTGGAAATCCAAAAAGCAAAGCAAACATGTCCTCCTCAACTGAAATTGAGCTAGCGTGTATGCCATGACAACACTTTTTAAATAACTAAAAAGAGAATTATATTAGGCATCCTAATGGTAAACCAGAACAAAAGAAAAGAAAAGAAAAGAAATAGTTTTAATACTACCTGAACATCTCCAATAGCGAAAACAAAACATATTTTTAGGTTTTTTATAACCATCCACGTCATCCAAAAAAAATTCCCAATGGCCTTGAGTACATTCTCAAAAAAAATTCCCAAGGGCCTTGAGTACATTCTCTTATAACACGGGTAACTTTATAATAATATATTTTAAGACGTCTCACAAACCGTCTCATGTAAAACAACGTCTTACAAGAGATTTTTTCATCAATTAAATAGTCTTATTTTTATATAACGTTTTTTAAGTTGATAATATATACTCTCTCTATCCCACTATAAGAGTTATATTTTATTAATTAGGGTGTCCCACTACAAGAGCTAAGTTCATTTTTCTGGTAGATGGGTCCCACACAAAAACAATTAATAAATCTTCATTGAGCCAACACACAATACTATACACCTACTCATTTACATTAAAATATCATATCTTTCAACTCACCACACATTAAAATTTTCATACAAACAGTAAATGTAATTCTTTAAATGGGAACGATGGATTATATGTATTAATGTATAGTACATATTTAAACTCAAAAACTTAATAGGATCAAATTAATTAATGAAAAATGGATTTTCGATCCCCAAATTCTTATTAATCCCAAATTCTTATTAATGAAAAACTTAATTAGTACATCACACTAATACATATATCCACTTTACATTAAAATATTATTTCTCATACCTTATTACATACTCCCTCTGTTAGCTAGCTGATAAAGTATCAATTTTATCATTTTGGTCGTCCACTATTAAGGTATTCATTTTCTCTTTTTACTTTTTAGTAAAAGGACCCCACACATATCATCCACTCATTACTAATATAACTATCCAATTTATATAAAATAATAATACTTCTTAATCCACACACAAAAAAAACAAATAGATACCTTATATGCTCCTATGTTTTATAATTTTTGATGCATGGGTATTCAATTCGTAGATTAATTAATGCGGGGAAGTCAGAACCTACCGTCCACTAACGAGATCCCCAGTTTAAGCTAGAGCATTGTTGTTTGTGTCCCATATCGGATGAGAGATCAAAAGGGGAGGATTCTTTAATGTTATTTAAGGAGGCCTTAATATTGATATGAAATGCACCAATCAAAGATATTATTATCTTTGTGTTTGATTCTTCTAGATTTCTGGTATTTTCTTCATCCGTGGTTTTTTCTCTGGTTTTGGAGTTTCCACCTCATTCTGTGTATTAGTCACTTTGCCAAATAATTTCCTACCAAATAAGTATACATCTGTAGTTAGCCCTTTTTGAGCCTAAAAGCCTTATTTCTTTGGCAAAATACGAAGATAGTCACTTTGATATCCTATTTGAGTCTTAAATTCCTATATCTAGTGGAGAATTAAATGCTGTCAAAGTGTGTGAGTAGATTTTCATGGAGTTTGGAAGGAATAAAATATTTGGAGCTGTACAAGTGATTATGAGCTGAAGAATAAATTGCTTAGGGATAGTGCCTGAAACTGATACTCCGAGATGTTAGAGGTAGTGCCCAAAACTGGTACCTCAAAAAAGGAAAAAAGAAAAGAAAGGAAAAAATTATGTTGAAGCTTGAAGGAAATGAGAGAAAAAGAAAATTAGAAGAGCATGAAGTTGGATAGCCTTGAAGTGTAAAAATTTGTAATACAAAAGATCTCCGATTTTAATTCTCTACTAATTGAGTTACTTTGTCCATATGTTTTCTACCCTTACCAAAGAGCCAATGTTACATCCTAGTAAAAGTCCTTTTTGATCCTATTTTTGAATCATACTTTAAGTGGTGGAGAGTTTGAGGCGTTTGACAAGCTTATGGTTACGCATGCACTTGAATTGAATTTGAGCGTAAACACCATACCCCTTAAGTGTACATCTTCTACACTTGAGTGCGAGTGATATACTTCCTGTGAGAATAAGTAGAAGGAGCATTTTAAATGGTGGTGATTGTCTTAACTTGTATGTTATGAATGGATTATTGCATGTGATGAGAGTGCATGACCGGAGTTGATGACGATTGTCTTTTGAATGGCCTAGTTGTCAGATTTCTTGTTTTCCCTTAGATTTACACACTAACTTTCTTCTTCTTTATTCTTTTTCGTTGTTCGGGGACGAACAACATCTTAAGTTTGGGGATTTGATTAGTGTGAAAATCTGCGTGTTTTAGAGTCCATTTTAGCACTATTTTGTGGTATTTATATCCATATATGCGCATCTTGTGGAGGAATTATATAAATTTATGTTTTAGATGCACGTGAGGTGTTATTTCGTGTGTTTAGGTAGAAAATAAGGTAAAAAGAGCAAAAACGGAAGTAAAAAATAAAGTTGAGAGCGAAGTCGAGAGAGAAGGGGCCAGCACGAGTCGTGCCGGCCGGGAAGGCCCAGTCGTGCCGCAAGGAAGGGCAGGTCGTGCCGCACATGCTGCCGAGAGATGCCCGCATGACAGCTGAGCACGCCGGCCGATAGCTGCCGAGCACGAGCATCGGGTGCTGCCGAGACGCACGCGTCGTACCGCACAGCTACTGCAGAGGAATGCCGACATCCTGCGCCCGCACGACTCGTGCCATACCTGGCACGACTCGTGCGGTGTCTCTGCAGACCAAGTTTCATCATTTCGTCATTTTTTTTCCTGTTCATGTTTTTTACGTGAAAAAGCCCACTTTTAAGTCAGAATTCGAAAAGGATCAGTTCTCAACTATAAAAGGAGTCCTTGGGGTGTTCCAAACCCTAACTCTTCACACCCTTTCATAATTCACCATCCCATCCATCCATCCCAGATAGTTCATTGGTATTGCTTACTTGAGAAGGAGAACGAGGAGGTTCGGAATCACGGAGGAGAGAGCGGAGAATCGCACCATATTCAGAGTTATTCTTACTCTTTGTTTCTTAATTTTGGATAATATGTTTTCATACCTAACCATGTGTGTTGCTTGTAACACAATGGGCTAGTACTCCTTGGATAGTGCTAGGTTTGAAGATTAAATTGTTTTGAATTGATGATCTAGATTTAAGGTTAGATACCTGCAGTATACTTATTCCTTTATTAATGCTTTGATTTGAGACTTATATTTTTGTCTTATATGATCTGTCCTTATTCACATGTATGTCAATACCTTTTGCATGCTTATGCTTATTGCTTGCGTTATATAAGAATTATATTTGTCAATCTGTTATGGGTAAAGGGGATCAACCATATAACTTTTATTCATTAGAATAATTCATATAGGACACTTAATATATCTATTAATTATCATTCTAGAGGATTTGGTTTCTTAGAATGTTAGGTGGGAATTGGGGATTAATTTCTAAGTACCTATAAAGGGAAGTCTAGTGTACTAGCCTTTAATGAAATTTTACATGAAGAACATAGAAAGGGAGTAGGAATTATTCTTCGGCATCTGAGGAGTTAAATCAGATTTATGTATTAAGTTTACTTTAAAAGAGGGATTTAACATAATTAAGTGATTGCTTTCATAAGAACTGCAGGGATGCTAGCTGATTGTCTAGTGAGTTGATTTGACCAATTTAACTGGATTTCCTAGTGCTGTCTATCTTCTCTCTTGAATACTTTTCTTATTTAATTATTTGTTATTTTATTATTTTAAGTAATTATTCTCTACATAGTTAATTTAGGTAATTTTCTTTAAAAACCATATTTGTCTTAAATTAGAATAGTCATAATTAGATTAAATAGTAGATCTATAATTATCCCTAGGGTACGATACTATTTTTACTTGGTCACACGTGAAACTACAATTGATTCCCTACACTTGGGGACACATGCAAAATAGTGAACAAGCACCTAGTTAAGTTTATGTTTATTTATTTATTTATTATTTTTTCGAATAGATTAAGATAATAATATATATTTAATATACTGTGGATGAGAGAAATAATATTTAATATTCTATAAAGTGGGTAGTTGCATTAGTATTGTGTGTGGACTCTAAATAGAATAATTAATTATTTTGTGTGGGCTCAACTTGATATAAAAATAAAATGTAAACTTTAATTTGGGACAAACCAAAAACCAAAAGAAAAAATGTAAATCTTAACGCATGATGGAGAGAGTATTTTGAAGGTACTTGGTTGAGGGTAATGGACGAGGTTAATGGGAATAGAGGTATATCGATTCTAATTGTTGATGCTTGTTTGAGTTTTTTTTTTGCAAAGGAAAAATATTATTATTAATATGCAGAGTACAAATGGGTACTCTAATCTCATTTACATCAAAAAAACTTCAAATGTTATAGATAGATCTCCTGTATCAAAAAATTTCATCGAAGTACTGAAGTAGGAAATGAAAGTCAGTCTGAAAAAGAAGCATTCTCCCTGATCTTTCCTTTTGTCATAAGCCATGACCATACCCTTACTTTTATATCATATGATGTTCTTGACGGATTAGGAACTTCACCATTGAATAAACAATTATTTCTAGAGACCCACATAACCCAAATTATTCCAACCCATAAAATCACAGCATTCGAACTCATAGTCCTTCCTTCAAATATGTCTAAGTGTTGCATCATATGGGGAATAAGCTCTGGTTGTGTTACAATGGATATATTCACCCATTTATAGCAATTACTCCAAATTTGATAAGCAAACTTGCATCTAAAAAATATATAAGATATATCTTCCACTTCATCTGCACACAACACACAATTGATCTAACTGGGCTCTGATACCACTATTGGTATTTTGAAAATAGTTTGATGTGTTAAGTGAGAGAATGAGAGTAGGTTGCAGCTATGTTTTGAAAATGGGATTCTTAGTTGATTAAATATTACATAGGTATAGTATCCTATTTATAGTAATTTGACTCGGTGGAGTAAACCAACATAAGCTTCCTAGAAGTATCTAGTGTCTACTGTCTACTATATTCTAGACGATCTCCTTACTATTTTCTAGAACATTCAATATTATCTTTGACGGATAATTTTGAGAAGCCTCTAGAAAATCTCTAGAATGAGCATCAACTCTCGACATTTTCTTAAATGTCACAATTCCAAACAAAAAGAATCAAGTCGTTTCGGTGGACGTTTCTCGTCGAGTGGTGGTGCTTCTAACCGGAAGAGTGCTTCTACTTCAAAGAAGAATCCAACGGCAAATGATACAAGACAAAAAGCTGCTGCATGGTTTGGACATTTTGCTGCAAAATATCCAAATCGGAGGATCATTACTCTTGTTGAGGAAGAGCTAGAAGATGAGAAGCCGATTTATGACGAAAGTGAAGATGAGTATGAAGAAGAGGAATATGATGAAACATCACCAATCTATGATGAGTATGATGAAGATATCACTTACGAGAATCATGGAGAAGATTTGGTGATACGGCGTAGCCTCGATGCCACCTATGTTGAGGATGATCCATGGCTTCATAACAATATTTTTCACACAAGTTGCATGTCAAATGACGAGGTACGTGGTATTATTGTTGATGAGGGAAGTTGTAAAAATTTTGTGACTACTACTATGGTGGGGAAATTGAAATTGAAGATTGAAGATCATCATCAAACTTACAAGTTGTTATGGCTTCGTGATGATGCTTATCGAATGAATCCAAAGCATCATGTTGGGGTGCAAAGGCAAGAAAAAGAGCTCGTGGATAAAGGCTTGAAAAGGATGAGTCCTTGTGCAGTCCCGACTCTTCTTGTTCCAAAGATAAAGAGCTCTTGGCAAAGCTGCATTGATAGTCGAGCACTTAGTAAAGTCACGGATGCTCCAATTTTGCAGCTTCCAAATTTTGGAAAGGTGTTCGAAGTGGATTGCGGCGCTTCAAATGTTGGAATCGGAGGAGTTCTTAGCCAAGAAGGCAAATCCATTGCTTTCTATAGTGAGATGATGAGTAATTCCTGTCGAAATTATTCAAGGTATGACAAGGGGTTCTTTGCAATTGTTTGCTCTTTGGTTCGTTGGGAACATTTTCTATTTCAGAAGGAGTTTGTTAATTTCTTCTTGAATCATGAAGTTTTGAAACACTTGAAATTGAATCCATGGCATGGTAAATGGGTTGAGTTTTTGCAAGCATTCAACTTTGTGATCAAGCACAAATTTGGTGTGCTATTCTCTTCACCTCATGAAATGGATCTGCAAACTTCGAAATTGAACGTGGTGATGAAAGATCACTACAAGAATGATGCATACTTTTGCAGAATTTGGGAGGAATCTATAAAAGCTTCATTCAAGCTTTTATTGATTCATGATGCTAATCTCTTCAAAGGTGAATTATTATGTGTTTCAAATTATTCTTTAAATCTAACAATGGATGAAGTACATAGTGGAGGTCAACTTGCTGGATATTTTGGAAGAGATGTCAAGAAGAAGTATGTTGAAAGATGCAGGAGTACTTGTCATGGGAAATATATAGGTTTGTACACTCCTTTTCCGGCAATGTTATATCCATGGGAAGATATAAGTATGGAATTTGTTATTGTGTTGCCTTGCGCCCAAAGGAACAACGATTCGGTGATGGTGGATGTTGATCGGTTATCAACGATGTCTCATTTCATTCCTTGCATCAAAACAATGGATGCAACTCATGATCTTTACTTCAAGAAGTTGCATGGGAATTTTCGTAGAGAGATTATCAAGCAAAATATAAAATTAAAAAAGAATGTTGAAAAGCATCGAATAATGAAGGAAATTCAAAGAAGAGTTTGCGTGCAATGGAAGCGAATGATACGGAAAACATTCCAGCTGGGGTAACTTCAAAATAATTCTGGTGCTGATTGGAAGGGATTCAGACATTGAGCAGTATATGGATAAAAAGTTCTTTCAGTCTAGTTTTAAAAGCAACCAACGGAAAGTCATTTGGAGTTTTCTACATGAAGTTATGATCCGTTTTCTTAAAGGTGGCAGGTGTAGAATGATGCGGGAATTTTTAGTGAAGAGTTGGAGCCTGCAGTATTGAATATCTACCTGTCAATGAAGGCCTTAAACTCAACACCTTTGAACAAAATGGTCCAACTATGCAGCATTAACTCTCAAAGAAGATCACCAACAGTTAGTCCACTTCACGAATTTATCTGTTTTTATTGGGAAAGAGTTTTGTTGCATGCCATATACTGTTGGAAAGATCTTGAAGTCTAATTTTCTACAAAATTTTATGAATTTCAAAAATAATATTTCTACAGAAAGTTATAGCCGTTTGACTGAAGTGTGACAGTCTGCACATCACGCGAGAAGTTACGGGACCAGCTCATACTTTGCTATTTTTTGATGGTTCGTCTCCTCATTATGGACATTGGTATCTACATATTCTTAGTCTTTGATTATCTTTCGTTAAGTTTACATTTATTAGAGTCTAAGTTCATATTTTCTATGTCTTGAGAATGATCAAATCTCATTTATGTCTTTTGACTCACTTGGAGGGTTGTTCCAAGTCTTGCCTATATAATGGCATCATTTGTAAGCTCTTAAGCAACCAATTTTCCAAAATTAAACATATTTGAGCTTTTATGCTTGTATCTTGCTCTAAAAACTCTTTTGGTGGATTCCTAGAGTGGGTGAGTGTATCTCTTAGTCTTTCGGTGATTCCTTAAGACAACGAGTTTATTCCAAACTTGTGGTGGATTCCATAGGTGAGGAATTGTATCCGAGTGTGTGCTTGTGTTACCTCCTACTTCTCTAATTTACCGTCTGCATATAGTAACAAACACTAATTGACCATTTAATGAAGTAGTAAAAAAGCAAATGATGTCTTAATCAATTGCCTAAGATGAAAAGTTCGAGATTGTGGATTGATCAACTTTTATCTGTGGCTGCAATTCTTACTGAATAATTGTGTCGCATGAGGCTTCATTTCTCTTTTAATTTCTCCATCTTTTCTAAATGGTTATGTTTTTTTTTTTGTGTTTTTGTTTATCACCAACCTCATTATACTAAAGAAATTTAATACAATTTCATATTTGCAAATAATATAGCAAACAATATTTCTGATACATTCCTCTCTGTGGCCAACTAATGAATGTATCCGTATAAAGAGAGAATAACTAGTATACTGTGCTGGGAGTTCCGTGGCTCTTTTCTAAATTGCTTAATCCTAATGGAATTGATAAACGATAACAGCTGGTTGTAGCTTATACATAAAGCCCGACTGTTGTTTTCTTTTGCCTTTCGTCAGTTAGTTGCAATGATTTGAGATGTCGTTGACGTTGTATATCTTGTTTGAGCTACTCTGGCTTATGATCAACACCTTGATCTTCTCAACACTCATTCAATCTAGTCCCCGATTACTTGGCTTTTGGCTTATTTATATTTTAATTGCCGCTAGCATCTGTGCTGCATTATTCTTCAATTCGGCTTAGTTATTTAGTGATTCATTTAAAGGTATATTGCTGCTCATTTTGCCTCAAGGGAGCACTGTACTTACCAGCCCGTAGAAGCGCATTTCAATTAATTTGTGGGTGAGAAAATTATACAGATCATTTTGCCTCAAGTTATATGCTAACATTGTAAATTGTTATAGCAATCAAATAACTGCTGTAAGAAGCTGATCCTTTAATTTGACATCCCTCATAGTTTGGAAGTACCAAAATTGCAAAATCACTCAACAGCAGGACCATAAATACATGAAAAAAAAAGTTTTAGGACTGAATGCAAATACCAAAATCAAATGGTTCTCCAGTGTTCTTAATATAATTAGTAACATGAATATAGCATTAATAGAAACAAATTACAAATCTCATTATGATAAGAACACAAAGTTTGTGTTCAAAACTCTACGTAATACACTTAATTAATTAATAAAACATTAAAAAAAAAAGTAAACAACAAGAAGCAAAAACAGAGTATTTGAAATAGTTTGCACACACAGCCAAGATATATATATAGTTACAAAAGATGAAAATTATTCATACCAAAATGCAAATGAAAGTACCTGATCACCTTCCACCATGAAGTATCATGCGAGTTCTCTTCTTCTTCCGCCTTTTCAGAATGATTGCTGCTTCTACATACACAAATCTTGCCAGCCATTCAGGCTTTCCAATGGAGACCATCACATATCCCAATACAAACCCCAACATTATGCCACAACCATACCCCATCACCACTGCCTTCCAGGTGAATCCTGCCATAATTCCAGAATCTTCTTCTTCTTCATCATACAGTCCTCCTGCTGCTGGAGGTTCTCTCCCATCCCCACATCTTTTCGTGAGCGGAAAACCACATAGCCCTGAGTTGCCAATGTAGGAGTCGTTTGAGAATGTTTCAAACTGGTTGCCTGTTGGAATTTGTCCCACCAAATGATTTTGTGAAAGATTCAACACTGCCAGAAAGGTGAGACTCGTCAACGTCGGGGGAATCTCTCCTGTTAGCTGGTTGCTGGAAATGTCCAAGTGCTCGAGTTTTGTCATACACCAGAGTGCTTCAGGAATAGTGCCATTGATGTTGTTGTGGGATAGATTCAACAGGCGGAGAAATCTCAGATCTGTGATCGCTCCTGGAATGTGGCCATGGAAGTTATTCCTAGACAAATCAATGTTGGTGAAAATACGCAACACTTTGGTGAACACCTCAACTCCCTTCACTGTTACTATCATGAAAAAATAATGTCCTCTGCTTCCTAGATATGACTCGGATGTTGCATCTTCACCTCGCTTTCTAATTGCTTCAAGTCTTGCGAAAAAATCATTGGGTAAAATGCCAGTGAAATTGTTGTCAGATAAGTCGATGACTTGCAGATCACTTAATGAATTGTTAGAGACAAGGGGGCCGTGGAAGTTGTTAGATTTCAAGATTAGAACCTTCAACGACTTAAGATATCCAAGCCACCATGGGAAGGTGTCTCGTATCATGTTGTTCCCCATGCTAAGAATTGAGAGAACATAAGAAGAGAGAGAAAGGAACGTAAGAAGAGAGAGAAAGAGATTTCAATTGAATGAGAAAAGTGTTTTCTACAATCAGAGAATATATCTTTCTCCCTAATCCACTGAGAGTTGTACACGTGTAGAGATAAGCTCAAATAATATCTTTAATTAACTAACCCATCTCTAACTAATTAACCTTTAACTTCTGTTATCTTAACATGCTCCCTACAATTGGATCGGGGTTCTGTCAAGGAACCCTGAGGACAAGAAAGAGGTTTAGTCAATGCATCTGCAAGTTGATCTTCTGAAATATATCAAACATCCAATTCCTTTGCTTGAACTTTCTCGCGAATGAAATGAATGTCAATTTCTATGTGCTTTGTTTGTTGGTGAAAAATTGGATTAGTAGCCAATGAAGCATCACTGCTATTGTCACAACAAATGATATAAGGAGTCTCTGGAAGAATTCCGAGTTCTGTAAACAAAGAACGAACCCAAATAAGATCAGTAGATGTGGCTGCTAAGCTTCGATACTCAGATTCTGTGCTGCTTCTAGCAACAACAGGTTGCTTCTTCGAACTCCAAACAATGAGATTAGGACCCAAAAATATACAAAATCCACTAGTCGAGCGACGATCATCAAGGCAACTAGCCCAATCAGCATCAGAGTAACCATGAAGAATCATCCTAGGATAGGATTGAAAAAATAACCCGAGTAAGAGTGCCTTGTAAATATCGTAAAACATTTTTGCATGCCTTCCAATGATTAACTGTTGGAGCATGCAAAAATTGACTAAGCTTGTTTACAGCAAAGGAAATGTCAGGCCTGGTCATGGTTAGGTATTGAAGAGCCCCAACTATGCTCCTAAACAATGTAGGATGATCAAAAGGAGTGTTGTCAAGTAACTTAAGCTTGATACCGGAGCAGTAAGGAGTAGGACTCAATTTGCAAGTAGACATCGAAGCTTTACAAAGAATATCACGAATATATTTTGCTTGATTCAACACAATGCCATCTGCAACGTGATGTGCTTCAAGACCCAAGAAATAATGAACTTGACCAAGATCTTTGAGGGAAAACCGATTATGTAACTGTGAAATGAGAGAAGTGATCATGGAAGAGTCATTCCCAGTGATTAAAATATCATCAACATAAACCAAAACCAGCAATAGCTTATCATCATGTCGAAGATAGTAAAGAGAAGAATCAGATACTGTATTCACAAAACCCCATGAAAGTAAAGACTGTTTGAGCTTGTCATTCCACGCCCGAGGAGCCTGTTTCAATCCATATAAGGCCTTAACTAGTTTACAAACATGAGAAGGTCGTGAAGGATCAATATAGCCCTGTGGTTGAGTCATAAAAATAGGCTGAAGAAGATCACCATTTAAGAAAGCGTTATTAATATCAACCTGATATATTTTCCAACCTCTAGTTACAGCAAGAGAAAAAAAAAGCCTTATTGTCACAGGCTTCACAAATGGACTAAAGGTCTCAAAATAATCAACCCCTGGAGTTTGCTGAAAACCTCGAGCCACTAAACGAGATTTAAGCTTATCAAGAGAGCCGTCTGAGGCATAACCCTATAAACCCACTTATAAGTGACAAGATTCATCTCGGGAGAATAAGGAACGAGTTCCCAAGTGTTATTATGCTGGAGAGCAGCATATTCCTCATCCATGGCCTTTTTCCATTGAGAATTTTGTAAAGCATCACTGACAGATAATGGTTCTGAAATGAGAAAAGATGAAGGGGTTGTAGCGACAAATGTCTTTGGCTTATATGTACCAACTTTGGATCGGGTGACCATCGAATGTGAAGAAGTAGAAGTACTAGGTGGAGGAGATGAAGGCTGGATTGAGGAGAAGATGGAGGTTGAATATGCGGAGAAGATAGAGGCTAGATATTTGATGGACCTGGAAGTTGAGAATTTGTGGGCTGTTCAGAGGTGGATGATGGGGGAGTAATACCAGGTAGTGCAATTGGTAAAATAGGAAGTAAAGGAGAGATATGTGAACCTGGTGAAATAGAAAGGGATGGGAAAAGAGAAGAGCATGGAAATTCATGCTCATTAAAACTCACAGTTCTAGCTACATATATTCGTCCTGTAGAGCTTATACACCTATAACATTTATGAAGTAAGCTGTAACCCAAGAAAATACATTTAGACCTTCGAAACTGAAGTTTATGGCTATTATAGGGTCTCAGGTATGGATAACAGGAACCCAAAGGTTTTAAGAAAAGAATACTCAGGCATAGAGTTGAACAACCTTTGAAAAGGAGAGATATGATTAAGAATAGGTGTAGGTAGTTGATTTATAGTGTAAGTGGTTGTAACAAATGTATCCCACCAGAATTCAAAAGGAAGGGAAGCCTGAGCAAGAAGAGTGTGATCGGTGTGAAATTCACCTAGAATTTTGAGCTTAATTGCAAGAATTTATGTGGATTAATTTGGCTTTAATTCAATAACTAAGCATGATTTTAATGGAAATTCTATTTATTGCTTAATTAGTTTGAGAGAGGTATTTTTGCTTATTTTTGCAGAATATGAGTGTTTTTGAGCTTAAAAGAGTGATGGGGAAAACGGGAATTAAATCGGGGTGAATTATGAAGATAAATGTCAAGAAAAGCATGAAGAATGGAGAAGAAAGGAAAAAAATGGAAAATGGGCAAAATGACGTAAAAACATGCCCGTGTTTTTACATCGAGCCCGTGTTTTTATACAATGTGAATTATGTCCAGAAGGCTGAAAAAGTGCATGAAAACACGGGCGGAACAAGAAAACACGCCCGTGTTTTCTTGTTGTACGGCGAAAAGGCGTGTTTTGGTGTTAAAAAGTGCTGATGCAGGAAAACACGGGCAAGTGCATAAAAACACGATCGTGTTTCTATGCACTTTTGTCAAATTTCAAGTGCGACGCTAGGGCTTCCTAAGGGGGGTATAAATACCCCCAAATCTCACTCCTCCAAAAAAAAAAAAAGAACAGCAGGGGCTGCTTCTCCATTACCACACACCCTCATTCCACCAAGTCTCATTCATCATCTTGGAGGCTACACCACACCACCATTCTCCATCTATTTCATTCTCCATTAAATAGTTGAGATCCCTCCCCCTTTCGGGGTGAGGGATCCTTAGTTTTAATATTTTTCTAGATTAGGATTTTATTTGCTTTCCAAGAAGGTGGAGACACCAAGGAATGGATGATCTTCATGAATGTAAAATTTCATTAGATGAAATCTAATCCTACTTATTATCTTTCTATTTTCTATGTTTTGGTGGTTAATTGATGGCATGCGGAGGTGAGAGAGACGGAAGAGGGTGCTGTTAGAGTATATGTTTCCTTTAAGAACACTGCAGGAGAGGTCTAGGCCGACGACATGACCGGTGAAGAGGTCGCAAGTAACGCCATCCCAGAAGCAGCAATCGCGCCGTCTCTGATTCCAAGACATCAGCTTGGAGTTGTTGCTTGGACCATCACCACACATAAAATGCAAGACCATCAGCTGTGGTGGGGGAAGCAGTACTTGCTTCAGTTGAAGCAGCCAATAGCTCTCCTCTTCATGGCACAACTGATGATTACTATTGTTACTAACCAAATTATGTTGAGAAAACCCAGCATGTTATTGCAACAAACTGATGATAATATGAAGCCATAAACAATACCACTTCATCTCTTCTTTTATCTGTCGTTTGGACAACTAAGTTGAGATTTTTTTTTTTTTTGGTTTGAGATGTTTAGAAAGTCTATCTGTCACACCCCAAATTTTATAAAGAGAAAATTTATATTATTTTCTTAAATAATTTAATAAATAGGGCATGACCAACCATTTTTATAAAAAATATTACTGCAAGGAAATAAGAAAAATAGGGCAAGTCCTATAAGTTCTTGCAACTTAATCTTAAAAGAATATTTGAAGAATTTCTGCAGAACTTTAGAAGAAAGGACAGTAAGTCTATTTTTACAAATTCATAATCATATAAACATGTAGGACCTGTCAATAATTTAATAAGTAAAAACTAAACATGCTGAAACACTACTACTCTTTTTAAATAAATGAACAAGTGACTTAGCAAAGAAGAAGGAAGAATTAAAGTAAGAGTCAGTCCTGTAAGTTTGCAATGAGCTTTTAAGAATCAATACCCACTTAAATTCTTAACCTGTCGCTTCTTAAATCCAAAAGTATACTAACTGGAAGGACAGTAATTCACAAGAATGATCAATCGAGAAAATAATGCAAGAGGAAATAAGGTGGAGCTTTTAAAGTATGAGGGGCTGTAGTTGTTTGTATCCCACGTTATAATTTAAAATTCAAACCATTAATTAATTCTCCCATTAAACAAGTAATTAAGATAAGAGTAAAAGTCTCACTTGGCCTCCTCTAACAACCCACTACCCTCTATGTCTCATAACTCCAATAACTGTACAGATGGCAAGTTAGCCTGCAATCTCAATTGACAACTCCTAACCATACCACACGTCTACTGTTTCCACACACACCACTTTAAACTCAATAGCTTTGCATGCATGCTTGGGAGTTAACAAATATGATTTATCAATATGAAATATCTACTAACCTACCTACTAAAATCATGTATTCTCACAAGCAACCCGTCAGACAAGTACTAAAGTTTTGAAAAACACAGATTCATAGCATTGACACAACACACCATCATGCATGCTAACCGACAACACAACATAATCAGTGGATTTGATTTGCAAACTGATTCCATCACCTATGTCATTAATAACCTACAACATGCATCCTACTAAATAAACACGCCAACCTGTGAAAACTTGCAAAACACTTCCGACGGCTCAATAACACATGGCATCAAATTATTAACAATTCCAACAGAACATCGAACGAAATAAATTTCAATTCACTAACCAGAGCCAGAACCCTACGCAAACGTGAAGAATCAGTTCCAACATAAGTACTCAATTAAATAGATAAAGAAATATGAAGCTTGCAGCACAAATATACGCTGCATAAAATCGAAGTTTTATTATTAAGTCTCATCGCCCACAACCCCCGCTCGTACGTTTTGCCACGCTCAACCTACGATAAGAATATTTATCGGGGTGAACAACCACACGCTCAGTGAAGATCTAAACATGCTTACATACATCAAATAATCCATATGCGAGAATTTAATTCACTTATAATACAATCTTATCATGTCAAAATAAGGCACCTTTCGGCCCTTATCCATATAACTTTACGATATCGCGATTCGTTAGTAAGGCACTCCTTCACAGCCCTTACCCATGCTATAGTATGGCACTATTACAGCCCATACCCATGCTATAGTATGGCACCATTATAGCCCATACCCATGTAATATACGATCCCATAACATTCAAGTATGATCATCAACTCATAAGGTGACAACAATTTCAAGTTTATTTCAATTACCACATACGAAATCATCTAAACACATATAAGAATGAAAGAATCCCCACCTTTTAACCGAGTGATGTCTAATGTTCAAGTACTAACGACAATATCAGGGTCTCCTTCGTCACCTACAACATCATGATCGGCCGTTACTACTATAACTTCGATAAACTATTGTACAACTAATC
This sequence comes from Pogostemon cablin, assembly GCA_023678885.1. Taxonomy (NCBI): domain Eukaryota; kingdom Viridiplantae; phylum Streptophyta; class Magnoliopsida; order Lamiales; family Lamiaceae; genus Pogostemon; species Pogostemon cablin. The sequence goes on along the minus strand of CM042998.1, from coordinate 17,217,348 downwards.
TACATATATATATTTACGTAAGGGTTGTAAATTGAGAATATTAGGATTAGTGTTTTTTAAGTTTGAAGTAATAAATAAAGAAGGAAATAAGTGTTTTCTAATTTTCCATAATGATCGAAGGAAGAAGAAAGAAAAAGAAAAGAAAAGAAAGAAAAAAGAAAAGAGAGAACTTTACCTCTCTCTCCATTTGCAAAAACCGTGAAGCGAAGTCAAAGTGTCTAGAGAATAAGGAAGATTTTGGACTATATTCTCACAGCTGGTTGGAAGTAATTACGTGTATCTCTTCGTAGGATTTAACAAACTTTCCGAAGATAATGGAGTTGATAAGTGGAAGATATTATTTTTCTCAATGGATAAGGAGATCACATATTTATTTCTTGGGGAGTAAGGTAACTTATCTGTTTCAATTTAAACTCACGGCTGATAAAATAATAATAATGAATGGGCTGAGTTTGGATGTGGGCTTCAAAGAGTTGAAAACCTTGGCTTTAAAGATTGGGCCATGACAGAAAAATCGCAGTGTGAACTTACGGGGTGTTACATCATCTCATTTTAGAACCATATATACGCTATAATATTGATTCTTAATAATTGTATCATTGACCTTGTCTATGCTGAGTTGACTCTAGTGCTCACACAACTCATGAACAATTTCTCCTTACATTCCCACAACATGGAGGCTGCTACTTTTGATTAAAGATTAAAAAGAATATAGAATTTTGTTATATCTAAACAGTCAGGACAAGTTTGTGGTGCCCTCTTTTTCCAACAAAAAGTTAAATTTGTAAAGGACGTTGGAACTATATTCATAGAAAAGTATACGTCCACGAAATTGATAGCAAGTGGGTCGATTAATTGATATAAGATTTTTATTTTTGAAAAAAAAATTGAAAACATATCATTGATATGGCTAAAATATATTTGGATTGAGCTTAGTTTTACTTTTGATGGTTGTAATTTGTGAATGATAAAAAGTTAACTTTGATTTTAAAGTATGTTTGTTTTGTAGAGTTATGGTGGAATCAGATTTTGAAAAGGTGATGAAATTGTAATACTATTATTTTATTTTTGTGATGGGATGATTAAAGTAAAAGAGAGGAAATAAAAAGTACGGATAGAGTATGTTTGAATTTAAAAAATTGATACATATTCCCTCTATGCATTTGCTTTTAGCATTTAGATTAACTAGCGTTTGAAATCGTGCAACACACGGAATTAATCTAAAATTACAGGAGGAGAAGATTAAATCATGCATTTTAGATAAATCATTCTATCTCTATGTTTTTATAAAATAAGTATATCTTCACATAGAATTTATTAGACAAAAACTTGTGTACAATCGGGTAATTTTATTTTTAAATCCGTAGGTTGCTTGGTAATGTTATACATATTCCTCAATGTATTAAGTTCGTAGGTTGTTTAGTCATATGTTACATTTAATATTCCCTCCATCCGCTTAAAGGAGATTCTTTTTTTTTGTTCGTCTCTAAGAATTTCATTTCACGTTTTACTCACATGGTCCCACACACATCTATTTATGTAATTAAGTGGTTAGGATCTATTTTAGTTTTGTTTGTAGTTTATTATTATGAACTTTTTGGTCTAAGAATAATGTAAATACGAAATCAAATAAAGAAAATTTTAGAAGCACATATGCTTGTTGAAATATTGATGTGTTTCATATAAATTATCTTAATGGAAATTCTAGATAAATCCAATATTTTAATAATTATGAATTGGTGAATAATCTAAAATATTCATAGTTAGAGAATGAGTTATCATATATTGGAATGGTTTTGGTTTCAATACGAAAGACTGACATTAGCTATATAAGAATCGAAGGTGAAAGTCATAAGATTGAGAGTTAATTGAGTGTCGTGCTTCAGTGATAAAATAATATTCTTATATATTGATGAATGATTAGTTTTTTTTAGTATTAATATAAATAAAGGTCAACAACGATAATATATACTACATTCTAATTAATTTTCTGTTCGGTTATTGAGATAGGTGAATTCTGATTTTATTTTGTTCTTTTATTGCAATCGAACAGATAAGATAGATGAATTATGATTCTTGTGTTCGTTATTTTGTAATACTCGTACCCATGTATAAATAAATTATTTCAAACCCGTTTATCAATACCCATTGATTATACATACCCATTTAAAATTATTAAGATGTTAGGACATAATATTAATTCAAAATTATTAATAATGAAAAAAATTATTTAATAATGAATTAATTGTTCCGTACTCGTATCAATTTAAATATAAAATACTCATATTCATACATGTTTCATTAAATAAATATATTATGATACTCATACCTGTCCCAAACCCGTTTATCAATGTTCGTTGATTACACATACCCATTTAAAATTATTATTTTTGAACATAATAAATATTTATGTCTATTAATTATGTAAGATACTTGCTTATTTTATAATACACATACATGTGTATAAATAAATATCATTTAAAATTTAATATTTTAAAAATTCATTATAATATTTGTATCAGTCCCAAAGTCTTTTATCAATACCCGTAAATTACTCATAAGTCATACACATTTAATACTATTTTTAAAGTATTTTTTATTGATTAAAATTAATATTTTAAATCAACTTATACTATTACTAATTAAATATAAAATAAATATATAAAATATTTCTTAATATGTAAAATATATTATGATACGCATACCCGTCTCAAACACGTTTATCAATACCCGTTGATTATAAATACTCATTTAAAATTATTATTAAGATGTTAGTACCAATAATATTAATTCAAAATTATTAATAACGAAGAAAATAATTTAATAATAATTAATTGTTAAGATGTTAGGACCAATAAGAATTTGTCTTCAAAAAATTCGTAAAGAAAATTTTAATAAGATGGAAATTTAAAATGAAAAAATAAAATTCAGCACACATATAAGGAATTATTTTAAATAAGGTATCATCTTAAATTAAATAAGGTATCATATTAAATTAAATAAGGTATCATTATTATGATAAAAAAATTAATGACCAAGATCTATTTTATAATTGTGATGAATGGATAAAATTGAATAATGTGATGAATGGATGAGAATAAAAAAAATTAGTAATCAAAATCAATGGTGTATATTAAAAATTGATTCAATTTTGACCTTTTCACTTTGCTATTATATTACTTTAGATAGATATAAGTATAATATTTTAATGTTTAGTAAAGTGAGATAAATAATATTTTAATATAAATGGGTAAGTGTATTATTGTAATGTGTGGACCATGAAGAGAAAAGGAAGTAGTTAATTTGTATAAGTTCATTTTTACCAAAAAGAAAAATGCACACTTTGTATTGAGACGGACTAAAATGGCAAAGCACGTACGGTTTAATGGGATGGGACGGTAATAGTATTTAAATTGAGTTATGTGCTATATGTACTTAAGAACAAAAATTCAATTACTTTATCTAAAATCATCTAAAAAAACCGAATCATATAAACCGATAATTAATAGACGCATCAAATGTTTAATATTAATTATTTTAATAAGCTATCTCATCAATCAAACAATTCTACCTAAATAATATGGAATTAATTACGATATATCACTTACATATATTATAATTTACATCATTTTTGCATTTACAATTCTATATCAGTGGCAGATAGTTTCTCCTGCTTCTTCTTCTACATGGCTGAAAAATACACCACCATTTTAATGTATGTGTCACGCGATCATAATTGAATGAAGTTCTTATATTCAATTTTGTTTTTGGATGAAAAGATAACCGTTGTAATGCTGTACATTCTGAAACTACTGCATGTTTATGCCTGTATTTTTTGCCAGGTGCTTCATTGGCCCCATGGAATTTAAGATTTATGAGATTACAATTCTAAGATCAAGTTTCAGCAGTCTAAAGGTTCATTTTCAGCCATTTTAGATACTTGTGTTCTGTCAAGCATATTTGTGTTGTATTTTCATGCTGTTTATAGGTAGGTTCTTGGTAGCTCCGAAAATGTGCTGAAATCATTCTCACCTTTTGAACTATTATCCTATTTTTTGACACAAAAGTGTAGGTGAGATCCTCTTGAAGCAATCTATATTAATTCCTCAATGATTTAGCACTTCCATTGTTTATTGCTCAATGAAACTGTTCCAACGGAATATAATTATTTTTTTATATTGGTTTAGGTTTCTTTCTATGGATGCAGACAATCTTAAAAGTGTTGGTGAACTTAATTATTTCTTTAGAGGGCTAAATTTTGTTTATTAAGCTGTGGATCAGGTTTTTGACTTCATTCAAGTCAATAATCTTCACCTTTAATTTTGGGAGGAGAATAAAGTTGTGATATTATTGTAGACAGAGGGCTTTTATTTGTTTAGCAAATTTCATGTTTTGCAGTTGTTCTTCCTGTTGCTGTATGACCTTTTTTCCTGGTTTAGATGACTATCTTAAGTGACCATGTTCATTGAGCTTTTTTTCTATCTGAGAGTACTGAGTAAAATGTATGCCCGTAGCCTTAAGAATGTGTTGTTTATTTATTTATTTATTGAAATGCACACATTGGTTGCCTTTTGAGTTTGAACACTTCTGGTTTACTTAATTTCTTACTTTTAAATATTTGATATAGATATTAATGTTTAAGCGTTCTCAGTTTCTCGAATGTATGATATTAAGGTTGCTTTTTCTTTAGTTGTTTTTGTTAATTTGTACACACTCTGCAGTGAAACCAAGTTTGATGGTGGTTGACTGCTGCTTTTGTGGTTGCAGGTTGGTTTTCTTAATAATAGTCCTTTTCCAAGAATAAGACCAAAAACCTTCTGTTGTTCAAATAGAAGACCCAACCACCGTTATGACACGAAGAAACATGAAATATTACCCCAGAATGTGGATCTTCCACCAATACTTCCGAAGAACAAAAAGAAGCCCTATCCCATTCCTCTGAAGAAGATTCAGGAAGCAGCACGAGAAGATAAGAAGCTGGCACAAATGGGGATTGAGAAACCTCTTGAGCCTCCAAAAAATGGACTGCTTGTATCTGGCCTTATTCCAGTAGCTTATGAGGTATTTGATGCGTGGTAAGTTTTAATTAGAGGGCTTGCACAGCTGTTGCATGTTGTTCCTGTCCATGCTTGTAGGTAAAGAACTGGAGTTGAAAAGTATTGCTACCTCTCAGTTTCCTCCAATTGGTATATTACATGGAAAGCATGATTAATTCTGTAATATTTGTGATTTTCAGTGAATGCTCAGAAATTCATGTTGCTCAATTTGGTCATAACATTCAAAACTGTCATGGACCTACTAGTGGGAGCCGCAAAAGTTTTCACTCATGGATAAAGGGTTCTATTAACGATGTTCTTCTCCCCATTGATTCATATCATATGTTCGATCCATTTGGCCGGAGAATCAAGCATGAAACTAGATTTAACTATGAAAGAATCCCTGCTGTAGTGGAGCTGTGCATTCAAGCTGGTGTCGAGTTGCAAGGATATCCTTCACGGAGGAGAACGGAACCTATCAGAATGATTGGTAAAAAAGTGATTGATATGGGTGGATTTGTTGATGAGCATAGACTCTCCCACCATGGAGCTGGACACTTATCGGGCCCTTGAACGTTTTCCTCCCCCCGCAGAGCAGGAAGTTCCTATGATTGCAGAGGAGACACAGAGAGTATATGAACAAGTGAAATGGGGTGTGACTAAATTGATGAAAAAGTACAGCGTCAAGGCATGTGGTTATTGCTCGGAGGTACATGTTGGTCCTTGGGGTCACAACGCAAAGCTTTGCGGAGAATTTAAGCATCAGTGGAGGGATGGAAAACAAGAATGGCAGGATGCCACAGTGAAGATCCTAATGGACCTCCGTTGAGTAGTGCACTCAAGAGATTCTACGGTAAGGCTCCAGCTGTGGTTGAAGTTTGTATGCAGGCAGGTGCAACTCATTGTAATTATATACATTAGGTGAATATATGAAGTTAAGACTTGCGGCTTTGAAAGAAAGCCTTGAAATTGTGATTAATACAAAAGTTTCTTCCATAGAAATTCTTGTTCAACTCAAAGTCCGTAGAGTGTTGCATGTATTTACTGTTTACTAATTTAGTATAGGCAGGAGTCATTATTTTAGGTGCAAAACTTTTATCATAAAACTATATGTACTTTGTTTACTTTGATCATTCTTTTATAATTTTATCAAGTAGAGTATGCTGTGGAGGCGGTGAAGCAGAGCTTGGTCGCAATATAGTGTTCCAGATATATGCTAAATAAATGTGTTAATTATTAATCTCTGGGAGCCACTGCAAATAAGTCTTGTTTTAGTATCACTTTTTATTAAAATTTTATTACTTCTAATCCATTTCACAAAAGTCTCTCCTCTCTGTCTCAAAAAAATTGACACACTTTTCATTTTGGGTTGTCCACAAAATTTGACATATTTGACTTTTTAAGTACATAGAACTCATACAAAACTATTAATATATATAGGCCCACACATACATCACGCACACCACTAATACAACTATTAATTACATACTCCCCTCGTCCCACCACAAGAGTTCCATTTTACTAATTAGGGTGTCCCGCTACAAGAGTTATATTTCCTTTTTTAGTATATGAGACTCACTTAAATCAATCATTTTATCTTCATAAGGCTCACACACAATACTAATATAACTATCCACTTTACATTAAATTATTATATCTCTCAACTCACTACACATTAAAATATTATATTTCTTAATCTCCGTACAAACCGTAAACGTAACTCTTTTTATAGAACGAATGGAGTATTAAAATTATTATATTGTCAACTAAAGGGTCAGTAACTACTAGGTACAAAATTATCTATGTATTTACTATGTAGTACATTGAGTTTTTAGAATTACTCACTCATAAAAACTTTATTTCTATAGTTCTCATATTACCCATACAATATATACGCAGTCTCATCCCTCCTCTCTCCCCACCACATTCCATCAATCTCAACCCACCTCTCTTTCCTCTCATAAAATCCGTCGTCCGTCGCTGATTGCAGCTCGTCACCGGCCTGCTGCTCCTCCGTCAATCATTGCCGGATTTGCTGACCGCCACCAAAAAATTGGCTCAGTCCGTCATTGGAGGTTCACATCCGCCGTCGTTGTGTGCCGCTGCTGTTCGCCGTCCGTTGGTGGTCGCCGCTGCCGCTGCTCGCCGCCGTTCGTCGCTGCGCACTAGGGTTTCAGTCAACAGTCAGATCAACAGGTTTCCATCTCCGCCAGCACAGCCGGAACCGCGATTTGCTCGCGATGCTAGGGTTCCGCGATCTGCTGCGAGTATTTATGTACACACATGTTCAAATCACGCAGCAAGGCTAGATCGCGATCAGTCAGCCATCCGGCTGAAACCGCCACCCCTACCGGCGATTCTGTATACCAATGTACAGTAATGCGCATTCATCTCTCTTCTCTTGCTATAGAAATTAGGGATAATATTAGGGTTCTGAAGTGTGCATTGAAAACATTAAAATTAGGCGGTGAGCGTTTGGGTTTGGGTAATTTGATCCTGTGAATAGTGCACACTGAACATTATTGTACACTACATCCAAAAGCAACCAATTAAACATTGGTGTACTTTGAAATGCTTCGTGGAGTTTTAATTTTTAGTTCAAGATAATAACTTGGGATTCTGAGTTAACGATATTGAATCTTGGCAAAAAAAAAAATATGATTTTGGTTTAATTTGAACATTGATGTACTCTAAATGTATGTAAAAAGTTAATTTTGCTTCTTGATTTCACATTATCTCTATATAATAGAAACTCTATCTCAGTTTCCATAGAGTTTCGGTATTCATTTTGAGTTTATCTACTCTAAATTCAACATCAGCATTAATTATTTTTGTTTAAAAAATAATATTTGTTTTACGATTGGGATTGGGACTATTCGTGCCGAGAATTACCTGTTGAGATATTTTTATGAACATTAGTGTATATATGTGTACTTCAAAGTATGAAGAAATCAATTGTCGGCGGCGAGTAATCTGTGGGAAGTATGAACATTGATGTGTTTCTGAACATTGGTGTTCATCTTGTTTTGTTTGAAAATTGGTGTACAATGAATTAGAAGCGGCATAGATGTGCAATGGTGGACATTGATTTATTTTGAACATTGGTGTTCATGTCATAATTTTTTTAACATTGGTATACATTAAAGCGTTGGGTACTTTCAAGTTGTAAACATCTGAGATTCCAGCGTGAAACTTATATATGAGTGTGAATTTTTTTTGAACATGGATATACACTAAACGGCGGAGATCAATACTACTGATTCTAGACTTATGGCCGGATCCAGAGGTACTGTGGCAGCAGACAGAGGGAAAAGTGTCGGAGTAGAATGAGCGGTGGCCGGAAGAGAAGGCGGAGATGGCGGCGCGAACGGTGGGGTGGGTGGTGGCGGACCAGGTGGAGTTGCAAATTTACCTCCAGAGAAGATCTTCATTGCTATCTTCATTGCTGAGAGAGAAATTGGAGGGTGCAGTTGGCGGAGGATTAGGGATTTGGGGGATGGAATTGGGCAGTGGGATACAGATGGATTTTTGTTTAAATAATAAGAGTAAATTTGGAAAAATGAAATATTAAAATGTATATCCCTTAATACTTCAATTTGATTTTGTATTTCCTATTAATTAGCCTATGAAAATATGTACCTATTACTAATAATCCCTCTAACTACTAAATATTATACTACTTATTTTCCTTGTAAAATAAAAAGACATACATGTCAGTAAGCACGGAGAGAGTAATATATGTAGGCTTGTAAGGCGAAGTTCGAAGTAGGCTAAGCCCAATTGGCCCATTATTTTGAATTGATTTGAGGTGGGCCAGCTGACGCAATCATGTTGCATTTCATTGAAGAGTAGGTTTAATAATCAATTTTAATCCAATACTCCAATGCTTTATCAAGTCTAATGAATGTATCCGTATAAAGAGATAATAACTAGTTTACTGTGCTAGGAGTTCTGTGGCTCTTTTCTAAATTGCTTAATCCTAATATGGTAATCACGACAGAATTGATAAGCGCTAACAGCTGGTACGGTGGTGCTTATGCCTAAAGCCCGACTGTTGTTTTCTTTTGCCTTCCGTCGGTTGCAATGATTTGAGATGTCGTTGACACCTTATATCTTGTTTGAGCTACTCTGGTTTATGATCAATTGCTTGAGCTTCTTAATACTCACTCAATATAATCCCCGATTATTTGGTCATTCGGACTAATATATTTGCATGAATATGAATATCTATCCACTTATTCAGCGTTGTTATTTTTGTTGGAAATTTTAAGCGAATGGAAAAGCCACCTTGAAATTGTGTTTATTAAATTAAAGTATGTCTATGAAAATACAGTGATTATTGAAAAATTATATCTTTTCAAAAGATGACATTTAAATTTGAATTCAAAATCAAATTCAAAGGTCGCATCAATTCACAAAAAGACATCTTAAAATCTATAAATAGACTCTTCATTTCTATAATTCAAATCTCAACTTCCGTACACTTAAAAACACATGTCGTGAAGGTCAAATTAAGTCAAGTAAAGTCAAATTGTTATAACAATTCGTAGTGAAGAGGATTGTTTGAATATTTTATACTCACGAGTAAGAATACTCGATCGTTGCAGTAGTATATCCCAAGAAATAAAATTATCGAACCACAAAGGAGTTAGGTTTGGATTAGTAAAATACGTGAGCTTATGTTTATGTCACTTTTGTAAGGATGATAGGGGTTTTGATCTTGAAATAAACAACTAAAGCAAGTAGCAAGTAAATAAAATAGCAACTAAGAGAAATGACAAGTAATATGATTAACGAGAAAAGAGAATAGGTGCTAAAGTTCAAGTATGGAAAAACATGGGATTAGAAACATTCAAGCACATTCAATTCATATTATCTTGCAAAGGGAATTCAACTCAATTGATATAGATTAAGGGTAATCACGATTATATCCTAAGCTCCCTTTCGAGTTACAAAAGTTGTAGATCCACTTGAGACTCCCAAAAGCACTTAAGATCAAAGCCTAACATTAACCTCTTCCATCTAGGTACTAATTAACTCTCAATTCTCCCTTAGAAGGTACTAATTAGAATTAACTCTCCCTTTTTGTGTACTAGAGCTAACGAATGGATTGGTTTCTCTCATCGAATTCAAATATCCTTTCGGTCAAACCCAAACTCGATATCTACTCATGACTTTCTAATACTTAAGAGGGTCGTTTCCATCTCACTCCAAGCAATATACACATGAACATTATAATAGCACTTAATTATCATAAATCATCCATTGATCAACAATCTATTAAACCAATAGTCATTCATGAATAACAAACCATGTCATCACAATATCAAAACAATTAAAGCTCATGAATAGAAACCAACATCAATTAAGTCAAAAACCAATTTAATCCACATAATAATATAAACCTAATGTGTTCTTCATATTCTTAATCCCACTAGAGGGATTAGTCTAACATGATAATGGTAACAAAACACATGAATGATTCATTACACATATCCATAGTCTTAAATCCAAATGAAAAACAAAAGAGATGTAAATCTTCCCAAGCAATTCCTTGTAGAGAATCTTCAACACTCATTGATTTCCACCTCTAGCTCTTGAATTCTTGAGGTGTTTAACACCCACATGAAAGAGATGAAGAATGGATGAAGATGATGGTGTAAAATGAGAGAAATGGTGTGTGATCTAGGTGTAGGAGTGAAACCCTTCTGTGGAATATCCAATCTCTCATTGAATGTTAAACATGAGAATATTTATACCCTTTCCCAACTTGGGCCTCAAATTTTGTGTAAACTGGGCTTTAAACACTCACTTACATGCACTGGAAGGTGAAAACCCGAATTTTTGGCCCAAAATAACCTTACTCGAGTTGGTCTTCCTTACTCGAGTTAGCTACTCGAGTCGAGTAGCATATGTTTTAACTCGAGCTACCCAACTCGACTCGAGTTAGCAACTCGAGCTCTCACCTGTTGGGATGTGTTGCGATGCTCTGGAACTTGGAACACCTACAGCACTTAGCTCGACTCGAGCTACAAGTCGAGTAGCGACTTGAAAACTCGAGTTGGCTCTTGGGATGCCTTCTCTGCTCCGCACGGCTTGTAACTCGACCTGGACATTACCCAACATGACTCGACCTGACAACTCGAGCTCTTGCCTGTCAAGTTTTGTCGAATCGATCAGAAACTACAATTTCAGCGGTCCTTAGCTCGACTCGAGTTGCAAGTCGAGTTGGACCTTGCAACTCGAGTTGACTCACTGGACAATTTTTGGCAACTTTCGGACCACAACTCGACTTCCTTGCAACTCGAGTTGGGTCCCCTCAGCCCGTTTCTTGCTCGTTTCAACTCCCATCTCCATTTTTCACATGTTTTCAACATATTTAGGCTCATTCACACACATTTTCATGAAAACATATAACACAACCAAGATACATATAAAATACGGATAAAATAATACGAAAACACATACAAAAAGCCACTAAAATCTAGGTGAAAATAGCAACGATCAAGGATCCTTTGACATCACTCATAGTTTTGAAGAGCCAAAATTGCAAAATCACTCAACGACAAGACAATAAATACATAAAAAAAAAGTTTTGGGGCTGAATGCACCGATATATCAAGTGCACAGCAGTCAAACTCCAAATTTCCTAATAAAAGTAACTAGGAAAAATAAATTTAAAAAAAAAACTTTAAAAGAAAATTGCTCAAATTACAAACTTACCCTCTAAACTAAGGATTATTGGCGGGATTTTTCCCTCCATATGGAGTACTAAAAAAATTGTATCTGCCTATTTATTTTTAAGTGTCCCATCTTTTATTAGGGAGACTATACTCCAACTTGAAACATGTCGGACGTTCCCTCGAAAGTCTGCCGGGAAATACTCCTACGGTTGCCGGCGGAGTCGCTGCTCCGGTTCAAAAGGGTTTGCAAGGCTTGGCGAGGCATGATCGATGATCCATCCTTTATCAAAACCCACATACATAATCAACTCAACCCTCACACCCTCCTAGTCCGAAATAAAACAGGGGCTCCCCTGTTTTCCTTCTCTCTCGATTCCCTCAACGCCATCAAAATCGGTCCTCAAATGATTGAGGCTACTCCGATCAAACAATTGATTCGTCCGGGCGTCCAACGCTTACCGGATCTGTTCCAGGTCGTTGTTGGTGTTTTGTCAAAACAAAAAAAGAAAAAAAAATTCCTTTGGTTTTTGTCCCACATCGGGTGGGAGTTGAAAGGGGAAGGGCCCTCAAGGCTATATATATAGAAGGCCCTTGTTTCAAATGAAGACACACCAATCGGACACACTATAATTTTTGTGTTTGATTCCTCTAAATTTCTTTCTTGAATTCTCTATTTTTTTAGAATTGAGAGAAATAGAAAGGTGTGGATTAATCAAAAATTTGTAAGAGTGTAGGAATTGGGGTCGGGAGAGAGAAATTTTGTGTGATTGTAAAAGTTTCATATAGTGATATTTTTTCGGGTCCTTGGTTTTTCTTCGATTTTGGAGTTTCCACGTAAATCCCTGTGTTGTTTTTATTCTGTTATTTTTTTCGATTATATTTTGTTTGTCCCTAGGAGGATCTGATAATTCTCGGCTTAATCCTCCTTTCACACAAAGACAAGAAAAGAAATTGGGCAATATGGAACCCACTAACCAGGGACTGCCACGTGTTGCCGATACCCAATTCTCCAACGATCGGATGCGATTTTTGCGGGTATGGGTTTGGGTATGATGCTGTTGTTGACGACTATATAGTTGTGGGGTGACTCCATCTTTCTCCCCCGGAAATTTTGTGAACCAAACTCAGATCTACAGTCTGAAATCGGAGTCGTGGAGGGCGTTGAAAACTCCTCTTGTTGGCTTCCATATCGAAATCCAGGTGCCTTCTTGAATGGCACCTTCTTCTGGGCTTCACACGAGAAGCTCGTCGCACTCCATCTTCGTACTGAAAGTTACACCCAGATTCCACTGCCCCCAATAATAGTTAGACCGAGGCTTTGTGAATTTTATGGTTATAAAGATAAAGATGATGACCTTTACTTTAGTTTGGATGTTTTGGATGGGTTCTTGATTTGGAGCTTCCACGATTACTTGTGGGATCATTTCGAAGGATGGGTGATGAAAGATGAGGGATGGAATATACTGTTTTGTGTGGAGCGGTATCAATTTGGTCGAGTTTCACTGAGATTGAAACCCGTAGCATATTTGAAAGAGAAGAGGCAGATTATTGTGGGATGGCTTCCCTTGCATTGATTCTTCTAGAATTTTCCTGAGAAGCCTTGTTCGATTCCATTCTAGTGGATTTGGAGGTGATTTGGTTAAGAAAGGATCAACTCCAACAAAGAAGAGGAAGAGGAAAACCAAAATAACAGAGACATGGTAGCTATTATAACCTTCTTGTTTACTGTTTTTGCTGATTTAAAGGAGATAATAGTTATTACATTTCTTGTTACAATTTCTTACATGGAATTAGGGGTTGGACATACCTAGCAAGTTTCTTGTCTTACATTTGCAGGTTAATTTTTTGTTGCAGGTTGTGTAAGAGATGATGATGAGGAGTGCTGTTATGACTGCGGTGTTGAAACATGTTGGAATTGTGATTTTGAAGATGGTGACCTATAAGAAGCCATCATCTCCTTCTTTTATATATATATATATATATATATATATATAAATAAATAAAAGGAGTAGTAAGTACTTCACTTTTGCCAAAAATCTAATCATTGTAATCTTTAACTAGTTATCTTGCGCTGCTTTCAAATCTTAATAGCCTATTATTGGTTAAAATTTCTTAGGATGTTAAGTTTTGCAATTCAGATTATGGATTAGTTGTGGTTATGAATTAAACGCCCATATCTGCTCCTCATAACATGTGTATTTTTATATTTTAATACATGTTTATGATTTACCATATAGATTTCTAACCCAAATGATAATGACTGTCTTGCCAAATTATAGAAATATGGAGCAATAGATTTTATTTCCATTCTCATTCTGATTGACAACTGGATGGAGTGTGAATGAATAATTTGATTTTGTAAAGTTAAATTTAAGGGTAATTCTGTTTTTATGTGATTTTATTTTTATCTAAAATTTCGAATGAAATTTTTTCAAATTTATGGATGGTTTGAAAGTAGATACTACTCTCTCCCTCCTCCAAGAGGGTCATTTTTCTATTTTGGTCGTTCGATCCAAAGAGTCCCCTTTCCTTTTTTACACATATGGATTCACACAACCCTCTAATACAATTAAAATATGGGACCCACACTTCTACTAATACAACTACCACTACACATTAAATAATAATACTCCTTAATCTACGTGCAAAAAAGCAAATGACCCTCTTATACCAGGACGGAATTAAAATATGGAACCCACACTTCTACTAATACAACTACTCACTACACATTAAATAATAATACTCTTTAATCTACGTGCAAAAAAACAAATGACCCTCTTATACCAGGACGAAAGGAGTATATATTAACAAACGACAAGTATCCTAGTCACAGTTCAGATTTATTCGACATAATTAAATAGGGGGCGACTATTCAGACCCCGAATTTACTAAATAAACCTCATTAATCTATATATTTATTTAAAAAGACATAAATATCATTTTATAAATAATAAAATAATAATAATTATAAATAAATTTCTAAATACACCGCATTTAGATTAGTAAATGCACCCAACCCCCATTCTCTCCGAAGACCTTTGCCAACAGGTTCTACGGCACCCATGCCAGCCCCACCTGCGGCAGTCTTCACCGTCCCCTTCTGGAAGCAAAAATCCAGAATCCCTAAATCCCAAATTAGCACGTTGCTTTCTCCAATTACGAGCGATGCCGATGATGATTATACGATTTCAACAGTCATTTCTTACCGATTTCTCTAATCAAAAGTCAAACTACAAATCCAATATTTTTAACTTACTGTAAATTACAAGTTTTAAAATTTTATTTGGGAAAAAAAAAGTTTTGGCAGCCAAAATCGTGAGTCGCATGATCTTTACCTCCACAAACAGCACATCAACCCAATCTCACCCTACTCCACCTCCCAAATTTGCCTCATTGGTTGCAGACGCAATATGTATTATACATGTTTGACAATCTCTTCTCCCAGCACCATATCATTCAACCCACTCTCTCCAAATACTATGTCATATTCGCATAAACCAACATCGAGACCACCGTAACGGACAGGGCCACCACCGCCACCAAGTGGGCCGAAACCATCACATCCATATACGACGGTACGCCGATGGTGGTTAGGGTCGACGTGAAGTGGCGGCCCCACCAAATCCAATCCATGAGCAACAATCGGCTACTCTCCAACTGTGCATCAACGACGAGTGCCTAATCCTGCAGTTCTTCTACATGGATCGAATCCCGGACTCAATCAAGGGCTTTCTGCTGAATCCCAACTTCACTTCCGTCGGGATTGAGGTGGATGATGATGTTGCTAACCTGAGGAGCGACTACGGACTGGGCTGCAGCAGGACCATGGATGTGCAGGCCGCCTTCGGAGAGGATGGGGCGGAGATGTGGGTCATTTGGATTTAGAAAATTAATTATAATTAATATTATTTTATTATTTATAAAAGGATATTTATATCTTTCTAAATAAATTTATTTTAAATTTTTAAATGAGTGGGATTCGATTAATAAATCCGGGATGCGAATAGACCTTCCAATTAAATATTGGGATCATTGAACAAAGTACGTATTCACAGAAAACTTATGAATCGCATATCCAACCAATCTTGATAAAAAAAAATGTGGAACATTCCTGCGGATGTGTTCTCCAGCTGAGAGGTGTTTGCAGGGCGTGGCGGCGCATCATCGACGATCCATCCTTCATAAAAACCCACACGCAGTATCATGCCCACTCCAACACCCTTTTGATCAGAAATGAATCAGGGCTCCCCTGTATTCCTTCTCTCTCGACTCAATCAACTTAATCAATGGCCCTCAAATCATCGACGCCACCCTTTGCAAACAATTGATCCACGCAACCCTTTGCGAACAAATGATCCATCATCATTTGCCACTCTTAAAAGATCTGCAAAAGGTGGCCTCCTGCAATGGTTTGATTCTCCTCACCCGCGATTGAATTTGGGCAATATGGAACCCGTTAACCGGGGAGTGGCGCCAGATGACCTGACCTGATGCTTCTTTAAGCTCTTTGGGCAGGGAGTGGGTTTGGGTTTGGTTATGGATGGCGATGACTACAAAGTTGTGAGGATTGAGAATGCAAGAGATAGGGAGGATATATAGTCTGAAATTGAACTGAGTTCCATGGTGGTGCTTCCCTCGACGGAAAATTGTACTGGACATCGGCTGTAGGGCATTTGCATCAGATAATTGCACTTGATCTTGGGACTGAAACTTTCTGCCACATTCCACTGCCTCCACTTTAATGCACTTGGACCAAATTTTCCTTATGGATTTTATTTAGATGTATTATGGGTATTATATCCCCATACTTGTTAGGCTCAAAAGTCCAATAACCTCTATCGTACTTGAAGAAAAAGGCCCAACTTGAGACGGCCCAAACGGTATACAGAAGTGAAAAGGGAATCGAGGCGGCCCAAGGAGGTCGCGACAGCCCGAGGGCCCATCGAGAAAAGAACAAAGAGGAACCCGCCAAACAAGGCCGAAGACAAAGAGCACCTTCGGCAGGGAATCTCGGCGACGTCCTTCCTCTGCCTGAGAGCTCGGACGAACACTACAGCACCGGAAGCCTTCCTATCCGAAGACCAAAGGGGACAGCCAAAGCGAGACAGTGAAGAACAAACACCATCATGAAGACGGACAAGTACCGCAGGCTAGAGGACAAGACTAACGGGAAGAAGATGTGTCTTGGGCAGCAATCTTAACTAGAAGACAGCGATTGACTGGCACACCCTGCTCTAACAATCAATGGGAGGCCAGCAAAGGACGAAGACACTCTGCGAAACCCTGCAAAAGCAACAAACGATGCCCAGACTTCTCCTGCAGTTGGTCGGCGTACCGGACAGCCTCATTAAAGGCGGCTTGTCTCCGTCCAAATGGCACGAGGTGATTGGCTCTAGTTTAGGGTTTAGAGGCCATATAAATAGCCTCTCTCACAGAGGAGAAAAGGGGGTTACACATGCTCACTATAGACATTACACTTGTAAGAGAGGAGGGTTTTATGAGTGTTGTTCTAAGGAAGAGTAATAAAATTGGTTGAGTTCTTTGGTGGGAATCGAGTCTTTGATTGGTTTTAATCTCTTTGTTTGTAGCTCTATTATGTTTGATTGTGTTCTTTCTTGGCTTCGTTATTAAATATATTAATCTTCCAAGCACTAAATTAACGATCCAAGAACAGCCATATCAACAAGATGCATTAATGGATGGATATCAGATTTTAAGCAACTGGAGTTCCTTGTCGATCGAGATGGGTGATGAAAGATGAGGGTTTGAACAAGTCGTGGATTCAGTTGTTTTCGTTGAATCGAAATGATCTTCTTGATTGTGATTTATGGGGAAAGAGATTGAAGGAGTCGATGTTACTGATAATTCCTTTAAAAAGTTCTCCATTCATGGCTTCCCCCGTATTACATCTTCTAAAATTTGTCCCGGAAGCCTTGTTCGACTCAACATTGGTGGTCCTAGCTGTAGGAGTCACCTCAACAAGAAAGAGAAAGAGGAAGAGGAGCACTAAGAGAAGAGATGCGAGGTATAATAATACTTTGCCCTTTAACTCCGTCTGATTCTTGCTGATTTAATGCATCCCAATCTTATAAGAAATAAAAAAAATTGTAATACTTGTAAGATATGCATGTGGTTGCAGGTTGAAGTTGTGCATAAGAGATTATGGCGTGCAGTGTTGTTCAGACAACCGTAATTGTGGTGCACAAGAATGTCGACTTTGTGAGCTTCATGATGACACTAGGAAAGTACAAGGTACCTTAATATCCTGCTAACCTAATTATTATAGGATGTTGTAGTATTTTCTTACTGATCTTGTGAAAGAACTGTTACAATGAGCTACAATAAATGCATAAAAGAATGAGAAATTTGATTCAACGTCGTTTATATATGTTGGAATTAGTTGGCAAGCACTGTTGAAACCAACATTACTGTCTGCCTCACTCGGGTGTTTACTTTGCAAGTTGAAGTTGTGTGTAAGAGACGATGATGTAGAAATGTGTTTGATACGGGAGTGATAGCAAATATGAAGACTATTTTGCTTTGTTAAATAATGTCTATTACTTTTGGACAATGACTCTTATTTGCTTGAGGATGAATGTATGGGTGTAATTCAATTCCAAATTCTGAATCCAGTGCTTGATTTATCAAATATTTTGCACACATATCTTAATATCAATATGCTAACACTGTAAATTGTTGTGGCAATATATCAATTAACTGCTGTAAGAAGATCCATTAATTTGACATCCCTCATAGTTTTGGAAGTACCAAATTTGCAAAATCACTCAACGGCAGGACCATAAATACATGAAAAAAAAGTTTTGGGACTGAATGCAAATACCAGCTTGGTACCAAAATTCCAATTTTTTTAATATAATTGGTAGTAACATGTAAATGCAGCGGTGCCCAAAGTATTTCAAATATAAAAAAGAAAATTAAAAATAAGGGACAATTGTTATAACCTAGTTGTTCTGACAGGGGTATTTATCACGAATCTTAACAAATTAAGAAGAAAAAAAAAACTGACTGCATACAATGATATAGTATCTTTATCCACACCGTATATATATAGCATTAATACAAAAAAATTACAAATCTCATTATGATAAGTTTATGAACACTTATTTCCTGAACCATTTGATAATGAGAGTGCAATATAGAGTAGCGAATGTTGTATGTTTTTGTTTATATAGCTACATGAAGTTGGATATTAGGTATGTGTTGAGCTGTCTATTTGTGGAAATCTGTGTAGCATATATAGGACTGTGGCACTTGGGGCTTTGCATGTAGGGTGACTTCGAATTGGTAACGAGTGTCGATGACAGAGGCCATTTTTATATGCTAACGTTGTAAATTGTTATAGCAATCAAATATTTTGCACACGTATCTCGATATCAATATGCTAACATTGTAAATTGTTATAGCAATCAAATAACTGCTGTAAGAAGACCCTTTAATTTGACATACCTCATAGTTTGGAAGTACGTAAATTGCAAAATCACTCCACCATAAATACATTAAAAAAAAGTTTTGGGACTGAATGCAAATACCTTGGTACTAAAATCAAATGGTTCTCCAATTTTCTTAATATAATTTGTAACATGTAAATGCAGCAGTGCCCCAAAGTACTTCAAATATAAAAAAGAAAATTAAAAATAAGGGACATTTGATGTAACCTAGTTGTTCTGACAAGTGCAATGATCACGAATCTTAACAAATTAAGCGAAAAAACAAAAAACTGACTGCATACAATGATAAGAACATAAAGTGTGTTCAAAACGCTACCTAATACACTTAATTAATTAAAAAAACATAAAAAAAAAAAGTAAACAACAAGAAGAAAAAACAGAGTATTTGAAATGGTTTGCACTCACAGCCAAGATATATATAGAGTTACAAAAGATGAGAATTATTCAAAACAAAATGCAAATGCGAGTACCTGATCACCTTCCACCTTGAAGTATCTTGCGAGTTCTCTTCTTCTTCCACCTTTTCAGAATGATTGCTGCTTCTACATACACAAATCTTGCCAGCCATTCTGGCTTTCCAATGGAGACCATCACATATCCCAATACAAATCCCAACACTATGCCACAACCATACCCCATCACCACTGCCTTCCAAGTGAATCCTGCCATGATTCCAGAATCTTCTTCTTCTTCATCATACAGTCCTCCTGGTGCTGTCCCATCCCCACAGCTTTTCGTGAGCGAAAAACCACATAGCCCTGAGTTGCCAATATAGGAGTCGTTTGAGAATGTTATAAACTGGTTTCCTGTTGGAATTTTTCCCACTAAATGATTTTGTGAAAGATTCAAGACTGTCAGAAAGGTGAGACTCGTCAATGTCGGGGGAATCCCTCCTGTGAGCTGGTTGCTGGAAAGGTCCAAGTGCTCGAGTTTTGTCATACGCCCGAGTGCTTCAGGAATGGTGCCAATGATGTTGTTTTGGGATAGATTCAACAGGTGGAGAAAACTTAGATCTGTGATTGCTTCTGGAATGTGACCATAGAAGTTATTCCTTGACAAATCAATGGTGGTGAAAATGCGCAACACTTTGGTGAACTCCACCTCGAATCCCTTCACGGTTAATGTCATGGAAAAATCATATCCTCTGATCCCTAGATATGACCCAGATGTTGCATCTTCACTTCGCCTTTTCATTGCTTCAAGTCTTGAAAAAAATTCATTGGGTAAAATGCCATTGAAATTGTTGTCGGATAAATCAATGACTTGCAAACCACTTAATGAATTGTTAGAGACAAGGTTGTTAGATTTCAAGATTAGAACCTTTAACGAGGTAAGATTTCCAAGCCACCATGGGAAGGTGTCTCGTATCATGTTGTTCCCCACATCAATAACTTCCAGATTAGTGCAATTGACCAAAGATAGAGGCAATGGTCCCTCAAACTGATTGTCATTCAAACCAAGACTAAGCAATTGGCTAAACTTAACTCCTATAAAAGCTGGAGGGATTTTTCCTTGAAGTTGGTTCAACCTCAAGTCAAGAATATAAAGATTGCCAAAGATGTTTCCATCGCATTCAGGAATGGTCCCAGTGAATTTGTTGGTGGACAAATTGAGAATGGAGAGGTGAGTCATGTTACAAATAGATGATGGAATTGTACCCTGGATTGAGTTAGAGTGAAGATCTAAAGACATGAGGAGACTTGGAGTTGGTGCCAGGGTAGGTTACTTGCATTAGTAAGATAGTTCATGGAGAGATCTAAATCTCTCAGGTTGGTTAAATTTTTTAAAGAGTTTGAGAACTCTTTGATCTCACAAGTGGACAGCTTCAACGTGTCTAGACTAGGCGGTAGAGTAAGATTTACAAGTCCGTGGTGGTGCTCTGCTATTGTGTTATGGGAAAGAGAGAGACGTCGAAGCACAGTGAGGTTATAGAAAGAGTCATGCTGGATAATGAGTTGATTATAACTCAATCAACTTCTCCTAAACAATGGGAGTTGAACTTGTCAATTTCTCCAGAGAGCCTATTATAAGAGAGGTCTAGGATTCTTAATGAAGGAAGGGTGAGAAGCCATGATGGCACGGTACCTCAGATTGAGTTACCTGATAAATTGATATTTGATAAGTTTTGAAGTCCTGCTCCTGCTCCCATGGTAAGAGGCCCCCTGTCAAGTTATTTGATGAAAGGTCCAGAGTTATGAGGTTTGACATGTTGGAGAGAGACGAAGGAATTTGAGTTAATGTACAGGAATTGTAGTAGCGAGATGTTGGTGAGGGAGGATGGAATTACGCCTGTCAACCCATTTTCTGACAAATCCACGTGTCAGGTTTTGAAGATGTGAGAAAGCATCCGGAAGCTGGCCTTGTAGATGATTCCTTGAGAGATCCAAGTATGTGAGTTGGCGGAGATTACTTATTGTAGAGGGTACTTCACCGCTCAACTCATTACTCCTTAGGTCCATCTCTGTAATCCTTGTGAGGTTCCCAATTGAGTCTGAGAATTTGCAGGAAGAGAGACGCAGTGATTTTAAGTTGGTCATCAAACATACAGAATCCGACAGGCTCCCTGAGATCTAATTGCTCCATAAGACCAACACTGCTCCTGTTAAAGCTTGGCAAGTTACTTGTGAGGTCTTCATTGTATCCCAAGTTGAGGATTTGCAAGGCAGGCATCTCGAAAATTAAGGCTGCGTAGGTGAGTGAGATGGAAGAGGGTGCTGTTAGAATCTATGATACCGACAAGAGCACTGCAGGAGAGGTCTAGGCCGACCACATGACCGGTGGAGTGGTCGCAAGTAACGCCATCCCACAAGCAGCAATCGTGCCGTCTCTGATTCCATAGGACGAAAGTTCGGCGGCTGTGGAGGGGGAAAGAGTAATTGCTTCACTTG
This sequence comes from Pogostemon cablin, assembly GCA_023678885.1. Taxonomy (NCBI): domain Eukaryota; kingdom Viridiplantae; phylum Streptophyta; class Magnoliopsida; order Lamiales; family Lamiaceae; genus Pogostemon; species Pogostemon cablin. The sequence goes on along the minus strand of CM042998.1, from coordinate 17,195,272 downwards.
AAGCAGCCAATGGCTCTCCTCTTCATGGCACAACTCATGATTACTAACCAAATTATGTTGAGAAAACCCAACATGGTATTGCAACAAACTGATGATAATATGAACCCATAAACAATACCACTTCATCTCTTCTTTTATCTGTCGTTTGGACAATTAAGTTGAGATTTTTTTTTTTTTTGGTTTGAGATGTTTAGAAAGCCTATCTAATTTTAGAACCATATATATTACGCATCCTCAGCTATAATATTCATTCTTAATAATTAATTGTATCATTGACCTTGTCTATGCTGAGTTGACTCCAGTGCTCACACCAACTCATGAGCAATTTCTCCTTAAAGATTAAAAAGAAGATAGAATTTTGTTATATCCAAACAGTTAGGACAAGTTTGTGGTGCCCTCTCTTTCCAACAAAAAGTTAAATTTGTAAAGGAAGGTTGGGACCATATTCATAGAAAAGTATACGTTCCACGAAATTCATAGCGCAGTTATATATTTGGATTGTTTAGTTTATTCCGAAGAAGACATGCAAGTGGGTCGAGGGACTTGACTTCTTACCCGTTTTTGGATCCGAACCATTATTCAGAAAACAAGACACGAAAATCAGGGCAATTGGCAACTTTTTCATGAGCTTTCGTTCAAGGTCATGTTGGATCTCCCACCATACAACGATCTTGCTAACACAAAAAACATTAAGGAGCCAAATCTCACTTTGATTACTTGGAAGATTCCAAGTATATTAAGGTAATCTAATTAAATAGTATTAAATAATACTTCTTTCTAACCTCTTAAACTTTTAGATTAACAAGTTATTTAACTAGGATCTGACAATGTATCTGTGTTCAAAAAACTAGCCTCCAATTATCAGGGCCAGCCATGGGCTCCGTCCGGAGCCCGGAGGGGCGATGGTCCAGGACCCCATTTTGAGGGGCTAAAATAAGATTATATATCTATATAATGTATTTTTAATTAACACTACTTACCAATAGGATATATTTTGCTGGTAAAAACCTCTATGGATAGAATATGTTTGAATTGAAAAAATTGGGTATTATATATTCCCTCCAATGCTGCAATTGTTTTTAGTATGTAGATTAAGTACAATATTTTAATGTTTAGCGAAGTAAAATAATGTAAAGTGTGTATGTGTATTCTTGTGATGTGTGGATCATGGAGAAAAAAGTACTCTCTCCATCCATTATCAATGTATCCATTTGTTTTTTGTATGTGGATTAAGGAGTATTATTATTTTATATGTGGTGGATAGTTGTATTAGTGGAGAATGTGGTCCCATATTTTATTGGTATTAATGGAGGGTGTGAGTCTCATATATCTAAAAAGGAAATTGATAGATTAAGAGTGAACGTACCAAAATAGTAAATTGATAAATTAAGGATGGATAAATGGAGTAATTAATTTGTATGAATCCATTTTTACCAAAAGAGAAATACAAACCTTGTATTGAGAAGGACTAAAAAAGCAATAGCATATGTTTCAGTGGGACGAAGATAGTATTTAAAATGAGTTATGTGCTATGGACGTAGGATTTTATGGACTATTAATAGGACTTTATAATACGATCAAAATAAATGTGTTTTAATTAAAAATTAAAATTTTGATTTATAAGTTAAAAATAAACATAATCAGAAACATCTTGTACTATAGTTAAACTTAGAGATGTCAGTATTACTTGTTAGGTTGGGTTATTCATTCGGTACCCGACTATCGGGCGCGGATAAGGGGGCAAGAATGGATAACGAGTCGAGTACGTAGTACCTGAAACTGAAAAAAATATGCGGGTATTAATAGGGTACGGGTTCTCTCATTATACCCGACCTGAACCAGACCTGATAAACTAAAATTTTATATATATAATAATTCTCACCCCTTTTCTAGGTGTACTTATATCTAATATACACTCCATTTATAATTACTTAAGATCAAAACTTCAATTACTTATCTAATCATCTAAAAAAACCTAATCATACAAATCGGTAATTGATTAGTGTGAAAATCTACATGTTTTGGGTTCGATTTAGCACCGTTTTGTAGAATTTATGTTCGTATTTGAGCATCTTTTGGTTGAATTGCATATATTTATGTTATAGATACATGTGATGTGTTATTTTATGTTTGAAGTGGAAAATGGGGTAAAAAGAGCAAAATCGGAAGTTGGGATTGGAACGGGAATCACTAAAGATGGCACGACTAGTGCCAGCCAAGCTGAGGAAGTCGTGTTGCCCATCCGTGCTCACTAATGCCGATGCTGCCGAGAAGCGCCCAGCATGTTTGACGAGACTTGCCACACCCGTGCTGTCGAGAGCTGTTAGCCGTGTCGATGTTCGTGCCAAGAGCTGTCGAGAGAAGCCACAAGCAAGTGACTGGCACGACTCATGCCGTGTTCTGTCCAGGCCCAATTTTCGTCATTTCGTCATTTTCTTAGCTCGTTCGTATTTTTTACGTGAAAAATCCACTTTTGAGTCAGAATACGAGTTTTAGCAGGCCTCAACTATAAAAGAGACACTCTGGGAATTTTGTTCATAACTCTTAACATCCTTTTCCTGCCAAAATACCGAAATTAAGATCCACCATTTCGTCTACCCATCCCGCACTTGGAGAGGTCATCGATGTTTGCCTACTTGAGAAGAAGAACGGAGAAAATTCAAAATTACGGAAGTGAGAACGGAGAATCACGCCAAAATTAGGATTTTTTTATTCTTTCTTTCTTACTTTTAAATTAGACCCATGTGTATGTTTTCATCTTTAGTCATGAGCGTTGCTTGTAACACCATGGGTTACTATTTTTTTCGATAGTTCTAGGATTTTAAAGGTTTGAATTTGATTGAATTGATGACCTAAACTAGGTTATGGATTTTTGCAGTATTCTTATTTCTTTATTAATGCTTTGATTAAAACTTATATTTTCTTCTTTTGTGATGTGTCATCATTCATGTTTATGTCATTATCTTATGTATATTTATGATTGTTGCTTGTGTCATAGAGGGTTTGGATCTAACCATATAACCTTTATTTATTAGAATAAATAATATTGGACATTTAATATATCTATTAATTATCATTCTATAGAATTTTATTACTTAAATTGTTTAGTAGGAATTGAACTTTATTTCTTAAGTACTTGTAAAAAGAAGTATAGTGTTCTAGTCTTTAATGTAATATAACATGAAGTACCTAAAAATGGAATAGGAATTATTCTTCTATATCTGAGGATTTAAATCAGATTGTGTAAAGTACTTAATTTTAGTTAAGAAAAGAGATTTAACATATATTGCTTTCATAAAATCTGTAGAAATTCTAACTGATTGTCTAGTGATTTAATTTGACCAATATAAATTGGATAATCTAGAGTTATCTTGTCTTCTCTCTTGAAACATTCTGTATTATTTTTTACTTGCTATTTTATATTTTTAGTATTTATTTTCTGCCTCATTAGTTTAATTAATTCCTTTAAACATCCATATTTGTATTATATTAGAATTTTCATAAATAGAATTAAATAGAGAGTCTAAGGGTTCGATAGTTACAATTGATTTCTTACCCTTGAGAATACACTTTTAATGCACATAAATCAATTAATTAATAAACGCATCAAATGTTCAATATTTATTATTCTAATAAATAAAAATTATATGATTAGATCACTTCTACTCATAACGTATTGAAAAATATAATCCCTTATAACATTAGCAACAATCAAATATTCTGCAAAAAATTATAACTTAGTCTACATCATAAATTCAATATAGTTAAAACTTTCAAAACTCCTCTAGCACATGGTATACAAATAGCACAATGACTAAAGATGAAATTTACTTCGTATGTGTATACTTAATTCAGAAAGAAGATAGTAGATAAATACTTACAGCGTGATTCCTGTACAAAATGACATAAATTTTCGAATTTTCGGGAAGGAAGTAATATTGTAGTGAGCGAGCTCAAACTCACTTGACAACACACGGCGGCCCATGGATACTGGTATTCTTCACAAGTAGCGTTTCCTAACCCAAATACGACGCCGTCAAACCTCCACTGCCGCCAGTCGCCGACGCAAGTCTCTTTCTCCCTCCAGGTAACCTAAAGGGAACCAAATAACAAAACTATCTCATTACCTTAGACGAGTGGAACAGGGAGAAGTAGCCACCACCGCTGTAGTTCAAGACTTTGTTCCATTGCCGTCTGACTCCGAAGCTTTTTCTCCCTCGATTTTACTTTTTCTTTTCCCTTCTTTTACATCTAAATTAATGAATTATCAAGATAATCGTGTATGTTTGAATCTTTGATTCTAGATTAATTAAGTAACCCCAATTTGAAATGTTCATGAACCAATTAGGAACAATCTGACTCGGTGCCATGTGAGTACTCACTTCCCACGCTAACACTATTTGGTTTGCCATGGCTGCATAGATTCTTCCTCTGTGTGGCTGTTCGTTTCTGAATAGTAAAATTGATGATTAATGATATTCATTAAATTTGGGTTTTCTGTTATTCATTGCGTTAATTATTTTTGGAGTTTCAAATTTGGATAATATTTCATTTTGTATGAATTTAGGATGAAAATCATAAGTGGCGTTCTGAATTTAAAAAGATGTTTTTTTTTTCCTTCAAATTAAGGGTGAAAATAGTATTTTGGCATCTTTCATCTTTTTAATAAGCTATCTCATCAATCAAACAATTCTATCTAAATAATATGGAATTAATTACGATATATCAATTACATATATTATAATTTACATCATTTTTGCATTTACAATTCTATATCAGTGGCAGATAGTTTCTCCTGCTTCTTCTTCTACATGGCTGAAAAATACAACACCATTTTAATGTATGTGTCACGCGATCATAATTGAATGAAGTTCTTATATTCAATTTTGTGTTTGGATGAAAAGATAACCGTTGTAATGCTGTACATTCTGAAACTACTGCATGTTTATGCCTGTATTTCTTTCCAGGTGCTTCACTTGGCCCCATGGAATTTAAGATTTATGAGATTACAATTCTAAGATCAAGTTTCAGCAGTCTAAAGGTTCATTTTCAGCCATTTTAGATACTTGTGTTCTGTCAAGCATATTTGTGTTGTATTTTCATGCTGTTTATAGGTAGGTTCTTGGTAGCTCTGAAAATGTGCTGAAATCATTCTCACCTTTTGAACTATTATCCTATTTTTTGACACAAAAGTGTAGGTGAGATCTTCTTGAAGCAATCTATATTAATTCCTCAATGATTTAGCACTTCCATTGTTGATTGCTCAATGAACCTGTTCCAACAGAATATAATTATTTTTTTTATGGTTTAGGTTTCTTTCTATGGATGCAGACAATCTTAAAAGTGTTGGTGAACTTAATTATTTCTTTAGAGGGATAATTTTGTTTATTAAGCTGTGGATCAGGTTTTTGACTTCGTTCGAGTCAATAATCTTCACCTTTAATTTTGGGAGGAGAATAAAGTTGTGATATAATTGTAGACAGAGGGCTTTTATTTGTTTAGCAAATTTCATGTTTTGCAGTTGTTCTTCCTGTTGCTGTATGACCTTTTTTCCTGGTTTAGATGACTATCTTAAGTGACCATGTTCATTGAGCTTTTTTTCTATCTGAGAGTACTGAGTAAAATGTATGCCCCTAGCCTTAAGAATTTGCTATTTATTTATTTATTTATTGAAATGCACACATTGGTTGCCTTTTGAGTTTGAACACTTCTGGTTTACTTAATTTCTTACTTTTAAATCTTTGATATAGATATTAATGTTTAAGCGTTCTCAGTTTCTCGAATGTATGATATTAAGGTTGCTTTTTCTTTAGTTGTTTTTGTTAATTTGTACACACTCTGCAGTGAAACAAAGTTTGATGGTGGTTGACTGCTGCTTTTGTGGTTGCAGGTTGGTTTTCTTAATAATAGTCCTTTTCCAAGAATAAGACCAAAAACCTTCTGTTGTTCAAATAGAAGACCCAACCACCGTTATGACACGAAGAAACATGAAATATTACCCCAGAATGTGGATCTTCCACCAATACTTCCGAAGAAGAAAAAGAAGCCCTATCCCATTCCTCTGAAGAAGATTCAGGAAGCAGCACGAGAAGATAAGAAGCTGGCACAAATGGGGATTGAGAAACCTCTTGAGCCTCCAAAAAATGGACTGCTTGTATCTGGCCTTATTCCAGTAGCTTATGAGGTACTTGATGCGTGGAAAGTTTTAATTAGAGGGCTTGCACAGCTGTTGCATGTTGTTCCTGTCCATGCTTGTAGGTAAAGAACTGGAGTTGAAAAGTATTGCTACCTCTCGGTTTCCTCCAATTGGTATTTTACATGGAAAGCATGATTAATTCTGTAATATTTGTAATTTTCAGTGAATGCTCAGAAATTCATGTTGCTCAATTTGGTCATAACATTCAAAACTGTCATGGACCTACTAGTGGGAGCCGCAAAAGTTTTCACTCATGGATAAAGGGTTCTATTAACGATGTTCTTCTCCCCATTGATTCATATCATATGTTCGATCCATTTGGCCGGAAAATCAAGCATGAAACTAGATTTAACTATGAAAGAATCCCTGCTGTAGTGGAGCTGTGCATTCAAGCTGGTGTCGAGTTGCAAGGATATCCTTCACAGAGGAGAACAGAACCTATCAGAATGATTGGTAAAAAAGTGATTGATATGGGTGGATTTGTTGATGAGCCTAGTCTCTCCCACCCTGGTAGTTTAGGGTCACCAATCATGGAGCTGGACACTTATCGGGCCCTTGAACGTTTTCCTCCCCCTGCAGAGCAGGAAGTTCCTATGATTGCAGAGGAGACACTTAGAGCATATGAACAAGTGAAATGGGGTGTGACTAAATTGATGAAAAAGTACAGTGTCAAGGCATGTGGTTATTGCTCGGAGGTACATGTTGGTCCTTGGGGTCACAACGCAAAGCTTTGTGGAGAATTTAAGCATCAGTGGAGGGATGGAAAACATGGATGGCAGGATGCCACAGTGGATGAGGTGTTTCCACCAAATTATGTTTGGCATAGTGAAGATCCTAATGGACCTCCGTTGAGTAGTGCACTCAAGAGATTCTACGGTAAGGCTCCAGCTGTGGTTGAAGTTTGTATGCAGGCAGGTGCTCGTGTTCCCAATAAGTACAAAGCTATGATGAGAGTTGACATTGTGGTGCCAGTAGATGAGGAGGCTCGCTTCGTTGCCTAGCAAGGTGCTTTGTTGGTTGTGCAACTCATTGTAATTATATACACTAGGTGAATATTTGAAGTTAAGACTTGTGGCTTTGTAAGAAATCCTTATAATTGTGATTAATACAAAAGTTTCTTCCATAGAAATTCTTGTTCAACTCAAAGTCCGTAGAGTGTTGCATGTAGTTAATGTTTACTTATGTAGTATAGTCAGGAGTCATTTTTTTGGGTGCAAAACTTTTATCATAAAACTATATGTACTTTGTTTACTTTTCATTCTTTTATAATTGTATCAAGTAGAGTATGCTATGGAGGCGGTGAAGCAGGGCTTGGTTGCAATGTAGTGTTCCAGATATATGCTCAATAAGTGTTTTAATTATTCGTATACGTACGAGTCTCTGGGAGCCACTGCAAATAAGTCTTGTTTTTCAGCTTGCCGACAGTGATCAGGTTAATATGTGTTTCGTTTTCAGTGGTTTCGTTTTTATTATTTTTATTATGTGCTAATGTCGTGATTTGTCTATCACACTGTGTAATTGAATGGATGGTTTTAGGATTTAAAGCCTGGTAATGGTGGAAGCTACAAACAGGTACGCTTCTTGTTTTCATTAGTGTTTTTCATTTTGTTATCTATGTTTATATCATCCTAAATCTCTTCTCTGTCATTGAATAAGTTGTGTATTATGCTTTGGGTTAGTATGCTTATATGGTACTAGTAAATTCTATGATTTTAGAGACTTGAACCTTAGTTTTTGGTTACCTATTGGCTGCTTATGACATATGTATGCTTTATTGCATTTATAAAGATGAGATCCGTGGACCGTGAGAGTGGAAACTGATAGGGCTTATCAAGGAGGTCCACTTGAATTCCGTCAAGTTTGGGAGGGGGAGTAGCAGCTGATAAGATTTACTAAGGTGGTTTTACTCTTGATTTTTTTATAATTAATTTCTCTTATAATTATCCATAGTTATGCTCCATCATAAACTGCATAGTCTGACACAAGTGAATGCTAGAGTGTTCACTAAAAAATCAGGGTGGTGTTGGAGAAGTTCCCTTTGTTTTTGGTGGTTAGAGTGATTTTGCTTATGACTGCTATAAAAATTGCATCACTAAGTGCCCACTCGATGTGATGTGTTTCTATTAGAATAATGTATGGTACATGGTGATGTGCTGATCTGCACTGCGGTCATTGAGAATTCTACTGCATCTTCTATAACATTTCCTTTTTCATTACCTGTATAAATTCTTCTTAGTAATCTTGATGAACAAATTTAGATATTTGGCTGTATAATACTATTTGCTGATAGAATTTGTTTCTCCATCTTTTTATATTGTTTGCCTTTTTTTATCTATTTTGATTTCCAATAGGTGAGCTCATGAAATATTTGGGACACTTACCACCCTTACTAAAGACCCGTACATTATTGAATATCATTTTAAGCATTGGAACTAATAGGATATGAATTGTTGAAATAACAGGTCGAGCATCTTTGATGCCAAGGCTGGGATTGTTTTGTACGAGAACTATGTCAAGTTTGTTTCGTGGTATAACAATGAATGGGGTTGCACGTTATGCCTGATTGAGCTGCACGTTTGGAAACTTTGCTTTGTCGAACAACTATTATGTCTTTCTTGGTGAAATACATATTAGCTGAACCCATGGTCACTTTGTTTTGCAGAACAAGCGTAGTTGATCATGGTACTCACTTATGTTGCCACAGTTGACAGGGTGAATTTTCTGACAATTTGAGTTTGTATTAAGATTTGAGTCTGTTGGAATTGGCAGTGTGGGTCGTTCTCTTTGTTTTAATGAGCTTTGTGGCTTTTATTTCTATGGAATTTGATCTCTTATGACATCAATTTATGGTTTGTTAGTCAAGTTTTTACATTTAAAACGAATCATTTTTTTACATTCTTTTTATTAAAATTTCAGTGGTAACAGAGGGTTTTATCTTCTCTAAAATTAGGAAAAGATATGATATTTTTGCATAATGTAGAACACAGTAACTCTTATGGTTAAATATATTGATCTTGTACTTCTTATGCACTAATATGCACACAAAATTATGTACAAAAATAAAAAAGTTTATAAGTCGATTTTCAGTGTATATAGTGGTTTCTGCGTATGTAGTTGCTAAATTCGTTTTTTCATTAAAAATGCGTTACTTCTAATCTTTGACATCGATTGGAATTTTGCAGCTGTCGATTGGAATTTCACCCATATAAACACGTTCAATAATCACACAATTTCGTCTTGTGCGAGTCGCATGAATATTTACTATACAGAGGTTTTCAGAAATATTTATAGTTAGTGGCATAAAAATTAAATGTTAAAGGTAGTAGAAAACATTAACGATTCATTTTAAAAAGAATAATTTAAAAAGAAAAAAAATTAATGTAAATTTAAATTAAATAAGTAAACCTCTTACTTGAACCAATACCTCACATGTGAGGGGCCTGCCTGATCGTCCATTGATTAATTGGTAACTTTAATCTATCCAAATATAATTATAATTAAAGTTGGTCTCCTGTAAATTGGGTTTGTGAATTAATGTAAACCATTTGGTCCCTTTAATTTAAACTCTATCAATACATAGGTATAATAGAATTGAAAGGGGGAACAACAGTGAACTCGATTTACACAAATGTTTGCCATATAATTGCACCTTATGGTATCCTACTTTTAATGCATTGCAATTTATTGTCTAATGTTAGTTGAATACTATATATAATTTTAGGAAGTTCAAAAATATGCTATAATAATTTCTCGAGACCACTCTGGACTCATAACTGAACATGTGTGACAGAGTACAGCATTGGCTCATTTTAAGTTTCTCTCTCTAGAAGGTAGAAGAACAGATTGAAGCACCAATGGAGGCAAGTCAAGTAAGTGTAACCAACTGTTTATGTAGTCAATCCATCTTGAAAGAGTTTTAATCTACAACCACCAGAATCAAACACGAAATAAGAAACATCAATTTGATGAACCTACCTAAGACAGTTGGGAAGTGTTAAATCTCTCCAATGAGCTAATAACTTATTTGGCAGCATCAGCTCGACGAAGTCTAACCTACCTGTAAAGATCACCAACCATTGGGAAGATTTGATGATTTCAAAAAGGAAGATGACGTTGAAGAGGAACTTACGTAGTGATCTATAAGACTATAACTCATCTTTCTGCGCTTGTCCACCAATGGCCGGGAAAATCCAACTGAACATTTTCCAAAACACATTGGTTGGAGTGTTCTGATTTGACTTTTCAGATGCCACTTCACAAATATCATTGTAATTGTGCTTCAAGTGAGGAGCAGCTATTTTTTCCTGAGAGATCATAAAATCAAAGGTTGACCTTAAACAAGCACAAATTCACTCTTTGGACTTTATTCAAGAATACCAGAACAAAATAATCATACCTTGAACACCTCGAAAGGGCAAAAGTCGGAGTTCCCACACCCCTATTTGCAAAATTTGAAATGAATCATCAGAAGCTTAAGAAGCAATTAAGGTGATTATAAAAGGCTAATATAAGTTTACATCTAAGGGGAAGGGAAGAAGTTTAAAAAAACATATTTACTCATTGGCAAGTTTAGCATTGCAAGTGTCTAACCCTTTTGGATATCAAAAAAGTGAAACATTAAAATGGCCACCCCATTCTTAAAAACAAAATATAGCCACTTTGCCCCTGAAAACACAAGATATCTTCAAGATAGTTTTTCTAAATAATACTTCTTGTCTTCTAAACTTCTCAACCACCTAGTACCTCTCAATAAAAAAGCTTTTTAAGTATCTTAGTCCCTTTCAGGCCTCAAGTGACCGTGTTTCATTTTGAATGGCCATTTTCCATTTTAATACAATTGAAGTGGCTCAAATTCTTGGGACCTCTGGCAAAAATTAATATAATGCAAAACTAGAAACAAGAAACAACAAGCTAAAATTTTCTAATAATATCACAAGGTTGAAAACAAAAGTTTAATAAGCATACCGCTAGTGGAATAGGATGTTCATTGTGCAGTACGTGCACAAAGTATTTGCTCGTGTCATTGGCTGGGCAGCTATATAGAACAAGCATGTTATTCCCAGCAAATGGGGCAACTGTACTTCCATGCCAGATTCTCTTTTGCGGAGGTTTAGGAGGTAGTTGTAAAGGTTGTTCTTTTAGTATTTTATCAAATTCTGAAAATCCAGCAGAAATAATGTAAAGGTCAACTGTAATCAACGAGCAATATATTTAAAACTGAAGGAAAAAAAAATGAAAAAACAATAATAAAAACCCTTATGGAACATAAAAACAATTGAAACTCTAACCAGATCCATCGAGAAATAGCCCAATCAAACAGGAAAATGGAAGCAGTGTTTCTGCATGAGCAAATCTTAGCCTGGCCAATTCATAGCTCCCATGAACAAGTCCACCTAATGATTCAGAAAATATATAAAAATCCAATAGACAGATAAGAAGGGGGTTGGATGTTATCCTACACGATAATTTAAAGATTTCAAATAATGAAAATAAAAATAGAACATTTATTAAGTATACTTTGAAATCTCTCAAGTGAGAGTAAATTTCTAAGGCATCTGTAATGGACCTTGAGGCATAATCTTTATTAATTTCTGTTTTATAATTAATGGATGCATCCTGATGACACAATATGATATGCAACATAGTAATAACTAGATAATCCTAAGAAGTCAACTGTGATATATATGCAGAAAGCATCCATTTTAAACATTAAGCAATCTAACTTGAGCAGCTTGAACCTAAATTTATAGTCGCGAGGAGAAAAATAAGGACATAAGTTATGGATACTACCAACCTTTAGTTGATAACTTTCATGCCTGTAATGAAATAGCCATTTTTCTTCAAAATCAGTTATTGTATTAATGAATCCATTGCCTATATATATTCAACAATATCTGATGACTATAACTGTCTCCCCATTATCCCCTAATGTTAAACCTAAAGATGCTGTCGAAACAGCAAAAGTTCTCCCAGCCCCTCCCCAAAGATATAATGAAAAAATAAGACATCAAGGACTCTTTTAATTTTTTCTGGTGGGGTATATTGAAATTGATAAGGTTTTAGATTGTGAGAGTGACTTGATTATTTCAAGTGATAGATAATTTCAATCACGCGACCCCTGCGGGATCAAAATAATGTAAATAGTACATAATTTTAAAATAACATCAGGTTTCGTATTATCACTCCATCTTCCGTCCTTCACAGTACACAGGGAGCCCTACACTATTTTAGAAGATCGATTCAAACTCTTTTTTAGGAATTGTAATGGATTAGTCAGAAGAGTGTGATTGTTAAGTGGAGAGTAGCTAATGGAAATAGAAATCATGAACTTATTGTGTGGCATTAATGCATACCAATTACCAAGTATTAAGAATGGGAAAAATTAGCAAAGTAAATGTACCCCAAGTAAAAGAGTGAAGAAGAAAATATTACTTTCTTTAGCTTTAATAGCTTCCTCCATTGACTGGATAACATCTTCAAGTAAAGGAACTCCCATCCGATAATTCAATGAATTACCATAGCCTTTTAGAATGAAAACCTCCAGATCATCGGTCCACTCCAACAAATCAACCTACAAAGAACATGCTTACAGGGAAATATCATGAATCATAATAAGTAGAGTTTTAAATTTCATAAGATGTGACCTTGTAATATTACTATAGCTTGATGAATACTCCCTCTGTCCCGTCCTAATGGTTACATATTTCCAATTAAGGCGTCTCATTCTAATGGTTACATTTCTCGTTTGGTATATGGGACCCACACAAAACAATTAAAATATCTTTATGGGACCCACCTACAGCGCTAATACAACTACCCACTATATATTAAAATATTATATCTCTCACCTCAATACACATTAAAATACTATATTCCTTAATCTCCGTGCAAAAAGCATACATAACCATTAGGACGGGACAGATGGAGTATTTTTTTTAACTAGCATTGTAGCAGTCTTTTTTTTTCTTTTCTTTTCTTTTTTTTTATCTTAGACTCTGTTTACGAAATATACCATCTTAGTAAAACTTATTTTAAGGAGGTCAGAGAAAACATGAGTCTTGTCTCATTTACAATTATTCATAATTACATGAAGGAAACTAAGTGAGCATACCTCAGATGAAGTAAACAGAGCACAAGCTTGATCAGTTGTGTTCAGTAAAGAAGCTTCCTACAAGTAATTGAGCATACCTCAGATGGAGTATTTTTGAGCAAATATTCCTTACTCATATTTCAATAAATAATTGGGAAGCAGGACAAAAGTATATATTACCTGCTTGCATAAGAACCACAGTGAGGATACATCTTGTCGTGTGAAACTCAGACCCCAACGAGCAACTAAATCCTGGGCTATTTTATTTAATACGGGTTCCTTGAGTTTATCAACAAATGGTTCCTGACTTTTCCGGATAGCCTTTTTACAAACATCATGCATTAGACATATTTAAGTAGTCAATTGAATAAGCATTAAGAAAGTAATTTGTCTTACAGTTGCCAACATTTCTTGATAGTTTTATGAGACTAATAATCAAATGTAACAGCCAATAAGCAAATTAAGAAAACAGTACACATTCCTAGCTAAACTTAAGCAATGATTCCAGAATATGTAAAAAAAAGAAATTCAAGCCATTCCAGACAAAGAACATTTTTTAAAAATAAAAATAAAAACTCCAAAGCACTCAACAAAATTTTCCATCATAACCTAGTCCACACACAACTAACAGAATATTGCAACCAACTATAGCAACACACAACTATAGCACCATGGTTTTTTAGTGGTCTGTCATCATTGATATGGATCAAATAACAGCACACAGTGCAACTGTTAGATACAAATCTTGATGATGCCTTAAGCTGATAAAAATAAGTTTTCAAAAGAAGTAGAATAACTTCATGAGGTAGACACTGCATCACAAAATGTAATAATTGATTTGAAATCAGCCTCAAAATTATTGACTAAGGTAATTTAAGCAATAAAATAGTGGTGTAAACAAAGGATTGTGCAAAACTTTTTAAAGTAGAGCGCATAAACCATTTACCTCCTAAATAAATAGATTAGTTATAGTTAATGACCTGATAAAAGTTATTTAAAATGCAACGTAAGTGTGTACGCATTGATATAGGGGCAGACAAGACAAGTAGCATGTGATAGCAGTGGAGCGCAATGTTTTCATTAAACAAAATGTCAAGGGACAGACGTTACCTTGTAGTTCTGACAGCAATCATGGAATCTTAACTTTATATCACTTGCACGACTTTCACTGATAACTGCAAAAGCTCGATGACGTCCAGGTCCAAGCTTTCCTCGATTACTAAAGAGTCCCATGCCAAATGCTACAGCACTGGCCGAGGCACGAGGAATCTGAAATTTATCCATCAAATGATGACCAATCAAAATAGTCATGCTCAGTCATCACAGTTATCAATCTTACCAAAATTAACTAAACACGTGCAAACAAAGTCAAATAACCAAGGTGCAGATAGAAATCACCACAGAAGTTGCTAAGTATCATTCAATTACTTCTAATGAATCACACTATGCAGAGTCAATTTTCAAGTAGTTCTGCCATTTAACAAGAGGTAGAATACAAATAAAAATATATGAAAAGATCAAATTAAAGTATATATTTGTAGCCTCATTCATAAGTTAGTAAATATAAATAGATATAAAATGTATGGCACGTATGAATACCTGGGTGGCTTTAATCGGATATATATCAGGATGGTAATCCTCATTAAACAATTCTGGAAATTTTTCTCTGGTTCTAATACCTAGTTCATACAGTTCATCTTCTCCTCCGTTAATCAACTCTCCACCCTTATGCTTCCCCGTCCAAGGAGATTTCCATCCCCATAACCACGCAGGAAGCACAGTTTTTTTCTGTTGTTTTACGTTTTCTAACAGAACTTTGAAGCGAGAGGCCAAGGCATCTAGTTCTTTCAACTTTTTCTTAGTGGGAGCTCGAGTTCCATGCCTTGCCTGTCAAATGAATCATAATATCAAGTCATTGTCGTAACAAAAAAGGAAGAGCTGATTCAAGAACACATGAAAATTGGACAGTGGATTTAACATTATTGATGTGCCTGTAAAAGAAATATTAGCATACTCCAACAGTGCAAAAAGTAAAGACGTGATGATAGTATATTAAAGCTTTAAGTTCCTGAATATTAAAGTGAATTGCTGATCTATTTTGAACAATAGCAGCTTGAATATAAAGTAAGATACATCAAAGATGGTGTATTAATGCTTTTAAATTGCTGAAATTGGAAGCACGTGTAGAAATTATTTACATTGATCCATTGAACAATGAAGTTCCTGAATATTAAAGTGCATTGCTGATCTATTTTGAACAATAGCAGCTTGAATATAAAGTAAGATACATCAAAGATGGCGTATTAATGCTTTTAAATTGCTGAAATTGAAAGCACGTGTAGAAATTATTTACATTGATCCATTGAACAATGAAATGCTGAATCTACTTGACAGTTCAATCATATCTTCAAGAACTTGACCATTTCCAATTCCTACTGTATACTTTCCAGACATGTCTTTTTGAAATGCAGAAGATATAATAATTCTTAAAATACTTCAGTCTAATGACATGGTGCAGGATTAAATGATAAAATAAACTTAAAAACTAGGGTTTCCTCATCATCTGCACTTAGGTCATAACTGCTGGAGAATTTCAAGTTGAATCAGATTAAAACATGATCAAAAGCATAAACTCAACAAAATATCTTGAACTCACCATTGCACAATGAAAATAAAATATTTATCAGCAATCATCATTAACCAAAAGGCGTTGAAACATACACAAAATCTACATCTACAGAACGAGAAAGAGGATTACCACAACATTTAAGTGAACGGGTTTACATTGATCGGGAATATTTGAAGGATTATATGAATTCTGAGATATTTCCTTGGAAACGAGATACCTGCACAGTTTATATATGAATCGATTAGCTATAGAAAATTGACCCAACCTAAAAAAGCAACAAAAACATACTGAGAGTCACTAATTAATAAATTTAAAAGATAAGCTCCAGAATGAAAAATTTTAATACAGGTTAAATAAATTATGATCTGAGAGCAATGCTGCGGCTCTTTTCATTCCAGTCATTTATACTGTGCCCCCACTCTTTCATTTTCAGAGATTTTGGGCGATTTGCGTATTACAAAGATTTACTCTACATTTCCATTTCGTTCTTCTCTGTTAGATGCTGCATATTTTTGCGCGTCTTCATTCCATTCTCTGAGTTTGAGCTCGTTACTTCCATATCCAGAATTTTTCTTACTGGAAAAAAATATACCAATCTTTTTTTTTTAACGGCAAATGAATCAAAAATTAAATTTATAACAGAGCCATAAATTCCCCACTATATCCACAAAGCTGAAACTAGCGTATGCTGACGCCATTGCAACAATTAACCACACTACCGAAAGCTAATTTAATCGAGAAAATTATTGAAATTAGAGTGAATTACACATGATTGTAAATCGGTAGGACCTGGTAGCTGTGGACGCATGGCGGCGAACGTCGAAATTTTCGTCGGTATTAGAGAGAATAGCCACTGCATGAAACAATAGGAGAAGAAGCAAGACGATCTGCGGATGGAAAGCCATAAGTGAGCAGGTGCTAGAAATTTGAGTGTTGGTTTTGTTGCATAAAACAGTTTTTGGGGAAATTGTACTTTTGAAGAAGACGTGGGCATTTGTGGGATTCGAAAATGTGAGTGGGTTACACTTGGCAGATTTCTAGTGGGTGAATGATGTAGAATTTCTTTGCTGTCAAGTTTTCCCCAAAATAAACCGTTATTTCTTTTTTTCTTTATTTCAAATTTGGGTACAGCATCATATTATTTGGAGATGGCTAATTCATATGTGCATGCGGCGTTAATTTTCAGAAACATATATATAATTATGAATAAAAATATATAAATTTTGGAGTCCAATTGCAGTGCATCGAGTATACTGGTGTACCTTGATAATCTAAATCATTAGATCATAAATATATTTAATTATAATCACTAAATAAAATAAAGTAATTAAAATTAAAAACAGTAACCACCCACTAACTACCTCATTTACTCTATAAATTCTCAGGTGCACCGGTGTAACAGATGCATCACAGAATAATCCTAAATTTTGTTATCGAATATTCTTTTAGTTTTTTAATGAAAAATTGAGTATAAAAAATTATATCATTATTAAGAAACATGTATAAATTATTGAATAAAAATTATATACATATGGGTGCTAGTTTTTTTAATGAAAAATTGAATGTAAAAAAATATACAATTATTAAGAAATAAGTGTATAATATTGAATAAAAAGTTGAGTTGGTCTCTTGTATTTCAGGTGCACAAAGTATGTAAGAGTACATCATTTTTTTTAAAGGGTATACATTTTAATTAATAAGGTTACATCATTTTGTTCTAAAGGGTATACATTTTTTATTAATAGTATTTTTTCAGAAAATAAAGGATACACATCTTTATACTAAAGGATATACAATTTAATACTAAAGGGTATGGACACACGGCGTACTCTCGGGGGCACACAAGTAAATGCCTAAAAATTATACATATGGGTGCACGCTTAAAACCGAGTGCACCGAATATCAACTCTTTGGAGATCAACAGGAGTATTTAATAATTATTAATAAAAATATAAAACATAATTAATTATTACTAAGATACGACGATACCCAACGAATTTCAATTGTTTTGCTTAATGAATCGGTCAAGCTTAAGTTTGAACAAATAATTTTATAATCGATTCCAGTTCATTATATTATAGACTTAATACACCAAATCAAAATGAACTCAATCTCAATTCTATAACGCTCAAACATATGATACTCAAACTTGCTTTAACTTGTTTGACACCTTAAGGCATTAGTTGAAGATTAGCACATATATAATATAAAGGTATTTATGGGGAAAAAAAAGGTTTAAACCATGTTTTTAGCTTTTGCATTTAGGGAAAACATTATTTTTTGGAAAAAAGAAAAAAATAACAATTTGCGGTTAGAACATTTTAGAAGTGATTACCATTGTTATATTTTATACGGAGTAACATATTACTGCTCTCTTTATACTGGTTATACTCAAAAGCATCTAAAATATAATTTTTTGATATAATGATGAATGAAAAATAAAGGATATTTTAGATAACTAAATTAATTAAAATATATGTTATTGCTCACTTTGACCAGTAAAATAAAATATAAAAAATTAATGATGTTTTTGTATTATTATTGTAATTTTGTAAGGGTGATATTGGGAGTTAGTATTTTATTTAAGGATGGATAAAAAAAAGTGTACGAGTAAAGGATGGAGTATATAACATAAATCACGTATTTATGTATACTCATATAACTATTTGAATCAATTGAACCAAGTGAATGAATGGGTTTATTGATTGCTATTCAATCACCAAATCTTCAATTCCATCACAAAAATGACAAAATGAAGTAGCTTTAAATACAATTATCCCTTATAATTTACATTAAATCTTTTAAATAAAATAAATCATGATAACCAAGAGAATAAAACATTATATAAACTATAAAGATTACATTAAAATTATACTCTGAAATATTAAATCCTAAAGGTAGAATATAATATGAACAAAAGAGTGTATAGAATATGAACGATAAATAGTTTGTTTACCACGGATTGCATATTCTTTGCCAAAACAATATAGTAATAGAAAGCAATATGATTAGCAAAATGAGCTCCTACTTTGCATCATTAAACATTAATGGTCTCAAGATCTCACGTGAATTTTTACCATAATTTATTAGGCATCTGGTAGCGACAAAAGTGAAAGGTTTCTAAAGTCCTACATTCGCAATACCAAATATTTCATAAGAGAGAACTTAAGAAGCATTATCTGGTAAGAGAGATGATGCTAAAAGTTCAACGAGGATCGAGAAATAACTAGTTACATCTCAACTTCCCATTTAGACACCAGTGCCGTCTATGACTTTGCAAAATCAAGGAATGATTTCCTCATCTAAAAGCAGCGCCTGATCGAAATGCCAAACACCTGATAACCCAAGCCAAAAAAACAAAGTTATTACAACTAGAAATATGAAGGGGAAAAATGATAAAACAAAAATTGAGCTTTGCATTCAGAAAAAATAAAATCAAATCAAATAATACCGTGGTCTTTGCCCACCCTCCTTAACTGCGCCACATATTCTGATATCTTCTTGATAGATTCCACCTGAGACGGAGCAAATGTTTGTTACAGTGTATGCTGATCAGTATTTGAAAGAAATCCCTGTAAAAGAATGTGGGTGGAAATAATCCAAAAAACCTGCTCAGCCAAATAAACGCTCTCGATGAAGTCAACCAATTGGACATCGTTGCTTCTAGTAGCTATCTGTTATTGGAACGATAGGCAAGTCACTATAGAAATGTCTTATAAATGGTTGTTCAACTAAAGCAGGCAAGTACAGATACACTTAAGAATCGTTAGCATGCCTGTTGATCTCAGTCAACATTCAGTCATATCAAAACTACGACTACACTTAAAATCTCAAAGCATCACTCACAGCATGCAGATTTAAGAGCTTCTCGTTCGTCAACTTTTCTAGAGCCAATGCCAGCTCCATAGCTGCAATAGCAAACATCAAGTTTACTTAAAATATAATAATAAAAAAAAGGTATGAAGAGAGCATATAGGGCAAATGCCTGATGAAACATTTGTTTTTTAGATGCATTGAAAAAAGACAGAACTTACATATACTTAATGGGAACAGAGAAAAGGAGAACAGCAGTAATAGGATAATCTATCGTGGCTAATGCAGTATTCAAAGTGACTGACAGTAATGTAATCTCTGATAGACATAATATGTTACGTAGAAACTTTCCTTTAAAAACAGTTTCATATAATTTAAAGACATGCCCCTTGCAAGCACAAAGTAACTAGTAACAAAGTTAACAAACAAATATTTTTTCTGTCACTGCACTTTGTTACATTGACAAAACAAAAGTGCTCCTTCCACTCAAAATTGAAAAATACTATTCCAGATGAATTGGTTAACCAGACAAACGCTACCAAAATATACTTTTTAACTTATAAAAAAACCCAGTATCAAGTGGACATGGTCAAAAAATTAAACAAGAATCTCTCAATATTGAAGTCTACACCATCATCTACAGAGTCGTTAGGCCCAGCAGCAGTCATTTCCAAATCACAAACCATCAATGGTCGCCATGATCACAAGTGTGAAATTAAATATATATAAAGAAAAAACATACAAATTGTGGATCTAAACTTAATGCATTGAGCCACAAACCCCTGCTGACCCTAATTCCTATCCTTCATATATGCTGTTTGAGCAAACAGAACAGTTTCACAACTCATGAGACCAGAAATCCAAAGCCAGCATTATTGAAATCATCTGAGATGAGGTTGTAATAATGCCTTCATATTTTTCAATATTTTTAGAAGTGGCATGGAAAATGTATAGTTTTAAGGACGACAATGAATAAGTGGATGCGACAATGTTGAGTACATAAAGAACAGAGAAAGTGGACATGGATTGGAACTGTGAAAAGACTATGGCAGATCTCTCCAATGCTTGTGATGGCAATACATATAGTTCTTAAACTTAAGGCTCTTATGGTCTGTTCCAGGGAAAGTTCAACAAAACCAGAGTCAATGATTTTCTTCTTACAAAATTGCATTTCTCAGACCAAAATTAGAAGGAAGACAATCGATAAAGCAGATGCCAAATCCACAAATTATGATCCATGTCATGTTCTTGTACAAATATTTAACGAGAGCTCATTAATCTCACAAAACATGACATTGAGATATATATTATTATGGGAATACCTCCAAAAGAAATGGTGTAGGCAAGAAACAGCCATCATTTCCTAATTTATTACCCAGCAAGCGCAAAGTAACATAAGAAGATCAAGACAAAATGTTGGACCCCGTTTATTAATATATCAAAACTGGATAGACATCAAATACTATATATTAACGTACAAAGTAAGACAGATGTACAATCGAGCAACCATTCAAACTACTGGATATGGATGAGCAGTCATACACACACTCCATGGATGACATCTCCATATTAGAAACTAATTATGGCGCCATAAGTAGCAAAGAAAGATTACCAAATAACGCATCTCCTTTCTCTTCATTGGTGAACTCCGAAAGTGGCATCAAAATAGCCTGTAGCTTCACTTTTCCACCTCGCTTGTTCTGAATTATATTGAACAAATAATAAATTTTACTGCTTAATTTTGAAACAGAGATCATGTAAGAGGGGAAAATGATCGAACACCTGGTATTCGATTAACTTTTCAGCGTGATCTCTTTCTTCTAAACTGGATTCCTTAAAGAACCTTTATGAAACAAATAATCATAAGCGCGAATTTAACTCAAATTACAAAGAATTCCGGAAATAAAAAGTGAAAAGTTTCAAACCAAAAAGGTTCTCATAGCTTACTTAGCCAGTCCCTTGAGAGCAACGTTGTCTCGATCAAAGTAGGCAAACATGGCATGGTAAACGTACGAAACATTGTACTCCACGCTGTAATCAACAAAGGAATGAAAACCCATTAGCATATACGATTCAGTTTCCGTGATAATGGGAAGAAAAGGAAGAAATCAAACAAAAGATTAAATTAATGAAATGTAAATTGTGATAAAGAAACCCCACTTGATCTGTTCGTTGATAGCGCGCTCACACTCATGAGCGTACTTATGGCGAGCAATCGAATCTCCAGGGCCATTAGGTACAAGCATGAGCTCCTTCTTCACTTCTTCAAAGGGCTCAAAAACGACGCCGGTTAGCTTCTTGTCATAGGGTTTCCCAGCACGCACAATGAACCCATTCCCATTCCTGCCACCACCGCTATTCACCGACAATGATGAAAAAGGTGACGACGCAGGAGAAAACAAAGCACTGAAATTTTCCCCATGGGAATTCAACAAGCGAAAAGCAGGCGCAGCTTTCAGAAGCATGTTTGCTATCTGATTCGTGTATGATTGAAACCTAGATTGTACCAGGAATTTGAGAGTGTTATTATCGAAAAATGAGGAAACTCGTGATATAGGTACTATATATCTTCAATATATTTCTAATTTCTAATTCTTTATATTCAATGGTGGTTACTGATAATGATGGATGTAATATAATAATAACTCAAAAAAATTTAGGAGGGCATGTTTGGGGTTTAACGTGTCACGCAATGAGAATAAGGTGGTATTTAGTTTGTGTAAAAGAAATAAAATATATTAGTGGAGTATTATTTTTCAATTCAGTCATTAATCCTTTTTTATTTTAATAATAATAATTTTTTAATTGATAACATAAATAAAGATAAATGAGTGATATTTTTATCATATATAACTAAGTCAATTAATAAATTATTTTTTATTTAATATATCAACCAACATTCAATTAATATTTTTGGTGTTCTTTTAGTATTTAACTAATTTACTTGAATTAAATTTTTATTTTAATTTTAATATATATATATATATTATATCCTCGTAATTTAACTAATAATTTTAATTTGATTAATTATCCTGTGCACCTCGAGTGCATCGTGAACTCACTCTCGAAAACTTATACTATGAATAAAAATATATACATTAATAATAAAAATGTATACATAGTGAATTAATAAAAAAAACTAAATGTAAAAAAATCATACAATTATTAAGAAACATGCATACACTATTCAATAAAAAAATTATATGCAAGCGTGTACCCGAATGCACAGGATATTAGCTCTTTTTATTTAATCTTTTTCCTTGATGGATAATTAACTTATTTTACGCTAAAATAATGTGCACAAAATATCAACTCTTTTAATTTAATTGTTAACTTATTTTACGCTAAAATTATGTCTTCATTTTATTGATAAAATTTCAATACACTTTTTAATTGTTAATATTGACTGGGTCGAGATGGATTTGAACTATTGTAGACATATTGCCAACGAATTTACAGTCCGTCCCCATTAACCGCTCGGTAGCCCGAGTATTAATAAATAGTTTTGGAGTGTATCATAATAAAATTTTTAAACAGAACAGATACATGTTGAACTATAAGAATATATGGGAAATATTGTAAAAGGATTATACAACGATACAAGATGAATTTTTTAATGCTTGAGGCACGTGCCGTTAATTTATGAAACAATTATGACACGCTTTAATTATTTAAAAGGTGGAATACAATATTAAACACTATATTGGAATAGGTGATTTGGTGCTCCAACTCAAATGTATCAATTTTTCCCTTTTTAATAAAAAGACCTCATTGGCCCATATTGTGATCCATTACTCACTATTAATACAATTATTCTCTGTACATAATATAATACTCCCTCTGTTCCCGATCACCCTACTCGTTTACTATGCATGTTGTTTAAGAAAAGTTACTCTTTTTAACCAATTTTATTGACTTTTTTGAAACAAATGAGCATATATCAAGTAGAACAAGAACAAGAGTTATCGAGAAGGTCATCCACAAAGTGAGGAGGCTCGACCCAACAATTGAGGCTTGTGACAAACCGTGAAGCCCGAGCTATGCAATGTGCCACAAAGTTGACAGTACGACGAATAAGATTAACAGAATAAAAATTGCTCAATGAAAGTAATTTTTTAGATTCAGAGTTGAAATCACCAAATACCGAGTTCTCCACGTCATTTCTAGAGATCGCATCAGGACTATCTTAACATCTACTTCAAATATAACCCGATCAAAGCCAAGTTCCTTAATACATAAAAAGGCCTCATGAAGGCCCAAGGCTTCACCTTCATCAACTCTAAGAGAACCAGGGATCACTACTGATTTTTCCGCAAACATGCCATCATCTCGAATCACCATGCCTATACCCGTCTTCAAAGTGTCTTCAAAAAAAGCTGCAATAGATTTGACTTTCAGAAAGGATGTTGGGGGTTTATGCCATAAATTGCAGGTTTCAGTTGTGCTACTCCTAGTAGGAACCTTTCTAATAGAACTCCAATCTGTGAGGAAAATTCTTGTTGAAAAATTGCTCTTGCAACCGGTTCTCTTAGTCCCTCCCATACCACACGGTTACATTCCTTCCAAATTCGCCAAACTATCATAGCGAAAGCAAATTTTCTTTCTTCGGATAATTCATTGAGGAGAAAAAAAAAGCTAACGAGTAGATTCAACTCGTGGAATTGCTCTTTCCACATCATTGTAGAAACCCAGCTTCTCTCCAACATTTTTCAGCGAAGTGACAAGAGACCAATAGATGCCAAATATTTTCAGTATCAATGAAATAGCGTGGGCATAGCTTATCTGCCACCAAACCCCCTTTTGAAAAGTTCTTCTTTGCACAGAATCATGCCATTGCTCACCATCCACATACACATCTTTACTTCCGGAGGAACTTTCAATTTCCATATTGCTCTCCAGTTGTCTTCTTCTTCAATCGATGAATCGACTGTAAGAGAGGCTGCAAGATTGTAGGCTGTAGAGATGTTAATACGATCCGGGACCGTAGGTCCGGCCCGTTTAATCCAAAAAAATATAGGTTTAGGTTTGTATAAGTAGTGGCCCGTTTAAATCAGGTCCTTTTTTACCCGCAACGATTAGCACGCGGCCCTATTGGGCTAGCCCGTAAGTTAATAGGGTTGGCCCGGTGATGAGAGTGGGATTTTACATCTTTTTGGTCTCACATTACACTATTTTTGTTCGAATAAGGCCATATATTTGTGTGGGATTGCGTGGTTTACGTATTTTGCATGATTATGGTGTTACTAATGTGTTTTGTTGAGTTTTGAAAGTTAAAACAAGCTAAAACGAAGCAGAACCGAAGACGGGCAAGAAACGAGCACAAATTGAGCTTACTCGAGTTGCAAGGCTCAACACGACTTACAACTCGAGTCGTGTAGGGTGCCGTAGGAGGTCAGAATGCAACAGGCGTGTAACACGATTTGTCATGTAGCAGCTCGACTTGCAACTCGAGTCGAGCTGCGTCGGTCTAAATCGAGTGTTTGGTCATGTGAGATAGAGCAGCATCGGCTTTCGGAACGGACGCAACACGAGTTGACAGACGGTAGCTTGAGTTGTCTACTCGACTCCAGTTGGGCTTACTCGACTTGCATTTCCACGTTACTCGAGTCGAGTTGTAACTCGAGTTGGGTAACCCAACTCGTGTTGCGTTAGTTTGGGCTAAAAGTCGGGATTTTCACCCTCCAGTGCGTGAAAATGTGGGAAAATAGCCCAAGGGAGTCAGTTTGGTGGCCCAAGATATAAAAAGGGGATCAGAACACCTGGACGAGGAACCGATCATTCACCACAGAAACACATCGTGAATTCCATTCACCCATCACCCATTCATCCACCCACTCACATCAGACCATTCATCTATCCATTCCATCAGTGCGGAGGAGAGATTCAAGTGCTGTTGAGAGAGTCAATTCAATCGGAGAGACGGTAAAAGAACGTGAACCACGTGACACTAGGGTTTCGTATATCTTTTTATTTTTTCTTTTGTCTAATTTTGGTTATGAAATTGTCGGCCATGAAGGTTGTGTGTAACCTCATGGGCTAAAAACCTATTACAGTTCTAAGGATTGAAGGTTAGGATAGTTTATTTGGAACCCTAGACAACGTATGTGAATTTATGCTATTGATATTCTTGTTTGTTGGATTAATTAAGACTATGTTTATATGTTTGTAACGTCTTCACAATATATTATTGATGTTGTCTGTGATGCTTGGTATGTTGTGTTAGCTTGTGTACACACATAATTTATATTGTCTATTTGTTAGGGATTATAGTATTTTGCCCATGAACACGATAATTCCAATAGTTGGTAAATAAGATACTTGATTTTCTTAGTGGAACAATGCAATTAAGAATTCAAGTAGGAAGTGAATAGGATTGAGTAGTACTTTCAGAGAATATTTGTTAGTCAAACTGACCATCCGGAGGTTCTTTAAGTTTGCATTATTAGTATCTAGGAAGGAGGTTCAAAACTGCTCACGCATCTTTTGTATAAATTGAATAATACTATTAACTTGAAACCGAATCATATTTGGTGGGTTAATAGGGCTTTGTGATGTATTTCCATTGAAATAACATGAATGAACAATAAGACGTCTAGGAAACCAAATCAATTCCACTACACCTGATACCTTAGAGCTGTTATTTCTCTCTTAATTTACTCTCGAATAATTCTTCTTTGTTTCTATTTATTAAGTTATTCGTTATTTCAATTCTTTAGATAATAATCAACTTCAAATCCTGGAAATTGGTTACGTAATTCTAGTTGAATAGTAATTTAAGTAAAATAGATAATTAACTGTCTCACTTGGAACAATATTTAACTGGGGTACTTGCCATTACAATTGACATCCTTATACTTGGGGATTTTAATTGAAGTGCGCAAAATACGCCTAACACCCGGTTAACTTGATTAAATTTTTTATAATAAAAAATAATTAATAATAGAGAAACTCTCTTATGAGACAGATTTTTTGTGAGATGGTTATGAAACAGGTTGACCCATTATTAAAGTATGCTTATTATATAGGTAAAATATGTCTTTTTATAGTTAAAGTATGTCAATAATGAATCATATTATAACACCAAAAAATCATACTTTAAAAAACATACTTTAACAATCATTAAGTATATTTTATCTATATAATAGACATACATTAACACGTCTCACGAATTGTCTCACATATATAACGTCTCACAAGAGAGTTTGTCTTAATGATATACTTAAATTATTAAAATTAATAATAATTTTTTATGTTAACAAATAATATCTATTGATAATTATATCTAATAGTAATTTAATACCCTCTAACTTACTATATTTTTGTTGCTTTGTCATTTTAAAATAAAATAATTTAAGAATAAAATATGTGAGACATTTTAAAAAGTAATATTGAAAATAAACTTTCTTAATTCACAAATATTATTAACGTATTTGGAATCCTAAAATTCTTTTTTATTTTTTACGTATAAACTTATAAATTTATAGTTTATTATTAATGTTAGAACAACATTTGATGTATTCTTAATGTTTAATAATGTTTCAAATTAAATTAATATTTTTTATTCACCGACCCGTTTAGCCCGAGACCCGCTAGGATTAGGGTTAGGTTCGCATAAATGACGGCCCGTTTAACATTGACCGCTTAACCCGTGGTTCGTTTAACCCGTAACCTCATAGGTCTGGCCCTGTAGATTTAGGTCCAGCCCGTTTAACATCCCTGGTAAGTTGTCTTAACTGAGTACTTTCCATCACGAGCATGGAGCCATATAATCTTATTTGGGATTCCCACTGGCGGAAGAGTGGTTCCCAAAATATTCTTAACATCCTCCGGACCAATTTTATTGACTTTAAAAAATATTTTTAAATAATAAAAAATATATAAATTAAGGTATTTGTGTGAAAAATATATGACAAATTTAAAATTAAAGTAACTTTTAAAATTATAATTTTTTTAATAGTGTAAAAGGTGATGTTGGACAGACAAATAAAATAAATGTGAAGGGTGGTACGAGAGACAGGAATAATACTCGCTATAACAGCTTTATTTAAATTTCAGAATCACAATGTTAAGGAGGGTCATTAATAACATGAGAGTCGAGGATAATGAAAATGAAATACTCCTCGGTCTGGTTTTAAGGTGTATCCATTTTATTTTTTGACATCCATTTCAATACATGATGTCAGAACCGAATGGAGAGACTAGAAATCAGTGAATAAATTAATAATGTGAATGAATGAGTAGTAGAAAAAATGAACCGCTGTCAGTGTAATGTGGTAATGACGTAAGGCAGTAAAAGTAATAGTAATACTGTAATGTTTTAACAGTAGCTTTATCCAACAGTAGGGTCCCCACCACCAACTCCTCCTCCCTAAAATCATCACGCTTTTAATCATCGACAAAACCCCACTCTCTTTCTCCACTCGCATAATCTCACCTCCCACCTTCAAATCCCTAGACATGGCCAACAATCCACCGGAGGGTTACCCCTCCGACGATTTCCTCGAGCAAATCCTCTCGATTCCTTCCTACGCCGGACTCGCCGCCGCTGACGCCTCTAATCCCTCCGACACCACCTCCTTGAACGACACCGTCTCTCAGCTTGACCCCTCCGCCGCCGCTTCTTATCCTCCTCCGATGTTTCCTTTGAGCCTCAGCCTCGATAACGGCCGTGACGCCCTGAATGACAACGGCGCCTATGCTGTGAAGCCTGTAAGCTTTACTTCTATTGTTTCAATAGCTTATACTGGTTTGATATTTTTGTTTTCTTTACCTTGAGATGGGGAATCAAGTGAATTATGGAGCTTTAGTTATCAATCTTTTCTCTGAGACAACAGAGAGAGCGTTTCTGTGAACTCTCTGGCATGGGAATTGGGATATTGTTGTGCGTTAGCTAGCTAATGTTTATCATCTCTCCTTATCTGTCCAGAAGTTAAAATCTGACCTTTTGGTATAATTATTTAAAAGAAAATCTAGTGAAAGCTGGAGGTGGTTTCAACTTCTGTTCTGCATCGTTTATATGAAGTAGCGTTGGGGTATTTATATATATCATGTCTATATTTTGGTTTTTGCAGGAGAGAGAAGCGGTTAATAGGAATATTGGGAGCTTATATCCAGCATTTGATCATTTACAGGCGCATGCAGTACGTCACCCGGTGCCTCACATTCAGCAGGTTAAGCTTAACTACTGTACTCGATTACTTGAATGCGGTTTATTTTTTGTCTGCAAGTCTTGTGCTTCCATCTAATCATGTTGTTGTGATTTGTACTTGCATGTTGTTCTATGATTGTCAAATCGTGTTTTCCTGCCTTCTAAATGATAGTGAGAAACGCTGTAAATTATTACTACATCACTCTTTAGAATATTCAATCTTGATAATATCTTTCCCACATGCATTAAGAGGATACTATGTCATTTGCTTCCATATAATTTGTGCTTTCTTTTTGAAGTATGTTGACAATTGATGGGAATCTGTTTCTTTCATATTCTCATTTTTGTTTGATTTGGGTAGATTTTGAAGAATTGCCAGTTGTTAGTGTACACAAATTAGAACTGCAGCGTCATTTGCATGATCTGCTTTTCAGTCTAACCTGTATTGTACATTTCAATTACTTCAGGCCTTTCAAGGTCATCCAACTTCAAGCACAGCTGTTACTGTGCCACATCCACCTGCCATAAGGCCTAGAGTCCGGGCAAGACGAGGTCAAGCAACAGATCCTCACAGTATTGCTGAGCGGGTAAAACATTACTCTTCACAAGCTATTGAATATACCCTTCCTAAGGAAGAAAAGTTCAACTTTTTTTATTGGCAATACATCTTAATTAAATGCTTGCATTTTGATACAGTTGCGTAGAGAAAGGATATCCGAAAGAATCAAGGCCTTGCAAGAGCTTGTTCCCAGCTGTAATAAGGTGCGCAAGTTTCATTGCTACATATTTTCTAGCCAGATTTAATTAACCCACTTGTTTGTAATTTTATTTTTTTGTATGGTGTTGTTATAATGCTGCATATTAAAATCTGAAGAAATATGTTTAATTTTGGTAATTAGTCACTCTATGTGAATTGAAGGCATGCTGGTTTTAGAACATTTGGATATTAGGAATGGGTATGGAATGAATTTACGTGTTCGGTAGAGGATGAGGAAATGAAACACACATTTGGGGAATCTACCATCTCTCTCCTAAATGAGAGGTAGAGATTCTTCACCTCCTCAACCCTCTCCCAATTATAATAAATTATACCCAACACCCCCTAAGACACAAGTCTCTGAACAACCATTCTTGCTTTAACACTCAAGACACTCTTGAGAAGTTTGAGGCAGAGGTGCTGTAAGGTTCTTTAGGTTTTGTTATCATACTTCAACCAATCTCGGAAAAAGAGTACCTGATGTTCGTTCAATTACCGTGGTCATCTGAATATTAGAAAAAAAAAGAAGGGTTGGTATAGACATGCAATGTGGAACTGCTGGTCTTTGAGCAATGTGTTAGAGAAAGTAATTAACAGAAGAGGTGGTATGATGCTGAGTGAGAGGAAAAGAGAACAAAAAAACAAGGGGCGGTGTCAGCCTGTGCAGGTAAGCAGCTGGAAATGGCCAGGGTGGTAAATAGAGATGAAATTTATGAAGAAGAAAGGGCGAAATGGAAGGTTGGAAGGGGGAAAGAAGCTATGCTAATGGATGGATGGATGTGGTGGGAGATGTATACTAGGTTTGGTGATTAACTGTATCTTTAGTTGGTTAGATTATTTTAATCTGTGCCTAGATGCATGCTCCAATGAATTAAAGCTAGGATACTCAGAAATTGATTGAGAACTAATATCGAAGGTGTGTGTTCTCCAGTGCAGGACATATACATGGAGTCTACTTATGCATTATAGATTGATAAGTTTTGTATAATCTCAGTGCATTTGTTTGTAGGCTTGTAGCTGATCAGTAGTAGTCGTTAGTCAATGATATTAAGATGAGGGTAGAGTTAAATTGTTTTGCTTGGCTTTACTTTACCTTTGATTGAATGATTGAATTTTACTGACTTTGTCTTAGTTTATGCAGACTGATAGGGCTGCCATGCTTGATGAGATTCTGGACTATGTGAAATTCTTAAGGCTTCAAGTAAAGGTGACAAAATGGCTCTCAATTTTTATCAGGCATCTTTTTTTGCGTAGATAGTGGCGTGTAAACAACATGTCACCCTGTAAACAACATGTCACCCTAATAAATCAATATGAACAGGTTTTGAGCATGAGCAGGCTTGGGGGAGCTGGGGCAGTGGCACAACTTGTAGCAGACATTCCGCTGCAATCCATGGAGGTAACCAAATTATTCTCCAATATACTCGGCTCCTATTATGCCCTTTTCATTTTTTAATGCATCTTTTTTCCTATCACTATTTTTAGAATGAGACGGGTGAAATTGGATCTAACCAGCATGTCTGGGAGAAGTGGTCAAATGAGGAGACAGAATGTGAGGTAGCGAAACTCATGGAAGAAGACGTAGGAGCTGCAATGCAATTCCTCCAATCAAAATCACTTTGCATTATGCCCATATCACTTGCAGCACTCATCTATCCCTCTAATCAGTCTGATGACTCAACACTTGTCAAACCCGAACCCTCTGCCCCTTCATAAACCTACTGACTTATTGCTTGCGTTCCCAAGAACTCCTAGAACTCTTAGTAGCCTTGATCACACGTGCCTATTTGAATACATAAGTCTCTTTTCATGCCATGGAAATGCAGCCAACTTCAGATGACACAGTTTACTTTTTTCTTGGTCCTACTCACTCCACTTTTTTCTTTTCTAGAAGGTTTTTCTGAAGGTAGATGACACGGGTCGTTTGGAGAGCGAACTGGAGGCAGGTACTTTCCTACGTCGCGCTTATTTAACTGCTTTTCCTGGGGTGGGGGTGTGGCATTGGGGGCCTGCCTTTTGCTTCATCTGTTGGTTATTGTATTAGTAATAGTCCTGAGAAGGCAACATGTGAGTATGATATTGAGGCTAATATTCTCCACCATGATTTTGTTTGTAAATTAATGTTGTTGCCTCAAAGTAGTGTAATAATTTGTACCATCATATGCTCTTCTAGGTACACCTACATTCTAATAAGTGGCGAGTAGTGTTGCGTTTGCCTCTTTAATGTTTGATCTTACCTTATAGTACTAGCAGATATAGATCTCAAGTCCCTGTTGAACTGTTATTTTATATTTATATAAATTATAACCTAGAGTGCAAAATTTAGTTTTGTTACCTTGATAGCTAAGCATGAGGGTGCTAATCGTGTGGAGGATTATCGGCCTATTAATATGTGTAACTTTTTCTTTAAAGTACTCACTAAAATTCTTTCTACGCGGGAAATGTTAATCGTAACGAGAAAATGAGCATCTAAATGAAGGAAATATGCATCGAAAAGAAGGAAATGTTGATCATAATGAGAAAACGAGCATCAACTATACAAGACTATTAAGGAATTAACCAAGGTAAATTGCTTAATTAGACCATTTGTGTAATTTACTTATGTTTTCTTGAGTCTAGAAGCATAAGTAAATTACATAAAAAATGTAAAACTTGGAATAGAATCACTTAAAAAAATAATTAAAAAAAATAAAAAATAATCGGTTTAAATTACTATTTTTTTTAATTATTCGTGGGATGGTTTTGATCACTTTACGCAATATTACGGAAGAGTTAAGGGTCAGTTTATTTCAAGGGTTAATGAGGGTTGTCCTATAATTAACCCTCACATGATCACATCCTGCTGCAAAGTTGTATATTTCCATATTTGCCCCTTCTACTTCTTCCTTGATTCCACCACTCCCCTCACCCACTGCAAATGACAAATTATCTCTTGCTCTGCTCATTCTGATATAATCATAAATATTCATTGCTATTTGCTACTCAGCCGAAACTCATTAAAAAGAAAAGAAATAAAGAAAAAGAGGCTGTCGTGTATAGCCTTTAGAACAAGTTTTAGTCTTATTTCAGTACCCATGGACATTCAAATCCAATCCCTAATTTAATGAGATAACCACAAATTGATTTCAAAATTTCCAATGGATTTTTTTGTGGGGGGTTGAAAATGACTATCGTGGTGGCCTTCATAATTGTCGGTGGTGGCGGATGAGTACTTGGGTAAATTAATAAAATTGTTTTATTTAAACTCTCAAAATAAACATGGTCAGTATTAGGGTTAGAATGGATTAACCTTCAATGAATGAAATGCTAAAGTTAGCCTTTGTTGCCATATCCCTCCCCTCAAAGTAGATGAAGACTCGATGGATATTTTAATCTTCTGATCACATATGCATTAAATAAAGATTGATTCTCACATCTAAGTTTAAAGTTTAAACTTTTAGAGGTGTACATATATTGGTTTATGTAAATAAACATTGATTTACATTTAAGCTTAAAGTTTAATTTAAAAGTGTTTGATTCACATTAATTTAATAGGTGAATTAATAAAACTTAAGTAGTGATTAATGTGTAAACTCCTTTATTTTAATAATTTTTTTAAATTTATTAAATAATATTAACTCAATATGAACCCTCAAGACTTGATATGAGTATATCGGTATGTGTATACAATCGATTTCATTGGAATAATATAGCTATGAAAAGATGATTATGTTATTTGAATTAATTAATATTAATCACCAAAGTTTAATACTAGTATTCAAATAAATTCGATTATACTGTCTTATAAATAAATTCACACTAGTTCGTTTCATAAATAAGTTTACATCCTCAATAAAGGAAATAACATACAATCCAATAATCTCTTGACACATTTTAATTTTAAAATTGTCACTCTTTTACAATTCGTAAAATTTACTTTATAATTTATTTATTACTTAAAATATCAAAATACCCCTAAAATTAAATTAAAATGTAATTTTTCTAGAATTTTGTATCTACAATAATCGTAACTCCGTTATGGGATGGAGTAAAAAACTTAAGAGTTAGGCTCTTGTAAACCGGATATACATCACAAATCCTTATAAACTTTGTTTCCCCTTTAATTTAAACCCTAACAATACATAGGGTATAATAGGATTGGAAGAGGGAGGGTTTAGGGTGAGAAAAAAAATCAGAGTTTACATAATAAACTATGTAAATGGTGTTTATAAGAATGTGTGTGAAAATTTAAATAGTAAATGAATAAATAAAACACTTTGATAAGATAATAAGCACTTAAAAGTTAACACTATTTCTTAAAATAAGAATTAAATTTCAAATATGAAATAATACTTATCAAGAATTAAATTCTAAATATAAAATAGAAAAATAGAAAACGAATGAATAATTATTGCTTTGAACATTTTGTGAAACTTTTAACTTTGTCGTTTAAAATATGTGTTTCATTAAACTAAAGCTATAGGATTTCAACTTAACTTGGCAAACATTCTTAATAATTATTAATAATAATGGCTTTTCTTTGCTAAATCCTTGAACTTAATGAATCTCTTAAACATACAAAATAAACTTCTAAAATTAGATTTGAAAAGTGTGTGTCATGATTAAAATAATTGAGTATTTATGACTTTTGTAAATTTGTGAGTTGATAAAATATTATTGATATACTGATTTTAAGGAGGTCACAGGTTCAAAACGATCAGACACATTTCTTTTATTTATTTACTCCTTTGAAAATTTTAAATTGAATTGAGCTAAAATTTTAACTAAAAAATAAAATTTGGAGTTAAATTAGTGTGCACGGATGTATCGGTGCACCTAGTTAATATGATCCATTAGATTAGAAAATTACTCCACATAGATTAAAATAAAATAATTAAAAATTTAAAAAATAAAAGTAATTACACCCTATAAAATAACTTATAAAACCTAAATGTACCGGTGTATCCGGTACACTCAGAATAACTCTAAATGTACTGGTGTATCCGGTACACACAGAATAACTCTAAAATTTATCCACACTAATTTTCTTCGTAAACCAAATTTCCACCTATCCAATTTTCTTTCTCATTTTAATCAATGATATATATATATATATATATATATATATATATATATATATATATATATATATATATATATATATATATATATGATTGTATACGTTTATCAAAAATAATACAGTATTGAGTTTTTAAGAAGCATAATTAAAAAGTTTAATAAAATATATATTTAATTAAATTAATATTATCTATTAAATTTATTATATTAAATAAAATAAAAAATAACAATTCCATTATCTCTCATAACTCTGTGTAGTTGTTAGAGTGACTCGATTAAGTATCAAATTATACATTTCTTTATTAGCTTAACATTTTAGATGATATCAAAGCCAAGACCTAACAAAGGTGCAGGGTTCAAACCTCAACGCCACCCATTTATGAAAAAATTTCATATGCAAGGCTTGAGGCAAAATTTCTCGCCCGCATGTGAAGGGCGTGTTAAAATGACTCGATTTAAGTTAATTTAAGTATAAAATGTAATCTCTATATTATTTCATTATTACGCGTTCAGTGACTCATTATTCGCTTATGTCAAGTTATGCTTACTTTTTTTCAATTATAAAAAAAAATCTATAATAAAGTATTGATGAAATGAAATTAAAGAAGCATCCGGATGTTTATGATCATCACAAAATATTTAAAAAATATATATTCTGTATATAAAAAAAATCACGAAATATTTAAATATATACATATAAAAAAATCACGAAATATTTAAATATATATATATAAAAAGATTTAATCTCTTGCGTCTACGAATACTCAAAGTGTATACAAGGTATAACTTTAATTAATGGGAATATAATTTTTACGTAAACAATATGTATAACTTTTTGAAAAATGAAGAATTTGGAGTCACACAATTTTAGAAAGAAAAAAAAGGTAGATACCTGCGTCTTAATTAATAGTGATGAATAAATAACACTTCATAGTGATGAATAAATAACTCATCATATGTTTTGAAAATTTTCGGTTTTTATTCTCTAATATGCGTTGATGGTTATTACAGTGAATTTTAATATTTGGATACAATTTTGTTTTGATAGAGAGAATCATGAGCTACAATTATTATTATTATAATTATATTTGTGTTTGGTTCCTACTTTAAATGTATTTTATTTTAGTTTATATATTATGTTAAAAGTTTATATTAGGTGCACCCGGATGTAAATGTGCACCTATATGCGTATAATTTTTTATTTTATTTTGTATATATGTTTCTTAATAATTGTATACTTTTTTCACATTAAGTTTTTCATTAAAAAAACTAGCATCTATGTGTATAAATTTTTATTTTATAGTGTATACATTATTTTAATAATTGTATATTGTATTACACTCAAATTTTCATTAAAAAATTAGCAATTAAATTGTACTCCCTCCGTCCTGTCCTTATAGTTACGTTTGCTTTTTGCACGGGGATTAATAAATATAATATTTTAATGTGTATTGAGGTGAGAGAAATAATAATTTAATATAAAGTGGGTAGGTGTATTAGTGGGATGTGTGGACCCATGGAGAGAGAAGTAATTAATTTGTGTGGGTCCCATATACTAAAAAGGGAAATGTAATCATTAGGATGAGACGCCCAAAATGGAAATATGTAACCATTAGGATGAGACGGAGGGAGTATACATTTTTGTTCATAATTGTATATATTTTTGTTTATATTTGTATACTTATTTTTAAAGTGGGTGCACTAGTGCATAGTATAATTAGGCTTATGTTAATAATCTTATTTTTTTCAATTTTTTCAATATCTAACTATAGTTTCTCCATCTGTGATATCCTTATTGTTTTCTCCTTTATCAAAAGGTATTTAATGAATATTGATTATCAAAATATAAAATATCAATATTTTAAAGTTATGAATATATAGGTAGAAATATCAGTAAAATTTAAAAAAAAAATGAAACTTAAAAATTTATATAATTTTGGAATATAATACCATTAAAATTTTAGCTAACTAACAGAATTAATAACTTTGATTGAGGAGCACCGATCGCTTTAACCTTGTACAATATTTTATCTGTGACGCATCTAATTTATGGAATTGCTACAAGACCATGCCATAGTGGTCCAGTTTAGGGAATAGCTACACAATTGTGCTCCCATAGTTGTTCTTCAGAGGAATCCAAGATCATGCACAACTGTGCTCCCATAGTTGTTCTTCAGAGGAATCTGCATGGCATCCTTAATTATCACTAATTATAATTTATTGCCTGACGTTCCGTTAAATAAGTAGTATTGCTTTATTTTTTCTTCTCTTTTAAATTGAAAGAAGGAAAAAAAAATAACAGATTTTGTTGGTAAAAATAAATACTAATTATTAAATTTTATTTTAAATAATGGATATATTTTTCATTATTTTCAAAATTTCTCTAATATCCATTCATTTCAACATTGGGAAAAATTTTAAAAGTCTCTTCAAAACATATACTTCCTCCGTACCGAACTTATGTTTTTTGATACTGTAAATACGAAATTTAAGAAAAGTTATTTTTTATCAATTTTATTGACTTTTTAGGGGTATTGTGGTATTTTTAGGTAATAAATAAATTATAAAGTATATAATGTGTGTTAAGTGGGAGTTATATTTTTGAAATTAAGATAACTTTTGAGGGTTTTGTGGTGATAAAGATAAGTATAGGACGGACGAAAACAAAAAGTATGAGTATATGATACTCTTTAAATACATAAACTTTAAGGTTGTGTTTGGATGGAAGGATTTGAGGAAGGATTTATAAATCCTTCCCTCAAATCTCTCCATGGATAACACTTGAAATCAATGGATTTATAAATCCAAGATTTTAAATCAATAGATTTCAAATCATGGATTTGATTTTAATTTTTTTTTAATTGTGTTTGAATGGATTTCTAATCCTCACTGAAACCATGTTATTTGAAATTCTTCTATTGTTGTGTAATTGATATATTAATATATAAAAATAAAAATAATACTATATAAAATTAATAAATTATTATATTATATTATATTATATTATATTATATATTTTTTAAACTCTACCACCCAGCCTACGCCTATCAACCCCTACTTTTTTTTATTAAATTTTAGATTTTTAATATTTGAATAATAAAAATATTACCACTCATCCCTACCCCTACACACCCACCCTCCCACCCCCACCAACACCACCCCCACACCCCCAAAAATTTATTTTTAATAAAATTTTAGATTTTAATATTCAAATAATAAAAATATTATCACCCAACCTACCACCTACCCACTCCACCCCCACCACACCCCCCAATTTTTTTTAATAAAATTTTAGAATTTAATATTTAAATAGTAAAAATATTACCACCCAACCCAACCCACCCCACCCCAATCCCAGCCTACCCAAAAAAATTTTTAATAAAATTTTATATTTTAATATTTAATATAATAAAATTTTATTATTTTTATTCATCATATATAAAATTCTATTTTAAAAATAATTTTTGAATTATGGATTTGAAATCCTTTTAAAGACCATAATTTATCCAAATAGTAGAATTCAAATAAATTGATTTAAAATCCAAGAAATTTAAAATCTATTCGTTTTTAAATTCATTGAATTTAAAACGACTCAATCCAAACACAGCCTAAAGTTATTTTTCGTGCAATCAATCTGTATTGGTGTTATTCAATTTCTTAATACCTTAAACTTCGCTAACAAATCGTATAAATTTTTTATTTATGATATTTATATTTTTAGTTAACAGAAAATTTGCTAAACTTCGCTAACAAACCGTATAAAATTTTGAGTCCGACTGCTATGCATCTGGTGCACCGGGACGATCTTAACCGTTAGATTATATTTTAATTCGATCTCCACCATTAAATAAAATAAAATAATTAAAATTTTAAAATATAACTACCCACTAACCCCTATATTTAACCCATTAAACCTCACATGCACCTCTGCACCCAGTGCACTACAGAATCACCCTAAATTTTTATTTATAATGTTTATATTATTATTAATTAATGTAGTTACAAATTATATTTCGTCATTCATTATAATAAAATCATGAGTTATTAAAATGCTATATCTTGAATTTTAGGGGTGAAGTTATATGAAAGTGTATGTTGCATTAATCTCAGTCATCAAAATGCAAATGTTGAGGCATGTCAACTTGTTAGTATAAACTGAAATACTAAATGTGATTTTTGTGCTAATTAAAGCTAATGCATCTTATTCCCTTTATTAATTAGTTTTGAAATCTTTTTTATTTCCTCAATTGTTTTATTTATCTTTAAGACAAACTCCATACCCGAAATTTGATCTTTGTGCAAGCCAATGCATCTTACTCCCTTTATTAATCACCAACACTCATATAAATCGGGTTCACGGTATAAATCTTATGATCCCCTTCCAATCCTATATACCTTATGTAGGGTGTTTTAATTAAGAGAAATCACAAGGTTTATAAGGATAGGAGACTAACTCTAAATAATTAATTAGTTTTTGAAATGTTTTTTTCTTCCTACATTGGTTTATTTATCTTCAAACAAACTCGATTGACCCATAGTTATAATCGGTCCATATAAGATGGAATCTTGAATTCAATCCACGTTATAAGAACACAATATATATATATATATATATATATATATATATGGTACAAAGTGTACTTATATATACTACTCCTCTGATAATTAATGATGACAAGAGCATGGAAATAATAGATTACATATATAGCATCTCCATTAATTTACAAATTTATGTGTGAGAGAGCACTAAGCTCATTTAATGCTTGCATGAATTCTCTCATCGGGTATGGTTTGATCTCTCCAAACAAGGTGGTGGAAGATGTCTGTTTTCTTTCCACATGATGCCATACTCTTGTCTCAAGAAATTCAACCTACATATACAACATGTAACAATTAAATTTTAAATAAATTAGGATTTTTTTTAATTTAAAGCCTAAAAATTGTTAAACTATCATATCTAAATTATTTTTCTATTAATTAAAAGCTTGAAAAATACAAAACAATTAATTTGGGCCCTAAATTAATAAAATGGGAGACAATACGTGATATATTCAGAGTCTTATAAATTGATAATTTTATATATTTCAAGCCCTTAATTGATATAAAAAATTATTCAAACATTTGAGAATTTATAAAATACATATTGTTGGATTAGTTCTAAAAATACAATTATATAAATAAGATACTATATAATTGTAGTATTTTGTTTTGAATATTTGTATGTTTTAGTAACTTTATGCTACACTCTTTCCGAACTTGAATATTAATTAAAATTTTACCTTAACAAAATAAAAAAATTATAAAGTTCATGTGACAATTGATTTTGAAGTAAATGGTAGTAATACTTAAACCACAATAAATTAAGAGTAATGTCACACTTTCCTAAATACAATTTGAGTTATTTTATTTAAAGACACAAACCTGAATAAACAATGTAATAAATTATTATTAGGTAAATAATAAACACTAAACTATTAAATCATCAGTGTGCATAGAATATTTAATAACAAATTAAATTAAATCAAGTCTCGACTTGCTTCAACTATAATTATTAATTTGAATTCTTTCAACTTATCGTGATCAAACTAATAAATCTTTGCCTTTCATATCCTTTTGTTTGGCTGAATGGTGGTATACTTGCAAAATAATTTATTAGTATTTGCAAGAATAGTTGGAAAAAAAAACCAACATAATTTATTAGAAAAACAAATTTATTTATCCTTATTGGTTGGTTGGGATGTGTCATGTGTACAAAATTTAAGCAAAGGGAATCCATAATTGTTATAGTCAAGAAGAGACAAGAAAAGAAACTTAGAATCATGTGAGGGCAATTAATGCGCATAGCTTAGGGTTTGTAGGACCATAATTTTCTACTGATAATCATTCTCGAAATATTAATTCTAGTAATTTGAATCTCTCACTATCTAATTCCATGTCAGGATATTTCATTAATTAATTTACTTGGTCTAATTTTGGTCCATGTAATATGCTTTGCTTAGTTTTCGAATCTTGTGATTAAATTTCTTAATTCCATGCCATGGATATGCATTTAATGTGTCTTGTTTTGGACCTATCAATATTTCAATCCTATTTCATTACAGATATTCTAACTCCACTAATCTAAACAGACGCTATCATTAGAGATATCCGTGAATGGAGTAAATCGCATGAAGGGTTTAAGTAACTTATAAAAAGTTTATTATTTGATTGCAACTACGAACAATGAAATTTATACCAAAAATAGAAAAATCCTTACTATATAGCTATCAGCTCAGTTAAAACACCATTCACGCCCTATATTTGAGCTATGCCTAGAAGCAAACTCCACTTATAAAAGTTTGCCAAACAATTGTTTACAATTAAACCATTTCATTACAAATATTCTATCTACCACAATACTGCTATATTTTAATTTTAAAAACATAATCTGGATCTATTAGATGTAAGATTTGTCTATTAAAGACTTCATTGTCTCCAAAAAGTTAATAAATTTAATTAATAAAACAGTTTTTTTATTAATATTTGTGATATAATAATGGTGTATTTTAATCTAGGAAAGAGTATTAATTATAAAAGTGTGCATTTCCACATAATGGAGTATTATTTTATGGGTGAAGGATTGTGCATACATATTTAAATAATTAAGTAGAAGATCTAAAATGAACATAATTTGATCAATATTCATATTAAAATTTGTAATTATTGAAAATTTAAAGAAAAGAATATATATAGAAGTATAGTAACACTAAACTTCTTATTTTCTAATTCCTCTATAAACTTACTTTTAATATGCTTATTAGAGAGAGGAAAGAAAATGTATTTTTTGTCACGCCCCGACCCCAGACAGAGCGCGACAACCGCCACGTTAACCATAAATTTCATAGAATGGGTGCACTCCACTCCACAAAGTTTATAGAAAACGTAAGGCTTGCTATCAAGTACCTGTAGAACTGAACAACTGATAACAACGGGTACAACCCGAGGACATCATCTCATAAAGTATCAACAAGGATTTACAAAGGTACAAAATACAACGGTGTAACTTAGTTTAAAGAAAATATACATGAACGATATAACATCGCGAAGGTACAAAAAGAACATCAAGGGGGTCACCAAATATAAACTATACAATCTCGCCAATGAATCCGTCAATTTACATAAAAGAGGAAGTACCCAAAACACGGATTGGATGACGAGCAAACGATAGGCAAACCTCCAACCAAAACGATATCAACAGCCTGAAAAGGAAAGAATGATGGGGGTGAGCAAAACCACTAGCTCAGTGAGGTGATAAGCCGGTCACCCCGACCCTTATACGAAGCATGTATTCCACTCGCGGTTCATAACATAAAATCCCACATTTCGTCTCACAATAACTATTTCTCACTCAGTGTACATATAAATGAAAATAAAAACCTTAGTGCACATTTACGAATAACACAATTTGTTCAAACAACATGTTATCACAAAAAAGACGCGTGGGTAGTCAATATCCTCCTCGAACTGAGCTCTCCGTCGAGAGACAGTCTAAGCCCGTCACCGTTACTCTAGATAAAATGCACATTAATATTCTTTCTCAACGCCAAGTGTTAAAGTTCACAATTCAATATCGACTGAATACTTGAAATGATCAAACATATAAACATATATGACATGCATGTCCCACACCGGTGACGTTGACTGAGCCTATAATAGACTAATCCATCTAACGATCACCCTCCAGAGTATCAGTATTTGGCAAATGGACAGGTGCCCCGTTAGATCTAACTCACGCGGGTTTGCCAATCCCGGGCAACTTGGTTGTCACTCTAACTCACCCGAACCGCGACAATTCGGGCTACTTAATCAATGTCGCTCCAACTCACCCGAACCGTGACCAATTCGGGCTACTTAACCTTGGTACCAGGCATACATATGCATGTGCATCATAAGATGAATAACGACTCAAGTTAGAGTCTTAATAGCACACAAGAATAACCAGAAATCAATTCTCAAATAATTCACAATAAATGTTATCAGATACCGAGCCGGCAAGACTCTTCAACATAAGTTAAAATCAATAATACTCATAAAATGGCTAACAGGACTCTAACCAGAGAAATCGAGCCAACCAGGCTCTTTACCACATAACACAATACCAAATAATTTTCTTATCAATTAATTAAAACTAAAATAAATGCACATTTATCGAGGGTCCACACTTCCCACAAGAGAAGGCGTTCCCGAATTATCAACTCACAAGGAAGTGATTAACTCTCTCCGGAATCTGAAGTCGGTCCCTTGCCCTTCGTCGATGGTTCTTTACCTAGAAAGGAGATGAGCAATTAAAGACAAATTAAATATAACTAACTATTAGTGGTAACATCCCTTTCATTGCTAAATACAAATCCTAATCGATTTCGAACGAGTCGATATTAAATAAAAAAATAGTATGTAACTCCTTAACATCAGTTCCCAATCCCACATAACCCTTTTCAATACATTAACTAGACGAAACGATAGAAAATAAGTTTGAATTCGACATAAAAATTCTGAAATTTTCCTGCTAGCGGCAGTTTACGAGAAAAATCATAACTAATTGTAGAATAATCGGATTGAGGCGTTTCAAGTGGCTACGGAAAGCTAACGAGTTCAGCTACGTACAGAAATTAAGTTTGCAAAGTTTCGATGGCAATAGGTATGTCAAAATCAGTTCGAACAGTCTGCAAATTACCCACATACCAAAAAGAAAAACCCCACAAAATTACAAAATCATGGAAGAAGGAAGCTTAATTCACACACCACTTACCTCAAAACCACTTAGAAACCACCTAGGATGAGGGTTGTAAGGGAGAATTTGATCAACAAGGGTTTCTCCTCTTCACTCTTTTCTTTCCCCTCTTTTGCTTTTCTTCTCCCGTTCTTCTCTCTTTTTTTTTTAACTTTAGCCTTTCTAATTATATATCAGCCCATTTAAGTGGGCTGAAACTTTGGGCCACAAAATAAATAAATAAATAAGTTTGGGCTTTCTAAAAAAATTCTAATTGGGCTTAATTGGGCTGACCTTTTGGGCCATAAAAATAAATAATTAGGTTTTGGGCTTTCTAACAAAAATATAGTTGGGCTAAGATATTATAAAGTATCCCCTCCTCTAAAAAGTTTCGTCCTCGAAACATAAACGTACCTAGAGATGAAAAGAGATTTGGATGGTGTTGACGCATGACTGACTCTAGTTCCCATGTTTCTTCTTCAATTTGATCACTTCTCCATAGAACTCTCACCATAGGAATGGATTTGTTACGAAGCATTTTCTCTCGGCGATCTACAATTTGAACAGGTTGTACTTCGTACGATAGATTTTCCTTTAATACAACTGGGGGATCTTTGAGCACGTGCGAAGGATCTGGTTCATATTTTCTAAGCATAGAGACATGGAAGACATCGTGAATCTTCGACAATTCCGATGGTAGCTCAAGTCGATATGCAACACGACCAATCCTTTGCACGATCGTAAACGGGCCAATATACCTTGGACTCAACTTTCCTCGACGGCGAAATCGCAACACGCCCTTCCATGGAGAAACTTTCAGAAAAACTTTGTCTCCTTCATTAAACTCCAAATCGCGCCTCCTATTATCTGCGTAGCTTTTCTGTCGATCTTGCGCTGCCTTAAGTCTGTCTCGAATAAGTTATATTTTTGCCTTCGCATCTTCGATTAGCTCTACTTGTT
The DNA here is from genome assembly GCA_023678885.1 of Pogostemon cablin. NCBI lineage: Eukaryota > Viridiplantae > Streptophyta > Magnoliopsida > Lamiales > Lamiaceae > Pogostemon > Pogostemon cablin. The sequence goes on along the minus strand of CM042998.1, from coordinate 17,150,872 downwards.
CGATTTGTCTCTCGCCAACCTCATCCCAAAAGAGTGGTGTTCGACACTTTCGGCCATACAGAGCTTCGTACGGGGGCATTCCAATGCTTGAATGATAACTGTTGTTATAAGCGAACTCCACCAAAGTCACGTACTTATCCCAGCTACCTCCCAAATTCAACACCACTGCACGTAGCATGTCTTCTAGTGTCTGTATAGTTCTCTCTGACTGTCCATCAGTCTGTGGATGAAACGAGGTACTGAATAGTAATTTTGTACCTAGCGCTTTCTGCAGACTAGGCCAAAAACGGGAAGTGAATCTTGGATCACGGTCAGATATGATTGACACTGGTACTCCGTGCAATCTCACGATCTCATCGACATATAACTTGGCAAGTTTCTCTAAAGATTCGTTGGTATGCACTGGAAGGAAATGTGCCGATTTCGTCAGACGATCGACAATGACCCAAATTGAGTCATGACCCTTTTGGGTTCGAGGTAAACCAGAAACAAAATCCATTGTGACGTTTTCCCATTTCCACTCAGGAATAGGTAGTGGTTGAAGCATGCCGGCTGGTTTTTGGTGTTCCGCTTTAATCTGTTGGCAAGATAAGCACTTTGATACAAATTCAGTAGTGTCCCGTTTCATACCTGGCCACCAATAATACTCCCGAAGTGTTCTATACATTTTGGTACTACCAGGATGCATAGCATAGGCTGAAGAATGAGCTTCCTCAAGAATAGCTCTACGAACATCAAGTTCTGATGGAACACAAACACGATTTTTAAAAGTAAGAAGTCCATCATCCCGAATTTGAAATTCGGTTTCTTTTCCTTGATTTAGCTTCACAATCTTCTGTTGTAAATAAACATCGTGTGATTGTCTTTCTCGAATTTGCTCGAACAAGGTAGGTCTAACCTCGAATTTGGCGATTAAGGCAGAATCATTAGACTTTTCACAATCGAGCGAAATGTGTAAAGATTTAAATTGCTCCAACATAGGAAGATAAAAAGATTGAATCGAAGCAAGTGAGGTAGAAGACTTTCTACTCAGAGCATCTGCAACAACGTTCGCCTTACCAGGATGATAATCGATGACTAAGTCATAGTCACTAATCAACTCTATCCATCGCCTTTGCCTGAGGTTGAGCTCCTTTTGGGTGGTGATATACTTTAAGCTCTTGTGATCAGTGAAAACCCGACAAGTTGCACCATACAGATAGTGCCTCCAGATCTTCAATGCAAAGACGATTGCAGCCAACTCTAAATCATGTGTAGGATAATTTTCTTCGTTCTTCTTCAATTGCCTTGAAGCGTAGGCAATAACCTTTCCTTCTTGCATGAGAACGCATCCTAATCCTTGTCTCGAGGCGTCGCTATAAATGGTAAATTCTCCAATCGCTGGGTCTGGCAAAGCAAGAATAGGAGCTGAAACGAGTCGTCTTTTCAATTCTTGAAATGCTTCGTCACATTCTTCATTCCATTCAAATTTTACCCCTTTTCGAGTCAATTTAGTCAAAGATGAAGCCAATAACGAAAAGTCTTTGACAAACCGTCGATAATATCCAGCTAATTCCAGAAAACTACGAATCTCTGTCACGTTCTTTGGATGCTCCCAATCTAGTATAGCTTGAATCTTCACTGGATCGACGTAGATTCCTTCTTTAGAAATGTGATGACCCAAAAAGCTTACCTCGCGAAGCCAAAATTCACACTTCGAGAATTTAGCATAAAGCTGGTTTTCTCTGAGAATGTTCAGAGCAATTCTTAGATGATGAGAATGCTCGTCGTCCGATTTAGAATAAATAAGAATGTCATCAATGAAGATGATGACAAACTTATCTAAGTATGGCCGAAAGACCCGATTCATAAGATCCATAAAAGCTGCAGGAGCATTTGTGAGTCCAAAAGGCATAACACAGAATTCAAAATGACCGTATCTGGTTCGAAAAGCAGACTTAGGGATATCAGATTCCCTAATCTTGAGTTGGTGATAACCGGATCGCAAATCAATTTTTGAGAACACAGTTGCTCCTTGCAATTGATCAAACAGATCATCGATTCTTGGAAGAGGATATTTGTTCTTGATAGTCACCTTGTTCAATTGACGGTAGTCGACACATAGACGAAGTGATCCATCTTTCTTCTTGACAAAAAGAACTGGAGCACCCCATGGAGATGTGCTAGGTCGTATGAAACCCTTCTCCAATAATTTCCTCAAGTTGTGTCTGGAGTTCCTTAAGCTCAGCAGGCGACATTCGATATGGAGTAATCGATATAGGTGTGATTCCAGGAAGTACGTCAATGGAAAAATCAATCTCTCGATTCGGAGGTTGTCCTGGTAAGTCTTCGGGAAAGACATCAGGAAATTCATTCACGATTGGGATGTCATCTAGTTTAGTTTCAGAAAGAGAAGTATCGATGACAAATGCCAAGAATGCCTCACAACCCTTACGCATTAATTTATGTGCAGTCAACATTGAAATAAAAGAGAGGGATCTCGTTTGAAGTTTACCCTCAAAAACAAGTTCTGAGAATCCTGGTCTACGAAAAATAACAAGCTTCTCGTGGCAATCGAGAATTGCATGATGAGAAGAAAGCCAATCCATGCCAAGAATAACATCAAGATCAATCAAAGGCAATGGTATCAATTCAGCCTCTAAAATGACATCTTTGATCTTCAATGGACAACCAAGGAATACTGAATCACGAATTAGATGCTCTCCAAGAGGGGTATGAACGATGATTCCAGGTGACAAATGAGAGATAGGATAATCTAAGATCGCAGTAAGATCATCTCGGATATAAGACCTATCAGAACCTGGGTCAAATAAAGCGTAGACCTGATGGTCTCCCACAAACACATGGCCTAAAGAAGCAATATTAGGTGAGATTGTGATTTAAAAATTCGGAAAGATAGAATTTCTTACGAATGTTTTATTCGTAATCAAGTGGCATAACAAGGCGGGGTTAGATTTAGCATGTGAAAATACTCAGATTATAAATTACCTGTCACAACCTTCGGATCTGAGCGAGCCTCTTCCTGGGAAATATGAAATACTCTAGTTTGCTTCCTTCCTTACATAGGTGATTGAGTACTAGGGCCGCTTGAGGCATCGGGCACTCTGGTAACTGCAGATCGAGTATCTCTAGGTGTAGAATATGTTAGTTTACCACGAAGCTGACCAGAACCCTGACTGCTCGTTCCCATAAGCTGAGGACAAGAACTTCGCATATGTCCCGGCTGTCGACACTGAAAACATACTTGAGGAGCCTTACAGGGGCCGTCATGATATTTTAGGCAATTCTGGCACTTGTGATTTTCACCAACCGATCCCGAGACATTGCTCCCGCCTCTACCAAACTGCTCCCGAGGTTGAGGAAAACTAATAGATACCGAACTTGGTGCACCACGCGAAGATCCCACACCCCTATACACCTTCGATGCATTTCCTGGAAATGCGCTCCCTTGCCTTTTCTTTTGAGATCGTTCTGCAAGCTTATGTCTCGCCTGAACTAAACCTTCTACCCTCAGGGCTTCTTCTACGAGATCGTCAAGACTCTCGTACTTGTCTCCGGACTTGATGCGATCTCGAATATTTAAATTAAGACCATCTTCAAATCTCTTGCATAAGTCTCTCGTCGTATATGACTCAGGAGCGAATTCTCGCAATTCCAGAAATTTGCTTTCGTACTCAACGACCGACATAATGCCTTGAAAGAGGTTGAAGAACTCCTTTCTCTTCTGATCCTTGATGTACTGAGAGAAGTATCGATCTTTGAATCGTTCCACAAAGATAGCCCACGTAATAGTAACCGAAGATGTCTCTTTTAGATTCTGCCACCATCGTCGTGCATCTGGGCCTAACAGCTTGGTCGCAATGACCACACGATAACATTCTTCAATCATCAAAGTGTCAAAGGTCTCTGTAATCTCCTTTAACCATGCCCCCGCTTTAGAAACATCTCTTGCACCGTCAAATTTCGATGTCCCCATGTTTTCAACTGCTTTCACCAAATCAGGTATAAAAAGTGCACCTCGAGAAGTAGAACCTCCTAAAGCCGTTTCTGGAGTAAAAACTGGTACATTAGTTGTAGGTTGAATCGATTCATTAGCATGAAGAACCTCTTCAGTGACAGTCGTAGTTGTATGAGCAGTTGTAGGTGGTGGAACACCATGTATTCGAATGTGATCATAATACAATTGGTACTGCTCGGGTGTCATCATGTGCTCAACCCGCAACTGGGCTCGTGGTTGCTCTACCTGGAAAACCGGCACCCTATGATCAGAATTGATAGGGTCCGTAGCCGTCGGAGGAACGGCATGATCAGAAGAAACATGTCCTCGAGGTCCACGAGGAACAGAAGAGAGTAGAGGACTCGGAGGATCACGAGGAGCGTGTCCTCGACCTCGACCTCGACCTCGACGACGAACTGGAGGTGCCATAATGACTGAAAGGAAGAAAGGAAAGAAAATGCAAGGTCAACATCAAGGTAATAAGATACCTTAGGATGACATAGAAACAAAGTTGGACTCATTGGCTCGACTAAAAAAGAATGAGAATCATAAAACCTCGCTCTGATACCAAGAAAGTTGTCACGCCCCGACCCCAGACAGAGCGCGACAACCGCCACGTTAACCATAAATTTCATAGAATGGGTGCACTCCACTCCACAAAGTTTATAGAAAACGTAAGGCTTGCTATCAAGTACCTGTAGAACTGAACAACTGATAACAACGGGTACAACCCGAGGACATCATCTCATAAAGTATCAACAAGGATTTACAAAGGTACAAAATACAACGGTGTAACTTAGTTTAAAGAAAATATACATGAACGATATAACATCGCGAAGGTACAAAAAGAACATCAAGGGGGTCACCAAATATAAACTATACAATCTCGCCAATGAATCCGTCAATTTACATAAAAGAGGAAGTACCCAAAACACGGATTGGATGACGAGCAAACGATAGGCAAACCTCCAACCAAAACGATATCAACAGCCTGAAAAGGAAAGAATGATGGGGGTGAGCAAAACCACTAGCTCAGTGAGGTGATAAGCCGGTCACCCCGACCCTTATACGAAGCATGTATTCCACTCGCGGTTCATAACATAAAATCCCACATTTCGTCTCACAATAACTATTTCTCACTCAGTGTACATATAAATGAAAATAAAAACCTTAGTGCACATTTACGAATAACACAATTTGTTCAAACAACATGTTATCACAAAAAAGACGCGTGGGTAGTCAATATCCTCCTCGAACTGAGCTCTCCGTCGAGAGACAGTCCAAGCCCGTCACCGTTACTCTAGATAAAATGCACATTAATATTCTTTCTCAACGCCAAGTGTTAAAGTTCACAATTCAATATCGACTGAATACTTGAAATGATCAAACATATAAACATATATGACATGCATGTCCCACACCGGTGACGTTGACTGAGCCTATAATAGACTAATCCATCTAACGATCACCCTCCAGAGTATCAGTATTTGGCAAATGGACAGGTGCCCCGTTAGATCTAACTCACGCGGGTTTGCCAATCCCGGGCAACTTGGTTGTCACTCTAACTCACCCGAACCGCGACAATTCGGGCTACTTAATCAATGTCGCTCCAACTCACCCGAACCGTGACCAATTCGGGCTACTTAACCTTGGTACCAGGCATACATATGCATGTGCATCATAAGATGAATAACGACTCAAGTTAGAGTCTTAATAGCACACAAGAATAACCAGAAATCAATTCTCAAATAATTCACAATAAATGTTATCAGATACCGAGCCGGCAAGACTCTTCAACATAAGTTAAAATCAATAATACTCATAAAATGGCTAACAGGACTCTAACCAGAGAAATCGAGCCAACCAGGCTCTTTACCACATAACACAATACCAAATAATTTTCTTATCAATTAATTAAAACTAAAATAAATGCACATTTATCGAGGGTCCACACTTCCCACAAGAGAAGGCGTTCCCGAATTATCAACTCACAAGGAAGTGATTAACTCTCTCCGGAATCTGAAGTCGGTCCCTTGCCCTTCGTCGATGGTTCTTTACCTAGAAAGGAGATGAGCAATTAAAGACAAATTAAATATAACTAACTATTAGTGGTAACATCCCTTTCATTGCTAAATACAAATCCTAATCGATTTCGAACGAGTCGATATTAAATAAAAAAATAGTATGTAACTCCTTAACATCAGTTTCCAATCCCACATAACCCTTTTCAATACATTAACTAGACGAAACGATAGAAAATAAGTTTGAATTCGACATAAAAATTCTGAAATTTTCCTGCTAGCGGCAGTTTACGAGAAAAATCATAACTAATTGTAGAATAATCGGATTGAGGCGTTTCAAGTGGCTACGGAAAGCTAACGAGTTCAGCTACGTACAGAAATTAAGTTTGCAAAGTTTCGATGGCAATAGGTATGTCAAAATCAGTTCGAACAGTCTGCAAATTACCCACATACCAAAAAGAAAAACCCCACAAAATTACAAAATCATGGAAGAAGGAAGCTTAATTCACACACCACTTACCTCAAAACCACTTAGAAACCACCTAGGATGAGGGTTGTAAGGGAGAATTTGATCAACAAGGGTTTCTCCTCTTCACTCTTTTCTTTCCCCTCTTTTGCTTTTCTTCTCCCGTTCTTCTCTCTTTTTTTTTTTTAACTTTAGCCTTTCTAATTATATATCAGCCCATTTAAGTGGGCTGAAACTTTGGGCCACAAAATAAATAAATAAATAAGTTTGGGCTTTCTAAAAAAATTCTAATTGGGCTTAATTGGGCTGACCTTTTGGGCCATAAAAATAAATAATTAGGTTTTGGGCTTTCTAACAAAAATATAGTTGGGCTAAGATATTATATTTTTGGTCTGTTTTTAGGAATGTGTGCTGCGGTTAATATGGAAATTAAAAATTTGATTATCTTCAATAATAAAAATTTTAAAATTGATAAATTATTGGAAAAACTTAAATTATGTTTTTGTAGTTGAGTTTTTGGAAAACACTCGTAGCGCTTATCAATTTGTTATGATGGAGACAATCTCCCATATTCATTTTATAGCTATTGGTGATGAGGATTCACTCTAGTTGTGATATTTGTGTTTTATTGTTGCTCTACTTTCTTAGGTTGTATTGACGATTCTAATTTTTGTATCATTCTTGCCCTTATCATTAATAATAACATTGCTTGCTTTTGCTGATTAAAAAAAAAAAGCCAAACTTCCTATTTTAAAAAGAAAAATCGTATGAATAAAATTGATAAAATATTATTGTAAGATGTAACTAAATTGTCAAGGTAAAAGTAAAATATTATGCTTTGTTCTGTCAAAAGTTTAGGATTGTTTAATACTTTTTTTATTGCGGTAAATTAAATTGATAATTTAAATGTATTTACTTCCTACACATATCACGTCCTACTATATCATAAGCATTATCTATTCTTACTCTCACTCATTAATTAGAATCCATTTCGTTTAAATCTCTCCAAAATAAATATAATTTAAATTTACTAAATTCAACCAATTTTAAATCTATAATCATTATCCCTACCTACACAAAAACAAATGAAAATTATGAGAGAGAATTTGGATGTGATAATAATAGATTAGGCGTTAGCCCATGTAATGTTATAATTTTTTTTTTTTTTGCAATAATACCCACTTTTTTAAGCACTCTATCTTTCTCAACATTAAAGTAAGTTAGTATATTTTAATTAAATTAATGTGTGTGTACGTAATACTCTATGATCAAATAGAGTTGACCTGTTAGTTTGAGTGTTAGTTCTCCATCGACAATGCTCAAATGTCGGTTACCCACCTACAATCCGACTGACATCCATTGGTCCGTTGGGTCGAGTGGTTCCAGTCGGTCCCTAACCGACATCTGTCAGCTCGGGTGTCGGTGGATGTCGGTTCTGCACCGACAACCGATCGATATCCGTCAATCTCCCACAGACGAGCCGATCGACATCATTTGATCCCCCACCCAACATGCATCGATCCATCGATAGCTGTCGATTCGGGTAAGTAAGGTGTAGGGGGTCAATTTATAAATTTTAAAGCAAGGCATTTTTCTTCATTAAATTAAGTTTGGTTAAAATTAAAATTTAATTAATTGTTGCCAAGTTTTTTTGCCCGTAAAAATATTTACGCATTTTTATTTTGGGCATCTCATAAAAAAGTTTTCATTTTCCTTTATAGTATGTGGGACTCATACAAAACATTTAAATATCTCAATGAGGTCTACAACTCTACATTAATATAACTACCTAGTATTCATTAAAATATTATTCGTCTCACCTAAATACATATTAAAATACTATTTTCTTTAATTCCTGTAAAAAAAACAAACAACGTTTATACAAAACAAGGGAGTATACTTGACCATTGTCGCATAAAAAAATATTTATAATTTTGTAGTATATAAATAAGGGTGTTGTTAAATGTCAATAATATGGACATCCATATATTATTAAAAATGTAAGTTTATTAATTTATCATTTATTAAAAAAATTCTAAACATTCCCTTAAAACTATAAATTTTAAAATATTATATATCATTTAAATGGATTAGATAAGATAAAATAGACGCACAGTCGCACACTAAGGAAGTATGCAAAAGTCCAGGTTTGACTAAGATTTAGAAGAATCCACATAATTTCGAGGAATTATTAATTTGTGTGTCACATTACTGATTAATGACCACCTCGTGAACTGATACGCCCATTTCCCATTTCCCATCAAATTAATCATCTTCCTAATCCTTACATATTAACCACCACTTTTATTTTTAATTAATTATTCTATCGTAATTTTTTATTATTATCTTTTCATATTCATATTTGACAAATTCTCTTATGAGACGCTAGTTATGTAAGATTATTGGTGAGACGTGTTAAAATATGTCTATTATATAGATAAAGTATGTTTAATGATTGTTAAAATATGTTTTTAAAGTATGATTAATGATGAATTAAAGAATGCTTTTAGGATGTTATAATATAATTCATTTTTGACATACTTTAACTACAAATAAACATACTTTACCTATATGATAAGTATACTTTAATAATGAATTAACTCGTCTCACAACCGTCTCATAAAAAACACATCTCATAAGAGTCTCTCTTCATATTTATATTGGTGGTTTATTTTTTTTATCAAAAAGAAATGATTATTGTTAAAGGGCACTAAATTTACCTAAAAGTTAAGGAGTTCAAATACAGACAAATAAACTACATAGAAAAAGGATTGCTACATCACTCCTTAAAGAATAAAGAGTTATGTTTTACTCTCTCAATTCCGAGCAAAAGTCTCTATTTATTTTTTGCATGTGGATAAAGGAGTATTATTATTTTATATGTAGTGGGTAGTTATATTAATAGTGAATGGTGGACCATATATGGTGCATTTTTACTGGGAAAATGGAAATCCTTGTGGGACGCCCAATATAGTATGAGGATCTTTAGGTGAGACGAAGGGAGTAGATGTCTAACATTAAACCACGACCAAGTACGAAACTTCAATTTCTCTAGCATGGAGTTGGTATCCACAACAATATTGTTGAAAACTGCATTGTTTCTAGACTTCCATAAGATCCATATTACAACTTCTCAAATACAGACAAGTATGGATATATGAGCTGATTTTGGAGAAAGGTTGCAGGATTGAATTAAATCTATAGCAGGGTTTTGGCTTCAATTTAATTATAATTTTTTTTCTTTTTAAATATGTGATATTAACTTTATATTTAAAATTTAATTATAAATTTTATACTAATAAATTGTATCACTATGCTAGTTAATAAAATTCAATAATCATTAAATTTTTTAAAATATTATACTCCTTCCATTTCAGTTTTTTATCTGTTTGTACAGACACGAAAATTAAGAAGTATTATTTTTTTAATATATTATATAAGAAAAAGTAGAGATAAATTAGTAATTTAAAAAAAAGTAAATAAAGTTGTTGGGAATAATGAATAAAATGTAAAAAAGTAAATAAAGTTATTGGGATTAATGAATACTATAGTTTAAAAAATAGGTAACATGTATAATGTATTTTTACCATAAATGAAACGGGTAAGACTCAACATGAAAAGTGAGTAAAAATATGTGGAATTGAGGAAGTATAAATTTATATATAAAAAATCTATAACAATTTCATAAAATTTACTTTGGTAATTTAGAAATATAACAGCCCTCCATATAAATTTTTTGGTTTTGAAATTAATATTTTTACACCGTGCAAGCCTAGCTAGAAGAATAACTTAAGCTTAAATAATTGGGCAAAAAATAATAAAAATAATAATAAATTCTAAACATGAAAAATAAAGGGATTTGATCTCTCCATTTAGGTAGTTATAAATTTCCTAAATTTAGATGGTTATGTCTTAATAAATTCTACACCCTTCCATAAAAATTGACACACTTTCCTTTTTGGTTTGTCCCACTAAAATTGACACATTTCTTTTTTAATACATGGACCCACACAAAAAAACAATTAATCTATTCTCATAGGCCCCACATATCACCTCTAATATAACTACCCACTACACATTAAATATTATTTCTCTCACTTCACTTTACTCCACTTTACATTATATTATTATACTCCTTAATCTCCGTGCCCAAAAAAAATTATATCAACTTCTATGGGACGGAGGGAGTATGATAAATTTGGACAATAAATAATAAAAATAATAATAAATTCTATGATAAATTTGTCATTTTTTAATCTAATAACTTATTAATATGTACCGTTAATAACAAACATATGTTAAATCAACGTTAACAAGTTTCACTAAGATTAATTAATAAATTAATTACCAATTAAATAATAATTAATGAGTGAAATTTGTGTTATATGTAGAGAGAATTAAATGTGATAAATTGTGGATTTTGGGCATTGAGCCTGACCCAATAATCTATATTATTTTTAGACAAAAGTCGTGTCATGATTAGGGAACCCACAAAGTCCAAATTCTCTCCCATAAATACAACATGTGGTCATTGTATTTAGACAGTCAAAAGTTGTATTCGAACCGTGATAAAATTATGTGTGAACACAATTAGTAAAGAAAATAGCAATTCTACCATATTGGAGTGGTATATGAAACCTATAAATAATGTCATTTTGCACTCATTATTATAAATATAAATAAGACGGTGCTTGTGTGAGACGAGTTGTAAGACGTGTTAAAGTATAAATGTTTTATAGGTAGAGCTTGTTTGTTGATGGTTAAAGTATGTTTTAAATTAGTATGACGATTAATATATTAAAATATAATATAATTTTAGAGTGTTATAATATAAGTCACTATAAATATACTTTAAATATTTATAAAAACACTTTATTTATGTAATAAACATATTTTAATAATGAATTGAAAACATTCCATTCCACAAGAGTTGCCTCTACTTTTTGGAATATTAAAATATAATTAGTTGGGTGCAAATTAATTTTCTTTGTAATTACAGTACATATATGAGTTTCTAGAAAATTTAAAATGATTAAATAATATTCCCTCCGTCTGATTGGTATCCATTTGCTTTTTGTACGTGAATTAAGGAGTATTACTATTATATGTAAAGTGGGTAATTGTATTAGAGGGAAGTGGTAGACCATATTGTGTACTATTTTATTAAATAGGGGAAATAAATACTTTTGAAGTGGATGCCAAAAATAATAAAATGAAAATTTTAGAAGCCGATGAAGTAAGTATAATTAGTAAAATCTAATAACCTACTTTACGACCGTTGTTAGCAAAAATATTGGGGCCCACCATTAACCATAGCGTGTAATCACGTGAACGTACAAACATTCAAGTTGAGCTCCTCTTCTTTCCATAGACTAGGTTTTTTCAATAAGTTTGTAAAAATTATTTTATACTAATAAGTATTATTAATTTTTAATATTTATCTGTACTGTAACACTAATTATAAACCCTCACAATTAAAGAGACAAATTGTTAACTAATCACAGATTTTGGTGGCCGTCAACTATAACTTTTTCTAAGTTAGTAATATTTTATTTTAAATGCATGGAGCACCCAAATGCTTCTTCTAATCTATTGAAAAAGTATGCAAAATTGCATTTTCATAAAAAAGAAATTTATTATTTCTCTCTATATTTATTATGCATTATTAGTTATAAAATTAATATATTTACCCAATTTTAACAAAGTGAGTCGCTCATATATATTTTTCAAACATTTAAAATTGTTCGAAAATTGAATTGTGAGCCTTATTAATAGTTAGAAGATCATAAATTAAAAGTTACAATTACAATTTAAAAAAAGGGAATAATTTTGGAACATGATTTTGTAACACGTATAAATAAAGAATTAAATAATAATAATCAGAATTTAAAACAAAAATGAAGAAATTAATAAAATTAAAAAAATCTGCATATAATATTATATTGTATCATGACTGTGTAACGTTCCATCACATGTTTTAGAGTTTTGAAGTTGTTTCCACACTCAAACAAAAGATGTCGAAAAGTCCCAATTAATCACACATATCTGAGATACACCCCTATAATTAATTAATTAGTGGTAATCACTCCCAATTAACCTATAATTAATTAATTAGTGGTAATCACTCCCAATTAATTTACTAAATTGACCTCAATTAAAAAAAAAAACTTGAACGTGCATGTTGTTCACATTATAAATAGAGAGGGGTCTATTCCCATTCTCTCCACCTACAACCTTTTGTAGCCAAGCAACCTTTATGCTTCCTTTCCTACCAAATATTATAAACAGTAGACAGAAGAAGAAGCTGAGAGAATGGGTGGAAACTCGCCCTGCGCTTCATGCAAGTTGCTGCGTCGGCGCTGCGCCAAAGACTGCGTATTTGCCCCGTATTTCCCCTCCGACGACCCCCACAAGTTCGCCATTGTTCACAAGGTCTTTGGCGCTTCCAATGTCAGCAAAATGTTGCAGGTATAATTTCTCTCCTCTCTCCGAATGCTCGTAATCTTGAACTAGTTTGTCTGGTTAACTTTTAAGATTACGAGCATAAATCCCTAAGCTTTAATAATTACTACGATTCAATTTTTTTTAATGATATTAAAAAGTGTAGTTAATTATGCCATAATAGACTTTTTAGTATGTTTTACATCAATACTAATATACTCAATGTACATTCAATCTATTACATGACAAATTATGTCTTAATTTGGATTGGATTTGACCCTTCTCATAAAAAGTACAAACTCACAAGAGTTCACTCATAAAAATACAAAACAACGTTACAAAAATCAACATTTTTTGTTGACATTTTTAACTCCTTTTCTTTTCTTAATATTAATATATAACATGATATATATGATCAGGATATTCCGGTGCATCAACGAGCCGATGCGGTGAGCAGCTTAGTATACGAGGCGAACGCAAGAGCAAGGGATCCAGTGTATGGTTGTGCAGGGGCGATATTGTGCCTACAGAACCAAGTGGCTCAGCTGCAAATGCAGCTGGCCGTGGCGCAAGCGGAGATCCTGTGCATCCAGATGCAGCAGCAGGAGGAGCACATCATGGCAACCACAACGGCTAGTCTGCTTGATGAAGAGCTGGCAGACAACCATCACATGAAATCTTATTACAATCAAAACAATCTCCTCAACTTCACTACTACTGCTGATTCTCATAATAGTACCAATGTAATTTATGACTCTTTCAAGAGAGAATCCCTCTATGGACATGACATGGTTTCTTAATTAATAAATATTAGTACTAGTTTCAAGCTAAATGTTAATTTTTTTTTTATTTTTCCTTCTTTCCCTAAAAGTGCAAATTTAAGGTTTTTAAGTGATTCTTATTTTAATTATTTATGTTTTCAAAATTGGATTAGATGTGAAAAAGTGTGAAAAAGAATCTTAGTAGACACTATTTTTTGTGATAAAAAAGAGTAAAATCAATATTTAGCAAGAAGAAATTAACATTACAATATTATGAAACTATTTCGCTTTTGCTTTCAATGTGTATAGTAATTATTTTTCATTAAAATTGTTATTACATTTTATTGATTAATTTATAAAATAGTTTAATTAAAAAGATAATGATTGTTGATTTTATATTTCATCTCAAGGATAAAAACTACCAACAAGTTGATTCAACTAGTTGGCATTCCAATACATTTTGCAAACTAATAAGTGTTTTTTGGGAGAAAATGTGGGACAAAGGACAAAACAAAGAGAAGGGTGTTTGAGGGGGGGGGGGGGGGGGGGGGGGAGTTTGTAATGACGCAAATTATGAGGGGCGGTGCCCTTAATTAATTTCAAACAATTTAAATATATAGAAGACATAAATTCTGCTTCTATTAATTTAATAATTAACAACAATACATAAAGAACACGACTCTTCATCTACCGTCTTTCTATTTCATTAGTATTTGTCACCGATTAATTAATTACTATCACGTCGTTCCACCTTTATTAGATCTAATTATTTCATATTCGCGATACTTCAATTTTCATGTATATTTATTACAAAATAATTAAAAATATTTAACCTAATTAGTTGTGTGTGTTCATTATGGTGTACATTCAATTAAATAAAAGGGTTGATTCGATCAACACTCGTGGCCACAACATTCTTTTTGGTTGATAGAACACATGTCAACTCTCAATTACTCGTTGAAATTTTAATCATAATAGATTTTCATCAACATGATAGTCATATGTGAAAAGTTTATGAAGATTACATTAGATTAACTTTAATTAAGATATATTAACACTTCAGTGTTTATATTTTTCAGAACTCTAATGCGAGGTGAAACTTCTTTTTTTTTCTTGCATTGAGATTGACACACATTTTTTTTTTTTAAATCTTGAGGGGGAAAAACATTGTATTTAACCTGTTTTTCTTTTTATCAGGGAAAAAAAATTATTATTGAAAATAGAAAGTTACCAAAAATGCCAGTATTACACTAAGTTGACAAAATAGAAAATTTTGAAATTCAATCACCCTTCCGCAATTTAATTTATGATTCTTTATTATCCAATAAAAAAAAGGTGTATCCATTACTAAGTATGTTTATTATATAGGTAAAATATCAAAAAAAAACTGTTTTTTACCTATGGAAAAACCTTAATTCCATAGTTAAATTGTTTTACCAACGGATTAGCAACGGAATCCGTTGGTAAAGTGGTGATTGGTAAAATTTTAGCAACGAAAAATCAATTCAATTGGTAAATAATTTCGTTGCTAATAATTCCGTTGGTAATTTACATAATAATTCCCTTGGTAATCCGTTGGTAATTACCAACGGATTGAATTTCATTGCTAAAATAGAGAATAAATCTGTTGGTGTTTCGTTGCTAAAACAAAAATGTCATTTTTGTTGCTAATTATCCATTGGTAATTACCAACGGATTGAATTCCGTTGGTAAATTCGGTTACTAATTTTTTTTTGTACTGTATACTAATTTATAGTTAAAATATATTGATAATAAATCATACTATAACACCCTAAAAATCATACTTTAATTTATCATTCATCTTATTTTAGAAAACATTCTTTAATCACCATTAAACATATTTTATCTATTTTAGAAAACATTCTTTAACAGGTCTCACAAATCGTCTTACATAAATAATATGTCACAATAGAAAAAAAATAATAGTCGTCTAATTAAACTGTACGTCTTTAATGAAAAATGATGACTAATAAAAAAAAGCGCAAAACAGTTTCATCATAAAATTACAGTAATTTCACGTAAAAAAAACTTGCTCAAGCTGACTAAAAAATCTCCCAATTATTTCAATCAAACTAAGGAGTGATATATATATATATATATATATATATATATATATATATATATATATATATATATATATATATATATATATATTGTGTTACGTGATAACAAGTCTTTGTAAATAGCAAGTTCACGTGGGGTGAGAGGAAGTGGTGAGTTCATGGAACCCAAATAACAAGTAATTTTAATATAATAAAGTGTTTAATTAATCATTCACAAATTCACTTCCTCCTCCAATTAAATGTCCAATCAGAAGAAATAAGTATAATAAATTAGCTAGAGATTTCTTTCTTGGCTTTTGTTAATTGATTTTCTAATCCCTCTTGCTGTCCTAATTAGATTTGTCATTTTACATAATGGGGATTAGTTTTGAATTATCCACCACCTTCCACTTACACCTCTTTATTTTGTCTCCTTCTTATATTATTCCACCACTTAATTCTAATTTTATTACTCTTTATACAGTCTCAATCCAATCTTCTAGTGTATTTCTTTTGTGTTGATATGTGTGTTAATATATATAGTAGGAAATTAATTTTCTAGTATATATGTTAATTGTAACATTTCACGTCCGTCTTAAAGAACTCTAAATGGGTAGTGATCAGGTTTCACCGATACGATACGAGATGTTCTGTGACGCATTGATGTGACATCTCTTGTAACACCTGCTTATGAAATGACATGTGTCGGGGTGGAGAAATCCAATCTCTTGCCCCAAGGGTTGACTAGTTGATTTAGGGTATAATTTCTCTTCTCTCTCTTACGTGTCATTCATCCAACGGGATGTCATAAGAGATGTCACACCAAAGTGACACAGAAGATCCAGACCCAGTTTCACCATGTGTGACAATGTGAGTGTAAATATTTTCTTGATAAGTGATACTCTTTAAGATATTAATTTTACTATTCAACCTAAAAATATTCATTTTTTCATTAATCTTTCTTTAGATTAGTTAATAATTTTGAATATTAAGAGAAGAATTGGTATATTATGCATTGGGTGCGCAAAGCAACAAAGTGTCAAAGTATAACATTTTATTATAATTAAAAAATATTCATTTTAATTAATAAGCATATAATTTTTTCATTGAAAAAATTGATTGAAATATATATAAAAGGTTATTAATATCTGATTAACATTTTTTTTCGAAATAATCAAGGGTATATATTTATATACTTAAGATATAACATTCAATACACAAGAGAGTTTAACATCGAAATTGGGTCGGACCTAGACGCAAAATCCTTGATCCGTACACTAAGACGCAAAGGAGATATTGCCAGAAAGGCATAGCATTATTTGCACCGGGTTCACCTTGTACCTTAATGATTCATTTCATGTTATACCTTATGATTTAATGTTTGTTTTTAGAATTTAAAATATTGGAGGGTATTATAATTTCTTTAAAAAATAAACAGAGAGGTTTCATTAATTAAAAAAAGTCCACCATACTATATATATAATTCATACTGGATTAACTCTATATGAAATTGATTATGTAGGAGCATATCTATTACAAGTGCTATAATACATGTTTAAGAAATTAAACATCTTACCACAAAAGCTTAGTTAATTTAATTTATGTTTTGTAGACTTGTAGTACAATTTTCAATGGTAGGCATTTCCCATAGGAGCCCTAACTCAGAATAACTAATTAATTATAATGTGGGAAAAGCATGAGATCAAAACTTTTCTTCACTGTTCATACTGCCCATTCCCATGAAATGCAACCTTTTAATTTCAAATTAATTTAATCAAGTGAAGTAGTTGATGAAGCAATCTATGAAGAATTAGGGGAAATAAAAGTGAATTTAATTTGTAGGTCAAATAGTTGATGGGGGAAAAAGCCAGAGGTTGAGTCAAAATGAGTTGAAAAGAGAAGATTTGATTAAAAAATATATGTTGTATACATCGATTATTGCAATTTTCATTGTAATAAAAAATAATTTTTAAAAAAATTGAAGAATAAATGAGTGTAGATGATTTTGTTTTTGAGGGCTCGAGGCCTATGTCTATGTGCTTCCAAAAATCCTTCTCTCCTTGTCCTTAGTTTTCCCAAACCTCATTCCCATTTCTTAGCTCCTTTTCTCACCTTTACCATTAGAGTAGTATGATATTTACAAAACATTTAGTTTAGTTCAATAAAAAATTAACTTCAAAATTTGGAGAATTATAACATTATAAAATAACTAAGACATCATTTTTAAAAGTATTAGGCAGATCTTAGACCAAGCATGATAACATCAAATATTCAGGTAATACTGGTACAAATTAGGAGATGATCGATATTACAATTCATCATGTATGATCGATTCCAATTTTAATCCTTTTATTTTTGCATTTTCGATTTTAGTCTTTTTTTTTTTCTATCTTGGTGCTTCTTGTTCAATTTTAGTCCAAAAATTTAAATAAAATAGGATTAAAATTGATTAAGTAAATAGGTAAAGGACTAAAAATGAACATAATTTATTAAAATTGGACAAAAATAACTAAAAATAAGATAAATTGACAAAATTTGAGAATACAAATAAGAAAAATATCAAAGTTGGAATCAAACACAATTTCAGGATTAAATGTGATATTTTCTCGTACAAATTGGTTGTTTCACTAACTCTTAAAGTATACATATTTTTTAAAGTATATTTTTAAATTAGTTGTGCATGTAATTCTGAGTATATATATTTTTGAACTTATTTCACTAACTCAGTTTGTATTTTGTATGGGTATTATATTTCATTAAAATGCATTATTCATTTCACTTAAAAGTATACCTTTGCCTTTGAATTACATGTATCCATCCATCCCACAAGGGTATTTTTTTTTCATTTTGGGCGTCCCAAAGAGTCTCATTTCTTTTTTTACACACATGGAACCCACATATATCCACTAAGATAATTAAAATATAAGATTCACACTCCTACTAATACAACTACACACTACACATTAAATAATAATACTTCTTAATCCACGTGAAAAAAAGCAAATACTACCATTTGGGTGATTCGGATGGAGTATAGAAGAATTAATACACTTAAGTACACTTCAAAAAAAGTTGCACGCGATTTTGTGCAATGTTCTGTAGAATATTGGCGTCAACTCAAAATATCATGTACATATTAAAAAACAAAAGTTGTAAATAAGGTGACAAAATTATTTAATTTCCTCAATAAATATGTTTCTGAAAGCCAAAGGGTACACATTATTACCAGAGTTTATTTTAATGTTACAACAACATGTTAAGATACATAATCTTCTCCAATGTGCTTAGATAATGAAGATTTAAGAGCCCTCAACAACTTGCAGTTGAATGAAGGGAGAATCTTGAATCTTTTGAACTGCCCCATCAATACCACACACTTGGATTATGAACTTCACACTAGAAGCATCCGAAGGAACTTCTAAATCGAAAACGTAGAAGGATTTCACCACCGCAACTCCAAGATACTCACTAGCTACTTCAAGCATTTGGCTCTGATTCCCCTTGATCACATATATGTTGTACTTGTTGAAAAGATCATCACCACCAACTTTGAGTTCCCAAACGATCTTAACGCTAAGATTTTTCGACCCTTGAGAACTAGAACTCCAAGTGATGAATTCACTCTTAACAAGCCATGCATCAGATGGTGGAAACTTTGAATTGTCTTCACTGGTAAAGATCTTCATATCTCCAAGCACCGCGTGGTAGCCTGATTGACCATCAGAAGGCGCGTTATCAGTAGCAACTGTGGCAGATACTTCGCGCTTTGATCTGTAGCATAGAGCGCGAATTTCTTTTAGTACATGGCCAGCCATTTCAATGCTGGTTTCTTGGATGACCCATCCAGGTGCTTGCTCGGGCTTTGTTACCACACGTGGCATTATTACACTAGTAAAATGACTCGAGAACTGATTCATGGTTAGCAAGGTATTTCCCGGGGCTGCAAGAAGTACCGACTTTTTCTCTTGTGTGGGAGAAGAGAATTCAAGGACAAGACCTAGCAGAGAGTTCGCACTCGACTTAACCTGCACATATAATTTTTGTCAGAAAATGAGCAGAATAACTCAGTAATATAAAACCAGCTTTCTTCCAACCTCTGATGAAATTCCTAAATTACCACAGGCAACACAGTTGCAAGATAATTCTTTATGAATGGACTTGTAACGTGTTAAATTTATGAATTTAAGGCTTACAGAAAATGAAAAGTGAACAGGTGAGTTCCCCAAACGAAGCTCTCCTTGAAAGAGCCTTGCTGTGAATTCCACACCACTGTGAAGAGTTCCTACAAATGTGATGTTTCCTCCTCCACTGTAAGATACTTCCTTGAAACTGTTTTTAGATAAAAAAAAAATATATGCCATAATGTCAAGTACTGAAACTAGACCATGAAGAATGAATTTCATGCTACTTCCAAGTATTACATGAAATATTGATAAGTTTGTTCACGCACCAAATAATTATCTTTTGAATGGCGCATTCTTATACTAATGATATTTTTAAGCAGAAATCTTCAGAAATATAAAATCAGGACTAAAATAATATAATCACAAGCTGCTGCGAATAAGCAACATTTTTTTTGAGGAATTGATAATACTCGGAAATGAATTGAAGCAACTTACTTTACGGAAACTTGGATTGGCTGAGTAGTGGAGTCATCAGAATATACAAGCATAGGCTGTAATAGACTCTACAAGTTAGGGCATTTAAAAAAAAATAGCCAAAATAAATTAGCTCAATGATAAAACTGCCAATAACATCACTCGGTAAAATACAGATAACAGAATCCTGAAGCATTTGGGTAACCTAACGCTTGAATGATCATATCAAATAAGAAAGAAGATACGCTTCGTCAGGTGATCGCATAGGTGACCATCATATGCCTATAATATGTTCTCTAATGGAGCTGTACTCTTCCATTCCCTTATGATGAATGAACTATCATTCATGCTGCTTGTTCTATGGTAATTGAGTGAATGAACAGTGATTTTGTATCTTACAGGAAATGAGAAGGCTCTTTCTGTTATTTATAGAAAAAAAATATTATTTTGATCCATTGATTAATAAATAAAAGCCTCGTTTATATCTGCAGCATTATCAATCAGCAGAGGATGCAAAGACATCATATATTCCAACAATGTGAAAAATGAACAAACCAATTGCTAACCTCTTTAATTATTTCTTCCCCTTGAAAATGCAATGACTAGATCTAGCAAATGTACATTTTTATCGTCATTTAAATTCTTAATCTTGCCTGCTCATATAAGTCAAGTTATGACTTCCTAACTAAACCCAAAAATGGCATTATATAGGGCCATAGGAAAAAGATCCGTTTCAAGCAGTGATTTCAGCACAAGAATTTAAACAATCATTTAGTTCAGGTTCCAAGTTAGTTTCACATTTATTTACAACGTCAGGAAAAAAATATGGAAACAGAGTACAAACCTGAAAGCTTTGTGAAGCAAGGTTGTTCCATGTAGTGTTCGAAATTTGCTTCCCGCCACTATATATGTTGTGACCATGACCCTGAGAAATATTTGCACATTTTGGTATACTGCAATAAAAAGGTAAAGGAGAGAAACAGTAGCACATTGTTTGTGCTCACCAAAATCTATTGCTGAAAGTATGTATTTGCCTAAGCATACTAAAATTTACTAGGTAGTCATGAATAGTTTAAGTCTGCACTGAGCTATTGACAGGAAATTCTCATGGCCATTGAAATCAAGTTTCGTTTTCTATTGCTTGAAGAACACGATGTGGATTCCTCAAATCCAAATTATACTTTTCATTTCATGAAGAGAAACCAGTAACTATCATTCTGTGGTAACCTACTAACTTTAGAGAACAAAACTAGGGACAAATTGGTTTTTGTCACAATAAACACAAATCTGAACATACTACTCCACAGAGAGTAATCAAAAGTAAAAGGAAAAAAAAAAAAAAGTTGTCTGTAATGGTTGATACCTGATCAAAATTCGAGTAGAATGGTAGGGCTTTCGGGTATTTCTGCACAATTCCCCATGATTGTTCAACAAGTCCCCACCATCTGCGCATTTAATTCGTGAAAGTTGGAAAACTGAGATAAGAATTTACTAGTGAAGCAAAAACTAGATAAAATGAACACCCAGACATGATCACCACAAGAAGGCATGTCTTAAGTTAGCACATCTGACTGAGAGAAATTGTAATCACTTAATTGGAAAGTCTGTTGGATAAGTCGCTCAAGAACAGCCAAGTTCATTTGCACTACCAGACAACTATAGCCAGATTAATTGATCAAAATAGTAGTTGCAAAAAAAAAGGAAGACAGTATTTCCTTGTATAACTTTGGTGAAATAGAACATCCAAACTACCTCAGTATATATGGAAGTTGTTATAAAAAGGAAAAAAAAAGGATAGTTTTAACTTGGGTAAATTGTCACATACATCATGCCATCATGTAAGGCAAATTATCAGAAGTTCTGATGCACATTGCACATTCTTTTACAAAGTGATGTCGTGGTTTATAAGATGTACCAGAGATAGTTGTATGAAAAAATAATACATCAGTACTGGAAATTGCAAGCCCATTACCGATTCTGAGCAGTTTGAAAATCAGTTTGTTGCTCAGTCTCATAAACCCATCCAGGTGCAAATATGGCAGCTGAAACATCATCCTTTTTTATCACATCAAGGGCAACATTTGTCTGCACATAAGGGAAAAATTTTATTTTAAGATAATACTTCGTAAGCCGCCTGCACTCTCTATGCATTTGAGTTTGAGCACATGGTCTTTAAAATACTATATCTAAAAATTGGCTGGAAAAATATAATCATAGTCTTCTGAAGTCATGATTAATATAAATAGGTAACATCTCTGAACTTTTCTTTACATCAAAATAAGCTAAATACTCGATCTGGAGATATTGAAAAACACTTGTGAATTTCTGATCTTTATACATAAACTGCCACTGATTTGTGGATTCTAATGTATCAAGTCATTGGTTATTATCATGACACAAAAAGGCAAGGATATGAGTGTATTCATCCCTCTTTGTTATTATCTTAAAATAAGCTGAAAAACTCATTCTCTTCAGAAAAGACAAACAAGGAAAACAAGGATCAAGGAACACATACGCAGAGTCATTGGATGGAAACTTGAGGAATCAGGAAGTTTTATCAATAATTTTTTTTAAAAAAAACCTTGAAATTCATGATTATCAAATAAGAAAAAAGACTAATGAGTTGAAAACCTACAGTCCATTGTCCACCTCCATATGTGCCCCTTCCGAACACATCAATGCCCATGTAAACATCAAACTTTCTGTCACCAGCAACATCAGCTGATTGTTTGGGATAATCTTCCTGTATCATAGTAAGGAAAATTTTATAGAAAAAACAACTACCAATATATTTATGCAAAAAATATAAAGTAAGTAGATACCTGCCACGAATAGTTCAGAAATATGCCATCGCACAAGTCAAAGAATGGCTTGTTCTGGTCATTTAACTGATTCTGCCAGCTAAGATCACCATTAACAGTAACACTGTCATACCTGTACCATCACATTTAAAAATTCAGTTTCCAATTACACGTTCAGAATCCAACACTCAAAGTACCAGATATTAGAATTACCATATAACTAATGACCCTGGAAGTGAAGAGTGCATGGTTTGGCTTAAATGGTTTACAAATTCTTTCAGATTAGGGATTTGTTCAGGATCCAAAGTGACTTCCATATTGATCTGCCAAAATAAAGGGCATGCTATGAATCCATGTTGAGATCACAATGGTAAGAGAGAACAAGTCTATGCAATGCTTTCACCAATCTCAGAAAATGTGGACTTTGATGCTTTAACCCATTTAGTTTACTATTGTTGAAATCAGCTATAATCAGCCTATAAAAAATATTAACTGATATGGACATGATGAACTCAGAGGTAGGATTTTGAAATTCATATTAGGAAATGGTCAGACTATGTTTTTCGTAGAATGCCTGTGCGTAACTTACTGCAAACACCAAAATTTTCAATTAGTCAACTCCTTTCTAGAAACAAATAGATTCAGAACATCAATTGGAAAGTAACCACTGAAATAAGTGTTGAGCCATTAAAGCAAAGATCTACATATTGAGATCATATGTAGTAAGACAGCTCACCAGCCAGCCATCAAAGCCTAGAGCTACAGCAAGCTCTGTCAATCGCTTAGCATACAATTTAACAGAATCCTTTGTTGATAACAATTCATCAGCACGTTTTTTCCCTTCATCCCACTCCATGATGAAAGTCCCTAGTACCTTAAAGTTATAATAATAAAATCAGTGACTTGTACAACACAAACAGATGCTAAATCAGTAAATTTGATATGAAAAGAACTCCTGATGAACAGAAACATATTAGTCAAAATTGGAAACTCTTTATTGTGTATTTGGCAATCAATCATATTTAGAAAAGATTTTATCACACAAACAATGCACCTTTTCAACATCATCAGAAAATTTAACAACTACAATAACGTTAATAATCTAAAGTTGCTGTAATTTTCCTAATTGAGAAGAATTTAAAGTATGTCTAATAATTAGCAGGTCACTGATAGTAAAAAATAACACTAGCAAAAAGGGCAGCAAAAAAGTAAAGCATCATCACCATATAAAAAGTAGATGAAAACCCATACAAAGGATGCCTTTTATTTCTTTTACCAATTGAAGTAAAGTTAGACAACACTCACCTTTCAATGATCAACACAAACTTCCACAAATAAAAAATCCCACGATGAAAAAAATGATTAGCATCATACCTTAACACCATGTTTGTGAGCAGTATTAGTCCAGCCGGGAGGCGGCAAAGTCACCAAATTATGCGAAAAGTACACAAATACATCAATCAAATGCCAATGCCATATCGCATACGCATCAGCGTTCGTCCCACCCTGCACCAATTTATCGTCAGTATACCCTCCCGCCATGTCATGACAAACCAGAATCCGCCGACGCTGCGGCAATCCACCGGCGGACGGCAGCTTCACCGCAGATCGATTGAACGGGTAGTGAAACGACTTGAAGTAGACCCGAGAGTCCAATTCCTCAAGCGTTTGGAGCGGGTACGAAATAGGGGTCGCTGGTTTCAATGGATCGAAAGGCGGAGGGTCGACGCCCTCGGCGGTTGAGGAGTCGTCCTGGTTGTTTCCGGCGAGGGTATTTTCCATTATTGCGAAGAGGAAGGAACGGAGGTTCTTCAAGGCGGAGAAGGATTTGGGATGATGGGTTTTCACGTATGCGATGAGGGACATTTATGGAGATGAATAGGGGAGAATCCATGAAAGGGAGTTGACTTGATTTCTTTAGTCACGCTGGTACGGATTCGATTTTCACCTCCTCATGGAATCGTTTCTTCTGTTGGAAGAATTTGTTAATAAGATTGGCGGTAGAGTTTTACTCCATGATTTTGTCAGATTTACTGTTTCATTTCCCACGTTAATTATTAGAGAAATTTGCATTTATTTACAGAGTAATAATTGCTAATTTTAATTCAAAGGCAATCATAGAAAATGTATATGTCCCAAGTCTCCCTATCTGATTAAAGTAGGGATATCTTGGATTTAATGGCTCATAAAAGTAATTGTTTCAAAATGATTGAATCCGAACAATAAATTCCATATTTTTCGGTGAATTAATTGCAGTGGCTTTCTAATTACTCCCTCCGTCCCGAAAAATTTTTCACGTTTACTGTTCTAATTTTTTTAAGAAAAGTTACACTTTTTGACCAACTTTATTGATTTTGAAGGGTATTGTAATATTTTAGGTAATTAAAAAGTATAAAGTAATGATATGTGTTGAAAAATGAGTGACAAATTTGAAATTAAAGTAACTTTTGAGATTGTTGCATAAAGTGGTATTTCCTTTTTTGGGATGAAATATTTTATGGGACAAATAAATGAAGAAAGTGAGAAAATTATTATGGGACAGATGGAGTATAATATACTCCATGTGATTGTATCTTTAAAATATATTTGTGATGGGTATATGATAATCACAAATTCATCTTCCTACGGAATTTTTTAAAAAAAGTCACTTTTTAAATAATAAAGTATGTTATGTATGTTAAAAAGGTGATGATAATTTTGAAATTAAAATATGTTAAAGGGATATTAGTTAGTTGCTTTTTTCCTTTTATGGAGTATGAAGTTAAATTATATATATATATATATATATATATATATATATATATATATATATATACTTGTATGAAACCCTCATGTAATCATTATTTTTATTTTTATAATTAAATAATCAGTGTTATATAAAGTAATAACATTAATTAAGGATATTTTTTTCTTCTTATAGCTAGACAATTTATTTCATCAATTGAAAAAATTTGCAACAAATTATAACATTTGACTTTTAATAATGTAACGTATAACTAAATCATATAAAAAGTTAATATATATATGTATATATATTCTAATTATTTGAAAAAAATCTTAACTTGTATTTTTTAAAAATGTTACTTTATAACTGTTGGATTGTATACTAAAAGTCTAGCTTTTTGTACGAACAATGTTATAACTGTTGGATTGTATACTAAATCAAATGATTGCGTCTTATAATTTATTTATATGTACGATACAATAGTCCACTTACTTTATACTGTAGATAATATGTTGTACGACAACACGCGAAAGATCATATTATCGGTTTCCTTATAAAGTATAAACATATGCTCACAACCGAGATAGACGGGGACTCTCTATCGGGATGGTTGTAGTGTGTTTTGGTTTGTCTTGACTATAGAATCACATTAGTGCACTTTGCGTGTATTGACCAAGACCGCTCACTACAATATAAATGATGTTATGTTACACATCACAGTAATACTTTTATTATATATAACACTTAATTGTAACACTATTTAAATTTTAATAATATGTAACATTTGTTTTATATGTAACATCAATAAACAACATTTTTATGAAAGTAACACTTTTTAAATAACACTTTTATAAATATAATACTTTTCAGATTACATTTTTTATATGTAACATTTTAGTAGTATCATTTTTCATATATTACACCTTTTATGTAACACTATTAAATTAAATACTATTATATTATATTTTTAAATACATAACATTTTATATAAATGAAATATGTAATATTTTATATAATTTAAATAATTAAAAATAAACTAACACACTATTAAACAATTTATATATTATATAAGTTGAAAACAAATATATGCTCATATAAATAAAATGTTTAAAAATATTATTAGTGTTGTATGAAAAAAATATATTTATATTTATTTAAAATAATTTTAATATCTATAAATTTATTTATAATAAAAATATATTTTAATTATATAATATGATTATTTTTAATTATTTAAATTATTATATTTCTTAATAAAATTACATTGTATAATATAATAATTTTTTAAAATTAGTTAGTATAATAACAACTCAAGTTTAATTGTATTAGATGATTTAAAAAATTATATTTTAATAAATTAATAAAAAAGTGATATAGTCATGTTTAGTAAAATAAAACTCAAAATGAAAATTAAGTTATAGTTAGTCAAGGTGGTAGAAGTAACTTATTCTAAAAATGAGATCATAGGTTCAAACCTGGTAGATGCATGTTATATAAAGCAAGTTATGTTGTAGTGGCTTGAGATTGTTCGACTTGTACTGTCTATATAGATAATGAGGTTGATTATTCAATTATTCCGACATGGAGTTGTCAGTAAGTTAATTAATTATTAATTATTCCAACATGATAATGTTATCATGATAATGAGATTGAGTGATAATCATATTAATTATTCCAACATGATTTGAGTGATAATCATATTAATTATTCCAACATGATTTAATTAATTATTAATTATTCCAACATGATAATGTTATCATGATAATGAGATTGAGTGATAATCATGATAATGAGATTGAGTGGTATTTAATTAATTATTCCGACATGATAATATCATGATAATGAGATTGAGTGATAATCATGATAGTGATAATCATATTAATTATTCCAACATGATTTAATTAATTATTAATTATTCCAACATGATAATGTTATCATGATAATGAGATTGAGTGATAATCATGATAATGAGATTGAGTGGTATTTAATTAATTATTCCGACATGATAATATCATGATAATGAGATTGAGTGATAATCATGATAATGAGATTGAGTGATAATCATGATAATGAGATTGAGTGGTACTTAATTAGGTTGATTATTCCGACATGGAGTTGTCAGTAACTTAATTAATTATTCCAACATGATAATCATGATAATGAGATTGAGTGATAATCATAATTAATTATTCCGACATGATAATCATGATAATGAGATTGAGTGATAATCATGATAATGAGATTGAGTGGTACTTAATTAGGTTGATTATTCCGACATGGAGTTGTCAGTAACTTAATTAATTATTCCAACATGATAATCATGATAATGAGATTGAGTGATAATCATAATTAATTATTCCGACATGATAATCATGATAATGAGAATGAGTGGTACTACTCTCGGATGAGATATTAATTAATAGAGTTGTTCCAACATGATAATCATGATAATGAGATTGAGTGATAATCATAATTAATTATTCCGACATGATAATCATGATAATGAGATTGAGTGGTACTACTCTCGGATGAGATATTAATTAATGAAGTTGTCAGTAACTTAATTATGATAATGAGATTGAGTGGTACTTAATTAAGTGGTACTTAATTAGGTTGCTTATTCCGACATGGAGTTGTCAGTAACTTAATTAATTATTCCAACATGATAATCATGATAATGAGATTGAGTGATAATCATAATTAATTATTCCAACATGATAATCATGATAATGAGATAATCATGATAATGAGATTGAGTGATACTTAATTAATTATTCCGACATGATAATCATGATAATGAGATTGAGTGGTACTACTCTCGGATGAGATATTAATTAATGGAGTTGTCAGTAACTTAATTAATGTCACGACCCACTTTACATAACTTATAATTCAAATACTAATTTACATAACCATCGTCATTATAAAAACTGCATTTTTTTTTTCACATAATATGCTTATAACCAACACAATCACATCAGTTCAACATACGTGACTGGTTTCTGATACCACCTCAAATCAGATAAACTCGCGACAATACTTATTATATTACACAACCAAAACATCAGCGGAAACAAAATAAACCCACGGCCTAGCCTAACAGGTCGTCATCTATGTACATCCTCTCAAAACTGGAAGGAGCTCTACAGCTTGCACATTCACATCACAAACTCAATCATCAACAGGCTCACCTACAATGCATAAACTAGTGAGATAAAAATCTCAGTAAGTAGAAATCATGTATGTTCGTGCATGAAAATGCATTTAGTTCTCTATCGCCTATGTCCTAGTTTTTTTTTTCTAATTGATCTCTTTTATTTTGAAAATTGTTCACGTTGCGGGATCCCCACGACACACTTATGATATGCACCCCAAAAGAGCTCAATGGGGACGATTTTTCCGAACACCTAATAAAAATATCGGGAACGATTTTTTCCGAACCCTGACAGAGATGCATATATAGTGGCCGCACACACCATTAGTATCTTATTAATTTTGAGGAAAACACTTTTCATGTTTATGCATGGTATGCACCCAGAACAATTAAATGTGCATCATAAACTATTTACAATATCAATATCAACATTTAATCATAATAAAGTAACAACTTAATTTCAATTCATACAAATTCACTTCTGAAATAACAACTTCATCTTGGATCCCACAGATCCTTATAACCAATATTTTCTCAAACCATATAAATATATTTGCAACAGTTTCCAATCACACAGATCTATATAGGATAATAATAATATTTCCAATCACATGGATCCACAACTTGTATCACAATATTATCACAAATAATTTACATATACTATTATTAAATATGAACTCTACTTTCTCCAAATCACATAAATACACAACTTGTATAACAATTTAATCACAAATAATTCATATTGTAATTAAACTAATTACCAATAATCCATAATATAATTATCACATATTAATTTCAAATAATCCACAAACAACATGTTTATGCATTGTAGTTGAACTTCTACTTACCTAGATTTCGAAAGTAATATAAATCCCGTAAAGAACTGTAACTAATTCGCTCCGACACGCACGTTCCGGCGTGCTCCCTCTTCTTTTTCTCTTCTTCCTCTCTCTCCCTTTCTTCTGTCTCTCTCCTCTCTCTCTCTTTCTTCTCTCTCTTTTTTTTTTCCTTCTTCTGCTTTCAATTCTGTTAACGTGTATATATATATATATATAGAGGGGTGGCTGACCAAATTTTTTTTTTTTTTATAAAACTCACGGGTGCACCCTTTCAAATTTGGCTGCCAACATGCAGCCACCACTTTTGACCTTTTTTGTTATATATATTATTATTCTTATTATAATAATTAAAATACGTGTGATACTTAATAATTAAGAGAAATGTATTTATACACATAAAATAATTAACTCATATATCCAAATTAATACACGTAAATATTTATGCACCCATATATTCACATATTGTCACCATGTTTATCACGTATGTATCAAATAAAATGTAAAGATAATTAAAATGTAAAAACAATTATCACATAATTATAAAATGCACATAACAAAAATTAAATTATATTGGCACATGAGTAGTGAGAAGCTCGGGATCACAATTAATTATTCCGACATGATAATGAGGTTGAGTGTTGAGTGGTACTACTCTCGGATGAGATATTAATTAATGGAGTTGTCAGTAACTTAATTAATTATTCCGACATGATAATGAGGTTGAGTGTTGAGTGGTACTACTCTCGGATGAGATATTAATTAATGGAGTTATCAGTAACTTAATTAATTATTCCGACATGATAATGAGGTTGAGTGGTAATTAATGGAGTTGTCAGTAACTCAATTAATTAATGCGCATTGTATATCTTAAACATGAGGAGACTAACAGACTCATAATAAGAAGGAACACATAACGTAATTATGGGATTAGAAAGATAGTGTAGTAATAATATTTTAATGGTATATATTATTATTATTGGACTTAAGTATAAGCTTTGAGCTAAGCTTGGATATTGAAGCCCAATGGAGGCCCAACTCTAATTTCTCGTCATAGTCCCTGCTGTAGGCCCATATATAAGTCATCTCAACTGTCCAGAAACCCTAATCAATTGATTAATCACGCCTAACACTGTGAGGAGGGTGAGGAAATAGCAGATTGAGAAGATCTCGAAAATCGTCGCCCACACGACGTCGAGATTGGACTTGGAAATACAGTAGAAGATCAAGAGGTCGTTTGCTGCTATTGTCCGCCAACTTGCACGATTTTTATAAAATCGTTTAGAAATCAGAATTCGACGTGTTTGATATACTGACGGAAAGCCACAGAAGAGAGGATCATTTTGGCTCATAGATCACTCAAATCGGAGATCAGACGAGAGAGTAATGCCCAAAAGGTGAGGCTGCGCAGGCTGCCGGTGAGAATTTTTCTCTCCTTCAACATACCCTGGTGAAAGGTAATACGTTTCTTTGATTTCTTGCTTTCGATGAATTAGAAACGTATGGAACCCTAACAGTTCACGTTAACCAAACGATCGAACGCCAATAATAACATAATACAATTGAAAACTATTTATTATTCATCATTTTTCTCTAAAAAATGTACAACCACATAGGGACAATTTTGCTTATTTGCTGTAATTTATATAGTTGTTAGTATTACATCGAATGATTTATTTATTAATTGTAATTAATGATACTAAAGTACATAAGTCATAATAAGTGTATAAGAAAAATAAATAAATAGTAAGACCATACGTGAACAACACGTTAGCGTAAAAGGACTTTGCTATACTATATTTAATATATATATATATATATATATATATATATATATATATATATATTATGAAAAATAAGATCAAACATTTTATAATTAATTAAAACAAAATTATTAAAATGTTTTAAATAGTTGCTATATATATACTACTTTTTAAAATATATGTAAAATTGTAAACAATATTTAAATGGAATATTAATTTTTACTCATGATTTTATTGCTTAGTATTTCTTAATTAATTATATAATAATAATTTTATATATATATAAATAAATAAAATTAATTTATATATAATATTCTTTAAAATATTCATAAATTTATAATGAATTTATTATCTTTTTTTTTTAATTTTGTTAGTTAGTTTCAAAATATATTATATAAACAATTAAAGAACCATTTTGTAATTCATATGTCATAATTGAATAATTAAGATATATGTAAATAAATAAATGCTAATATACTAAATTTTAAAATTAACAAATATTTACAAACTCAATTTTAATGTTATTTGATATGAAATAATGATTTAACTTAAAGAACTTGAGCTTTCGATTATATACATGAATTAGTTTTTCAACCTCAACCTCTTATATTCTCTAGAGGTAAATCGATTCAAGTCGTCGATCATTTTTCACTTGAAAAATACTTGAATCAATACTTTAGAGGTAGATATAGATCTTAAAGAATACTTGAATCGATTTTTTCCTCTTGAAAGAATCGATTCTTAAGATGTAAATTGACTTAAGAATACTTGAATCGATCCTCTTAAAAAATATGTAAATTTATTCAAAAATACTTGAAATCCTCTTGAAGAATCGATTCTTAAGAGGTAAATCAATTCAATAATAATTGAATCAGTTTTCTTCATCTTGAAGAATACTTGAATGATTTTTCAGAGGTAGATCGAATTTCTGCTTGATTCTTCGCTCTATCGAAATAAATTTTTATACTTCAATTCTCTAGAGTTACTTGAGGAAAACTCATATTCCTCTTAGAAAATCGAATGTGTATTTAGAATTAATAAAAAAAATCTTATTTATAGGTGAGACGAGAGAGAATATTATATGGAATATTCTTTTTTCCTTTCATATATATGATTTAATTTGATATTAATTAATTTATTGAATTAAAATATTTAGTAATTAATTAATGATATCCAAATAAATAAATAAAATATTAAAAATTTAATCATTATTAAAAATAAGAAACTCATATTTAAAAAAATATTAAATAAGGAAGTTAATTAAAAGTAAATAAGAAAAATATTAAAAAATAAAAAAATTGAGAAAATTACACGTCACATTGAAGCGCTATGAAGACGACACGTCAAGAAAAGTTTCTGATATATATAGTTAATCTTAATAGTTAACTTAATAGTTTCGTATATAAAAAAGTTTCGTATATAGTTTCTAATATATACGTCAAGTAAAAAAATAGTTAATCTTAATATATATATATATATATATATATATATATATATATATATATATATATATATATATATATATTTATTTATTTATTTATTAAGATTAACTATTTTTTTTACTGAGGTTCTAAAAAAGACAAACTCTCGAAAAATAAAGTTAAATAAATCAATGGCACAGAGATTAAGATTATTTTTAAATTATATATATATATATATACGGTACAATATAAGAAAATAAGTAAGTTGATAATTTACTGAGAAAAATAAATAAAATTCTTAAAATTAATAAATAAAATGTAAAAAATAAATTACATATATAGTAAATTTTTAATACTAATGCAACACGTAGTAAAAATACAAACATCTCGAAATGAAATGGCAGAGTAATTTTATATGATGTATTAAGTTGTGATAATGTGATCAAGCTCGTCCATTGTTGGGTAAATAATTTATGCTTACTTAAAAAAATAAATCAAAATCATTGCATATAATTTACTCAACATAATTGACCACTATCTTATGCCAGTTATTATAACCCTCTTAATGACCATGTGGAATTTTTTGGAGTTGGGGCCCTATATTCAATTAGTGGAATTTTTTTTTTATCTTATCTATCAATCCAGAAATTCCACCTTCGACCATACTTACACGCACTTCACCAATCACCTATATTTAAAAAAATTTAATATTGAAAATTTTTGGACATGTGAGTTTAAAGTTCTCTACTCAAGTTCCTTGCATAATTTAAATTTTGATTAATAATTGAACAAAATAAATTTACAACCTGTTTTTTTTTTAAAAGATGGACGGAGTAAGACCATCCCATCCGCAACCGATTGGGTAGGTCGAGTAATAAGAAAAAACAAAATGACAAAAAGAAAAAGGAAAAATAAAATAAATGCTCAACCGGTTGGAGGCGTGGGGGTTTGACCAACCCATACTCAACCCATTCACAGTAGTGTGACAAATGTCACAATTTTATTGGTGGTTAATAATTTATATATTTACACGATAAATTCTTAATATATTATATATAATTTATTTATTTTTATTTTTTTAAATAATCAAAATTCTAATTTTTTTACCTATTAATAGACTCTAATATTAATAAATTTTTTATCTCAATAAAAATATCCTTACTAAATGTATACTGTAAATTCTTATTAAATTATATACTCCCTCCGTCCCACTACAAGAGTGGCGAAACTTTTTTGCACGTAGATTAAGGGATATAATATTTAATGGGTAATTGAGGGTAGTTGAGGTGAGAGAAATAATATTTTAATATAAAGTGGGTAAGTATATTAGTATGGTCTGTAGGTCCAATGGAGATTGTAACAACAAAATTTGTATTTATTGAATAATAAAAACAAAAGAAATTACAATGAAAATCCAATATGGATTGAACTTGGGAATTTGAGTAAACAACTTCTATTTATCCTCTAATTCATCCGAGCTCGGGGTTGACTTGAAGCTTTAAAACGTTTTATCCAGAGGCGTCGAGCCTTTATTCGGATCAAACGTTGACTTGAAAATTTATCGCGAAGAATGCCGTTCAATTTGGTGTTCTTATCGCGAAGAATGCCGTTCAATTTGGTAAAACACCGTTGACTTCACGAATATCGTTGGATGAACTTGATTTGAAGAAACGTTGAATCTGAGGGGCTCCGCACATTTATCTCAGATTTAATGGTGTTTCTAGATTGATCCTTGAAGAATAACTTGATCTTCTCAGATATTCGAAGTTTCTTCAGAGCTCTCCGGGTTTTCAGGAGTTTCAGAATGTTTGGAATGAGAACTGAAGGCCCTTATTTATAAGTAGAGAAAATAACCACTTTATTTTCTCCTTGAAAAGATATATTGGACTTTTCTCCTTTAATTAAGCCTGCTTGGTCTGGATACGGGCCTATTTAATTTAATTAGACTTGCTGTATTTGATCTGGACCTATTTAATTTAATTAGGTCTGCTGGACTTGATTTGCTGGACTTATTGACTTGAGTCAGACCCACTTGACTTGAATTGAGCCTATTTGACTTGAATCGAGCCCAATTGACTTGGATTTGGGCTCAAATAATTATATTAATTATCAATTATTTATTTATTTTAGGAATTAATTTATTTAAATTTCTTAATAAATAAATATTTAATATATTTTTCTTTGCATTTTTATTTATTAGGCAACAAAATTTAATTGGCTACAAATGCCCCCTTGAATTTGTTCAATAAAATTTACTTATTCTTGAAGTGGGCAAATTGCAACATATTTTCCATGCTTTAGGCAGTCTCCTTTTCTCGACCCATCAACCATAGTATTTGCTTGGCCCATTAATCCCTGAATCTATGACTAGAATAATATGATTGGGCTCAAAAAGTAATTACCTGAATTTTACTCATATTTCTTGGTCTTCTGGAGCTTTAAAACCACGTACGTGACTTGAACAAATCTGGTGCAAAGATCCATCCATATTAAACCCACCATAAATAAAATATGTAATAGGAAGATATTTTAAATAAACAACACCAAATCCAGGAGATAAATTTGAATATGCAGGCAAATCTACACAAGAAAATCTATCCAAATATTCATTCATATAATCTTCAAAGACTTATCCGTGAGTATTCCAGCCAGGGCTCCTGCCTTCAATTCTCCACATCGAGTTCATGGGTATCAACTAATAATTACTGCTTCTTCTTTGCAGGTCCTTGCTTCTATCATAGGCTTACGAGTTCGAGGGCTTGAAGAGCGGCTTAGCTGATTGATGAACGTGGCTTCTGAGTTCATCTTGCACTCCGCCTACCAGCCTCCATCTACTTTCTCCGTCAACCATCTCCGTCTACCGTGGCAATAGATGATGTTCACGTTTCCGGCGGCGGGATTCAGCATCGCGGCGGCAATCACCGGATCTGCGATGAAGGCTGATGGCGCGCGAGGTTTTCCAGTGATGAGGCAACACAACGACGACAGTGTCTTCGCCGGAATAAAACTGATGGCGGCGGTCGCTTGTTCGCGTTTCCGGCGGGCAGATCCATGGGGGAGGCTTGGCGTTGCTGGACTCCAATTTTCTTTGAGCAAGAAGTTCTTTTCTTTGGGCAAGGAGAGGAGTGAATCCCCTCTCTTTTGGAAGAAGTCCCGTCAATTTCTTTTGGGGAGAAGAGAAGAAAGAGTTGACCCATTTGAATTTTGAGGCCCAATTAAATTGATCAGTTTAGGTTTTAATTGATGGATACAGCTCCACTTTCCATCTTTGCATGAGGCCTTATTGGAGAGAAGATTATTGAATTATTGGCTCCAATCAAACTGGGTAAATTGCTTACAGATTAATTTCGGCCGTAGGACTTTAGTACGAGTACACTGCGCTCAGAAATTTAATATTTCCCTGTGAAAATTTGGGCTTCATCCTTCAAGACTTAAATTAGTTTTAATTCATACTTTGAGTTTAAGTGAATTAAACTTAAAAGCATGAATTAATTTTAGGGTGGATCATACAATTGCTCGTCTCATCACCCCGACTTTCCTCCTGCAAGAATTTTTTTAATTTACTTCAAAACTACAAGAACTTGAACCTCTTCTACCATTTCAAGAATTTGTATCTCTTCACTCCAATTTGCATTAACCGCCATCTTCTCATTGTCAATCTTTGCTTTTCAACTCAATCATGTTTTAATTTGTTGCTTGCCTCACAAACTTGATGTGAATCTTCTAAATTATGACTGAACTTAGTGAAGTGTTAAATTGCCTACGTACCTTTTTGCTGAACGTAGTTCAAAGGGACATGATTTGGTTTGAATGAGGGGGTGTGCCGTGCATATTTTAAACTCATGCGGGCCAGGAGTAATATGCAGTTTAGACTCGTATGTCATGGAGCGTTGAACTTGAATTTGCTGACAATTTATACTCATGTCAATGAGTCTTGAACTTGAATTTGCTGACAATTTATACTCGTGTCAAGGAGTGTTGAATTTGGCTTGTAAATAGTTTATACTCTTCTCGAGGAGTCTTGAACTTGAATTTGCTGACAATTTATACTCGTGTAATGAGTCTTGGACTTGAATTACTGACAGTTTATACTCGTGTCAATGAGTTTTGAATTTGAAATTTGTAGACAGTTTATACTCTTCTTAAGTAGTCTTGGAATTGAGATTTATAGACAATTATAATCGTGTCAA
The DNA here is from genome assembly GCA_023678885.1 of Pogostemon cablin. NCBI lineage: Eukaryota > Viridiplantae > Streptophyta > Magnoliopsida > Lamiales > Lamiaceae > Pogostemon > Pogostemon cablin. The sequence goes on along the minus strand of CM042998.1, from coordinate 17,113,635 downwards.
TGAGTCTTAAACATGTAGAGAGTTTTGTCTCTTCTCAAGGAGATTTGATTTGAGTTAGATAGTTTGAGCTCGTATCAAGGAGCATAACATATGGAGAGTTTCGTCTCTTCTCAAGGAGATTTGATTTAAAGGGGATAGTTTAAGCTCGTATCAAGAAGCATAACATGGGGACAACTTTCGCTCGTGCCGAGGAGCATAACTTGAGAGATTTTAGATAGTTTTAACTCATATCAAGGAGTTTAATGAGGATAGTTTTCGCTCGTGTCGGGGAGCATTGACTTTGTTAATAGTTTATTGTCCCCAATCGTAGGATGCACTATTTTCTCTTGTTTTAACTTCATTTCTTTGAATCTTTATCAAGATTGGAGTATTTATTTGCAGTTCCTTCTTAAGTGTCTTATCGGAAGACATATCTTCAATCTCATAAGAGTTGTTAATTGAAGGTCATTCGAAGTCACTTGATATGATACTCAACTCCATGACATGAGCTCTTGTAGCTAGTTCTTCAAAAGCCTTTGGCTGGATTCCTTAGAGAATATATCGCAGGCTCCATTGCATCCCTTGAATGCACATGTTGATGGTAGAGACTTCAGACAATTGATCTTTGCAATTCAAGCTTAGATTTCTCCACCGATTAATATAATTGATTGCTGGCTCTTCTTTCTACTGGCAAGTGCTAGTCAATTCAATCATACTAACAGTCCTTCGAGTGCTATAAAAGCGATTAAGAAACTCTTTTTCCATTTGCCCCCAGCTATCGATGGAGTTAGCTTCCAAGTTGATATACCAATCAAAGACATTTCCTTTCAGCGAGCGGACAAATTGTTTGAGCATGTGATCATCAAAGGTTCCAGCATCATTGCATGTCTTGATAAAGTGCACTATGTGTTGTCTTGGGTTGCCTTTGCCATCGAATTGTTGAAATTTAGGAGGCTGGTAGTCAACTGACATCTTCAAGTTGTCAACTCTCTTCGTATATGACTTTTTATAGGCAACAGAAGATTTGGAGCTCTCTTTAAACTTGTCTTTTATCGTCTCTAGTACGATATTCTTTAGTTAATTCATAGGAAGCATTCCGTCAGCAAAAATTTATATCTCTTCCTCAACTGGCTTCATTTCAGATAGATAATGCTTTGTGGAGTCCTCCTCCTCGCCTTCATCGTCAACTAGTTTTTCAATTGCATGGCTTGTTTCGGCGTTGGTCGTCTTCTCCATTAGCTTGAGGATCAATAGACCATGCTCTTGACTTTGTTTCGTGAGTGCAGCAACAGATTGAGTCAAGCTTGCCATTTGTTCTTCGATAGACGAAGTGCTTGTTGTCATGGCTAAGGCAATGGGTGAGTCATACACCTAACTTTCTGTGGATCGAGGAGTTGGGCAGACAGATTCGTCTTCACAATCGTTGTCGTCGTACAATAGCTTATTGAGAGCGATCTCCTCCATATGGTTTGTCACAAAAGAGCCTTCAAATATACTTCTTGTAACGACTTCGACATCTTCAGCCTGCAACTCTGAAGGCTTTGGGGCAGTGGCCTTTCGTATCGCAATCTTGAGTGAAATTGTTCTCTGAATCTTCACATTCTGCGGCTCTGAAGGCTTTAAGAGATAAGACCTTCTAATTGCAATCCTGAAAGGAGCTATACTTTGTATCTTTAAACTCGTGCAGAGGAGATGAGAGGTAGAAACTGTCCCACTGGGCGTGCCAAAAATTGTAACAACAAAATTTGTATTTATTGAATAATAAACACAAAAGAAATTACAATGAAAATCCAATATGGATTGAACTTGAGAATTTGAGTAAACATCTTCTATTTATCCTCTGATTCCTGTCTTGAGTTGATCTCTTGACTTTTTCAACTTTCGGAGCCGGATCTTCGGATGAAGCTTGTCCGAGCTCGAGGTTGACTTGAAACTTTAAAATATTTTATCCGGAGGCGTCGAGCCTTTATTCGGATCAAACGTTGACTTGAAGATTTATCGCGAAGAATGTCGTTCAATTTGGTAGAACACCGTTGATTTCATGAATATCGTTGGATGAACTTGATTTGAAGAAACATTGAATCTGAGGGGCTCCGCACCTTTATCCCAGATTGAATGACGTTTCTAGATTGATCCTTGAAGAATAACTTGATCTTCTCAGAGATTCCAAGTTTCTTCAGAGCTCTCCGGGTTTTCAGGAGTTTCAGAATGTTTGGAATGAGGACTGAAGACCCTTATTTATAGGTAGAGAAAATAACCACTTCTGATATATTTTCTCCTTGAAATTATATGTTGGACTTTTCTCCTTTAATTAAGCCTGCTGGACTGGATACGAGCCTATTTAATTTAATTAGACCTGCTGCATTTGATCTGGACCTATTTAATTTAATTAGGTCCGTTGACTTGATTTGCTGGACTTGTTGACTTGAGTCAGACCCACTTGACTTGGATTGAGCCTATTTGACTTGAATCGAGCCCATTTGACTTGGATTTGGGCTCAAATAATTATATTAATTATCAATTATTTATTTATTTAATTTAGGAATTAATTTATTTAAATTCCTTAATAAATAAATATTTAATATATTTTTCTTTGTATTTTTATTTATTAGGCAATAAAATTTAATTGCCTACAGAGATATATTAATATTTTTGTGTGGGTCCCATTTGCTAAAAAGGGAAATGCACCTCTTGTGTTGAGACAGACAAAAATGATAAAATACACTTCTTGTTGTGGGACGGAGGGAGTACAATTTATTATTATTATTATTTTAAATAATCAAAATTTTTATCTATTGATAGACGCTAATATTAATATATTTTTAATCACACAAAAAATATTTTTTTTCTCAATCTTAAATTCTATTATTTTTTTTAAAATTTAAGTTATTGTACTAATATGTTATTTCCAGTGATTCAACACAATAATTTACAAAGTAAAATTAAAATAATTTTAATTTATGCAATTATTATAATTTTCAGTAAAATTAAAAAAAAATCTTAAGATATTATTATATAATTTATATTAATAATTGTTATATATTTATAAATGAGAGATAAATGAATATTTTATTAAAAAGGTAGGTTGAATTGAGTCGTTGATGGATTATAAAAAAATTGAGGTTGAGTTGGATTATATACTGTAGATTGTATTTGTGAAAAAGAGATAAATAAATTTTATATTGTTGGGTTGAGTTGTTGTGAGTTATGGATGGGGATAGTCTAAATGAGCAATGTTACGAGAACAATCATTGGGCCCTCCGTTCAGAAATCCAGCATAGACCTACAGATTATTGGGCTATTGCTATTGGGCCCTTTAATTTTTGGGCCCTTTAATTTTTGGGCCATCAATTTTCTCCTGCAATTTTCGCCTTGTCAACCACAACCCCATTGTTTGGGGTCCCCTCCACTGCCTTTTCTTGATTCCAACGATCTGCTGTGGAGAGTGAATTTCTGAAGGAAGAAATGAAAATTGATTGTATTTCTCTGAGCCCGCAGTTTCTCGTTCTGGTATTCACGGCGACGATTCTCCACCGAGTCAGCCTCGACTCGGTGTCTGCCCTATGTGAACTCAGCGTCAAGGATAGGAGCAAGGTGTACTACTACAACTTGGCCTCTCCAGTGCGCAATTTTCCTCATGGAATCCTGAGTGAAGATGGGTAATTTTATGCATTTATTTTTGCAATGTGCATCTGACTGTTTGTTGTGCGTGTTGATTTGGTCACGCCAGATTTTGAGTTGTTGATGTATGAAATTTAAACCGCGAATTATTGGACGCTTTGGAAATGTTAAATTCGAATGCAATTTATGGTCATGAGAATTTCTTGCAGCAAAAAAATGTGTTACTGATACAGAAATCATTATTGAACTGCTGCACATTGAGTTTATTCTACTTAATGTAAGCATTAACTGTTTTCTTCTCTTGTTTGTTTTCTTGATCTTATGATTTTAGGTTTTATAAAGTGGCTGTTAATGGGACTGTGCTTTGGTTTCAGGTTGGCTCTATCAGGTTACAATATTATATTTCTTTCATTTAGCAAAAGTACTCGTATCATGCTATGACGGTTATTTCATGAGCTGATTGAAACAACATTTAATTTATCATTAGTGAGTTGGACACCTTTTCATGCTGAATATAATTTTCATTATTTATTTGGAGCAGCTATGCGGTTCGATGATATTCAACCACGATCCTCCTGCATGTTTTGGCTGTAAGGTGAGATAACATTTTGTTTCTTCGTTGGATCTTGGTCATGTTAGCTTTTCATCTTGACAAAATCAGGGGTAGTTATTTAGCTCTTATTCCCTTAATTTCTTCTGTACCTGTATATATAAAAAAAAGAAGATAGTTCTTGAAATGTGAATTTTGACTGTTGCCTTTAAGTTTTTTTTTTTGGGTGGGGGATGGGGGGTTATAAATAAATAATACGAGGTATTACTAATTTGTTTCTTGGCCCTGAAAACAATTAGAATCTGTTGCTATGTGACTGTCATTTAATGAATGTGGTAGTGTAATCTTTTTATCTTTCTTCCTATATTTTTTTTTCTGTATTATTGACCTCCACATTTGTATTGTCTGTATGTATTGGAATAAATCTTATTGCAGTCCTGAAACACTGTTCTATTAAGATAGTATATCTTATTTTGATCAATCTTTTTATACTTTATACCTCGGCATGGAAACATTGATGCTCGCTTCTACCTTCTCGTGTAGGACTGTGGTGGTCAATCACGCTGTGGTGCAGGCTGCAGTGCACTTGTCTCTAACAAAGAAGAAGGTTTATATTCATTAATTCATTAACATCCATCCAGTGGAATCACTTATTAACTGAAATTAAATTGTCCAAACTGGTCATTTGAAATTTCTTTAGTGGAAATGTATAAAGATCAACATCAACTTGGTCCTTATGGAATCCTTTCATTTCAACTGGTTTGAGCCTGCCATCAGTAATTAATGAAGTCCTTGAGGGGCATTTAACTGGCGAATAAGTTTTTAGTTTCAAATTCTGTTTTGTTTTAAATGGATAGAAGTTAGAACATGAATGAATGAGATGGTATATTGACTAGGAGATTTTGCAAATATTTGATGGATGCATGGTTTAGTTAGTTAGATGTTTTCTTGGATTAATAAACTTGTGCAGCTTGTGTTGTAGTTTGATATCCACAATCATAAAAACCCTACGAAACTATGTTCTTTAATTGATTTTACACTCATAAAGTATTGAATCTTTTCCTGTTGAAAGTGGCTCTAGAAATTGTTCCTATCAGAATGTGAGCTAGATTGCATGTAAGGCTTGAATCTGATGTGTGACATTGTATTTGGATATTCCTATATTATATTGAAATATGTGAGCTTATTGCTTACTGAAAGAAGAGCATAATATATCATTCGTATTTTTTTTCAGGTTATCCTGTTTGTACAGCTCTTGGTCAGCCTTCAAGCACTTCCATTAATGTCCTTGGTTAGTTGTTTTCATCAATTCTGGGTTGGTGGGAGGGCATTATTGGCTCTGTAGTGTTTTGACATTGCCAGCCATCATTTCCATCATGATTGTTTATCCTGTCTACGGTTTTGGAAGTTGCATACTTTTCTTTCATGAACTAATTTTATGGCAGATAAAAAGAGTCCTCACAAGGGAGTCATTGTTAATATGACAAACAGTGGCCCAAAGCATAATTGTTCACTGTCTGTATCGGTGATATGTAATGCAAATGGCGTGCAAGTATGATTTTGTTATTTTCTTATATAAAGAATTACTTTGTTTTCCCCATCTTCATACCAATCTTATCTGTAATTTGTATTTTGTAGGCTCCCCAAACATTGCAGAATGATGGGTTCTGTGGTTATGTAAGTCTCTAAGTATCTTCTGAAGTCTCAAGTATTTCTAGTCTTCTTCCTGCCCTGTCAAACTACTAAATAGTATCTCCAATCGTGTTATCATGAAATTCATATGCCGCTGTCTCCATAGTTATTTAAGGCACGCCTCGGCCAAGGCTATGGTATCTGAGGCGAGCGCTTTGGTGCGCCTTATGATTCTGCCCATTTTGTAATCTTTTAAGGTTTATGCTGATTGAAATACCAATTTTATTAGTTGAATAACAACTTATACATTGAGTAGAAACTTATCCTAGGCATAAAATTATAAATTTATACTATATCCCAATCTTTTTCTCAAAATTTAAATTGGGGATTTAGTTAGGGTTTGAGAGATATACATCACACCTCCACAACATCAAACCTCTATTGCTGTTGCAACCATCAGCTACTGGCCTCTGGCCGGCCGCTCACTACCAGAAATCTGCCCACCACCGGTCGTCCACCAGCCGCCACCAATCAATTATTCTTAATCTAGAAAATTTTTCCCTTCTCTTTTCTTATTCTTCCCTTTGAGTTTGATGTTTCTTTTACTTTTATAGATAATAGTTATTCGAAGAAGAAGAACTTAATGAGGAAGAAGAATAATTTATGTGCATTTCTGTAAAATTTATTCATTACTGTGATGTTGCCTAGTGTTCTATAAGAACGGCCTCCCAGTTTCAGTTGTACTCTGTTTAGATTTGTCATAGTCCATTCTGCATTACTGCTTATAATAAGTCTAATAAGTACCTTTTTCTCAGTTTATATTTGAGGATTTAAATGTTTATATTTCTATAGGTTCTCAATCCTTTTTTAAGTATATTCCACTATATGTGTTGCATAAGCTCATTGGATTGAAGTGTTCGTGGTTCTTTACTTCTTTTGAAATCCATTAGAATAGTTTACTAAGTCAAAACTTAAAGGAATTTGACAGAGAAATAATACTAATCCAGGATTAGGAAAAGGGGGAAAAGGGATGTCAAAAATGCTGTTGGTTAAAGGCTTAAAGCTCAGTTACTATCCCTATTACATGTGAAAAGCCAAATCCTGAAATTTGAACCATGAGCCTGGAAGTTAAGTACCACGCCTTGTATAAACTTTATTGTTTGCTAAGTCAACTGTATTTGGATTATATGGAAGATATTGGTTAACATGAAATATTGGTTCAATCTACATTCACAGGAAATCACATCTCAAATCAATCTATTGTATTATCTGTTTAGGGAAAGCTGCTCCTCCTTCCCATCTCTTCAAAGGCGAAAAAGTTTAAAAAAGCCGTTTTGTGTACCAATTTTCCTTTTCGCTTCTGTTGCTTTACATTTGCAACAATTTCAGTCTCAAAGAATAGTCTAATGACTCTAACCATTTAAGGACTAGACGCAGGCAAATGAAAACTGAGGAAAAATAGTATGATAGAGAATTTGACTAGTAATATGGTCTTTAAAATTTAGTAAATTGTTGCTGAACCTTTTTCAATTTATGAAAAGAGAAATATTATACGCTGAATCCTCTAGGGCTTGCATTCTCCTTGTGTCAATGGATTGATATGCAAGGTTAAATGTACTCAAAATTTTAAGAAGCTTCACATCGCTACTCATCATTAGAGAACCCCCCCCTATTGGTGCTATGTTTGTTGGTTCCTTGCCATTGTTGCAGTATCTGAGGTTATGTGGATATAGTTAAAATCTACATGTTTTATTTCTTCATATTTTTGGACTTAGAGCTGTTAACTGTTCTCAAAATGTTAAAAATTCTTCTGCGTCACCATTCTTTATATGGAGAACACTCATACTCTGTTTTCTGGTCCATGACCTTTTATGCATAATATGAGGTTATACCAGTTAAAATTTTCATGGTTTAAAAGCATCTGTTGACATCAATAGTTACAAAAAGGATGTTGCATTAAAAATTTATTATTTAGACATTTGACAAAATGACTTTGTTGTCAAGCATTCAGATTTTGATCTGATATTGGGATTATTTGAAGTGATTTGTTTCTTAAACGGAGTGCATTTTTTGGACACCTCAGTAATTAATCTTACAAGTTTTCTTCCAACCATTGATAGGTTACAGAGCTGAAGCATCCATTAGGTTGTGCCAAGACTATATCCTCTAATGGGAGTGGATTGGGATGGTTTGGTACCTTCATGGTCATGTAAATATTTTTGATTGAATAACTTTAGTTGATGCTGCACCTCTGTATAAGTTCACTTAATTTGAATGTTGCAATAATTTTTTTGCAGAATCTTATGCCTCTTTGGAGGTTACCTACTGGCTGGTGCAATATACCGGTATTACTTTCTACATGTTCGTGGTATAGATGTAAGTAGAATCTCTCTTTTGTTTCCGTTATTTTGACTTATATCCCAGTATTAGTCATCATTCAGCCACCTTTTAAGTTGGTTAATTTTTGTTTGATATTAAATTTGTATGTGAACATGTTAATAGAAAAGCATCAAGTTTCATTTAGATTAAAGCATGTGGATGTAATAGATTAGATTGTCATAATGTTATAAAAGACAGCTATTGCCAAAAGAATAGAATAGATTATGCATCAATAGCTGTTTTTTCATATAACTGTTGATTGCCATTATCATCTTTTTTCAGGTGATTCCAAACTTGGAGTTTTGGGCTAGCTTACCACATAGAGTCCAGGTACTTCCATGCTTCTTTTCCCTTTAATAGTTGATAGTTAGCCTTTCTACTTTCACTAGTAAGATCACATTTTCATAGTTGTCGTATCCCTTTTTTCGTTGCCAGAGTTTGTTTCACTCTATAGTGCGGCGATTTAGAGGGCCTTCACAAGGGTACAGGAGCTCGTATTCCCCAGTTAATTTTTGAACAGCACCATTCATGACAGAATCTGGATCTGATGCTGATTGAAATTCTGAGAGCGTAACCATGTTATTTCATATTGTGCCCTTTCTGTGAGTAAAGTTCTCTTCTCCCACTCAACAGTTCTGCTGACATGGCATATGCACATTTTGTCATGGAAATATACTTCTGAGGCTGAGAGATCTCTACTGAAATCGTCGTTGCAAAAGATTCTTTACTTCATGCTCAACTTAGGTGGCATTCTTTGTAGTAGATGGCGGTATCATATCAAAGTAAAATGTATGCTCATTCAATAGTTTTCTTGTTTGTGTAATAGACAAATAACCTGATCCCAGGTTTGTGGTGATATATAGGCTCACAAATTTCAGAACTTCCTCTTGTGCTCGTATACTCGTTTACCGAGTGTGACACGGGTAAAAATGTAGAAGCTGAGGTTTCTAGTTTAGGTGTATAATTTTTTGTGTATTTCTCTGGTTTGGTGCTTAAAGATGGACTCGTTGAGTTAAACATGCTTCAGCTGTGGAGGAAACAAGAGTTTTTTTTTTTTTTTTTTTGGGGGGGGGGGGGGGGGGGGGGGGGGGGTGTGGTATGATATGGATACTTGTTTGCAAACTAGTTTGGTAATTTTTGGTGTCCTATGTTGCGTAAATTTTTTGTGCAAGAGAATGAGCTGTCGATGAATTCAAATCAAATTAGTCTCTCTTTTATCAATTCCCGTTTTCTTTTTTAATAGCCGGTGTAGATTTGTTTGAAACCGTTTTACTTTAAAATCATTTTATGTTTATGTAATTAGTTTTCATGTTTTATTTTATTAAAAGTGTTATCAATTTTCTTTTAAAAATTTAACATTTTTTATTTATATTAATTGTTTATGAAATTATTCACCGTTATCACTTTTCATTATTGAGTATTGCTTTTTATTATAAAAATTATAATTTCTTATTAAAATTATTCCGTGAGACGATTTCATGCATGTATTTACCTAGCATTACATAGCATGTTATAAAATCTACAAATTTATTTATATCTTTTAAAACATGTTCATGAAACTAATTTTTATAATTTCTTATGAAAAATGTTAACGTTTCTTATTTATTACTATAGAATTCATTTGAATATTTGATTTTACACCAGTCTTTTTCTTCTTTCTTTCAAAATATATATTGATGATTAGAGTATCTCATAATTGAAATTAATTACACATCTTAAAGATACATGACTTTGTTTTCGGATTTAATAAATTTTGAAGGTAGTTGACATGTCACGTGACAAGTTTTCTCTCGAATATCTTTTTACATTACATTTCTTACAGTGCGCTCTATTTTGTTCCAAATTTGATGATTTCGAAGGCCTAAATTTGCCATTTACTAAATAAAATAACGGTACGCTATATAAGGAAAACCATATATCAAGCCTAGAATTGTATTGAGAGTAAATAATGCTCACGTAATAAAGTAAATTACATATTGGTGATTTATTTATTATAATAATGCATAATTAATTAATAATAATAATTGTTAAAAAAAAAGGTAGCATTCTTTTATTCTTCCTCTGCCTGGGACATCTTATGAAAAAATTTCAACAGCTCCACGTTGATCACAATTCGTGGTTTATTTATGTCACTTCTCATGTTCCAATCCACGTTTCATTAATTAAATGAATAACATATATATTCATAAATAAAAATAAATAAATCAATATATAATCTCTGCACATGTACAGATTTGACATAGTGATGGAATCGGAACACTACAACTTATTTATTATCAATGTTTGTGCTAATCATTATCAATTGAAAAATTCTATATATTGATAAGTAAAATTAATTACATATATTTAAAATATTTAATTAATTAACATTGACTTAGAGAAATTGAAAATTAAAGCTGGTAGCATAGCAGGTAATCATAAGGCATTGGAAAATATTCTTTTTTCTAATCATAATTAAACTTCAGAGATTATTATTATTATTGTGTGATGGATTGGGTGACAGAAAGAAATTCCAAATTTTGGGGCCAATTTCCAACCACTGAAGTTGAAGTTTCACCAATGCACTATTACTTTCTACCAAAACCTCACCAAATCACACACACACACACACACACACACATGGAGTATTTGTCATTTGGTTTATTGTCATAAAAATGCTTAATTAATTAATTAATTTACATAACCTAAAAGTAAAGAAAATGATTAATCATCTTTCCACTACAATACCCTTATCTTAGAAGCCAAGCATATTTGAAGACTTGCCCTCATGTAATAACATCATTGCAGTTATTGTACTCATGAATCAATTTCTCTTTAAAGAAATGATTGAATTAAATGACTATCAATTGAGGTACATCAACACTTAAATTGATAAAGAAAGCATGCCATGTTTATTTTCAATGCACTCTCGTCTGACCCATCAAATATATACTCCATTTTCAGAGGGAGAGAGAAAAAAAAAAAAGAAAAGGAGAAGATATAGTAGCAAATGCCAAATGGAACTAGAAGCCAATTTTTGATCCTATAATGCATTACTATTTTTCCATTTTATATTAATTTAATTCACATTGTAAAAGAAATGTTGGGACAAAAACATAAATGGGCTTAGCTTCTAACAAAAGTCAAAGGTGATTTAAATTACAAAAAAACCTCCAAAAGAGATAAATTTAGATATCGAGTATATATATGTGAAAAAGAAATACTACACTTTAATTTTTAATTTAATAAAAAAAATCTGATTCAACTTTTTTTTTTTTAAATCTAACCGGGGTTGACCATAAGTTATTTGAAAATTGACTATTTGTTCCTTATTAAGTGCCCAATTTTGATCAAAATTCAAAACATTTAGTAAATCCTACTTTTTTTTGCAACACATTGTAAATGTACATGAACACGTGTAATTTCATGTACTATTATTTTGGTAATATATCTCTTATACAATTAATTATATGAGTGAAAGAGATTATCTTTAATATTTTGTATTTTTCTTATAAAGTTTAAGTATTCTCTTCACATCAAATAATATATCACATGTGTATGATATGATACACCAGATAGCATCAAAAATTGCAAAATACATACTCAAGAGATAAACCAAATTAAGGGAGCTTTAGAAATAATATTTCTTGTTTATGAGAAATGGTTTGACTTTCAAGGAAATCATTGCAACTCAATTTATAACAACAAAGATTTTTCAACAACGCTTAATTAGAAATAAAGCCGGCAATAAACAACCTTTAATAAGTAATTACAATCAAAATGTCATTTTCACAAAAATGTAAACCATAACCATCCAAAATACAGAGACAAATTCCCTCTAAAATAGTAGTATAATTATTTTGATATAAAACACAACTATGTTATACTATTTCTTCTGTTACACTTCACAAATGATATAATTGAGACAGCCCCCCCCCCCCCCCCCCCCCCCCCCTCATTTCCTCCCACCTATTGCATACCTGTATTTATTCAACCACACTCCACAATGTACTAAAACAAAATCAAGATTTAACACAAAACTTCATCACAAAGGCTTCAAGCAAATGAAGCCCCCACCACCACCACCGCCATCTTCTTCTCCTTCCTCCTCCGCCCCGTCCCTCCTTCGTAAGGGCCGCCTCTCCCCGTACCTCTTCACCCTTCTAGCATTCATCCTCTTCGTCACCATCCTATACGGCGAAGATTTCAGCTGCATCCTAAGCAGCCAATTCGATTCTTACCATCCATCCTACATGTATCAAACCTTATCATCATCAAGTGAGCTTAACCTAATCCCTACGTTCATGATCCATACATGCACACACGAATCTTTTGCTTGATCAATAAAAAAAAAATTAACTAACACGTGTGTGATTCTTGGTGTTAGAGAAGAAAGGAGAAAAGTTGGCATTTGCCATTGGTGAGGGTGAGGAAGGGTGTGATATATTCGATGGGAGGTGGGTGTGGGACGAAACTCGACCCCTGTACGAGGAATCAGAGTGTCCGTACATCCAGCCGCAGCTGACGTGCCAAGCGCAGGGCCGCCCTGACACGGACTATCAGCATTGGAGATGGCAGCCTCATGGCTGCTCTCTTCCAAGGTTAGCTTTCGTCCTGAAATATTCTCGATATATCCAACTTTCGCGGTTGTTTTCTTCATCTACAAAACAGAGAAATTAAGGCATGCATAAAAAGTCATTAGTAGGAGATGATGGAAAGCAATATGTTAGTTCAACTGTTTTTCCTACTCTTAATTGTATAATAGGTGATTAGTTTTCTGTGGCCACTTGTGGCACCATTAAATTGATATTCAAGATACCACATGTTCTAATCTCACTAGGACTAATATAATTATGGATTCTTTAATATGCTCTATCAGTTTATCATATTTTTAGGGTGAAAATTCGTGGAATGAACTCCATAAAGCATGGTAAAATGACCAAGTTTTCTTGATTTTTACTTTTTTAAGACAAATTTAATTTGTTATTGGTCTCCTTTACCCATTGACATCCAAAAATTTAACTTTGGAGATGCACTTTAGAAACAGTAAATTCTTTATATGAGCAATATAAACTGACCCCATAATAAAATTCCTAGATAAGAAGAGTTACAGGATAGAGATAATGATATTTAAAATTATTTTTAAAAATTGGCATTAAAAAAAAAAGTAGCATTTGTCAAAACTCAAAAGTAAAGTATTAATAGTGATATTTTTTCAATACTCATTAATATTTAAAAAGTTAAATAAAAACATATAATGAAATAAAATTTTACATAAAATTTCATACAAAGCCTTCTTTTTATAAAAATTCTTTACATTCATCATATTATAGGAATACATGCATCTTCTGACTTTTTTTTTTTTTGTATAATTGAGATAGTATTCCATTTTTTTTGTTCCCTTGATACCTTCTAATGGAATTTTAACCTCTTAATATAAAATACAAAAATTTTGATAACAGTTTCAATGCAACTCTAATGCTGGAAACACTTCGAAACAAGAGGATGCTGTTCGTGGGGGATTCTCTGAACAGGGGGCAGTTCGTTTCCATGGTGTGTCTTCTTCACAGAATCATCCCTGAAGATGCCAAATCCATGGTTACCAATGGTTCTTTCAATGTCTTCACTGCCAAGGTACATCTCAATTCATGCATTTCATCATCTTCTTGTTAATTTGCTAATCCAGCAGCAGGATTACAATGCGACGATCGAGTTCTACTGGGCTCCGTTCCTGCTGGAGTCGAACTCAGACGACGCGATCGTCCACAGGATAAGCGAGAGGGTGGTGAGGAAAGGGTCGATCAACAAGCATGGGAAGCACTGGAAAGGAGCTGACATTGTGGTCTTCAACACTTATCTATGGTGGATGACAGGCCTCAAATTCAACATACTGTACTTAATCTTCTTCTTCATATCATCATCATCATTATTGTCATCTGTCTCTTACAATGGAATGTTGAACTTAATATTGTATGTGTTTGAATTGATAGACAAGGGAGGTTCGAGGACGAAGAGAAGGATATTGTCGAGGTGCCAACGGAGGTTGCTTATAGAATGGGGATGAAGAGCATGTTGAGATGGATCAAGAAGAATATGGATCCCAATAGAACTAGAGTTTTCTTCACTAGCATGTCACCTTCACATGGAAAGTAAGTGTTGCCTTCTTTCTATTTTCTTTCATAATTCAGCCCTGTTCTGGGCTGAAAAATTAATACTTCGTCCGTCCCATTAAAAACTTCATAATATAAAGTAGGTTATGTACGTTTAACTAAAGAAAAGATGACATTTTCTAAAATAAAATGTGTCGAGAGATGTATAAATCAAGAATAGGATTCCCTATTCCAATGGTGTGTTCCATCTAGTGTCTCAACACATGGGGTGTAAAAACACCAGATAGAACACACCACTTGAATAGGGAATTTGGACTCATAAATCAAAGTGCCACTACTAAGTTTTTATAAAACCAGCATGAAGTGACTTGTACTAATAATGTCATTGTAAGAAACACAACAATCTTGTTTGCACGTATGAAAGCAGGATTCGAACCCTCACTCTGAAAAGAGTTCACACATGACATGGGATGTAATGATCTGCAGGAGCATTGACTGGGGAGGCAATCCAAAAGGCAACTGCTACAACGAGACGAGCATGATTGAAGATCCCACATACTGGGGATCAGACTGTAGGAAAACTATAATGAGTGTCATCGGAGAAGTGTTCAGCAAATCCAAGGTTCCCATTACATTCTTGAACATTACGAAGCTGTCAAGCTATCGAAAGGATGCTCACACCTCCATCTACAAGAAGCAATGGACCCCTTTAACTCCAGAACAGCTTGCAAATCCTGTGAGCTATGCTGATTGTGTTCATTGGTGCCTACCTGGTTTACAAGACACGTGGAATGAACTCCTCTTTGCCAAGCTCTTCTACCCCTCATTATCATGAATAACATGTGAATGAATGCATTAACTCAAAGGAGGTTTCTGTTTGTTCATTCCACTCATTGATTCTTGAATTTGGAAACAAATCAATTCCTTGATTTTTTTTTTATTTTTGATTAAGAAAAGGAAAAGAAGTTTTTTTTGTTCATATGTTATGTACATAAGTAAAGATTCTAGACATATTTTTTTCTTCCTTTTTTTGTTAAGAAGAAGACAAAACTATTTCTTGAATCAATAAACAAGGGAGAGAGATCTTTTGCCAACACTAAAAACAGAGGGATTTTTTTAAAAGTTATTTAAGAATGTGACTTCTGACGAATGATTAATGAATTAATAAAAGTTTAAATGTGGTGAGTTAAAGTATTTTAGAGGATTATTTTCCCTTGGCCATATAAATACTCATTGGAGAAGTAACCCAAAATACATTACTACACTTGTGTGTTTTGATTAACAAAGCTGCAATACTCCATTTCTTATGGTTTATGTAAATTACAAATATCCCTTTTCCTAATTCTTCTTCTCTTTTATTGTATTCTTCCCTTTTTAACTATTATTACACATGACATTCATTTTGAGCATATGAAATCAAAGAACAATTAATGGACAGATGCTTTGAACATAAACTTGCCTGTACATATATATATTCCGTCCGATCTTCTGTTACATGACAAGGATGTAGACAAAATCAATATTTTAAAAGGAAAATATCAATCTTTAGGGAAAGGTTCAAATTACATATTATTTGTCTAAAGTATATAACAAAAGATGTAATAGGACATCCCGTGCCATATATATATAAGTACTCCATTTGGATGATGATATGAGTTAATAATGGATAGCAATCCAAAATTTCCGAATGGGAAATGATACACCATTTTCACATGGAGATCCAAACATTAAATAAAGATCATAAACTTTATTGTAAACTTATAAAAAGAGAGAGAAATGAAATAGAGTCTAAAAAAGAAAGGAAAGTAAAGAAGATTAATAATAATAATGTGTAGATGCAGAATGGT
The DNA here is from genome assembly GCA_023678885.1 of Pogostemon cablin. Lineage (NCBI taxonomy): Eukaryota > Viridiplantae > Streptophyta > Magnoliopsida > Lamiales > Lamiaceae > Pogostemon > Pogostemon cablin. The sequence continues at coordinate 17,097,538 of CM042998.1, read as the reverse complement.
GAAAGAATGTGAAAAAGCATGAAGAAAGGGGGAAGAGAGAAGGGATTGAGTATAGTCCAAACAATCGTGTCTCCTTTCCTCTTCACCGCCTTCGTCTTCTCCGCCGCCTTATTTTACAGTGCCGACTTCTGCTACAATATCTCTCGCTTTTATGATAACCATGATTCCCATTACACTAATCTCCCACCTGCAGGTCTCTAGCTACATCTCCTCATTCATTCTCATTCTCATACTAGTCTAGTCTATTCTACTCTACTAATAAATTAGTGTATATATGAATGATTGAAAATGTGTTTCAGAGAAGAAGGTAGTGCCCTTCGCCATTGAGGCTCGCACAGAGTGTGACATGTTCAATGGGATGTGGGTCCGGGACTACAGCCGGCCGCTGTACGAGGAACGGCAGTGCCCCTACATCGGACACCAGCTGGCGTGTCTCAAGCACGGCCGCCCGGACCATGACTACCTCTACTGGAGATGGCAACCTTATAACTGCTATCTTCCAAGGTACTAATTACTTTCACTTCTTATGTTGTGAGACGTGTTAAAGTATATAGATAAAGTATGTTTATTGGTAATTAAAATATTTAGGGTGGTATAATATGATTCATCAGAAACATTCTTTATCTATATACTAATTAATAAATAGATCTTCTCTCATAACATAATACCCCTTTTAAATATGCATCCATGCAAGCACTATTTTCTATATATAAAATTTGTGAAGATTAATAATTTGGAAACAAACACATGATCTTTATGAGGAAAAGTTTTGATTTTCTACTATATGTAATACATGTCACATTTAAATGATGATTACACAGAAAATCCATTAGATGGAGATCTTGATTTCATATTACTCAGTATTATTCCAAAGTTAAATTCTCTCTTCCACATTCGGTGTTTCACAATATAAAAAGATTATACTATACAAATGGTCATTAAACTCTTGGGACATGTGTTGAATTTTGGACATGGATTATAACATGTGTCAAGCATTTAATTTGTGGAATATGAGATAAAACACCAAATTGATGATCTCATTTGGTATTCCATCTAGTAGTATTATAAATCAAAATGAGTAATAAAAATAAAGAAAAGATTTGACTAAATAGTTTGAGAAAATGCAGTTTTAATGCAACATTAATGCTGGAAGCCCTTCGAGGAAAGACATTGATGTTCGTTGGTGATTCTCTGCTTAGAGGCCAATTTACATCCTTGATTTGCCTTCTTCACAGAGTCATTCCTCCACATGCCAAATCCAATCATGCCAATGATTCCTTTATGGTTTTCACTGCGAAGGTCACTAATTTAATCAACCCACTATTTTTTCTGTTCGGATTTCTCATCACATTACATTTCTTGTTATAATTTACTATTCGATGATCGACATATTGGATATAATAAAATTTATACTCTAAAAAGAATCAACCCTAGAGGGGAAAGTTGAGATTTTTCTCCTTATTCATCTGATGCATGTAACAGAAGATGTAACATCAAAATATAATAGCCTATTTTTCGATCTTATAATTCTATCTACTCTATGGTGATCATTTTTATTTAATCAGGATTATAATGCTACAATAGAGTACTATTGGTCTCCATTTCTTCTTGAATCAAACTCCGATGATCCGGAGAAGCACAGGATAAGAGACAGGACCATTCGGAATGGTACGGTCGACAAGCACGGACAACACTGGAAACATGCCGACATACTCATCTTCAACTCCTACATTTGGTGGGTCGAAGGAGTTAAAGTAACGTATGTTCCCTTTCGTCCTTCTCCACCATATGTTATATATACTCCCTCCGTCCCGACAATATGTTGTGTGTGTGTTCAGACAAGGGTCATTTGAGAAAGATCATCTGAAGAAGTTGCCTAAGGTATCAGTGGAGGATGGATACCGCCTTGCCATGAAGATGTTGGCCAAGTGGATAAACAAAAACAGGGATCCTAAAACTACAAGAACATTCTTCTCTGGAATGTCCTCAACACATCAAAGGTAAATAATCCCTCCGTCTCTCATCAGTTTGCACCTCTCCCTATCACGGAGACTTCTCCATTCCAACTTAATCTTCACCGTTACTGTAGACACGGAGTTTAAGAAAAGTTACCTTTTGACCAACTTTATTAACTTTCGTAGAGTAATGTAGTACTTTTAAGTAATAAATAAATTATAAATTATGTTATGTGTATTAGGTGGAAGTGATAAATTTGTAATTAAAATGTACTTTTAGGGGTTGGAATTGATATGATATTTCCTTTTTTGTTGATAAAATTTAATGTGGGACGAACGAAATTAAAAAATATGAAATTTAACTTGGGAAAAATAGAGTAACCTTTAAGTAGAAGTATTATTTTATTGTTTGGTAATAAATAAATACTCCGATAACTTTTTATAAAGTGCATGAGAGAAAATGATTGTTTTAACCGTTTGTTTGTTTTTCTTTTTATAAGGAGTTGTAATTTTTTGTGAAACAGTCCATAATGGAAAATGTGAAACTATTGAGAGACGAAGAAGGGTGTAATTAACAACATGACTGAAGTAGCTAGTCCGTTTGAACTAACTAGGTTGTCTTTGTGGTGTTGTGATAGGCGCCATGTGTGGGGTGGGGAACAGGGCGGCAACTGCTTCAACGAGACCACCATGTTACAAGACCAGACATTCTTTGCCGCCAGGAGGAGCTTGCTCGGCATTATTAAGGAAGAACTACTGACGAGCAAATGCGTGGTTCCGGTTACGTTTCTCAACATTACTCAGCTGACGAGCCCTAGAAAAGAGGCGCACACCTCAGTGTACAAGAAATTCTACGAGGGACCTCTGACGAAGGAGCAACTAGCCAATGGATCGAGGTACGCGGATTGCATACATTGGTGTCTCCCGGGAGTACAAGATGTTTGGAATGAGCTCTTGTTTGCTAAGCTTCTCTTCTATCCCTAGTTAGTAGCTACCTTATTTACCTCTCCCCTATCAAACTTTAATATACAATTCCATCTCTAGTTTTCTGCATGAGGTTTATTGTGATTGAATATGCATGGATTCATTCTCATGTACATGGCTTCATTTTGGATGATTTACTTCATTTTCCTCCCCTGTGGATCCTTAAATTTTCTACATATTTACAACTACATATTCCACCATAAAATAAAAAAAAATACTCGATCCCTCTGTTCCACACTTATTTTCACTGCTTAAAAAAATCAAATTAATCAATTCTTCCCACACTTATCTTTACCACAAAAAAAAAATCATATTAACATAAAACCTCAAAATTCATTTTAATTTCAAAAATAATATTGGCACTTAACACACATAACATATTGTATACTTTATTTATTATTTATAAATATCATAATACTCTTAAAAGTTAATAAAGATGAAAAAAAAATTATACTTACGTATTTATAGTCGCTCTGATAAGCGTGGGTTTTTTTCACAGTTGCATGCTTTCTTATACATACTCCATCCGTCCCACCCAAAGTGTCATTTTTTTTTTTTCATTTGGAGCGTTCCACTCAAAGAGTTCTCTTTCATTTTTTACACACATGGGACTCACACGCCTACTAATACAACTAAAATATTGGGCCCACACTCTCATTAATACAACTACCCCTTACACATTAAATAATAATAATACTCTTTAATCTACGTGAAAAAAAAACTATTTCTTGGGTGGAACGGAGGAGGGAGTATGTAATTTGAAAAAAAATAAGTTCTCGTTAATATTTATAGTTTATTTGAGTCTATAATTGTGGCTTAAATATTTATAACGTTTTTCGAATATAGTCCCAAAAGCAACTACAGTGCGTGAAAAAATGAAAGAAAGTAAGAAAGAAAGAATTATGGAAGGTTGTTTCTCCAAATTTTTTTAGTGTAGCTTTTATGGTCCAGCCCAATCAATCATGGTAGCTCAGTGGCATCAGCCCATCAGAACATAAATATGTCATTCCATTTAAAGCCCACTTGTAATTGTATCACATAAAAAGGCCAACATGGGAGTTGCTGAGAGAAAAAAAAAAAAAACTTCCATCTTTTTTATCTTTCTCATTTTCATCTGCCTAAAAAAAAGTATTCAGTTTCTTAAAATAATAATAAAAAAATTAAAACAGTTAATCTCCCCCTTATACCTTATTTACAACAAATAATGCATATACGGAGGGAATATATGTATATATAGTTTTATTTATATATATACTCCTATATATTAATTAAGTAGAGATATTTGAACCCACAAATAATCTCAAAAGCCTAGATTAAAAATTTTAAGTAGGTTTAATCACTCAAAATAAAGTAATTGCATGCATTTTATATGTTTTGGAAGAGTTTATATTTAAAAAAAAAAAACAAACGAAACAAAAACAGTCTGTCACATCTGATCAAGAATCTTAATCCTATCCTTAAATTGACATGCAAAAAAGACAACGGCAAATTGGCAATAGAGGACTATTATTTTTTTACTCTGGATTCGCTTAGGTTTGTCACATTTAAAATGTGAATTAAGCTTGGACACCGCTTGAACAAAACTATAAAAATTTATTGGAGGAGGATGTTAATGTTATATGTATTAAAGTGTATTTATTATAGGTGTAAAATATTTTTATAAATAGTTAAAGTATGATAGTGTAAAGTATGATGAATAATGTATTAAAATATATAATTTTAAAATAATATGGTTAAGTACATAGATATTTTAACTATCAATTTTACCTATTCAATAAATATACTTTAATGATAGATTAACGTCTTATGTGAGTACCTCAAACTATAAATGCATTATATTTAAGTTACTGATGCATTATATTTAAGTTATTACCAATGTATAAATTACATAGTGAAGTCAAGAAGTGTCATAAACCTTAATAATGATGATGAGTATCAAATCACATACTACTAAAGAAGGACAAGTTTTGTAATATAGAGCCCTCTTGTTTCCATTAATCATGTAATATTTTTTTTTATTAATTATATGAGTTATTAATGAAATATATTATTTGGACACATAATTTTTATCGATCAAGATGAAACTTAAGTTCACTCTTTCTAATAAATTTTTTTATTCATTTTACAGAATTCATTACAACTAACATAATTTCTCATAAATAAATGAAAATGTGTGTAATTTTAATTAAAAATGACGTGCGAATGTGGACATATACATTGTGAACAAAAATATTTAATTTTGAATGATACAATCATATATAAACTAACTGTAATATAACTTTTGGTCCGTTTGTGTGTATATTATATGGATTGTTAGTGTACTTTTTAATTCAACAAATGATAATTATGTAGAGACGATGGAAAAAAAATAAAAAAATCAAATTATTAAATTCGAGTATCTTAAGACTTAGTATTCAAGAATTTAAGAATATTTTGAAAAAATCTCAAGTTGGCCTAAAAAGTCCAAAAGTGCAATGGGTTTGAGTACTTTTACAAGTGGGTCAGGACAAGATTTAGATAAAATAGGAGTTGTATATGTAAAAATTAAGTGGTTGCACATAAAATATGATTTTAATTATTAGACATTGATTTTGAAAATCAGACTCTTAAAACTCAAATCAAAGATAATTTAAATGGCTCCATTTTTTTTAGGCTTTAATAAATTCTTCAGGTGATCAGCATTTTTTTTTTTTATTTTATACACAAAATAGAATAACTATCAAAATTTTGAAGTTCAAGCTAATGTTTATTTTAAAATTTTGACAAAGTTTGAGATTTAATTTTTGTCAAATAATGAAAAATATTTATAGAGTTCATTGTAGATTGTAGAATTAGAAATATATTGTGATTTTACCCTAAAAAAATATTGTAATTTTAGAATTTTAGATTTTAAAAATAAAAACCTAAATTCATTAAAAAATTTTAAAATAGATTTGAATTCACAAGATATCAACTCATAATAATATACTCTCTACGTTTCATAATATTAATTACATTTTTTTTTAATAGATGTAACCCATACAATTAATATATATTCTTGGGTCTAATACTAATACAACTCTCAAAATTTTAATATAAAATAGTATTTCACAATCCTATATATACACACATTGAAATATTATATCCTTTAATCTCAATAAAGTAAACATAACTAATTACAAAGTATTTCTAGTAAATAATTGAATAACTAATCACAATTAGATTATGTCAAAATAGTAAATTTTTATATTTATGCTAAAACAAATTTGCTAAAATAAATCATTAAATTATAAATTTTTAGTTCTAAAATGTTTATTATTAAAATTTAAAGTAAACGACATTTTTTAAATTAAATTATGATTGACATAAATAAAAAATATTCAAAGTAATTTCTTTTTAAAATTAAAAAATTTAATAAAACAGAAAAACATGCATGACAATATCATAAAAAAAGAAAATGAGCTTTTCTCCTAGTGTATATCTATGATTTATTTCTATAGAATTTAAATTCACTAATGCATATACTCCCTCCATCCTTATTCATTTATTTTCTTTTTTAAGTAAATTAAGTAGGAGTGGTATAACGATTCAATGTACTACTATATTTCTTTCGTTCTGCATAATATTTACGTTTGTTTTTTTCACGTAGATTAAGTGATGCAACATTTTAATAGATAGTTGGTTTAAAAATATAATATTTAATGTGTAATGAGAAGTTGTATTAATGTTGTGTATGTCCCAATATAAAATAATTAATTATTTTGTGTAGATCTCATTTAATAAAAGAAAAATGTAAATCTTAACTTAAAACAAATTAAAATGAAAAATGTACACTTTAACCCGAGAGAGAAAATTAAGTTGAGTAATATAATGTTTTAATTGTGTATTGTGTAGTTATGTCAGTTATTTATGATCTTCATATACACTAAATAGAGTATAATAATTATTTTTTTGGGTCATATTTATAAAAAGAAAAATTTATAATTTATAATTGAAGGAATAAAATAACCAAAATTGATACTTTTAAGAATATACGGAAGGAAGTATATAACACCCTTTATATATTTATTTTATGGTACATAATTGGGTCGTGTATATTTATATTTTAATAATAAATTGATTCTTCTCACACATAGTTGCATACTTGCATATGCATGTCTCTAATTGTTTACTTTAAACTTCGATGATAAGATAATAAAAATGCATGAGTACTAGGACCTAGCTAATAATTAAAATTAAAATAATTAACTGAGAAACATTAATTGTAATTATAATTGCATATAAAAAATTTCTTTTAATTTATTGTTATTATTTTATTAGTTTTTTTTTTTTTTTTTTGAAAGAACAGATTATGATGAAGTAAATGGCCCGCCTGTCCACTTGTAAAACAGTTGTTCTTTCAAAATAATGAAAAAGAGAAAGGATAAATAATTGATAAAGAAAAGGAAAAGCCAGAAAGGAAATAATAGAATAACAAGTTGAGTGTTGTTTGTACAACAAGTTGGGTGTCAATTCCAAGTAGGATGGCCAAAGCTGTTGTTTTTCATTTAATTCAAATCAAAACATTACAATATATCCATTTCTCTCTCCTCGAGCTCAACAACCACCCCAAAAAAAAAAAAACATATTTTTAAAAAATCTTTTTATCACATTATTATTGTACATATAAATTTAAATTTAAGAGTTTGTATTTAAGATGTTAAGATGTATATGCAGTAATTATATTTCATTAATATTAATTGTGGTATGATGTAGATATCGTCCCCACTCTCTCTCAATTAGTTTTGTTTAATTTGATTTGTCAATTAATAGAAAGTTCCATGCATTGGTTCATATATGTATATAGTATTGTAGACATTTATGCATGAACCTAATTGGAGATTAATTATATTATTTGATTTTAAGTGCAGACCTATTCTAGCTACATGTATTCAACAACTCTGATTATTTAATTTACTTTAGTTTAATTAAGACAAATGTTATTGCTGCCTTATGTACGGGTAACACTTTATTGTGCCAAACAATACCCGTAATTAAAATTTAAAGTTTTATTTAGGTGATATCTATTAATTAGTAAATTTATCTTTATAATACAAAGACTTACTTGTGTGATACCTTCTCACATGAAAATTTACGTAAAATGGATAAAAAGTAATACTAACTTTTATAATGAGAAGTGATAATATTATTTTATGACCAATTTATAGTTTTATGAATAAAAGATAATAACATAAAACTAAATGATAATTTACGTATTCTGTAGGCAAATATAAAAATATACTCCCTCCATCTCATTTTACATGACACACTTTCCATTTTGCGTTGTCCCATAAAAATTTGCACATCCCAAAAAAAGCAAAAGGTCAAACACAATCACTATTCCCCATACACTTTATTTACAAAAAAACTACATTTACCTAGCACACCTAACGTATTTTATCATTTACTATTTATTATAAAAAATATCATAATATCCCTAAAAGTTATCACTTTTCTTAATCTTCGTGCCGGAAAAGGCATGTAAACTTTTGTGGGACGAATGAAGTATATAGAGTATATAAATTCTGAATAATACTAATAAATTCTAAATACATGATTATATAATAATACTAATAAAATATAAATAAAACTAAATGCATGATAATTTACGTATTCTGTAGGCAAGCAATGAATACTTGTATCCTGTATTCTAAATAATACTAATAAATTCCAGATACATGATTATTTATAATAATACTAATAAAATATACATAAAACTAAATGCATGATAATTTACGTATTCTGTAGGTAAGCAATAAATACTTGTATAATGTATGCTATATCTATATGCGAAATGAATATTTGTATATAAGCGATGAATATTTGTATCCTGTATGCTGGCGATGAATACTTTATATATATATATATATATATATATATATATATATATATATATATATATATATTAATTCTACACATGTAAAAACTTCTTTGTTATATATTTCCTACTTTTTCATGAATAATTATACATTTTATTAAGTATGCCTCATAAATAATATTACATTTTACTAAATAAGGTGTCTTATAAATATTATTACATTTTACTTTTTGATAGATGAGACTTATATAAAACAAGTAATATATTTTTAATAGATGAGACTCTTACAAAATAAATAACATACCAAAGAAGTAATATATTTTCATGTGGCTCGCAAACAACACTATATAATACATAGTAAACGTAACATTATTTGTGAGATTGAGGTATAACTTTTTTCAAATTTCCTACTGATATAGCTTAAAATTAATATAATCCCGTATTTTTTTTTCTGAAATCAACTAAGTGAGCATATATTAAATTGAATTGGAACAAGAACTATAGAGAAATTACAGCTTAAAATTAATATAATCCCTTTTTTTTTTTTTTTCTTAAATCAACTAAGTGAGCATATATTAAATTGAATAGGAACAATAGCTACAGAGAAATCATTCACACAGTAAAGACATTGAGCTTGTGACAGATCGCGAAGCTCAAATTCTGCAACGTGTCATACAGTTATATAGTACAACGAATAAGATTATCAGAATAAACTCAATGAAAATTTTTAGAATCATAGATAAAATCTCCAAATACCAAATTCTCCGTTCTTTTATTGAAATCGCATGGACAACCCTAGCATCCATTCCAAATATATCCGAACGAAACCAAGTTCTAGCTAATATAATTAATCCCGTATTAGTATATAAAAAGTGGAATATCAATAAATAATATACATAATGTTCATGACATTCTTCATCAAAATAATAAATCCAGGTACGTCAACTCTTGTGATATCGCATAAAATTAAGATTAAAGATGTACTACATATATAGTATAAGCTACATCGAAATAATATCAGATTGCTACTAAATCTGGTATTCATATACTAATATAATCTGATCATTCAAATGTGATAATTTTCAATCCCATTAAATATCTAATCTAATTATAAGAACACAAAAATCTAAGAAAATAGTTAAGTATTTAGAATCTAACCTCGTGGAAGATAATCTTAAAACAAAAATACAATTATACTCTACTCCACATTGAAAAGTTCATCATATATATAGATATTACTTTCCAGAAATAATTTAATTAAAATCTACAATTAATCCACTAATACTCAAGATCTACAACTGTTCATATTCATCAATATGGATGAAATTCAAAAATCATTTTCTGTCATTTTTCACCAGATTTTCAGCGATCTGCCCCAGCGACTGCAGATTGCACTTCACGATCGTATCAACAAATGCACACGTCTCCTCCTTCGAGTTCCCCGGCGGCATATCCACCACGTACGACTCCACCACCACCGTCTCTCCGCCGCCACTCGGCGGCGCTGCATGAAGCGTCGTGACGGAGCGGTAGTTATGCAGGCGGTGGTCTCCGCCCACGACGCTGAAACTCATCACGTGCTTCTCATCATCCAATATCTCCAGCCTCTCCGTGCTGCGAGCCGCCGGCAGGCCGGAGACCACCACCACCTCCCGGAGCGTCCCCACTTCGCCGTCGCCGAGGATGACGTGGCAGCTCTTGATGAAGAGCTTGTACTCGTGCGGCTTGTCGAAGCGGCGGACGACGGACCAGACGGCGTCGACGGGGGCGGCGATCGTACGGACGGCGGCGGAGCAGCACTGGTTGTGCGCGACGGCGTGGGTGTGGTGGTGGAGGAGGTTCTCCGGGACGGAGAGTTCGCCGGAAACGGGGCAGAGCCAGGTGCGCTTGGTGGTGGCGCGATTGATGGGATTGATTCTGTGAAGCTGAAGAGAGGAAGGCATTTTGGGGAATGAATGGAGATAGAGAGAGAGAGAGTGTGTACGTAAAAGCAGGCAGAGGAGATGTATGTAGATATAAATAGATACATACGGGGGAGAGGAGAGAGAAAGTAGAGAGAGAAAGGGGGAGTAGTAATTTCGTAGTTTGCTGGGAGGAAAAGAAGTGCAGGTATGATCACAGGGCTTACGCAGGAGGGAGAGAGAGAGAAAGAGAGATTGCAAGTGGGAGTGGCAAGTTGCATAAACATATTTGAAACTGCCCCTGCGATTATCCCTTATCACGTGATTTGCCCTCCACAATCCTGTTTAATCCTTCCGCCGTGTTTGTTTCCCGGTTTTATGTTTTCTGGTTTACGGCCATCCTTTTATTTTGAAACTTTATTTTCATACCATCTTCAAATACAAAATAATGTAAAATAATGCATGAAAATATGTCTCCAAAAGTCTATTTAATTTGACAATGCAGCTGTTGGAGATTATGGAACACAAGACAACTGTTGTAACTATTTTGAGTAATGCTTCTACTCATCCTTATTTATATAATTATATTCTGACTTTTCAAAAAAAAAAATCTTTAATTTAACTTTTTTTTTTAATGTTTCTTGAAACTTTCAATTTATTATTTATTGTTTTACTTTATATTCAATATTGTTATTTCACTTTCACTTTGATTTTATTACTTAAAACAAATATAATAAATAAGTCTAGGAAAGAAGAAAAATATAAAGAAGCTTTTGGAGTGGTATAAAATTACAACTCCTTAAAATTTAAAGAATTTTTATTTTCCCCAAAATCCTCTTCAAATTATACATGTTCTTTTGGAGATGCTCTAAATGCATTTATTTAGAGGAAAAAAATTGTTATTATTATTACTTTATTACTTTATAGTTGATACTAGTTGCACCCATATTTGTATAATATTTTATTCTATTTTGTATACATGGAATTCTATTTTGTATACGTGTTTCTTAATAACTGTATACTTTTTTCACACTAAATTTTTCATTAAAAAAACTAGCATTCATATGTGTATAAATTTTTATTCAATAGAGTACATGTTTTTTAATAATTGTATATTTTTTTACACTCAATTTTTTATTAAAAAAACTAACAATTAAATTGTATACATTTTTGTTCATAATTATATATGTTTTTTTATATTTGTATATATTTTTTAAAGTAGATTCATCCTATCTTGGGGTGCACCCGAGTGCACAGTATAATTAGTCATTACTTTATTAATTTTTTTAATCAGAATAATATATTAAATATTATAACAAGGGGAAGAGAATTACACCTTAAAAAAATTATACAACAATTGATCCTTGAGGATCTCATAATACATTTCTAATCCAAGTTTAATTCTAAAAAATTACTTACTCCATAATACCCCTTTAGACATTTTTTTTCATTCCTTGTAATAGATGATCAATCCTATAAAAAACTTTCTAAAAATCCAATTTCACATTCGAGTTTTAAGTTTCTTCATTTTAAAATAATTGTATTTTTACTTTTTCCATAGCAACCAAACCACATATTCCCACAAATAAACCATAAATATTTTCTCTTTCCTCTCTCTAATTTGTCTACTAAAGTGTAGTAAATACCAGAAGGATATGAGGATATTGTCGCTTGTACGCCGACCCATTTAAAACATTTCATCCAAAGGTGAAAAGAAATTTGCATTCAAATAATTAGGGGTGAGCAAGATTTTTCGAAAATCGCCCAAACCGACCGTATCGCACCACACCACACCGCATCCGCGGTTAATAATTTGTTATGAAACCGCACCACCCCCGGCAATGCGGTTTCGATTTTCACTAAAATCGCACCGTACCGACCGCCTATATATATACCTAATATTATATATATATTAATATTAATTATACAATTTTGAAAATATAGAGCTAAACTGGTATTTATATTAATAAATGTATAACCTTAAATATGTATAATGTACAACTTCTTGAAGCTCGCACCCACCCACAATCATTTTTGCTTTTACACCAATTTCTCTCTGCCTCATTTTTCCAAAAGATGGAGTTATTTTGAATAAAAATATTTATATCAAATTTCCTCATCTTCTTCAATTTTAGTTGATTAAAAATCAAGGCTAAGCTATGCAATATCATTTTACTATTCTTAGATGTTATTAGATATTATTATTGGACTTTACATGTTATTTAAGAATAGTGTTATAGTTGAATAGGTGTATTCTAAGACTTCGTTATTAGATGCTTTTGCATTTTACTTGAGTAGGTGTTATAGTTTATATTATTGATATTGTGTCATTTTTTTATGGAAACCGCTAAACCGCTAAAATCGCTTGATGAAATTTAATTGAAAAACCGCAGTTTAAAATTATACTATTTACCAAACTGTAGATAGCAATGCAATTTAATTTTAGTCAAAAAACTGCGAAATCGCACCGCGAGCACCCCTACAAATAATATACACCGTATCGTCTCTTGATCCTCCTACAAAAATGACATATAACATTTGCATTCTGTACAAGAATATTCTTTTGTTGGAGATTCATTGGTGTTGGTATTCATTCCTAAAAGACTCTCCAAATCTTTACTTTTGGAAGAATAATTTTATTTTAAATTAAGACAAACTCTTAGTCTTTAGTTCTTCTCCCATTTTCAATTGCATGATTTTCTCGTATGCTCATTTTGCAATGTATATCTCTTTTATTCTATTATAAAATCGTCAATTTATTTTTTATGTCTTACTTTAGAGCGTACGTGTCTTTCAATGAGAAACACTTACGTATATATTTTTTGAGAGCAAATGTGTACAATTACCACCACTTAGCATTAATACAATTACTTTCTTCAATATTCTTAACGAATACACCACTTGGACAATATTCTTAAAATTCTAGTTCATTTTAATTAATGAAGGCGATCTCACAAGCCATCATCCCTTTCAATATTTATGAGTAATGGGTATGAGTATATATATATATATATATATATATATATATATATATATATATATATATATATATATATGTGAAATAACGAAAATGGCCCTCTAGATTTCATGCCGACGGCCGTACGTGTGTACTGATTTGGTGGGGTACGGAGGATGTGGATTGAGGGATGGGGTGAAGCTCCTCTACAATTCAAATTACTGACACCAAAATCTAGCGCGTAAAATGTGTAATCTACTCAATATTGCAATCTTTTATTTCCTTATTATCTTTAGATTATTCAAAAATATTCTTACTTTATTTATCACACATCTAAATTTTATCTTTTTAAGTTCAGGTGCACATATAGATATGTAAAAAACATCGAGACTGAGAGAACAATAATAGGAATGCTACTCGCTAATAAACTATACTTCATCCGTCCCGTTTCAATGTTTACGTTTCTATTTTGCGCGTCTCATTTTAATGTTTATGTTTTCCTTTTTGGAATATGGGACTCACCTAAAATAATTAATAAATCATCCAACACTAATACACCTACCCACTTTACATTAAATATTATATCTTTCCACCCACTATCTATTAAAATATTATACTCCTTCGTCAACGTGCAAAAAGTAAACGTAAATATTGAAACGGGACGGAGGGAGTAGATGAAATGGGAGAGCTCCGGAGGACGAAAGCATAAATGATCTCTACTAAGGCCAACATGAATACAATGATACACGCAATATAGTTTAGAGTGTCTATTATGAGCATTATATTTCACTTTGAGTATGGATCAAGACCCAATGACTAAAAAAACATGAAACGAACTCACCACGCCAAAACCCGACAAGCCGAGTACCATGGTCTAGAATAAAATTTGTCCAAACCTAACTCAATACAGAATGAAGTCCGATGGCCCACAGTTATTAAATAAGAACAATGCCAAAGATACTCAAAGATGACATTCGATTTTATTACAAATCTAGCATGGTTGTCCCGAGCCATGCCGACATTAAAGATGTTCAACAAGACTACGATTGAGGTTTTTGCTTGGTGACGAACCGAGGCCTAGTGACCGCTCATGAGTTGGGCACAAAGAGAATCCCAGGAAACAACAGGAATCCAAACTGTACACATAGGAGTGTGCATCAAACTCTACACATTTAGTGACTGAAAATTACTGTTAGTATTATTATTGAATACTACTACTACTGCATATATACTATTTTTAATTAAATACTTCAGTTTTAATGTTTTGATTAGAGAGTTCTATAATTATTGTGATGCTTAATCATTTTGTGAAAACATTTTTTTTAAAGGGCTAAGTGCATTATACATGTCTAATCGTATAGAACTCGTGATCACAAAATATTAAGCATCACAATAATTATAGAACTCTCTCATACCCTCATCCTAATTCACAAGAAACTTTCCATCAGTAAAATCAGAATCAAAGGTCTCGTAAATGTTGATGGCTAACATTCATTACATCTCCACTGAACAACAAATTCGACGACAGGATGCAACCGTGGTTTCAGGCTGCATTTGGACTAGGGAAAGGAGCAGGAATTATTCCCCATCTACGACGAACATCTTCCAAATCCTCGTGGAAATGGCGCTCGTAGTATATACACATCAAGTCGTTGCATCTCATACCAGCTCGAAGGGCCCAAGGGAAGTAGTGCTGGTAGAAAAATGTCCTCTGCTTTTCGCTGAATCTTGCAGTGCCACCGATGACGGACAGGGCGCACATAGGGAGAAGCATCTGCTGGAATTCTATAACCTTCAGTGCTGATTCACCAATCAAATTGGTTGGTAGCCCAAACAGAGTATGCCAGAAGTCATGAACCTCACGCGCACGTGTTGCAACGTACGCTAGTTCTTCGGTTTCCATGAACCTGACTGGTGGCCTGTCATCGGGGGAGAAGTTTCGTGATCCCATAAATGTTGCATATGCAGCCCCAAATGTGTTTGGTGGAAGGTCCCATGCATGGCCTACATTATCGGATATCACACGAGGGCGTTCCAACAGTACAGCCTGTGATAAACGACATTTAAATTAATCAACTGAAATAACAAGATGATTCCTAGCTACTGATAGAATCACTTACTTGCACCTAAAAGTACATGAATACATCCCCAACTCTCTCTCTTCAAATATACGTTCAAAACATACAGCTTAGAAAACAAATTTCTATGTCAACATCTACAACAGTAAATTTGATGGCACTTGCGCGCATATGAATTTGCAAATTGCAATGCTTACAACGTCAATCCTAAAAATATCAAAACTCGAACAAGATGGGGTTGTAAGAAATTCATGCAAGATTACCAGAGAGGATTCTATGCCTACATGTACAAGAGAAATTTGCATAATGCAATGCTTATGACATCAATCCAAAGAATATCATTAAAATTCAAACAAGATGGAATTTTAAGAAATTCAAACAAGATTACCAGAGACGAGTAGGAAAACATATTATGCAATGCTGAATACCACCACTACCACACATAAATATTGCAAATCAAATAAAGGCAGTAGATAAGCATAAATGCTTTCCTCACAGAATATTAAGTAAAGCTTTCTATAACATGCTTACAGAAACAAAAAAACAACAATCATTTTTTAATAGAAGTACATGATAAGCTCACCCTGCCTTCTGGACTCCTCTTCATCCTCTCGAGCACCCTTTCAAATGCGGGCTTTCCAGTAGTCTCTCCCAGAGCAGCTATCAAATCGGCTCTTCGTGGATCCATCAACGCTCCAATAGCTGATCCAACTGCAACAGCAGCTTGCTGCCATCCTTTCAGTACAACTCGCGCACCCCCTATCATTCCCTGCTATATCATGTAATTTTATCAAGCTCATCAAAAAAAAAAATGGATTGGAACTATCCCACTAAAACTTGCATAAATTTTACAAGTTAAAATCAATTTAACCTATAATAATACTAACGAACATTTACAATTATGCCGCAGTGAATGATCATGAAGTTTCTAAGAGAATGACAACAACAGAAGTCGAAGAAGAATTATACTAGCAACAAGGCCATCACTAAAGAAATCACTTGGAAAATTCACTCATAAAGATCAAAATAACCTAATTATACAATAAATAGAAATTACAGCGTTAATTTGCTGACTCCATCTCTGAAACTCTTTAATTGAATGTTTCTGGTCAGCAGTTGCACAGGGGAAATGGAGTGATTTTGCATCAATAGCAGGTTAAAATCTATCTTACGAAAAAATATATAACAAAATAATTATATTTTGACTCAATATTGATGGAGTGGAGGGAGAATTTGTATACAAAAACGAAGAAAATGAAACAATCTGTCATACACCGGAATGGTGGTGGGAGATTCTGACGACAGACGGCGATGGCACTTGGTTTTGTTTTTATATAATTTGCAATTTGGGAAAATTTCAATTTGCTACCTCAGCAGAGTGCATGTAAATATCAACCTTAGCTCTATCACATATTTTCCAAATTTTAATAAAATAGTAAGAAATAAATAAGATAAAATACTCTGTACACTGTTCACAAAATATTGTGTTCATGTTATATTATTATTTTAATCTTATATAGTTGGAACTTCGGGCAGCATCTATATCTCACTCAAAACTTTTCAAACGAACCTCTCTTTCCCCCTGTTGTACTCTCTCTAGTCACACTCCTATCAATTTCATCAGTTTTTTCTCTTTTTTGATCTCCTTTTGAGAGGGCTATCTAGCCAAAAGCAACAACACTATTCCTCTCTTGATATAAATGATGCAAAAATATAAGGTATTCTAGCTTGTTTATTGTTTATCATTAGGAAAGAAGATAACTAACGTTGTCATTGCTATAACAAGGTCAGACCAGAATGTATTCATGTCAATTTATCGTACTAAAAATAGAAGACAATGTAGTATGATCACAGTATCATTGTGCAAGAATCTGCTCCTACAAGGTCTATCCATGTCAACTGATGCCTTGAGGGAGAGAGTCGATACAGCTGCAAAAGTGAGCTGAAGCCATGGTCTAACAAATTCTAACTGAAGATGTTCAAAGAAAAATAAATACAAGATTCAGAGCCTGAGCATTTCATATTTCTCTAGTTCAGATTAGTCTGATCACTAAATCAATTCCATAAGAAGAATTGATACTAACCTACCGGTATCAAGAATTGCAAAATTCAAGCTTTTCTAGGCAACTGCAGCATATAGAGTCAAGTCCTATAGGATGAAATGGCAAATTAACTTCCAAGTATAAAATATTACTTTTTCCCTTGCAACCAAGTCAACATCTTATAGACATTTCACACATACCCATAGGTTGGAGGCGGCTTTCAAACATGCTGTAGTAGTTTTGGTATTACATGCTCACTGTAAAATTTTACTCCGATTATGTGTTAATTTGAGTTCAGAAATACTGCTCAATTAAAGTAAAAACACAAACGTGTAGGTCCGTAATCGTTCAATAAATTATTCGTTTAGTTCTGAAAGAATACAAAATCCAAGCTTAATAGAAGTATAAAAATCGAAAGAGAAGGCAACAGTTAGTGGTTTTCTTTTGAGCAATTCGTCGAACACCTTGGGCAGCAATCGCATCTGATAAACTCCTAAAGAAACAGAGAAGCGGAGGTGACCGTACCTTAGTTGAATTAGTGGCAGGCGTGATCGAGAATTGGGGGAGGCCGTACGTACAGACAAGAGCAGAAGAGAAGCAATCATTCAGACAGTGTTGGAAACGAGCATCCCTTAGGCGCCAATGGGTAGATAGAATCACAGAAATAGAAAGAAATCCCCAAAGATAAGGTGTAGGCGACGTAGTTTTTGGGCCACTAACGGAAACGGGCCACGAACCGGCCCGTTTAGGCGTATGCTCTTTTTATATAAGGAATAGGTTTCATAAATTAAACAGTCCATATAAGCAAGTTAAATGCCCGTTAGATTGGACTTGTATATTGGGCCTAATGTGATTGGACTCAGTCCTTACTCACTGGGCTCAAGTTAAATGCCCGTTATAGTGGAAGTTGGGGGTAATGTGCGAATGAATCATTCCTCAACCTAAATGCTTTACGTTATATTGTGTGTATATCCAAATAACTTTAAATATATATATATATATATATATATATATATATATATATATATATATATATATTACATATTTTTAAAATTTAACATTAATTTTGAAAGTATAATTATAATTTTATTATTATTGCTCATGTCATATATTACTTATCTTTAGCTCATTAAATATTTGAGCCAGTTTCACTCTAGATAAACTCTATTTTAAGATTTTTAAATACATATTTAATTTAACTTTTAAAATTTAAACATATATTTAGATTTATCAATAATGATCTTTTGTGTGTTTGTAACCAATGAGGAAAGAGCTTTATATATATAAATAAGATAGGGATAAAATACTATGGAATTTTTTTATGCCTATAAATTTAATTCGATATGAATTTTTCAATAAATAGTTAACTTGTACTCCCTCCGTCCCAAAAGAAGTGTGCAAAAAATTTTGGGACGGAAGGAGTATTTAATACATATTTTTTCCTATAATTAAATTATAATCCTATAATTTATCCCTACAGTAATAAAAAAATTACCAAATATTTTATAAATCATATGTATATATATTAAAGATAAAAATAAATTAGATAAATATTCAATGTAATAAAGATTAATTTTTTTGTTTTAGAGTTGGAAATATAATATTTTAAAATAATTACATAAAATCAAATAATAAAAATTAAGTAATTAAATAAAATTAACATATATTGACATGTAGCTTTTCTTTGTGAAGAAATTCAGAAACGAAACGTAAGGCAAAAAGAAAAAGAAAAAAAAAGAAAAAAAAACTCGATCTTTTAAATATATATGTCACGTATTAGTACTTGTGTGTGTGTTTTAATTTTTAAATTAAAAAAAATAAATACATGTGTCAAACGCAACTAGACAGATGGAACCGGAATATTTTACATAGTCATTTGCACTAAGACGTATTTATATACTTCTGAATTCTCTGATTAAAAAATGATATAAAATGAAGATAAATTCTAAGATAAATACTGTACATAGAATTCTTTGATAAATTCTAAAACCAGCACTAACCCGGAAAGACAAAACATAAATCAAAACTTAAATGACTATATGTAAAAGAGATGCTACTTAAGGATTAGATTATAATTTCCAAACGAGCCGTTAAGTGTATTATAATGCAACATTTTGAAAAGTGCTATTCTTTATAATAATATTGGATATTGTTCTTTAAATACATAGGGTTATATCATTTTGAAGAGTTCATTAACAATAATAATATTACCTCTCTATCCATACATACACATATTGTATCTAAAAATAAGAGAAGTTTAACACTCCACATTCACACTATATATATATATATATATATATATATATATATATATATATATATATATATATATATATATATATATATATATATATATATATATATATATATATATATATATATATAATACGCTGATAAATTATTATAATAATTCAAAAAATAAAATTAAAGGTGGTATTTAATTTATAGATATAAATGATTTAGATATAAATGAATAATAATAATAATAATAATAAAAATAAAAAGTAGTATTCTTAACCAATAAAAAATGTGGTATTTAATTTGAAGATATACACGAATAATAATAATAATAAGTTGGATATATTTTATTAATTATCTATTCTTAACCAATAAAAAATATAATTAAATGTGGTATTTAATTTATATTTAATTTATAGATATATAAGATTTAAAGATATACATGAAAGATAATAATAATAATAATAATAATAATAATAAGAATAAAAATAAATAAAAGTAGAAAGATTATATATGTGATATTAAAATAAAAATATATACGACAACTCATACTTTTAAAAAATTATTTATAGCATCGTATTCGTAATTAGTATATATAATATATATATTTTTACATGCAATCAGTGTATACAGTGTCAAACTTCACTTAATTTTATATGCAATAGGTAAGTGTATGCATTGGGTTATGTTATATATATATATATATATATATATATATATATATATATATATATATATATATATATATATATATATATATATATACACGCATTAGGTTGTGTGTATTTTCTTATATTCGTAGAAATTAATATGAATGTGGAACCTTGACTCAGTGTCAAATTTCTCTTAATTTTACATGCAATCGGTGTATATAGTGTCAAACTTCACTTAATTTTTATATGCAATAGGTAAGTGTATGCATTGGGTTATGTTATATATATATACACCTATTGCATATAAAATTAAGTAAAGTTTGACGCTATATACACCGATTGCATGTAAAATTAAGAGAAATTTGACACTGAATCAAGGTTCTACATTAACATTAATTTCTACGTATATAAGAAGATACACACAACCTAATGCATACTTACACCTATTGCATATAAAAATAAGTGAAGCGTGTGAATGTTCCACATTCACATTAATTTTTGCGTATATAAAGAGATGCACACAACCCAATGCATGCACACATTTATTGTATGTAAAACTAAGTGAAATTTGACATTACATACACCTATTGCATGTAAAATTAAGTGAAGTTTGATACGTATGAATGTTTCATAATCACACTAATTTTTGTGTATATAGAAAGATACACACGAGCCAATACATATTTGCACTATTTCTTGTAAAGTTAAATGAAGTTTGATATATGAATATTCCATGTTACACTAGTTTTGGAGTATATAAAAAGATACACACAACCTAATGCATACATACATCTATTGCATGTAAAATTACGTGATATTTGACACATGTGAATGTTCCACATTAAAATTAATTTTTACGTATATAAAAAATATACAGAATCCAATGCATATATATACCTATTGCATATAAAATTAAGTGAAGTTTGACACTAAATACATCTATTGCATCATGTAGAAGTAAGGGCTTACTTGGTTGGGGTAGTGAGAGGGGTAATGAGAATTGATGTATATTGATTCTCATTGTTGATGTTTGGTTGATTTAGTGAAAATCAAAATTTCTCAATCACTCTTATTGATCAATAACTATTCCCCACCTTTCATTTTTATTGTCATTGACTTCTTAATAATACCAATTTTCATTCCGATTGAGAAATTCTTACCAACCGGCCCCTAAATGAAGTTTGACACTTACATACACCTATTTCATATAAAACTAAGTGAAGTTTGATATGTGTGATGTTATACATTCACACTAGTTTTTGCGTATATAAAAAGATTCACACAACATAATGCATACATACACCTATTGCATGTAATGCATACATACACCTATTGCATGTAAAATTAAATAAAGTTTAACACTGACGCAGGTAAAACTAAGTGAAGTTTGTCACATTTTAAGTGTATAAAAAACGATACACACAACACAATGCATATATACACTTATTGCATGTAAAATTAATATAAGTGAATTATACGGGTGATGTTCCAAGCTAGTTTTTGCATATATAAAAAGATACACAACCCAATACTAAACACAACTATTACAAGTAAAACTAAGTGAAGTTTTCAAACTAGTTTCTGCGTATATAAAAAGGTACACAACTCAATGGATACATACACTTGTTACATATAGAACTAAGTGAAATTCGACACGGGTGAATGTTCCATATTCTCACTAGTTTTTGCATAATATATAAAAAGACACTCAACCCAATGCATACATACATACACCTATTACTGTAAAACTAAGTAAGATTTGACACATTTTATGTACATAAAAAGATATACACAACACAATACATACATACACATATTGCATGTAAAATTAAGTAAAGTTTGACACCACGTACACTTATTGTATGTAAAAGTAAGTGAAATATGACACTTGTGAATATTCCACAATAACTTTTACTGGCACAACTCAATGCATACATACATACACTTGTTGCATGTAAAATTAATTGATTCTATATACATACAGTCCAATACATACTTACACAACCCAATGCATACATACACTTCTTGCATGTAAAATTAAGTGAAGCTCAACACATCACACGTGTATAAATTGTAGAACGGTCTTTATACATGTGTGTCACTCAATTAGAGTTTAATCCGATTTTGACACATAAGTATAAATCGACTCTAAGTCTCCATCATTAGGAAACATAGATATCCAGCAGGGGCGGATCCAGGATTTAGAAATTGGGGGTACGACATATCTCTATAAAAATATTACTCTCTCCATCTCATTCAAAGAGGGTCTTTTTTTTTTATTTTGGGTATCTCATCCAAAGGGTCCCCTTTTATTTTCCTACTAATACAACTATTCACTACACATTAAATAATACTTCTTAATCTACGTGCAAAAAAGTAAAAGATCCTCTTTGGACGGGAAGGAGGGAGTATAAATTTACCATTAGTAATTTGGGTACAAACAATTGAGGAAAATTTAAATGATTTAAAATGAAGAAACACAAAGATTTAAATAAAATAAAATAAATAAATAGAAAAGAAAAGACGTAGTATAACATTAATTAAGAAAAATATGTTTGATATATTTAAGATAATTAAAATAAAAATGTAGAGATATAATACAAATATAAATAAAGAAAAAGATTAAATAAAGATAAAAGGATCAAATAAGATAATTAACAAAATGTAGAGAAATAATACAAATAAAAAAAATGATTAAAACATAAACTAAATTATAAAATAATATAAAGAGATATAATACAAATATAAATAAAGAAAAAGATTAAATAAAGATAAAAGGATCAAATAAGATAATTAACAAAATGTAGAGAAATAATACAAATAAAAAAAAATGATTAAACATAAACTAAATTATAAAATAATATAAATATAAAGTAAAAAAGATAAAAAAATCAATTGCCATTATTCGGGATTCGAACTCCTACCGTATGGAGTGGATAGAGCGCCTTTAACCACCAGGCTACTGCTAATTTAGATGATATCTATGATAATTAAATTTTAATTTGCGGTATAGCTGTAGCCCTGATTTCCAGCATATTCAACAGTGAAGTTTCAAAAGTTTAAATAAAAAGATGATAAAATTAATAAATTAACAAATGGGATATTCCCACGGAAGTTGAAGGATATTCTTTCATTGAAGAAAACCTCAACTATGGTTTTTTTGTCTCAAGAACTGTACAAAGATGAAAATCCTACTTCAAATACTATCCCTCCCTTAAGACACTATGGAGGAACATCTTCTTCTTCTTCACTAGTACTTTAAAAAAAACGAAACTAATAGATAGTACTTAGTACACCGATCGAACACAAAACATGCTAGGATACAACAGCAAGTTGAACCAGAGAGTTCCCGACTGAATCGAACATACTAAACGAGCACTAAAATTCGACTAATAAACGAACACAGTAGCCTACTTGACTCTTCTACTTCCTCTCCGTTTGCGTTGCTTCACATAGCCTGGCCATCTACTCGAGGTTTCCTTCACATACAGAGGTCCAGCTCAAGATCTGGGAATGCATCACTCATCAAGATATTATTGTCTTCCTGCCTCCCCGGTTTCAAGAAATCAAACTCAACTGCAGAATCCTTCTCTGCATTCGCTCCCCCCGTCACCATGATATTGATACTCTGATAAGTCGACTGGAGCATTGTCAAGCGCCGAAAGGAGCTCATCCACATCAAACAACTCATCCATCGAGAGACAGCTGTATTGAGGCTGAGCACAATCAACACTGTATTGAGGCTGAACACCGTACTGAGGCTGAGCACAATCAACACTATATTGAGGCTGCACACCATACTGAGGCTGAGCACAATCAACACTGCACTGAGGCTGAACACAATCAACACACTCAACGTCTATATAATGTCTGTCTGAAGCATTCATCTTAGCTCCCTCTGACACTTTCTCCATCATATATTCCTCAATCTCCTCTTCTTTAACAATGTTCACTGAAATTGCTTCGCCAGAAGCCACGTCCCTATGATCACCATTTTGATCATCATTCTTGGGGCCTTCAATCTTCATCCTTCGGACATCAGATTCCAACCTTTCGTTAATATTAGACCTTTCGTCGCAATGAGGTCTAATATTCATACTTGGGACATCATGTTCACCCCTCTCGTTGCTATGATGTCCAATCTTCATCCTTAGGACATCAGGATCCCTCCTCTCGTCGTTATGAGGGCCCCCCATCGACCTCTCATTGCTGTGATGTCTAATCTCCATCTCGGGCACATCAGATTCTCCCCTCTCATCACAGTAAGACCCCTGATCGCTATCAGAGGACACGGAAATGATGGCGTTACCGGAATCATATGGTGCAGTACGGACCAGAGGGGTGTTCTTGGCTGCCAACTTGGCTGAGACCTCACAGTCAGCGAAATTTAGCCGTGCAGCAGGGCCATAAATCGCCTTTGCCGCTTCATCGTAGGCAAGAGCAGCCTCAACCGCGGTGTCGAAGGTGCCCAGCCAAAGTCTACTCGCCCTATTCGGCTCTCTGATCTCGGTCACCCATTTCCCCCACGTCCTCTGCCTAACTCCTCTGTAATTGCAGCATCTATTCTCAGGGCCACCTTTTCCTTTCATACATCCTTTCTTTGATCCCTTGGCCGGAGCTTTAATAATAGGTCTATGGCTGACTCCGAGCTTGGTGTTGTGCTCTTTCCACTTATCTAGTATCTCTGCGACATTTCTAGAACCATCCTTGCGGCTCCTTGGTCTCTTTCTAGTGTAATCTCTTTTTCGAGGTACCACCACTGGCTCTTGGTTAGGCAACGACATAACTGCAACAAGAACAAGAAACAGGGTGAGATATCTAAAGATAGAACAGCAGAGGATGTAAAGAAGAGCAATTCAACAGTTATATCATACAAAAGAGCTTCACAACGAAGGAAACTGATGAAAAGCCAACCCTTTGAAAAACTCGTAGATTAAGTCAGCTATTTACTTTGTCCCTAAGAAACCAAATCAAAAAAAAAAAAAAATCCAATAAGTGAAAAAATATTCAGAAATCAATGTACATCGAATTAGCAAATCATAAATCCCAATAAAATCGGTATCGCCCTTTGAAGACCAGGCGACGAAACTTTTCACAAAAAAGGAAGAATTGAAACCCCCAATCTCAAACCCTAAACCAAAAATAAAAGCTCAAAAACAGGGTAAGAGGAAAAATTGCACAATTGTAAACAATACTCCACACAAATCACTCAAAGAAAAAAACACAACTGAGAATACACAAAGCAGCAAGAACATCAAGAAAATTCTAGACTCAATGGACAAAATCACCACATACATACCTCTGAACACGACTTTTCAAACCACGTGAGAAACAGCAGCCTTCCTTCGAAGCTTTACACTCTTCGCAGCAATTACACTCGCAATTTATACCCAAAATCGGATTCTAAACAAGGAAAGATTTGGCGTAGCAAGTATTTCCTTAATTATCTTTTTGGTTTTGAGAGAAATGGTTTAAAGCGTTGTTAGTGCATATTAGATGAATTTTCTATTGAACTAATGCTAGTGCTGTATTTATAGCTTCTCTGAATATTTTCCTAATAAACTTAATTGCAAAATCGAGATTTTTCTCTTAGGCACGTGAGGTGACGTGGCCCACCGAACGACGGAGATTGTAACACGTGTCATATGAAGCTTCCCGAACCACACAATTTTAGTGATGGAGAGGGTTTAAGTTATCTGCTACGACGCGCTCAAATTTTGCTTGGGGACTAAGCAATAGAGTGACACCCAATATTAACTATTTTCAATTTGACCCAAATATTTTGGTCAATTTTCAGTGGTGCCCCTAGATTTTTATATTACAAGGTTTCTTCGCCTTGAGGTAATGTGTCTTCCTTATCTAAATATACTTAGATATTAGTATTTAACTATTTATTTATGCTTAAAATACTTTTTTCAACTAAAGTTGAAAACATAGTACTCCAAAAATTCCATATTTAACTATTTATTTATGCTTAAAATACTTTTTTCAACTAAAGTTGAAAACATAGTACTCCAAAAATTCCATGCAACTCTTCACACTTTTTAAATTTATTTTACTCATAAAACTTTTTACATCCCTTAAAAAAATTATTTTATCTAACAACCTCAAATATTATTTTAATTTTAAATTTATCATTCGTTCTCAACCTCAAATGTTATTTTAATTTAAAATTTGTTATCAATTTTTTCATATAGGTACCATTACTTTTTCTTTTTATTAATTTGAGAAAAAAATTCATATAATCAATATAATAATTATTCTTAGTGATTTAATTTTTTTTAAAAAGAAAAATCAATATAAAAGATAAAATTTTATTTAATTATAAATATAAATTTGAAATAGTTTTAAAATTTTCAGAGAACAAATTAATAATAATAGAAGTATTTTTTTTAATTTAATTTTACATAAGAAAAAATAAAACCATGACTATGTAAATGTAATTCTAAAATGATGAAAGTATCATGTTATTTTATAAAATTAAGCACATATATTTCATATGCCATAATTATATGTTAATATTGTATAAATTTTCAACATATCTCAATATTTTATAAAAATAAAATTTCAATTGATATTAATATATTTATTAATTAATAATAAATTTATATATATATATATATATATATATATATATATATATAAACTTTTGGTATCATTTTATTTGAATATATTAATAAGTAAACGAATATTTGACTTAGAGATTACAGACGGTTGAACCCATAATTTATAAATAAATAATTAGTAGCTAAACGAATAAAAAATATTTAGGAGTAATTTTATTGGTGGATGAAGGGTAACGATCTTCTGGGTCAGTTCGGTATCGACATGGCATCGGAGTTCTCCTATAGACGACAATTATATAATTTGACAGAAAATTTCTTATTGGTCAACATCACAAAATTCATCAGAATTATATTATTGGTTGATAACACATCCATAATCTGACAACATGACAGAAATTCTATATTCTACACGCTGAAGAAAAGTTTTCAATCTTAACACTGAGCCCACGCGCTTCATTTAACGACAAACGACACTCCTGCGCCAAATTCTAACAAAACTCGCGCGAAACTCTGAGCTCACGGTGATTGGTTAATGGAGGGGATATGTCAAATGTCATTGGTAGATTAGAAAAGTTAGAACCTGACGACACTGTAGAGCAGCATGACGTAAACAAATGAACGCGCCTTCCTGATGCCAAATCACAGATTTTCATCATCACGTGATACGAACTAGACAAATGAAATAGCGGCTAATAAATTACAAACAAATAGTTCGATAAAACAAAATTTTAAATTCCACCTACATTACAAACATAACATAGAAAAAATAAATTATAAATAATTATAAACAAAATGTTCTTTGAAATCCACCAATAAAATAAAATTTATAATTTTACATAGGTTACAAAATATGAAAAAATAAAAAAGTCAAATGAAAAGCTTTTTTAATTATAAAAAAAAGTAAGTGGATTACAAACAACATATTAAAATATTAAAAAACAGAACAGACAAAGGAGAAGCTCTGAATAACAAATATATAATATATAATTAAGAAATTATAAATTTTATAAATTTACAGATTAACAACCATTTTTTAACAAAAAGCAAGCTGATGGCAACAAGATACTGTATGAAGTTTGAAGATACTGTATGAAGTTTGAGGCAGACAATAGATTATGTATTAATTAGAGGGTTTAGCAATTATTTTGATTATGTTTTGTTGAAGAGTTGCATATGATATTATTTTGCTTACTGGATGTAGATGAAAGAACTAACTGTAATATGATTATTCTTAATTCTTTTTATTATGCACTAATTTCATCTTGTATATATATATATGAACAAAACATTTTAATTGATTGTTTTTTTTAATTAAATTTAACAATCTACATCTAAGTTAAATTTCACAATCTCAAGTTTAGTATATTCTTTTGTATCGGATTTCAAATTTTATAAATTTTATAAATTTATAATACTCCCTCCGTCCCATAAACAAATTTACACTTTCTATTTTTGTCCATCTCATAAACAAGTTCACACCCCCAAATAAGGAAATATACACAAATCAATAACCCCACAACACACTTTAATTTCAAAATTGTCACCCCTTTACAACTCACATAACTTACTTTATAATTTATTTATTACCTAAAAATACCAAGCTAACCCCAAAAAACAATTTTTTTTTAAACTCTGTATCTACATAACTGTGAACTTTTCTATGGGACGGAGGGTGTAGTATATTACAAAGTTAAGATATAAATATCATGAAGTATAAAAGTACTTTATCTAAATTATTTATGAACCAGACTATTTTAATGTTATAAAATGTTAATGAAAAAATTATTATTAGATACACACTTTGTACCCCTAATTATTATTAGATACATTGATTTAAAATAATTATTATCACATACAAAATATTAAAATAAAATATCAAATATAACCCTAAGCCCATATACCTTTAAACCACAAACCCTAAACCCCCACCCACCGTCGGACCACAGCCGAACCCCACCGACCGCCGAAAACTGCCGGACCGCCGCAGCCGGTCGCCGAAAACCGCCGCCGCCGAAAATCTGACTTGCCGGATCTCCACCGGCCGATCGCCGGAGCACTGCCAGACTGCCGGCCGGCCGCCGAAAAAGTTGCTGGACGCCGCTGGAGCTTTGCCGGACCACCACACTTTTTGCTGCACACACTTTTTTTATTGCACACACTTTTGTTACTTACTGAACACACTTTGCTGCACACGAACTTTTGTTGCACACAACATTTATGTGCAGCACATTGTAGGGGTAATATTGGAATATCACTATATATTTTGTACTCCCTCCATCCGCTAAATAGGTCCACATTTTGCCATTTTGGGCGTCCGCACCAAAGGTTTATATTTTCCTTTTTAAACACATGGGACCCACACACATCACTAATACAATAAATACATGGGACTCATACATTCCACTAATACAACTACTAACTAGTACACATTAAATAATAATACTCATTAATCCATGTGCAAAAAGCAAATATCCACCTTTAGGGCGGACGGAGGGAGTAGTTAGTAATAATATTTTTGTATGTTTGTATTTCATAGTAATTAAGAATTTTTTTTGTACCTACTAATAATCCTTCTGATGTTAATCTAATTATTTTTATTTCAATAAAATTTATTGTTTGCTTTCTTTTTATATAGAATTATTTTTTTTATTAATATAAAAAATAATATAAAATTTTTATTTTTTAAAATAGTGTCAAATATATGTAGATATCGATATGAACAATGACAAATAACATACATAAATAATTGATAATTCTATATACTACACTATATATAGTTAAAAAATAAAATTAATATAATTATAAAATTTAGTAGATAATACATGATTATAATAGAATAAAAAAAATACAAATAAAATAAACTTAAAAATCACACTATGATAACATATAAAATTAGAAAATATTTTGCAGTATAATGATAGCATTTTTTTTAATTATTCAAATGTAATATTAATTATTTATTAAAGAATTAAATGTATTTTATAAAAAGATTCACTAAAATTTTCCTAACAAACTTTATAATTTTTATTTGTTGGGGGTATAGATATTTTTCTTAATTAAGTATTTCTCCTCTGTGCAATTTTTTTTAAGTTACCCCTTTAGTCTAAATTGCATGAATTCTGTGGACGCTATGAAGAGTTGGCTTTTGTACTTAAATGGAATTAGTTCTTTAGATTAAGTTGCATAAATTATGTGGGAGGCCTTTTATAATTATGAAGAGTTAGACTTTTGTTGTACTTTAATGGAATTAGGGAATGAATTATATGAGGGCCTTTTATAAAAAAAAAATGGTGTACCCCACCATTAGGGGCCCCCACCGCCCCTGCCCTGGGGATTGGTGGAGGAGGTAAATCGCAGGATGTGCCTCAAGTGGCTTATAGAGAGGGCTCACTGTTAAACTTGTGCTTGCAAGGGGCCAAATCCATGCCAAAGGCAGGATTCGAACCCCCACCCTGCAGCAACCAAGCTCAGCTGGAAGGCCTTTCCACCCTCCCCTCTACCACTTGAGCTATGCCCTGGGGGCAATATGAGGGCCTTTTATAATTATTATGAAGAGTTGGGTTTTTTGTGCTTAAACGGAATTCGGGAATGAATTTGTTCGGACCTTTTATAATTATGAAGAGTTTGGTTTTCGTATTTAAATGGAATTAGGGAATGAATTCGTAGGGACCTTTTATAATTAAGTTGCATGGAATCTGTGGAGGGCCTTTTTATAATTATGAAGAGTTGGGCTTTGGTACTTCAATGGAATTAGGAATGAATTTTGTGGTGGCCTTTTATAATTATTATGAAGAGTTGGCTTTTGTACTTAAATGTAATTAGGGAATGAATTCGTGGGGATAGTTTATAATTATGAAGAGTTGGGCTTTTGTGAAGAGTTTCTTCACAATTATTCTAGATCTGGCTATTTGATTAAGATTTTGACTAGCTAAACCGAAACTGACCCAGTCCTGGATTGGCCTGTCTAGCCAAAACGATGAGTCGGATCGGACCAATCTTGGATCGAACTGGCCCACCCTGCGCGCTGCCAAGTCTCACCCATTGAACCCTAGTTTGAGTCCAAAATGAATGTGATCATGTGCGAGCACGAGTGCATTTAGTGATTGGGTTGGTTGCACAACAGATTTTATTTGATTTTAAATAAGGTGTATTGGCACCTGTTGCATACCGTTAGATGATTGACACATATGATATATTAAAACATATACTCTAAAAGGAAAGTTTAAACCCTCGAGGCAATGAATGAGATTTTCTTCCTTGCACACGTGTTACTCATTTAACGCATGTAACAGGAGATGTAACACCAAATGTAACAGAACATCCAAGATAATCATAAGATGTAAGAAACTTCCATGTGTTTCCTATGTGGACAAGTTTTCACACTCTCTTCACTCCCTTCTTTTCCTCTACATTTTTTCTTATTTTCTTGTAATTAAAGTTGCAAACTTTATGCATTAATAACTCATTCATCCGGAATTCTTTTAAACAAATTTATACATTAAATTTATTTACTCGGAATGTATTTTCTGAATATTCAACTTATATTTATTTTCATTAAAAAAATATTACAAGAAATTGATTAAAGGTGGACATAACTACTTCTTTCATTAACAAATTCCAACAATCCTCCACATGAATGTAATTAATGTATGCAGACTCAATTAAAAGTTCCAATAAACCATTATTGCATTAAGATAGGTATGTAGCTTTCGTCTTTGAACCTTCCTTGATATAAGCCATCGAATTTACTTCCTAGTAAATGCAACGTTTTGAACTAGTCAGCATTATAGTGTAAACTGTAAACTAAGATAATAACACCTACATAATTACAATTTTATAATACAAAACGATGCTAATTGTACAATAATTTAACAATTATTTTTTAAAAATATAATAAAAAAAATATATTACGAAACACAAAATGTGGCATTAGAATCGTCACCGATCACATGGGTGTAACGGAAGAATACGATTAAACAATGTAAGAATTGAATATTGTCTGAAAAAAAGGTAGAAGAATACTACATCTTCAATTAAGCAAGTGATACCCACGATAATATTAAAAAAACCGGAATAAACTAAACATTAATTTGAGCTGGTCCGAAACCCAAGAACCTCAGCTGAGGATGAAGACAATGAGACCGCTAAATTCTCTCTCCTGCGACTGCATGAACCGGGGCCCACCTCTAGCCCACACGTGTATGCGTGCGGACACGCGTCGCTGCATGGCGCTCTCATGCGAGTTGAGCCTATCGCATTCGGTGACGTCAATGATGACATATTATTTTGCGGAAAAGGTGTTAAACTGAGTCAACTGACTCTGTTCCCCTAAGAGTCGCATTGGCTGGCTTACTTAAAACGCACTTTCCCAAGTCGCAAAACCAAAATTGTAGAGCAAACCCGTGAGCGCAAAACATAAAATAGTGTAGGATGTAAAATTTAATCGCATGTAAGGGAGCATGGTAAAGGGGTGCGCAGCGCACTCAAAATTAAAAAAAATAAAAATAATTTATTTAGGATAATATTACTCCCTCCGTCCCACAATAAGAGTGGCGAAAACGTAGATTAAGGGATATACTAATATCTAATGGGAAGTTAGGGATAGCTGAGGTGAGATAAATAATATTTTAATATATAGTGGGTTGACGTATTATTATGATGTATATATTAATTGTTTTGTGTGGGTCTCATTTACTAAAAAGGGAAATGCACCTCTTATGTTGGAACGGATGAAAATGGTAAAATACACCTATTATTGTGGTACGGAACGGAAGGACTAATTTGTATATATCTTGTGTGGAAAATAGTGATGATGAAAATATATTAGAGATACAATTAAGTTCTATTGTAATGATATAAAATATAGACGAGATACAATTAAGTTCTATACTAATGATGTAAGAAATAATGTTTATACTTTATCTCACATTAGTTTTCATCCACACCTATTACGAATATTAAAAAAATTGATAATTTTTAAATAGGTTAATTAGGGTGGTTTTTTTTTAAATAAAGTGTATGAAGTTAGGGTGATTATTTTGTTTTATGTCTTTTAGGAGTTGAAAACTTTTGTGGTGTGAAAATTAAAGAGAGTCGGAATGAATATATAATACTCCCTCAATTCCATAATATTTTGCATTAATATTATAGGCTTGAAATTTAAGAAATATAGTAAATTTTTATTGGCTCTTGAGGATAATGTAGTATATTTAAGTAATAAATAAATAGCTAAATCAAGTGGGCTAGCCCACTAAGCCACCGGGCTCCTCACACAAGTGAGTGACTCGGGTTCGATTCCCATTGTGAACGAATAGGAGGGGAGTTATAAGGAGGCTTGGAGAATAAGGGTGTATGGACACTTGTTGAACTAACTATTAACTATATTAACAACTAACTTTGTCCGATCAAAAAAAAATAAATGGCTAATTATACTGTGCACCCAGGTGCACTCTAAGATAGAGTGCACCCACTTTAAAAAACGTATACAAATATAAATAAAAACATATACAATTATGAACAAAAATGTATACAATTTAATTGTTAACTTTTTTTAATGAAAAATTGAGTGTAAAAAGATATGCAATTATTAAAAACATGTGTATACTATTGAATAAAAAGTTATACACATATGGATGCTAGTTTTTTTAATGAAAAACTTAGTGTGAAAAAAGTATACAATTATTAAGAAACACATATACAAAATAGAATAACATGTATACAAAATAGAATAAAAAGTTAATTATACACATTTGGGTGCACTCTTACACCCGGGTGCACCTAATATCAACCCTAAATAAATTATAAAGTTTTTGTTATATATAGTAGATGAAAGTGATAATTTAATATTAAAATGTATTTTGAGATTATATATTGATGTAATGTTTTTTTTTTTTGTGTGGGAAATTATTATGTAACGAATAATAAATTAAAAAAAGTGAAGTTTATCTTAACAGAGTATTGATGGTGCATACCCTAATTATTAATGCCACATGGGTGTTTCGTTAAAAAACTATGTTGGAAAATTATATATATAAAAAAAAAATTATAGATGAGAATCATGTTTAATGGTTAAGAAATGTTAGTGTACAAACGGTATATGGTGCACTTATATTCTTTAAAATATATAAAATTAGGCTATTTAGGAAATTTTATACTCCTTTGTTTAATAAAGAATTTCACAAATTATGGCCATATAAAATTCTAAGAAAAGTTCATTTTTAATTTATTTCAGAGATAATTTGATATTTTTAGAGAAT
This sequence comes from Pogostemon cablin, assembly GCA_023678885.1. NCBI lineage: Eukaryota > Viridiplantae > Streptophyta > Magnoliopsida > Lamiales > Lamiaceae > Pogostemon > Pogostemon cablin. Next base: position 17,063,073 of record CM042998.1, on the reverse strand, counting down.
AAATAAATTATAAAGTAAGTTAATTATGTTAGTTATAAATTAAAGAGTGACAATTTTAAAATTAAACTGTTTTATAAGTTATTGATTTGTGTGTTATTTTCTTATTTGGGGATATAAATTTATTCATGGAATGAAAAAAAAGTAAATGAAAATTAATATGTAAGAGGAAAGTAGTATATAATGATAATATTATTTTTTATAAAGAGTAACCGCGTTTATATATAAAAGTAGCCTGATGTTACTAAAGAGTATCCTTGATCAGATACAAGTGACTACATACAAATGTTTGCTTTTAATAAGATTTTCATGAGTTACATTAATTTCTTTGTTAAAAACTTGAATTATAGTTAAGATTCGTGGGAGATCATTTTATGGAATGGTTTTCATGAAACAAATAAGAAATGATTATTTTTTAATTTTTATTTTATAAAAAAGTAATATTTAATTGATGTAATGGGTAGCGATATTATGAATAATTTGATAAACAATTTATAATATAAATAAAAAATGATAATATTTTTAAAATTAGAGAGGATTACTACTAGGTAAAAAAAATCATTAATTACTATTAGATATAAACATACAAAAATATTACTACTAACTACAAAAATATATAGTGATATTCCAATATTACCCCTACAATGTGCTGCACATAAATGTTATGTGCAGCAAAAGTTCCTGTGCAGCAAAAGTGTGTGCAATAAAAAAAGTGTGTGCAGCAAAAAAGTTGGGTGGTCCGGCGAAGCTCCGGCGACCGGCCGCCGGAACTTCGGCGGCGGTAGAAATCCGGCGGTCTGCCGGAGGTTCGGCGGAGCTCTGGCCGCCGGCCGGCGGTGGGTGAGGATTTAGGGTTTGTGGTTTAAAAATGTATGGTTTAGGGTTATATTTGATATTTTACTTTAATATTTTGTATGTGAGAGTAATTATTTTAAATCAATGTATCTTATAGTAATTAAGGGTATAAAGTGTATACCTACTAGTAATTATTCCTTAAAAATAAGTAATAACATTTTTAATAAAAGGTAATAACTGATTAAAAATTTTGAAATTATTTCATCGCGAGGGTGTCTCAAATATGCCCCTTAATATTAATTAAGAAAATTACATGCGAAAATTTTTAGTAAATAAGAGAACAAGAATGCAATGGCTGGCTTTCTAGACAAATTTTAGGAGGGTATTCTATCCGAATGTGGAACTTTTGTGATTCACACTAATTTTGTACTGTTAAGTACAATTAATCCTTTAAAAATTCATTGTCCCTCCGCTTAAAAAGAGGTATACTGAATTTTAAGAGATTGTTTGGTTAATTTAAATTTATTAGTTAAACTAACAAAATTTGAAAGTGTAACAAAAAAAATGTACATGATAATTATCTTAATATTTTATTAGTTTTATGAGATATATTATAACTAACCTTCTCTTTAAATTGTGATTCATTGAACCCTTACTTTTAACACAAACTCTTGCGTAAATCAAGTTTATGGTGTAAATCATGTAGTCCCCCTTCTAATCCTATATACCTTATGTATTCTTAGGATGAGTTTTATCAATTCAAAGCCTGAATTATGGGTAAACTATCAATTCCGGACCTGAATTATTTTTTCTATCAATCCAATGCTTGAATTTGTCAAATATTATCTCCTATTTTATCAATTTAGGGCCTAAATTCAGGCCTTGAATTGATAGTTTCACATAATTCAAATCCCTAATCGATAGAAAAAATAATTCAAGTCTCAAATTGATTAGTTTATCCATTTTTCAGGCCCTAATTGATAAAATTCCTTAAATTAAAGAGGAGCACAAGATTTACAAAGGTTTATGATGTAAATTCAATTTAGAAGAGACTATCTCTACTTTTAAATAATGGGTTTAAAAAGAAAAATCAATCTTGATTAAGTGTAATTAGTGTGTAAACTCTCTTAATTTTAATAAAATTTTAAGATTCATGAAATATTAATAACTCAAATTGAACCAAATAATCCCACCGTCCCCTTTAAAGAGGCTTTTTTTTTTTTTCCATTTTGGGCGTCCCACCCAAAGAGTCTCCTTTTTTACACACATGGGACCCACACACACTCAGTAATACAATTAAAATATAGAACTCACACTCCCACTAATACAACTACCCATTACACATTAAATAGTAATATTTATTAATCCACGTGCAAAAAACAAAAGACCCTCTTGCTATGGAATGGAGGGAGTACTCCCTAATGGTGAATATTAAATTACGGTGAAACCATTTATGTTATTGTAATTAGTTATTACTTTTTTTATTAAAGACATTAGTAATATCAAATTTGTATTTATTAAATAATAAAAACAAAAGAAATACAATTCAATATGGATTAAACTTGAGAAATATAAGAAACAATTCCTACTTATCCTCTGATAGCAATTTATAGTATAAATAAAAAATATCACATTTGAAAAATAAAATGATACACATTCTTAATAAAAAGTAGTACTATCTAATTATAAAAATGTAAAATTATCTTACCGTGACCTCCAATCTGCTTGACGTAAACCTCTTTGATTTTCAATAGAAAGATGGATTAGTGAGATGATATCATACAAGTTTAAATTATTATTATTATTATTGTTTGATTAAGTGTGTGAATACATCATGATTTAAATATGATTGCAAAGGCACAACTGAAAAAGAATTATTATAACTGGGCCTTTATACAACTAATGGGCCTCAGATCGTAGCTTAAATATTACTAAGGTTCCTGAGGCCCAATCTTATGATGATCCACTTGAGTTCCCCCCAAATCTGCACATATGATTTCAAAGCCCTTTTTCCAACAACCACATGTGGTGCTAAATTTCATCCTCAAATGATCGGAATCGACGATAAGGTACGAGCATCCTGTAAATCCATCAACAGATTCTTCATCTTTTGACAATTATTTATTTATTTTTTCGATTACTAAAGGTTCTTGTTTAGTTTTTACTTGTTCGCGTTAATGCTTATAAAACCAGGTTGAATCGATAGTATATGTTTTCGATGATGTTTATCGTTTCATTCCTGTAAATTATTCTTGCCATGTATCAATTCAATGGTTTAGTGTGGAGTGGCATAAATTTAATTGTAAAAAAAAAAGTGTTTTGATGGATGGGATTATGTTTTGGAGTGTGAAAATTTGGTTGTATGAAATGAAAATCTTTCAATTTATTGAGTTAACATTTCTAATCCAGTCAACTGTGATTTGCTGGTTCATGTTCTTTCTGTATTCATTTCAAGAAACAAAAGGAATTAGTAAATCTTATAACTGAATGAGTGGGTAGATACATCACTGGGCATTAAATTATTGGAACTTGTAAAAATATTTCCTTAGAAAATGGTACAGATGAAATCAAAGAAAATGCTGGGGTTTTATGTGGTGCTTTAATGGTGAAATTTGCACCATTTTTCTTTGTCTCCTCCTATATAACAAAATAAACAGATGGATAAACAAAACAACTAGCCCGCGGAATGTGGGGGGAAACAACAATAGAATTCATAAGCTGTTGAAAAAGTGGTTGCCCTTTTGTTGAAGGACACTAGAGTATGCTGCAACGTTTGCTTTTAATTAAACTAGCAAAGGGGAAGATCTGCTGGAGGTGGCTCTAGTGTTTGCAATTCACCGAGGCCGTTTTCTACCAAGAATGCCATTGCTAAACCCCAGTTGATGTGAACATCCAAGTGACAGTGCAGCAGCCAGACCCCTGTTTGCAGTTGAACTTAAGTGTTAGTGTGATAATATAACATGGATTAATTAGAAATTATGGGTGTAAGATGTATGTGGATGAGCTGTGGCATGAATGAACCTGGATTATCAGCAACAAATCTGATCACTGTCCATCCACCTACAGGAAGACTTGCTGTGTTTCGCAAAGGAGGATCAACGAGGTTAAATTTAGCTGTGTCTCTGCTTGGATTAAAGTTTCCGAAGCCTTCAGCTAGTATGTAGAAGTCGTAACCGTGAAGATGAATTGGGTGGTTTTCACCAGTGAAAATAGTTGTTCCTTGCAACACCAACTGCACTGTTTCCCCATATTTTAATGTGTATACCCTAGTTCCAGGAATGGGTTGCCATAGTGACCGGCTAACATTCCCGGTATAATCAAATTTTACAGGGGGATTGGCTGGAAAATCCCTTGTAAAAACTCCAGGTATCCCTTGCTGATGTGCTTGAAGCAAGGAATAAGTAGAAGGGAGCACAAAAGATACATTGTTCATGCTTGCAGCAAATCTAGTCCCATTTGGACCCTGACAGGTGCTATTTGGAGCACCAGGGGGGCAGTTGTAGAGCCCAAGTCCAACTGTGAAAAATAGATTATGGTCAATATCAGTAGGCACGGGCGCTTTTCTTGGGCTTCTGAAGCTGGTCGTGAAGGCAGTGGCAGTGGCTGTGTCATTAAATGCAGGCATCATGGGCATAACTGGCTTGATTGATACACCTTTTGCAGGGCAAGGAGCAGATTTATATTCAAGGATGGCTGTGGTTGTGGTATTATCAAATGGTGCACCTTGAGCACTAGCATAGGCTCGTGCTGCGATGTAGTATCTGGCAGGTGGCTGATCAGCTGTGATTAGGACATCAGTGGTCTGTCCTGGTCCAAGCATGAGAACTGAGGTCGTAAAGGGTTTTACATAAGAGGCATCAGCTCCAACCACTGTAAGCTTGTGGTTGGCAACTTTGAAGAAAAGTTGTTGATTGAGCGCAGAGTTGACAACTCTGAGAAGATTCGTCTCTCCAGAGTCCACCGGAACTATCAGTGTATCTGCATCATTATTGAGCAAATTTGTTATTACACTGTCATATAGTCTTGTCAGACACTGGTAAGATGTTGGAATAGATCCAGGAACCAACCTTTGCTGGAGCAATTGTAAAGATCACCGGGTTGACCGTTGATTGTGTAAGCATCGGAAACGTTAGGAGCACCTCCTGTTCTTGTGGCTTCTCTCACGACATCGATTGGATTTGCATCCCACCATTCACCTGATCAACATCATATCAGTTAACTCATAAGCTGCACTGATTGGCTTAGGCTCATAGAAAAAGAGACACATTTGCTGTACATCCGAAGGCGAAGAGTCATTTCTTACCAAGAAGAAGGGCTGTTTCACGCTTCGGCTTGGGAAAGGGATACGAATCGCCTTCCTTTGGGTGAATGATCAAGGCTCCATAGACTGTGGCTCTGAGCCATGAACTGTGGGCATGCCACCAAAGAGTACCTTCCTGCCCTTGAATCGTAAACCGGTAAGTGTAGCTCCCACCGGGTCTGATAGGGCATTGGGTCACAAATTCTGGTCCATCAGCCCATCCTGTTCTCATCTGCCTGATGCCATGCCTACACAGAACATGGGTGAAATGGTAATTACACATCAAAATGAAACTCTTGATTATTGCATGCATGCAATGCATGCACACAAGCATACCAGTGAATGGTCACATTGTAACGAGCTCTGTTAACAACGTTGACAACTAGAGTGTCGCCGTTGTTAACTTCCAGCGTCGGCCCTGGGTACATTCCGTTCACTGTAATCGTGCTGTGGGTTTTGCACAGCCTCTTCACCGGTATCGCTTGAACCTGTTTGCACGAGAGCAGTTAACATACATGTAACCTTCCTTCCTAGCAAAAGAACATAATTGGACGTAGTAGAAAGGCTGAAAGAGTACTAATAAGAACATACAACAAAATCATGGTACTGAATCTTTGCGTTTGTCGTTGGCATTGTGCTCGTCGCGTGAAGCAACAGGCCGAAGAAAACGAGCAACGAGCGGAAGGGAATGCCGCCACTCTCACCATGACTACCCTCCATTACACTTGGTGTACGTTAGTGTTATCTGAATTGTTGACAGTTAGTGAAATAGAACGAATGAGTGAGAGGTTGCTTGTGAGAGAATGAGGGAGAGGACTTCCTTATAAACAGGAAGAATAGGAGAGAGAAAGTGGTTCTGAGGTTGGCAGATTAGGTTTAGATAGTCAGATTTGAGGGCAATACTTAGTTCAACACTAATCAAGAAGTGGTTGCACCCACTGGCTCATTAAAATTAACATCATCTTCAATTTATGCTTCATTCACAAGTCTTGTTATTGAGGTCGGAAATTTATTACAACATCAATCTTCTCATTACTTTATTTGGAAAAACTTTTCATTTGTTTACGTACATTGCTCATTTCTATTTTTCCTACCCAATTTGCGCGCATTCTATGCCCATAGAATCAAAACATATAGCTCAAGTTATAATCGAGTTGTGTATTTTATATCTAAAATAAATTAAAAAAAATCTCTATTTGAAGACAGTCTCTTTGTGAGAATATGCTTACTTCACAGGATGTGTGTGATGTATTAAAATATGATCCTTATAAAGGTAGAGTATGCTTATTGGTAATTACATATGTTTTAAATATCAATAAACATACTTTAATAATGAGTCGACTCGTTTTACATATATCCCTCTCACAAGAGGGAGTGCTATTTGGAAAAAAAAATCTATGTTTATTATTTAATGATTACATGTTACGTAGTAAAACTATGCACATGTTTCATAATAAATATGAAATGAGTGGTTTGTTTGTACGTTTAACATTAATTACTGTAGTTATGAAGTTAGCGAGGATTAATCTTATGTTAGTTTATCTATATGAATAAAGTGAGATACAAATCTAATATACGTAATTAGAAACTCACTTATGACTAAAATTTGTGTACAATTCAATTAGATGCAAAAAATCATTAATATATTTTCTAATTTCTACTTCTTTTAACTTTCTCCAACTAAAAAAGAGGCATTCATACACGCAAGAAAACGAAGGACCTATGTTAAAAGGTCATGTGTTGAAAAAAAAAAGTGTTGAAAATTATTTAATTAATATGCAATTTTTTATATGTTTTATTTTTCGATTTCCTTTGTCGATAAAAATGGACTGATCCTTTGATACAAAATGGTCCAGAAATTATTAAGATTAAGAGAAAAGGTTCAATTGTACAAATATTGCTGGAAATTGAGTTGTAGTATATTCATTAGACAGGCGTATACAAATATATATTTATATTTATTCACCAATAACACTTTTTTTTCCCTTGAAGTTAGTTGTTCAAATCTAATTATAAAGTCTTTATCTACACTCATAAGATAATCAAATTATATAGCAAATTAAATGAATTATATATATATATATATATATATATATATATATGATGAATGACAAAAATTATACTAAACCGTTCAAGGAACAAATTTCTTGTTCTGAGAGGTATATAAGAAATGATAATAATTTTAATGTAATCTGATATCTGATCAATTTAATTGAACTATTCATGAGCAATTATAGAAAAGATAACGACTTTAATAAAAAAAAGTTCATTTTGTAAAGAGTAAATCTTTACATATTAAAAAATAATTTCGAAAAAAAGAAAAAAAAAGTGCATGTGTGCACCATGTTTATAGTAGACTCACTCTGTATAGATATATGCCTTTGATCTTCATTCATTAGGAAAATTATATACACAAAGATAAAACTAAAAACAATAAGAGAATTCTTATATAAATTTGTTTCACATAGAAAGTGACATTCTTTCCACGAAAATGTATTATTGTGTAATGGACAAGAATGAACATTCCATGGAAATGTTTTGCATTAATTACTACACCGTAATTTCAAGGGTAGGTTGATCTTTATTTTTTTATAATCACTTTTTTATTAAAATATATTTATTATTATCCATAGCATAGCATTTCAAAAGATGTTTGATCCCATATTCTATATATACTCTCATGTAATCGGTACGAAATATTACTCTTAAGAACGCCTAGTGTTACTTCTTATAATAGTGTTAATTTCCTCAAAATTTATTTAATGACTATCTATCTATATACTATTATTGCAATTAATTAATTAGTTGTATCGTATGAGATGCATGAGGTGTATGTGTATTCTAGAATATTTTTGTACTATCTAATCGTTTTTCAAATGAGATTTTAATAGACTAAAATTGCAGGTGGAGTATATGAATGATAGCAAGAAATAAAAAAGAGGAAGTCGTTAATATATTCTTGATTAGGTGACCACATTTTAATTATGACTACTATTCTAGAATGGGTCCATTTTACATCCACACGTACCGTTCTGTTAAATTAAAAGAAGCCCATAACGACAAGTTAAACTTAAATTAGGTAGCCAATCCTATGAGCAAACAATGTCAACCTTTTAATCATCCTCTATTTATTAATTAATTAATTTGTTTATTTTGTTTCCTTCTTCACACTTAATTAATTTGACCAATCATTTGAGTTGGATCCTGTTTCCCATAATGAAATTGACAAACTTCTTTCATGCATTTCAACCATGTCGTAAGTAGGAGGGTAAAATACTTTTAAATGTAAGAAATCAACTTTAATATTATTATCGTTTCAAAGAGAGATGGTTTTCTCCTATAAAATTCCATTTAAAAAATAAAAATAAAAAACACGGTTAGTATATAAGTTAATAAAATTTCCTAAATCTTTTTGAAGAATGGATTCAAAGAGATGTAATATTGGTCATCTACATTAAATATAATAAAGAAGGTAGAGCCGCTAATTCTATACAACTAAATTTGCCAATGAGTTTTTTAAAAGGGCCATTCTCATGTGATATCATTCATGTGGAGATTTTTTTTTTTATCGGGCAAAGTTAGTTGTTAGTATAGTTAGTTCATCAAGCACTTATACACCACCTATCTCCAAACCTTCTTATTACTCCTCACCTATTTGTTTTCAAATGGAATCGAACCTTAATGAGGAGCCTAGTGACCAAGTATGTGGAGATTGATTTATTTTTTACGATGAGATATTTTCATTACTCACACGAATTGTTTAACAAAATAGTTTAATTAAAAGTAAGTCACTTCTCATCAAATCAACCCGGGGTCTCTTCTTACTCTAAGTCTTGTGGTCCCCCTTCTAATCTTATAGGAGTATATCATATATATTGATAGGGGATTTAAAGAAGGACCGCAAGGATTACATCGTAAACCCGATTTACAAGAGAACATCTCATAGTAAATTGCTCAAGATTCATTTGTTTGATGACCAACTGACTCATCATTACAGACCATTAAAAATTCTGATCCCATGCACTCCATAAAATACACGTGCAGAACTAAGCTAGGACACTTAACAACGTTATAAGATATGCACAACAGATTTTGTGCCTCTCAAATAATCATTTCTGTGTCGCTAAGGCTAATGGTATGCAGCAATGCAGGAATGGCGCCACTTTGCTGTGTGAGGCCTTCATACAATGCATGAGATTTTTTTTTAAAAATAATTATCAATTCTTTTAAAAGACATTTCATTTTTCTTAATTAGTTAATATTTTTCATTAAAGATGCTCACTTTTCATATCTCCCTTCGTCCCAGGTAATGAGGGCCAGAGACCTTATAATGAGGGCCAGAGACCTTATGTTTAACATTAGGTCTCTGGCCCTTTTAACCTGGGACGGGGGAGTATAATATTTGACCGTTATTAGTTTTTATCTGTATGTTATATATGTATCACATTTTATTGTAAATGTTATTTATGATTTTTTTATGTTCACAAAAGTCTACGAGGAGGCAGGTTTGTATTTAAGTGTAATTAAGACACGAAATGTGTATCCTCTAATAATATATAAATCCTTAAAGAATTTAAATATGGTCACAATGGTGTGGCAAAGACTTTGTGTGATAAAAAGTGATAATATTATTATCAATTTCACTATAAAATATTATCACTTTTAATTTATATTATACTCTTGATATCCGGTGCACCCGAGTGCAAATGTGCACTCATATGTGTATAACTTTTTATTCTATATTGTATACATGTTCTTAATAATTGTATATATTTTCACACTCAGTTTTTCATTAAAAAAAACTAGCATCCATATAGGTTTAACTTTTTATTCAATAGTGTATACATGTTTTTAAATAATTGTAGTATATTTTTTTACACTCAATTTTTCATTAAAAAAAACTAACAAAAAATTTACTAACAAAATATATATTCCCTCCATCCCGTCCTTATGATTACGTTTGCTTTTTGCATGAGGATTAATGAATATAATATTTTAATGTGTATTGAAGTGAGAGAAATAATAATTTAATGTAAAGTGGGTTAAAAAAACTAGCATCCATATGGGTATAACTTTTTATTCAATAGTGTATACATGTTTTTTAATAATTGTAGTATATTTTTTTACACTCAATTTTTCATTAAAAAAACTAACAAAAAATTCACTAACAAAATATATACTCCCTCCGTCCCATCCTTATGATTACGTTTGCTTTTTGCACAGGGATTAATGAATATAGTATTTTAATGTGTATTGAAGTGAGAGAAATAATAATTTAATGTAAAGTGGGTAGGTGTATTAGTGGGATGTGTGGATCCATAGAGAGAGAAGTAATTAATTTGTGTGGGTCCCATATGCTAAAAAGGAAAATGTAACTATTAGGATGTGACGCCCAAAATGGAAATATGTAACCATTAGAATGAGACGGAGGGAGTACATTTTTTTACATAATTATATACTACTTGTTTTTGTTCATAATTGTATACGTTTGGATGCACCGTATTCTGGGGTGTACCTAGGTGCACAGTAGTATTAGCCTACTATAAATTGTTCAAGAAATAATTTACTACACTATTATGTTCATGAAATAATTTACTACACCATTATCACTTTCTATCGATTGAATATTTTTTTTCATTAATAACGTTATTACTTTTTATCCGTCTTATATAAAGTATTACGTGAGATGGTGTCACATAAGACTTTTCCTTCTAATTATTTAAACGCATCACTTGTAGTATTTTTATGTTAAATTAAATATTGTTATTTTATGGTAACACTCTCTCCAAACTCTTTCTATTGATATCGCTTTGAATGAAAGAAATAAATATTGTGTAGAAAATGGATTAGATGGTTGAACAAGAAAATAAGAATAATGCAAAATATGCGGCTCTGATTCTCTGTGTCATTTGGTGCATCATCTTCTGTGCCACACGTTATGTGATTGACATGTGAGGAAATAAACCCAACCATTGCTCATAGGGTTTAAGGATTAGGGTATAGTTTCTCTCTCCTATATGTCGTTAATCTAACGGTGTGACACAGAAGATGATGCACCAAATGACACAGAGAATCCGAGCCCCAAAATATTTACGTGGAATTTGGTAAGTTTGTTGATGACTTTGTATGAAAAATGAGTTGACTAAAGATAGAATACATCAAAATCAAGTCGTTAAAGAAAAAGTAGAAATTAAAGGAGAACGAAAATTGACATGAGAACCACTAAAATCAATTAATGTAACAATTAATTAATTAATAGTACTCTCCATAAATTAATTAATTTCCACTTCAACAATACTTCACTTTTCAAATTCACCACTCGATCGATATATAGCCAATAACTCATGACCGACAGACATTCATTCATTTTGCACTACATTATAGGTTGCTTTCTAGGTTGTTAATACGTAGTGTGATACTTTCTTATAGAGAGATTTTATAAGACGTATAATTGATATTCGAATTACTAAAAAAATATAGTGAAGCAGAAAATTATTTTATGATTATTCTTAGTATAAATAAAAGGTTTTAACATTCTCAATAAAAATTGATAATATTATTGACAAAAACTTGTGTGCATCCGGTGCACGGGGCACACTCCGTGCTTCTTTAAAATTTTGTGTTAAATTGTATACCCTTTAGTATAAAGATGTGTGCCCTTTATTTTCTGGAGAAAAATAAAAAATATTAATAAAAAGTATATATCTTTTAGAACAAAATGGTGTACCCTTACTAATTAAAGTGTATATCATTTAGAACAAAACAATATACCCTTACCTATAATACTAAATTCTAAAGGCGCACGGTGTTGCCCGAGTGTACGCAAGCCTCATTCTATTTTATAAAAAAGTAATAATTATTTTTTAAAAATACAAAAATAATCTTATGTTAAAAGATCTCACGCAGCACGTAATTTGAAGATCATACTTTTGCCCCTCTTATCAAGAAATTCTTGGAACTTTTTATTTACTTAAGAAATAATCCCTCCGTCCCGCAATTGTTGTTACGTTTACTATTTGCACGGAGATTAAGGAGTATTGTATTTTAATGTGTTGTGAGGTGAGAGAAATAATATTTTAATGTAAAGTGGGTAGTTGGAGTAGTTGTATTAGTGGAGTGTTGTGAGCCCAATAGAGATATTTAATAATTTTGTGTGGGTCCCATTATCTAAAAATAAAAATGTAACATTAATTATGGGACGCCTTTTATAGTAAGTGTAACAATAATCATGGGACGTAGGCAGTATATTTTATTCTTAATTAATTATATGTTTTCTTAATATTCAAAAGAAGAATTTTTTATATGGCGTGATTCCATTCGATGCTATTGGAGAATTAGATCTCTAATATGATTTGATAATATTTTTATTATTAAAATCTAGAAGTTGTATGACAATTTTTTAAATTTTAATTTATAAATGTGGGTTGATGTTGGGTTGGTGGGGCGGTGCGGGTTAGCCTACACTTTAGTGGGTTTGAGTTGGGTGGACTTTTATGGGGCGGGTTAATTTTTAGCTAGGTAATTGGTGGGTTTAGGTGGGTTGGGGCGGGTTGAGCCCGCTGATCTCAACCCATTTTGACAGTACTATTAATATATGTCGTATATGACAGTCGAGATCACCTAAACCTCGTAGGATAAAATTCCGAGGAGGGCGACAAGAAGGCGACTCATCTAATCAGCGGATGGATGGAGTATTAAATTATTATTTTCGTGCAAACAATAAAATGTACTCCCATAACAAGGTATACGTAATAGAGATTAAGAAGTATAATATTATAGATTAAGAAGTATAATATTTTAATGTATAGTAAAGTGAGAGAAATAATATTTTAATGTGTAGTGGTAGTTGTATTAGTGTAGTATGTGGGCATCATTGAGATATAGTAATTGTTTTGTGTGGGTCCTATCAACAGAGAAATGTATACTTGTTTTAGGACAGACCAAAATGGAAAAGTGTATACATAGTTATGGGACGGAGGGAGTAATTTTTTTCATAAGACAAAAAGATTATTTACTTTGCTATTTGGACGGAGATTAATATAATATTTTAATGCGTACTAAGTTAAAAGATATAATATTTAAATGTTTAGTGAGTAAGTGTACAACTATATGAATATTTTAATTATTTTGTGTAATTTTATATATTCTTTTTGGCGATACATCCTAATTAATAACTGTAACTTTTGCGATGGAAGAGTAGGATAACTGTCTCTAGAAATGGTAATATTTTTATAAGGCAATGACCATGGTGGGAAAGGTGCACCAAAGTGAATTGATGGAACTTCCTTCTTTCACCTTTAATGTGTGTTTCACTGTTTCATCTAATTTCGTTTTTTTTCTTTTTGTACGATTTGTTGTTTGTATTTTTTTTTCTGTTATTTATTTATTTAATTTTAGGGATATAATTATAATTTCACCCTTATAGTTTAGGGTATATTTAATTCTTAGAGTTTAAGATTTAGGGTATAATTGTAATTTTACCCTTGTTGTTTAGGGTATATTTCACCTTTAGGGTTTAGGGTTTAGGGTATAATTGTAATTTCACCCTTATAATTTAGGGTATACTTTACCCTAAGGGTTTAAGGTTTAGGGTATAATTGTAATTTCATCCTTGTGGTTTAGGATATATTTTAATTCTAAGATTTAAGTTTTAGGGTATAATTGTAATTTTACCCTTATAGTTTAGGATATATTTTACTCTTAGGGTTTATGGTTTTAAGATATAAAAAATTAAAAAAAAAATAATGTTAATTGTAAAAGGATCACATATTAATTAATTACATTAATTAAAAAGAGGTGGGTATTAACAACGGGTTCCACCCCAGTCATACTCTTTTTATGAAACCTATTCACTTCAATAGAAATATACATATAGTAGTGAAGTCAATAGAAATATAATATAGACTGTGGCGGATCTATGTTGGGGCACTGGATCCCCTGAACAATAAATATTTACCTAAACCAGTGGGTCCTTGAGCGGATCCTACATTAGCCCCAAGACGTTGGTCTCTAACTAGAAAAGTAAATGCTTGAGCCTGAGAAGCTTCTGGGCCAGTAGGCCCGTAAAACTCGCTAGGATAGGCGGTATTATTGAACCAGAATTCGCTCGGCTCTAAGAGAGAGGTCCGTCTTTACCCGACAAGAAACTTCCATGTAGAAAGGCAAGTCCATGAATAAAGCTGTTGACTTGTTAAAGATTGAGTTTGGTTCACTTCAATACATGATTGCATTATTTATTTATTTTCTCTTCCACCAAGCTTTTTTTTTTTCTGGTTTTTTCCTCTTTTATCTCTTTTATTTTAATTGATACATTATTTAAATAACATATTTATTTAATAATTTTAATGGCTCTACATTCAAAATTATCACTCTTATCTAACCCAACTTAAAATAGTAAAATACTCTTAGAAAATTGTTAATAAAAGGTGATAAATAAAATAATTCTTCTTAAAAATTATAGAACAAAATATGCAAACCATTGTACGAGAAGAATTGGTCCTCTCAACGGAAATCCTGCGTCAGCTACTGCATATAGTAGCATATAGTAGTGAAGGTTAGAATCAAATTTAATTCTTGATCAAATGTATGTTTGATGAATTTTATTAAAACATCACTTGAATTTCAATATTTAAATGGTGAGTGGATGACACAGTGAAACGCTGTGGACTCAATACTTGCCCTTTCTCAAGTGGGTAGTAATGTGGATTCAAAGATTAAATATTACTCCATCCGTCCTAAATTCATCTTTACGTTTACTGTAGATACGGAGTTTAAGAAAAGTTACTTTTTGACTTATTTTTGGGGACAGTATGGTATTTTTGGATAATAAATAAATGATAAAGTATGTTATGTGTGTTAAAAATGTGATGACAAATTTGAAATTAAAATATGTTAGAAGGATATTAGTTAGTTGCTTTTTTTCCTTGGCAAAAGCTCCTGCGCCCCCGGGGGACACGGAGGGATACTCCGTGTCCCCATGTGAATACAACCCTCCCCCTCCAATTCTATTTAAACCAATGTATTGCTAGGGGTTTAAATTGCAAAGGGGCATGAAAATTGCAAAGGCGCACGAAATGTGCTCCGTGCGCCCGGGTGAACAGGAGCCTCACTCTTTTTCCTTTTATGAAGGTACGTAGTTGAATTTGGAACGGATCAAAATGGAAAGTATGAAGTTAAAGTTGGGACTGAGAAGTGAACTTTGGAAGGGGGAATATTAAACTTATTGTGTTATACCGCATATAATACAAGCATAATCGTTCATTTAACATATTTAATTAATGAAATTTATCTTGTGTGATACTACAGGTATTATTTTGTCATTTGAATGTCGAATAAAAAAAATATTCATTTCTTATTTAAAAAAAGAAAAGGGGAACCCACTATTAAAATAATATTTGTATGATTATTTTTTCACAACACTCATATCAGTTAGTTGGTCAAAAAAATAAAAACAATCCTATTGTTGAGGATAAATTCACTTCATGATCAGTTCAAGCAAACATCTGATAAACACGAACACAAATACTGTATGAAGCCCAATATTACGCAATCAAAAGTGAGAAATATATGCACACAATAATGGGCCAAAGCTGGTGTTGGCCCAATTAAATCGGGCCTCTTGAAATGGGCTCGGCTGAGTTGAATGGAAACCACTCAGAGATTTAGAGTGTGTCATAGAACATTGATGAGTTAAGAAGGTTTATCGTATGTGTTCTGCTCTCTGAATGTAGCTATGGCAGTTCTAATCATACCAGCAACATCTGATCTCACAAAAAGATGAGTGTTATCCAATACTTGTATTATGAACTTCTGCGACTGAGGCAGCGCCGCATTCATGTTGATGATGAACTGTGCCATGGGAACGTCACTGCACAAACGAAACGAGACAGGACCCGCCAAATTTAGACAAGGAGTGTAAACTAAACAACGCTTGTAAGGGAATCAATGGAATTTTACCAGGAAATATACAATCCTTTGATGGCATTCACCATGGTCGATTAACAATGTCCTTGATCTGTGGAAAAGTACAACTCTGTGAGGGAACATACATACATGAGCAACGTTTTCTATGCACCTAGGTGTACGTATTCTATACAATTCTAAGGGTTTTATTGTCTTTTCAAGTATATCTTTCAATTGAATTCAGGTGTATGCAATCATGCATAGACTAACACATACTAATACTTGCATTGTGTGTAATTAATTCTATGACTATTTCATCTTTTTACTATTCAATTTCCAGCAAGTCCAATCAAAACCAAACGCACCATTACTCGAGTCGGAGTGACCTTGAAAGGCAATAAAAGAATGCATACCAGATAGGACTCAAACAAAGTATAGCCAATACAGCATAACCCCAGTACAGGTGAATGATTAAACCAATATATAACATGTTATAATCAGAAATTGTTTGCAGGCAATGGCAAGTAGTTAATAGTTCAATCAATTGTGAACAATGGTTTGCTGCATCATGGATCTCACTCACTCTTGCATACTTTGATACCAAAAGTAAACAAAGAAGAATTTTCTTTAACTCAAAAGGAATTCATTCCAAACAAACATGAAATACGAAAATGTTTTTCTAAAAACCTTTCAAATTAGCAAATTTAGTGTTCAATAAGTAATAATCCCTGCCATTGTTTTTACTATAACATGTACTTAACTATTTTTACATATTATCAAATGATCAGATGTGATGTGTTTATAGCATCCAGGTTCAATCTATGAATTCTCACAGAACCAAATTAATTGAATTGTGTTCGATTTCAATCGAAATCAAACAGAATTTGAAAATATAACCTACAAACTAAGTATCCACGTTATTTAAATTCTTCCTAACAAAAAAAAAAAAAAGAAGAAGAAATGATTATTCTTTAAGATTTCTGAACAACAGACATCAAATTATGGAAGTTTGCATCTCATTAACTCAATACACTTTCAATCACACATTACAACCAATCCATTCTAAAATTTAACAGATTAAAGCTTATAAATATCCAAAGGGTACAAAATTAGGGTATGAAATTCAAACTAATAAACTCATTCCAAACCAAGAACACCACGAATCTCCCTCAAATAAAAAAAAAAAGTAACAATAATAATAACGATCCATATTCTAATTCCCTGCTAAATATCCATTATACGAAGCAAAATATTAATTCATAATTTTTAAAAGAATCTCAAGCTTGAATGTTCAGTTTCAACTGCTTAAATATGAGAAGCATTGCAATATGTTCAACAGCAGACATTAAAGAAAAGAAAAGTGGTGGTTTGCTGAGTTCATATGAGACAGTGAGGTGTTTCGATTCTCTAATGGAAGCCAAATCCCTAATTCATACCTAGTTTTCTCTGATTGGAGGTTTCACAAATAGCAATGGTAGAAATAAGCAAGTTCAAGTGCATGCTACTTGAAATCAAAATACATAGATAGAATACGCCGGTGAGGGATCGGAACATACCTAGTTGTCGTCGTCTGATTAGAACGGAGGTTCCAGTGAAAATGATGAAGAAATGAAAGGGGTGAGGGGGAGATTAAGAAATAAGGAGGTGGGAAGGAAAATTAAGCGATGAAAAGACTTGAATTAAGAGAGTGGATATATTCATGACCCGTTGACCCGAATGAGTTACGTGGTTGTGTCCAATTGATTGTGCTTGGTCCATGGGCTAAATTGGGTTGGCCCATGAAGGAGTCCTGCGGTCCATATCATTTTCCGATTATGTTAAACCCAAATCAGAACCTGTAATTTTATTGCTCTTTTTTCTTTTTCTTTTTCAATTTTATTTCTTTCATTTCCATGTTGAGGTTACAAAGTATTGACTTTCATTTGTATACTAATTTTAAATTTTAAATTATTAAATTTTGAAAAAAAATTAAAATTATTTTAAGATTAGTACCTAAATAATCACTAAAAAAATATCAAATTGAAAATAAGTAATTAGGGATGACATTCATACTCGTGCTTATATCAAGAATCATGCTCCTATTGCGGGTTTCGGTCGCCCCGTGTTGAACGGGGGCAACTCCACTCTATTTTGACCCATATTGTTTAATTATTTTATTTTATAACCCTTAATTCATATATTAAAAATAATGTTTTGTTTATAATAAGTTTACATGCTTTTCTGTTCTAACTAATCAGTTAAATAAATTTATTTTATAAAAAGTGTATATAATATAATACTATAAATATTGATAAGAGTAGTACATTTTATACCCATAATATATTACTATAACGTATAGAATATATGAGATGGAACTATACAATGATCACTACCCAAACCCACCTTATTCTCAAAAAGGTAAATCGGATTCGTCCCAAATACCATAGGTTAGGTTAGGACGGGTCAGATGGGACGTGATCACTACCCAAACCCACTTTATTCTCAAAAAGGTAGGTCGGATTCTTCCCAAATACTACAAGTTAGGACGGTCAGATCAGACCATGTCAAATTGTCATTCATACAAGTAAAATTTGCATAAATCATCTTATAAAAATAATATACTCGCTTAACCAAAAATAATAGTCATCATTAATATTTACATCACTTTTTTTTAAATTAAAAATGTATTACGATATCAAATAGG
Source organism: Pogostemon cablin (assembly GCA_023678885.1). Taxonomy (NCBI): domain Eukaryota; kingdom Viridiplantae; phylum Streptophyta; class Magnoliopsida; order Lamiales; family Lamiaceae; genus Pogostemon; species Pogostemon cablin. The sequence continues at coordinate 17,044,396 of CM042998.1, read as the reverse complement.
ATTTGTTTATTTTAAAATAACTATTTGTCGATGTCCCAATAGTAGGGATAAATCCTCTTTGGTTCCACCAGTCATACTTCAGTTGATTATCCAAGATGAATTGATTTATGTTTGACCCTCAAAGAAGAATTGAACTTGTTAAATTATACATATCACAAGAGCAATAATTGTGTTGAGAAATTTTAATTATCTTAATTAATTATCACTTTTTGTTTATACTACAAATGGTTTGGGTAACAATTTATTTGGACGAATAACATTTATTATCAATCATGCATCATTTTCTTTATAAAATATTATTTGTTATCTTTCTGTCTGTTTTATGGAATGAGTTGCATATGATAGCTTCACACAAGGGTTTTCCATGTCACAGTTTCTAATTGATCATTTTCAAGAAATTCACTTACAAGTTTCAACATTTATATTTAGGAGGTGTTTGGCTGGTCACTTTTAAAATAAATGGAAGACAGATGCATGCAGTTTGATTTTAGGGAATGATTCCATGATCAATTATTTAATTCCCAATTTCACTGGGAATCACCCATTTGTATCAAATTTGGGAGAAATGAAGTCATTCTTCTTAAGTTATTTGATACACAATACATTTCAGTTTATATTTCTTTGAAGGTTGAACAAACCAAACACCCCCAATCACCAAGACATGCAAAAAATTTGAAATTTTAACAAATCAAACACACCATCAGCGGATTTTGATCATCTCCATTTAAGCAGTTGTATGTTTCTTAAATTTTGCCACGTCATCTTCTTTATTAACTACTCTTAACTTGAGAACAAGTTATTTTACTGTTTATTTCAGTGTGTGTTTTTTTTTTATCAAGTGAAAAATTATTAAAGAAAATAAGCCGATTTCAATTAATTCAGTTATTTTACTTTATTTTTACATTTTATTAATGAAATAAGCAGATACAGAAGTACTAATCTTATTAGAAACTCTTGAGCATCAATTAACCTTCCACGGCAAATCTAGAAATTTTTTAACCCACAAAACCAGTGAAAGAGAGAATTCATCAACATATCTTTGGGTACAACTCCAATTTCTCCCCTTATAATGTCCATTCGATTTAAATTAATTGAGAACAATTTTTATTTTCAATTGAATTATTTCAGTTATAATCAAATTATGTTCTATCACTGGAAGGTGCAGTGAATTAGCACATCAAAAGATTCTAGCCAACAAATTTACAAAGGAATGGAATGAGAAGTTTTCCAAGGCAAAAGGAAGAAAATGACACATAGCAACAACGAAACATTCATAAATCAATTGCAAAAATATCAGAGAAGAATTCCAACATAGATAGGTAGGGTATAATTATATGAAAAGCAAATTTATTAGGGACCCACATGCAGTCACAAATACATTTTGAAAACAATATCTGCAATTGAATTAAAATTATGAAAATTTTAAAATTGCAAAATACAAAAAATGTTAGCAGATGGCAGAAAAGGAAATGAAATTTTCTAAAATTATTATCAAACTAAAAGGGTCACATCAATTATAATTATTAGATTATTAAGTCTTAAGTGAGTTCAAATACCATAAAATGTGCTTTAGTAAAAGTATCACTTTATTCCTCCAGTAAACAATCTTGCAAAATTTTGCCTAAATAAAAGGCTTCAAATAGTGACAGCAGCTTATATGCTTCATCAGCATATATGCGATTCTTGACTTGGTCTTGCATGAACGGAGTTTATAATTATACATATACAAACACCCCAGTCATAATCAATAAACATGAAACGACAATAATGGCCTCGATAAGAAGGATTAAGTTCCCTATGAACGACGGAGTAAAATAGGATGGTAAAATCCAAGTGTACAAAAAAATTAAATTTGTTTGCAAGACTTCGACTTGATTCTTAGGGGTGGGAAAATATCAAAAAGTTTGGCACAGAGGATACAGTATAGAAAAAATATTCAGTGTGTTAATAACAAAAAACCACACCTACTGATTTTTTGTTGAGCTTAAATCTACTCAGTTATTCATCACAGGACTCTAATATTGAAAATCAACGCAAAGACACAACACTTATGACTCAACAGCTTCAATGTCATTTTCCATTGATATTATTATCATTACACCACAATAGCAACAATCCAAGTATGCAAAATTTAGCCAACTACAGCCTCATGTATTGATCTTCTACTCATTAATTCGAGCTTATATCTTTCTCTTTACCTACCGTACAAGCTTGATCACATAAACTACCTGATCAAGAACTACTAGCGTTCACACAATTGAATCTCATAATTTCAGAAAAGTACCTCTGATAATTACTTCCATGACCACAAGCAAAATTTTCATCCATAACTTATTTATTGCTTCTTCCCATCATTTCAAATTACACAGCTCAGCTTGCATCCTCACTGGCAAGTATCCATTTTCATTCTTTTGGTGTATGCATTAAAGTTACAAATAACATGCCACAAATAACTTAAACCAAGGTGAGGTACTTCAAAGTTCAAATACACATACTAACTCTTTCATCCAAAGAAAGACCAACAAAATTGGGTTTTTCGACAACACTTACAATTTATAATTCCAACTCAGATGAACATTAATGTATTAAGCTCAATTTCATATAATGGTCCACCACTAACATTGATGTTGAAAATGAGGAAAGAAAAGGCCCCATTCTAAACAATGATAAACACTTAGGAAGGATCATCATGTACTCAAATACTTAAAATGCAGTATAACATTTGATTAAAGATCTCAAGTTTTGAATATTGTATCACAAAAGCCTAAGTGTTGAATTTGAACAAAGTTCTTCTATTGCCGAGGAGAGAGCAAATATTACAATTCAATCCAACTTAACTCAATTAAAAAAAGAATAGTTTACCTTTTCAGATCCAATCAAACACGCGTGGCAACAGCCGGAGCAGCCGCAGCCGCCGCGGAGGAGGCGGCGCCGCCTATAAACGAAAGAAATCCGGAACTAATCGGCTCCTGCTCATCCAAGAACAAATCTTCAGGCATACGGAATGCGCCGTGGGCGCAAACAACGGCGAGGCCAACGAGCAACGCGGAGATGAGCAGCGATCCGACGCTAGTGAGGAACACCACAACTATGGTGGACACCACCAGAATTCCCATGATCTCGCGATCCGAGAACGTGCGCCCCGCAATCACCACCGGCTGATCGGAAGGGCGGAACAGGTACAGAAAGAGCCAGGCGGCGAGGAGAGATAGTAAGACTAGGAGAGAGAAAGGGTGGGAGAGGAGAGAGAAAGCGAGAGAGAGAGCGAGGAGAGAGATGTAATTGACGCGGAAGTAGGAGAAGTTTTTCCGAATGCGAGAGGCGGCTTCGGTGAGGGAATCAGGCCGGGAGAAGGAGGAGCGGTCGAGGAGCTCCAACCAGGGGCGGCGCTGGGAGAAGCCATGGCGGATGGAGGCGTTGAGGCGAGAGAGGAAAGCGCGGAAAGCCGGCGTGGCGATAGGGGGTTGGGATTCTGATTGGGCAGTGGAGATGGGGAGGGACGCCATGGGCGATTTAGAGAGAGAGTAAATGGCAGACTTAGAGAGAGAGAGTTCGGTTAAATTTTAAAAGGAAACCCCTACACTCGCTGAGTTTATTTGGTTGCATCGAAACAACAGCTCACTGATCCTCTTTCCTACTAATTTTTAATTATTGGAGTACTATTGAAAAGGATTTTTAATTGAAATCAGCCTAAATGCTTCTATAGAGGATACAGTCCACTTCTTTCACCTGGAAATTAGTTATGTATGTGTGTTAATAATTACAACTAATTCTCTACCAAAAAAAAAAAGAGGGGTTTATGAGTTGGATTTCTCACCGACATACAATTTTAATAAATAAACCAATAAAAGAAAAGAAGAAATTTTAGATCATAAAAAAATTATTACTACTTATAAAACCATATTCGAAGCGAGAGTCCTTGTCTGCTAGAAGAGTTGATCCTCCTCTGCACCAAATTGCCAACAAAATTCACATTATCTTTTTAGCACGGAAAATTATAAAGATAAAAAGAAAAGAAAAGAAAATGCATCTTGAAGAAAATTGGACTGGTGATCGTGCGGCTGAGGTTTCACCACTGGTCTCGGCAAAATTTACTTGATACCAGGAAATGATGGCAATACAGCAATGAGGGGATCTCCATAACCAACAGATTCTAAATATGAACAAAAATAAAGCAATAAGCAGATAATATTAAACAATTTTAACAAAAATGGTCAATGTAAATGAATTAAGAATTTTTTTATGCTTTATATTATACCTCCATCGTTTATAAGGATCTTCAAGATTTCTCCAGCAACATCTGACTGTAATCCAAATAAGCATATGAAAATCATTAGTAAGTCTTCAGATAGAGCTGAATGACATGGTTTAAATGAGGCTCACCGTGACAGGAGTGTCTGCGCCGAACTGATCCATGTAGCCTATCACTTGATCCTCCTTGATCACGTCACCCTAAATGCATGAAAAAGTATATTAACAACATGAAAATGTAATCCCTGTAATAACCTCCATAGCACATTATGATAATACTGAACCATGGAATACACGTTTGGAGATGAGAGTCGTGTAGTTATCTTTGGAATGCAATGAAGATTGATGAAAAGATTCAAGAAGGTGCTGCCATACATCACCAAACATATGATACTAATTTTCATGCGATTAAGATGCTGTCATAATATTACGCAGTCAATTCACTTTTTCCGAGCAATTTAAGAATTTAGTTATATAAATTTTGGAGGTAATGGAGTGTAATGACCACAAGGTATCATTAACAAGACATCTTTGTTGCAAATCTATGTGCACGAGAAAACATCAGTGTGTTATGGAAAATATGTTTGACTTGGGCATATCAGGTGATAAACTGAAGTTAAGTACTACTTCTGATTTGTAATTTTGGTAAACTAGAGAGGAATGGCTCACGTGGCAAATGTAAAGTACTTATTCTTGACTGGGAGTTGATAACATTTTTTTCCAGACTTTTCTTAATAAATTCAATCCAATTTCACCATCATCTGTTAAATACATATCCACAAAATGCAAAATGTTGACAGGCTCAACCCTAATGCATGCATGAAATGTATCAGTAAATGAAATGAGGCAACAAAGAGGGCAACTCTAAAACAGACCATCTCAGATTGATGTGTGGAAGAAAGGAAATCCGTTGTATTTATTTTCAAAAACTCCATTCACCCCCCATCCGTGGACAACAACATCCACGGTCCACCACACCAACCACAAATAAAAAGGAAAGAAAGAAAATATTGAAGAAGCAGTAGAAAATGAGGAAATACCAGTAAAGGTAGTACCTCTTTACAAGCAGGAGGCAGCTTCTTTCCTTTTACCGTCTTGCCTCTTCGGAATAAGCCAACCTATAATAGGAATCATATGGATTTAATTAAGTGTTCCCATATGGTAGAAAATAATGAATCAATAACAAGCAGTCATGCCATACATACCTTGGGTGACGATACTACGACATACCCTGCAGGTCCAGTAGCCTCCAATGCTGCCAATTTAGCTGCCTTCTCAACATTGACGTTTGTAAATGGGCTCACCTTTTCTGCAGAAGACTTAGGAGGGGGTGGAGGAGCAGCAGGAGTTGATTCACTTGCTGGTTTGCTTGGAACCGATGATATAGTTGGTTGGGAAACTAGTGCAGGTATTGTGGGGACCTCAATGTTTCGCTTCATATGGATTTCGAAAGCTCCAACCTGTGATATAGTACAAACAAATCTATTTTATAAGAATCTCCAGGACTGACCCAACCAAATATTTAGGGTAGCAATATTCTGCACAGCTCTCACATCAAAACTGTAGATATAAACGATCATAATCATATCTTGAAGCCTTAAGGTACTACAAAAGCATATGTAACTTTTAAACATCTAGTTCCTTTTTAAATTTAATTACTAAATATTTTAACAAAGCCAGCTAATGTAAACAACCTTTTAGCAATTCTTTTATTTGGAAAAAAAATACAGCACATAGAGCTGCATTTAAGCTCAAACCAATTTAACTAACCCAAACTTAAATATTTTTATAAAAATATCAAAGATTGGCCTTTGTCACTAAATTTTGATCTAAACTTTTACTGTATTGAGTCTCTGATGAGTGATAAGCACACTTTCTAGCTTTCTTATTGCTTGATTGCACTTCACTGTCTATTCTGCATTACTGGATACATGTAGCAAGGAAACGAAAGCAATTAATTAATTCATTGTTTTCAACAAGAAACAGTTTTGAAGCTGCAAGGAGCAATGGAATATCAAATTATTAAATAATTTAATTGGAAAATTAGAACTTGATTAATTTTTGTAAACCTAGCTCAATTAATTTGCTTTTTATCACTTACCAATATCTCACTTCAAATATGTTTTTATTAAAACATTTCTTAAATGTAGTTCCTTGCCAGTTGCCATGTTGGCTATCATTTGAATCACCAAATTCTTCATGATTTTTCTACTTTCCAGAATTTAGAAGTTTATTAGATGAAGAAATCTCCATTCGAAATAATTCCAGAGTTTACTAAAAAAAGATTATTTACCTTGACTTTGAGCTCAGCGATCTTTGTCTCATCACAAACTTCTGACAGTAAAGCCTGCAACAAATAAAATAACGTTACCAATAAATAGAGCAAAATAAATAAATAAATATTCACTCAACAATACAACAGAAGAAGGAAGAACAGTTGCAACCTCAAGAGATATTCAAGAGGTGCTCTAATATTTGCTTTCTTGAGTACTACTAAGATGAAAGCAAAGGCAAAAACCATTGCTAAGTAGAATATATCTTTATGGAGTGAAATTTTATAACCAAATAGCAAAATTAGCAGATTACTAAAGAGGTCGAAATTTTGAATGCATAATAATTTTTTGTATCAAAACAATTGTTACATAGAAGTAAATGCTAAACTCTAAAACAGTTAGATATTAGAAATATGGGAGAGGACTGTATGTAAAGTCACAATTACATAATAGTTTATGCTTGAGTCTATATAAATACTAAACAGGAGTTCCAAGAAAATAATATGAATAGAACAAAGTGGATATTGAATAACACCTCAAATCCAGTAGGAAAAGTGGTGCTGCTTGGTGATTTCTTTTGTAGAACTCCATTTTGTTGGCCATCTGACAGAACAAGTAGATATAATATGATTATAAATTGCTGAGACTGCAGAAAGACGAGAAATTAAGGACTGAAGTAATCATTTTTCTGTTCTTCACTATTAGTATAAGAAAAAGGCAATCCACCTTTGGATTTGGCTGTGATAGAAGCTTCGGAGGTCTTCACACATGAAACAAGTAGTGCATCATGCCTTCTTGTAGATGAGAAAACCATTCCACCACAGACAGGCAATTTGCTCACTTTGCAGACGGTTGTACTATTCATGGCAGTCACTCCAGGTCTTTGTAGCAGAGACTTGAGATGAATAGTGCCAACAGCACCTGAAGCAAAATAAGCAACAGATAGCTGCTTCAAACACTGTTTAGAAATTTAACTTGGAAACTGCTACTTTAGCAATATTAAAAGCCATATATTTACTTTGGACAAATATAAGTAATCCAAATTACAACTCTTTGATCAATAGTAGTATCTATTTTTCTGTATCCCTATACTTGTATGAATCTCTCCCTCCCTACTTCTTATACCTCTCAATCCTCGTATCATGATATTTCTTGCATAAATCTTTGTACAGAATTACCCAACTAACCAGAAATGAATACCACATATCTCAATTTGTAATCTGAATAGAGCAGGCATTATGATCCCTTCTTGGATCATTACATCACAACTATCCTCCACAATCACATTGACATAAGATCACATACGTTATTCCAATCAAGCATAGTTTCTGCCTCAGAAACCCTCAAGTAGCAGTGTAGCACAAGCTTTCAACCACAAAGGTAAATTGTACACTGGCCTCCGAAAATACGGTACTAAGTGCAAACACAGAAGTTCACTGCTTTGTTTCTCCACTTTCTAATGTCAAACAGGATATGTGAATTCATCTCATCAAAGGCTTATGTTACTACAGCCCACATGACCATAATCCGTAAGAAATCAACACCTATTTCACCACCCATACAATATATTTCAACTCTGTCCTCTCCACTTCACCTATTTCACCTCACAATAACAATTTAATCAAATCTAGCAACAGGACTTCCAAATGTAAAACAGCATGTATCAAAAGCAATTTCAGAACAATCTTACACAAGGTACATTGGACGAAAACAGCATTTTATAACGACAAATCATGAAATGCACCTAATATTCAGCTCGATGCATTGCCTAAACATAACTCTCAGATCAGACGAAGCTCGCATTTCAACACAATCTATTGAACGTTAAATAAAGAGAGAAAGAAGAGGAGTACTTACTATTGAAGGAGCGGAGAACAGCGGCGGACTCCATGGCGAAGAAATTACCGATCAGCGAAGAGATCTGAAAATCAAAGTTTACAGATGTTTTGTTTATAGCTTAGATCAACGAGAAACGAGAGGGCGTCGGGTATTACAATGCAAGTAGGAATTCTACAGTATGTATGAGAGGATATGAGGAGGGGGTGGGTCGTTTGTTAAGTACTCCCTCCGTTCCATAAAAGTCGGTATAATTTTTTTTTTAGTACGGAGATTAAGGAGTATAATAATTTAATATAAAGTGAAGTAATGTGAAGTGAGAGAAATAATATTTAATGTGTAGTAGGTAGTTGTATTAGATGTAATATGTGAGGTCCATGAAAATAGATTAATTGTTTTTGTGTAGGTCCTATGTATTAAAAAGGAAATGTTTCAATTTTAGTGGGACAAACCAAAAAGGAAAGTGTGTCCACTTCTATGGAAACGAGGGATTAGTTTGTTTGGGCTTAGAAATCTCCGCCCTTGTCTTCAGTTTCTTCACCCACCCAATTTGATTATTTCCTATGTTTACTATCTTACGCTCTCTAAGTTGCGCCCGTACCTGCAATTTTAAATATTTGCAAAAATGTCAATTTAATACTTCTTTCGTGCCACCGAAACCTCTTCATTTTATTATATTGAGCGTCTTTATTCAAAGGTCTCCATTTTAATATGGTTTATCATTCACTACTAATGCAACTACTTACTACGCATAAAATAATAATACTCCTTAATGCACGTGCAAAAAGCAAATGGAAACTTATGGGGAGACGAAAGGAGTAGTTCATTTTGAAAAAAAATCTCTCATTATAATTTTTTTGGAAATATGTAATTTTTAAAAAAATTGGATATAATTAACTCTAATTTGCGATATATTTTTCGACTATGTCTGCAACTCTACACGCGACTATGAGCGTTCGTTCACATAATTTCATTTATTAACATAAGTGCGCACGCAACTTTACGTGCAAGTCAGTGCAACTCTACGTAATTACTATATGATGAAGAGGAGCAAAAAGTTCTAAAAATAATTTTTTTTAAATCATGTTGAGTGGCATTTTTTAAAATCAATTAAAAGTGTCATTTTTTCCTAATTTGGCGTAATTAGTATAATTAAAAAAAAAACTTTAGTACTATGGAGTATTTTTTGTACATAAAATTCTTTATGAGTTAAAAATAAATAAAAATAAAATTTAGTTATGAATTTGTTTCTCTTGCCATTTGGCAAATGAAGAATCTTTTTGATAATGACTCAAAGATGGATGTTGATGTTTTGCATGAAAAAAAAAAGAAAGAGAGAGAGAGGGGGGCATACTCGTGTACTCCTGATTTGGACCAAATACAGGTCCATACAGCTAATGCTCAAATTATGGAACAATGATAATGAGAATTATGAAATGATAATGGTAACAAAGTTGATTTAAATGGATGTATAGTCATTGTCTCATTGATTCAATAACTATAGTTGAAGAATTTGGATTCCTATCGTTGTAAAAATATTATTTTCTTTATCCCAATAATTAACGCACATATTTTTAATGTGTAGATATTAAGAAAAAATATTTCTTATGTATTAAAATGTATAAAATTATTAGGATGTATGTAAAAAATGAGTATTTGAAATAATTTAATAAGAAAGTGTATAAAGTTTCTGAGATGAATATAAAAATGAGCATTATTGAGATGTATTTTTATCAAATTTTGAGTTAACATCTTTGATTCAATGATTCAAATAATTTTGACTTAATATTTCTCAAATTAATATATTGAGTAAATATAATTTTAAGTAAAAGTATATAATGATTTAAGCAAATAAAATTTTCTAATGAGAGTTAACAATTCAAATAGAGATAACAAATTAACATTCTTTTATTTTCGAGTTAATTTTTATTTCGTGTTAAATACTGCATAATTCAAATTAATTTGACTTGAAAACTTAATTACTCGAATTAATCTAGGATATTTTTGTCAATCAGTATTAGAATAGGAAAAAGGGTCTAATAGACCCTTTATCTTCTCCTCCAAGATCAGATAGGCCCTCAATCTTTTTTTTTGGTCATTCAACCCCTTTATGTTTTTATTAGATTACTTGAACCCCTCATCTACTTAATATAGAATATTGATGCCCTTATGTTAAAAATTAATCTAACGCTAAGAATATAGAGTTTGGTTGGTAGATAACTGAACGCTATTTCCCAGGAGCACAAGGCCTAACGCGGGCAATCGAAAAGACATTTTGCGACACTGCCGCCAGAGCTATTGCCTATGCCATAAAAAGCTCTCCTAGTAGCTGCAAATCCACCATCTCCGTCACCCTCCGGGCGTCTCTCAGCACCGGCGCCGCCATCACCGTCGGTCTCTTCCCTCTCTCGATGCTTAAGGCCTCTACCCCTCAACCTACTATAAATTAATCTTACCCATGTTGGGTTTTGACAAGCAAAAAAGAGAGTAAGATAAGGGAACACTGCGAGAAAGATATAGGTGCATCAATTAGGTTTAGGAATAATGAATGTTGATGGGTGGGGGTTAGAACAAGTTTAAGCTCATTATAGCAGCCGACCTAATTAAGCGCCGACTTGGCTATAAGATGTTTGAGCAGCGTCAAATTGAAGCCCCCGGGAACCGATCGAGAACACGTCATTGACGTCGATCTGCACGAGCCTCCGCGCAAGGTGGCGGTCGAGCGTCGCCTCGGCCGAGTTGAACGGATTGGAGCATGGTTGCACAGTGCAGACAGAGCCAAGGTAGACAATCGACTTCGTATCCATTGCTAGAACTACAGAGAGAAATCTGTATTGAATTTGTGGAAGAAAATTGTTTGATTTTGTTTGATAGTATTTGTGAATTACAACCTTGAATTTAAAGAAGAAATTGCTTGATTGAATGATTGTGTTAGATAAATATGCGTGAATGAGAACCTGGGAAATCGTGTTTGTGTATTCAATCAATTATCCACCAACCTAATTGTTCTCATTCTCTATATTTTTAACTCCGTTTGATTAATTTTAACAGAAGGGTATCAATGTTTTATTTTAAGTAATTGAGGAGTTCAATTGATCTAATTAAAAATACTAAGGGGTTGAATGACCCGAAAAGAAGTTGGAGGGCCTACTTGATCTTGGGTGATAAGATAAGGGGTCTATGTGACCCTTCTCCCTATTAGAATATAAAAAAATACTCTCTCATTACCAACTTTAACTTCACATTTTCCGTTTTGTTCTGTTTCAAAATCAACTTCACACTTTAATAGAAAAACAACTAACTAATATCTCTCTAATATACTTTAATTTTAAGTTTATCATCACCTTTTTAATACACTGTAATATACTTTATCATTTATTATTATTATCTCAAAAATAAATTAAAAAATGACTTTTCTAAACATGAAGTTGAATTTGAGCGGGGAGAGTATATATTCTTAAATTTAAGATTAAAAAAAAAGTCATTTTCATTTTATATTTTTGGGGCACTGCATTCTTTTTCCTTCAAAATGTATCTTACCGTGAATAGTAAATGAATTTAATGCCATCTGAAATCTTACCCTAAATGTCAAATAACCTTATTTCTCAGAAAAAAGAAAAATTGCCAGTATACTCAAATTTACCGTGAATAGTAAATGAATTTAATGCCATCTGAAATCTTACCCTAAATGTCAAATAACCTTTATTTCTCAGAAAAAAAGAAAAATTGCCAGTATACTCAAATCAACTCTCTATTTTAATAATAATTCAAACATCCATTATTTATTTTATTTATCCCTATCTAATCTTTTCCAATTATTTGTCAAAATCCGAGCGAATCAAAGATAAACACTACCAACTATATTTGTAAAAATAACCAAAAAAATATCGAATTACAGGCATAAATGTGAAGTACTCGACTTTATTTAAATCTGATATTTCCACCTCTTCGAATTCAGCCAATTTTTTATTTTTATTTTTTCTAAATTTTAATTTCGTAATTATTTTGGATTTTAATATCAAAAAATGGGGTCATTTAAAAATTTAGTACTCCCTCTGTCCCATAAGTATAATTTTTTTGGCACGAAAATTAAGGAGTATAATAATTTAATGTAAAGTGGAGTAAAGTGAAATGAGAGAAATAATATTTAATGTGTAGTGGGTAATTGTATTAGAGGTGATATGTGGGGCCCATGAGAATAGATTAATTGTTTTTTGTGTGAGTCCATGTATTAAAAAGGAAATGTGTCAACTTTAGTTGGACAAACTAAAAAGGAAAGTGTGTCAACTTCTATGGGACGGAGGGAATAAATGTAAATATTATTATAGATAGAATATAATTAACATTTAATTACTGTAACAAACTCTCATGTTCCAATATTTAGAATTTATAATACTCCCGCCACTTGAAAGATAATTGTTTGCCTTTTGCGCGTGAATTAAGGAGTATAATTATTATATGTAAAGTGAGTAGTTGTATTAGAGGGAAGTGATGGGCCATATGGTGTACTTTTTCCCTAAATAATGGAAATATATATCTTTGAAGTAGACGTCCAAAATGATAATATGGATACCTTATAATTGGCCGGAGGGAGTAATTAATAAAAATATATACGATAATGAATAAGAATTTATACATTTTGTTGGGAATTTTTAATAAATTATTTGTTAAATTTTTTATAATAAACTAAATATAAAAAATTATACTCTCTATGTCTCATTCAAAAAGGGTCTCCTTTTCCATTACGAGTGTTTCGCTCAAAGAGTCCTTTTTTCTTTTTTACACACGTGGGATCTACACACACCCACTAATATAACTACTCACTACATATTAAATAATAATATTGAAAAAGCAAAAACACTCATTTGCATGTGACGGGGATCTATTAAGAAATACATGTATACTAATTAAGAAATACATGTATACTAGTATTAAATACTCCCTTCGTCCCAACAAGTATGCGCGGAGTTTAAGAAAATTTTACTTTTTTTATGTATAAAGTAAGAAAGAGAATAAATATTTTAGTAAATTTAATGAAAAAGTTTTGTAAAGTTATTGGGATACGTGAAATGAGTTTATATTATGATGTGTGTAAAAAGTATGTATTATTATAATGTATTTTTTTACCAATTTTAATAAAAATAAAGTGTAAAATACTTTAAGGGACGGATAAAAAAGAAAAGTGTGAAATATTTTCGGAAACGAAAAATGTAAAACTTAACGCAAAACATATCAACCCTTAGATACTGGCCTTGCTAATTTGAAAATTTGAATTTCAGAAGTTTGATTTATTACATGCAATTTTATTGGTGAGATGCTAGAAATAATAGATGAGTGACATAAATTATAAATTAAAAATACTCCCTCCGTCCACCACAAGGGTGGACATTTGCTTTTTTACATGGATTAAGGAGTATTATTATTTAAGGTGTAGTTGGTATTTGTATTAGTGGGGTGTATGAGTCCCATAAATTTATTGGGAAATGGATCATCTCCCGTATGGGAGGAACTGCACCCCTCACTGTTCACGTGAACAGTGATTCATCACTGTTCACGTGAATAGTGAGGGTGCAGTTCCTCCCGTATGGGAGAGGATCTGCACCCAATTTATTGTATTAGTGATGTGTGTCCCATGTGTTAAAAAGGAAAATGTGGACCTTTGGTGCGGACGCCCAAAATGGCAAAATGTGGACTTTTCGGGCGGACGGAGGAAGTACTCCCTCCGTCCCAGGCTAAGAGGGTCATTTTTCAATTTTGGTCGTCCCACCCAAAGAGTCCCCTTTCATTTTTTACACATATGGGACACATACACCTTCTCTAATACAATTAAATGTTGGGACCCACACTCCTACTAATACAACTATCAACTACACATTAAATAATAATACTTCTTAATCAACGTACCAAAAAGTAAATGATCCTCTTAACGGGGGACGGAGGGAGTATTTTAGAGCAATTTTTAGTTGATTCAAGTCACTTATGAAGTTTGATTAGTGAAGTTGCTGGTCATCTTGTCATATACCCGTGATGTCATGAATTCGACTTTATTAAATTAAAAAAAGCTTAATTTTAATTTTAGTGAATTATAATATCCACCGCCCCTTGATGAAATGACATCCCTACTTGAATAGTAGGATTGGAGAGAATACTTTTGTATTCGTCACGATAAAATTCTCTCTCATGTTTGTATCCCCTTCACGAAATTAAAAGGGCCCTAATCAAAAATAATAATAATAAATAAATCAAATATTTTATAATTTTCTAGTGTAATTATTTATAAAAAATGTCTAAAATTTCAATTTTAGGAAGTTTGATGGTATTTTATTTTTTAGGACATTTCTCTATCAATATACTCTAGATTTATTATTAATATTATTTCAGGCTTTATGATCGTATCTCTATTTAACCTATAATTTTAATTTTCTAAAATATTTTGCTGTTAGTCAATTGCATTATAAACCTCTTTCATCATCTCTTTCTTTATCTTCCAAATATTATTCATTAAAATTTATTTTTATTCTTAATTACATTAATAAAATTTTCTTTGTCATTTAGTTTTTTTATTTATTACTATTATTTAAGTCATTTTTCATTTTCAACTTTTATCTCATTATTAAAATAATGTAATTTATCATTTTTCTTCATCCTTTTTCTCATTTCATTAGGTACATATTCATCTAATCTTTTTTTATTTACTCGAAGAACTCATCTTTGTAAAATGATCGAAAGTACCTATTTTAGAATTTAATTTCTTTTATTTCAAGTCGTTTTCTTTTATTTATTCATTTTCTCCCTATTATTATTTTTTTAGGAAAACATTGAAATTAAAAACACATTTACTTAGCAAAAAGGAATAGACAAATTAAAATTAATAGATGAATTTAATAAAGATCTACAACGATCAAACTTTAATAAATAATAAAAATTAAAAAAAAGTAAGAGATCCATGATCAAATTTTGATTTGATAAAGAAATAATAAAAATTAAATTAAAGAAAATATTAAAATGATCGGATTCTATTTAAAAAAAATTAAAAAATAAAGATTTCTTCTCTTCTTACACATATTTGGAGATTGGTCGACGTCAATGCGGAGTATCTTTTCGGTGCTCTCTATTCTGTATGAGTACAATACAAAATTTTCATGTATAATATATATCGGTGCAACCTCATTTAGGCATGATCACATGACATGACTCCAATCTCATCTGAGCATAATCACATGACATGACTCCTTCTGGATCAAAACGCAACCCGCATGATCCGCATTTGTCAAATTTAACCATGTGAGTGTGAACAGATTACGAGATAGACTATTGAACTTGAGCGTGAACACTTTGAATGAATCTGTCAAATTTAACAAAGTGAGCGTGAACAGATGACGATATGAACTGTTAAACTTGAACGTCAACAGTTTGAATGAATATTCTAATTTAACAAATAGTCTTTAATTAAAAGAAATATTTTTATATTTTTTTTATCTAATGACTTCGATTAAGAGAGGATTGATCCGACTATTATGTAATCCAAAATTATTTAAGTAAGCCTTAAAGTTTAATATTTAATGTAAAAGGGCATAGCTCAAGTGGTAGAGGGGAGGGTGGAAAGGCCTTCCAACTGAGTTTGGTTGATCCCCTTGTAAGCACAAGTTTACCCTTGTAAGCACAAGTTTAACAGTAAGCCCTCTCTATAAGCCACTTGAACCACGTCCTGCAATTTACCTCCTCCACAAATTCTGGGGATAGTTTTGTCATTTTACGCACACCTGCCACCTTTTTATGGAATTTGGCGCAAAATCAAGCTGAAACTCACACGCCACAACCGTACGCACCCCCGGCGTTACATTACTCTCCACCATTACAGAATTCTCGAACTCTCCGAGCACACTTAGTTTTCATCTCTGTTCGTTACATTTTTAGACTGTATTCTTCTCCTGTTGTCGACGGGCTTCATTTATCGCGGATATTTACTTGACCGTACGGCCACTTCCCTAAAATCTGACGTAAGAAATTCGATTTTTTCACTAGCTTTCCCCTTTTTTGCTTGAATGATGGTGAATATTTAGTTTCTGACGCAGTCACTCTAG
The DNA here is from genome assembly GCA_023678885.1 of Pogostemon cablin. Classification (NCBI taxonomy): domain Eukaryota; kingdom Viridiplantae; phylum Streptophyta; class Magnoliopsida; order Lamiales; family Lamiaceae; genus Pogostemon; species Pogostemon cablin. The sequence continues at coordinate 17,027,952 of CM042998.1, read as the reverse complement.
TTTTTGTGATATTTTTTGAACCGTGCTGTAAGTTATTGCTAATGGACGGTTCTGCGTGAGTTTGTGGGTGATTGCGTGTGTAAAGATGGTACTGTATGTAATTTCTAGTTCGTGTGATCGTGAAGGCGCATTTGTCATTTTCGCTCTTTTTTTTTTTTTTTTTCAAATGGTAAATGCTGTTCAGTTAGAAAATAGGGGGTGTTTGATTATCGAGTGTATTTTTTGTGTTTCTTTAATAATTTCAATTTTGGCCGACCTTAGTTCCTACTAATTTCCATTTTCAAAATTGAATTTCTCTGGAATTTTTGGTTCAAATATTTAATCTCTTCAGTTTATTAGTCGAGTATGGTACACAATCTATGCTGTATATATTAAAGGTTAATTTTGAATGGATTAATCCTAAAAAAAATTGTGAATGTTTAATACAATTGGAGTAAATTAGGCGCCTTTCTGTAAAATTAGGTCGGTCGGTGAACATCAATGAAATTTCAGAATTTAGTATGTCTGTCTATGTTTGTGATAAAGCTTCAAGGACTGGCTCAACGTTTAGGACTCGTAGTATTGTTCCCTGTTATAACAATTCTTTCAGCATTCCTCTCACCATTTCCCTTATCTATGTTGTTGGAGCCTTTAGTTCTTTGATTTTCTTACATTTCATCTTCATATAGTTGTATGGCTTTTTGAGTCAGTTCTTAGCACTGTGAAATATTTGTTGTAAGTGTTTCTTTCTACTATGATAGACTGTCATGATGATTCGTGATTTTTCTTTCAAAATTAAAGATCTGATGTATTTCAATTAGTTTGCTTCATTTCTATTAGTTATATTTTAGTTGTTTTCTAGACTCTAGCTAAATTGTACCTTTTTTCTTATGAAGGTGCGGTTGTAGATGGGGAATGGGAGAAAAACTATGACTCATTCAGTGAAGGGAAATTATGAAGTCAACTGGGCAAGAAATTTGCCATTTGATAAACTTGGGGCTTTCATATTTGGCTGCAAAAAGCATACAATAACTGAATGCCTTGACAAGAAGATATTTGGCATGCTTTCTAGTACTTGACATGCATCTTTACACCATATTTGTTGGTTTGCATAATACTTAAAGTTGTTGATTACTGATTAGTGATATTTTCTTGCAAATACTTGAGCAGGATTGCCTGCTTCACATTATAAATATGTGAAGAACATTGATCCTGGCCTTCCACTCTTTCTATTCAACTACAGCGATCGATTACTTCATGGAATATATAAGGCAGCATCATCTGGTCAGATGAACATTTGCCAATATTCATGGATTGATAGTGAGGGTACAGAAACTACACCATACCCAGCCCAGGTAAGCAACAATGTGTAGTGCCCCCTCACGCCCCTTCTTAAAAAAAAAACACTCGAAGAAAAGAAATATCACAGTGCTGGAATCATGCGTGTCTATGTAGCGAGGATGAGTAGATAATTGCCACTTCTTTTAACAAGTATACTCACATTCAGAATGTTCTTCTTTCAGGTACGAGTATGTGACTTCAGGAAATGTTATCCATTGTCAGAAGAAAAATTTAAACCTTTACTGGCAAAGAATTACTATGAGGAGAGGTTATTTCAGTTTGAGCTTGACAGGGAGCAGTGTAAGAGCTTGATGACATTATTCTTATCATCACCAATGCCAGAAAAGGTGCCTCGTCCTCCAAATCCATCTCTGCAGAGCAACCTGATAGTTGTTTCATCCGGATCCTGTGTAACTGAGACTGCTGATGCAAGATTTAAGAATCTGGACTCAGAGAAGTGTTCTGGAACCACTAAAGATGCTTGTGGTTCAACTTGGGCTGACTTGCTAAAACCTTCATTGCCTTCATTCAAGAATAAGGGGAGTTTAGAACCTAAGAAAGTGATTTTAAATTCAACAATGTCAGATTGCCTTGATATGGAGGGGAAATTTCCCTCATCTTTTGAAAGGAGTGAACAGCCTATTGAATGTTATGTAGAGTCAGCCAATACAGAGAGTGATTCTGATGTTGTGGAATGGGGTAGGGATCCTCCTCTTTTGGTAAATGATTGTCAGAATAAAACATATCAAAATGAGCTGCTGCTTTCCCAATATCATGGTAGAGAGAGTGATACGCCTGATCTTACAGACATTCCCTCGGAAAACAATTCATATCTGGATAAAGAGGTTGGATATGGGCTAGCTGGCAATGCTATTGTGCCCCTAGAAAATTGTGAGAGAGTGTATGGTAGGCCTAACTTGACTGATGGGGCTTGTCAAGAGGACAACTTTGCTTCTTCTGAAGCTTTACTTATGGGTATACAGTCATGTAATTCACACAATGTGATTGTTCAGGTAACTTCAGATGTCTTGAAATTATAAGATTAATTAGCATTTTTGTTCACCTGCTGCAATTGGTTTCCTCTCTCATTTACCCCTTATTTTGAAGTTGCTTCAAGAAACTGGAAGGTTAAGGGTGTCTCAGTTGGAGCAAAGGCAAAAAATTGACTGTCTTGAGCGTGAATTGGTATAGTTTCTTTCATGCTATTTGGTGTTTTCATTCCCAGCTTTATCTTGTGCTTTTCTCTTCCTACTTTATAATTGAATATATCTTGATGTCAGGGTACCACCACACCTATGCAGGTCGATCACAAGATTGAAATTGATCAATTAAGGAACAAGTGCTGCAAATTGGAATATATATCATGCTTCGCAAGGGATAATAATGAGGGCGCTGCCTCTAGTTTCATTGAGAAGTCTGTCTTCCTTGTTGGAGGATTTGATGGGAAATCATGGCTTTCGGATTTGAGTTTGTATTCTCCATCTCAGGATTATATTACAACTCTTTCTCCAATGACCTTTCCAAGGTCACATCCCGCGGCTGCAAAGTTGAACGGAGAGCTTTATATCTATGGTGGTGGTTATGATGGTTCGTGGGTTGACATAGGTATTAATTCCATAAGTCTGTTCTGATTTCATTTCTCTATCTCCTTTATTGTATTCTGGTAATTTAACTGAAGATTCACTTGTTGATAGTGGAATCATACAACCCAGACAGTGATGTGTGGCTCCAGCGGCCCTCTTTAAGTAGAAGTAAAGGAAGTCTTGCTGGAGCTTCTGTGTATGGGAAGATTTTTGCAATTGGTGGAGGAAATGGAGTCGAGTGTTTCTCTGAGGTAGAAGTATTTGATCCAAACCTTGGAAGTTGGATATGCACTCAATCAATGCTCGAAAAGGTTTGCATCTCCTGTGAGACTGCCATGCTTATAAGTGCATTTGCAAGTCCTCTGTTTTTCATGAAATTCTTTTGTGACTTGTGAGACTGTATCATGAGATGCAATCAAATTAAAAATTTGTTTACTCACTTAGTTACCTGATCTCATAAGAGAATCTCCTCGTGTTAATAATCAATTTGTCCATGTCATGAATTGTCTGCCATTTTAAAAGCTGGCTTCTCATTTTCGAGGACAATTTGTCAAAGTCTTTTTATTTCCTTATCTTCATTGGGACAGTTTTAATCAGAATCAATCTTATGTCATGTTTGTTTGAAATTTCTTAACTTCTGTTATTTGCTGTTTGCAGCGTTTTGCTTCTGCTGCAGCAGAATTGAACGGTGTGCTCTATGTTGCTGGTGGTTTTGATGGAAAATACTACATGAGGTTAGATTAATTTTTTACTGTTTCCTTCTGTCACAGTTTACGCTGCTACGTATAATTGAAATTTCTTTACACATCCTTGGAATTAAATTAACCTGGTTTCCTATCTAATTTTCTTCTGGTTTAGTTTATGCGCTTGGATCTTAGAACCATAATATGCATAAGCTGGCTTGCCTTTGCTAGTAAAACAGTAAGGTTAATGTTCTATTGCTTTTATTAAATGAAAACTTGTGCTATAAATTTTGAGTTTTTAAAACTCATTCTGGTGGTAGAATTCCAAGAAGAGTTGTACTCTTGTGGTACAGTTGCATTGATTGATGATCCATGCAATTGGGTTGAACAAATCAGAATGTAATTGGAAGAAAAAGTATTACACAACACATGTTAAAGTTTTGAGCCGTATAAAAAATAAGGTATTACACTATATAAGATGAAGTATCATAATTTTTTTGTAATACTTTTTGTAAACAATTTAATAGGCCCATCTTGCACTTTAAAGTAATACTTTTTATTAAACAAGATACTAATTTAAAAGATGAAGCCAAAATTTAATTAAAGTCTTAGGTGATATACTCGTTTCTTGACTGAATTTGGTGCCATCAAATGGTATTGCCTTTTCCAACTGAAATAGATGCTTCAGATTAATATATTTTAGGACCATGGGATTATGAATTTTAAAGTTGATTATACTTCATTGCTTACACCTTCTCCACATAACAAACTATGTTACTTATTCTTTTCCTCTTTAACATTTTTTGTTTATTTGTTCTTAATTCCAAGCAGAACTGTTGAACGATTTGATCCCAGAGAACGATCCTGGACCAGACTTAGTGATATGAACATCAGGAGAGGTTGCCATTCTCTGGTTCCTTATAAAGAAAAATTGTAAGTCCTATTTATCTTATTGTAAAAATGTAGTATATCATTTCCCATTTTTAATGTGGATTAATGATCTATTAGCGTTTGATTTCACATGAATTACTTTCTTCCCGGGAAATAAATTGGATGTAGTTTTAAATTTATGGCACGTAAATCATAATTATTGTAAATTAATTAGCTTGTGAGACTTAGATGAGCAGTGGAAGAAATAAACTAGGAGTTCGATCAATATACCATTAATTATTAGTATTTTAAATTGAAATGTCACTCCTCCATGATTATTGGTCTTGATAATAGTATTTTGTAGTTGTAGGATATCTACTCACTTGCATTATAATGCAGGTTTGCTATAGGTGGTTATGATGGAGACACAATGGTACCATTTGTTGAGGTTCTTGATCCACGGTGTGGTTTGTGGATGGAGGGGGCACCAATGGCAAACTCTAGGGGATATTCTGGTTCGTTTGTGTCGGGGGAGAAAATTTACGTTGTTGGCGGTGTGCAAGACGGCCAGATTTTGGATGTGGTAAGTCACGTGGGAGAAACGAGCAATGCAACTCTTCTGTGAGACAAATGGTGTTCCACTATTTAGATGTGATAATTACTCGTGTTTGATTGGTTTCAAGTACTACACTCGTTGTTCATTAAGATTTTTCGATAGAAAGTGGAACGCCATTTGTGTTAAAATCATTTCATTCATGACTAAACTCTCTCTTTTCTTTCATGTCCCTCCACGAAAACAGACTGAATGCTACACTTATGAATCCGGATGGCAGACAACCGGAACGAGGGCAGTCGGTAAAAGATCTTCCTTCTCGACTCTTGTTTTATGAAAAACTATACAAAACTTAACTCTAGTTATCTCTGTAATTAATGAATGTGTTAGCTGCTAATTGAAGTGACTGCTGTATCAAGAAAGACAATACTCCAGCTCTGTGCTGTAAATTTTAATATTTGCTCCTGCTTTTATCATCATATTGCAGAATCTTTTTACTATTTAAAATATAGGTATAAATATATACATGCATATATTTGATAGAAATGAATGATAGTAATGTTTGAGCTGTCGTCCATTGATATCTGATCATAAATGTGGATTTTCCCATTTACAGACGCTACTCAATAGTAATCATACTGTTACAGTACTGAAAGATGAGATATTTGTTGTTAATTGAAGTGTATTAATTAATCTTACACCTTCATACAGTATGGTTTACGTCACTGTATTATTTATGGTTGGACCAACTATTTTGATTGCAACACTTGTGTTTTTTTGTTGCTCCTTATTTAAGAAATGTTGTGAAAAAGTAATACGATGCTATTAAAATTACTAATTTTTTAAAACGCTTTTTTTTTCTTTTCTAATTAAATATACCAAATAATGAGTTGTGATTTTCAAATCCATTAGGTCGAGGGACTGATTATCGAGATGCAGTAATATGAAAAAATAATAATAATTAAAATAAAATACTAACAAACAACAACATTGTAGAGAATTGAAACTGAAGCTCATAAAAGAATAAAAGGAAGTATTTCTAGTTAAAATATGTTTTCTAAAGTATCATAAATAATGAATTAAAATATATTTTTATAGTATTAATTATAGTATAATTTGTTACAAGTATACTTTAACTACTATAAGAATTACAGTATATTTTGTCTATATAATAGCTATATTTTAACAATGGATCGACCCATATTACAAGAAAGTATTTTAAAAAAGAATGCTTGTGTGGGAACGTAAAACGTGACATCATTTTTATGTTTTTATAAAATAGTTGTAATTTTTTATTAAAGATATTAAAATTATTTTTTCATTAAAAATATTACTATTACTTTTTATTTATATACTATGAATTGATCATAAAATAATTTATTGTATCACTATTACTTTTTATTAACGTAAATATTATTTTTATGCATCTCTTTCCAAGTCCCACTCAAATGTTTTCTGTAAATAAAAAACATGTACTATGAAAGAATAATTATATTTTAAAAATAAATTTTTAACTCGGGTAATATAATTAAATCATAAGGTTTTATGCAGGCATGCACGGCTTTTATTTTATTTTATTAAGTTATTATTATTATTGTTTTAATGTTTTGGAATTTGAGATTTGTAAAGGAAAGTGCAAGAGGCTATCTTATGATAAGATTATTTTACATTTTCTTACTTAGTTAACTTTTTATTAGAAATGTTATTATTTTTTAATTTTTTAAAAAAATGTTATCATTTTTTATTTATACTAAAAATTATTTTAAATATATATAATTAACCGAATTATTATCATTTTTCATCAATATTTTATTAAAATATTATCCTTTCATATAATAACCTCGGTGAATGTGATACGTATGAAACAAGTCTTTACCTAAAGAAAAAGAGTGAAACGTGAACTCATTTTAAGTGTCATGTCTCATGTGGATAGCGTATGCGAGTAAAACCGGTACGAGGGTCAAATGATTTGGTGCACCTTAATATTCCTACGTTAAAAATCTATTCACCCATAAATAATTCAAAAATAAAAATTTCTGTAATAGAAAAAACGTGTGCAACCCTAAAGAATCACGTATCCAATTAACAAAATTGGACTATATGCTGAATGAAATAGTCAAACTCGAATCATTTGACAGTATATATATATATATATATATATATATATATATATATATATATATATATATATATATATATATATATATATATAGAAGTTATAATTTTAGTTGAATTGGAGTCTACATAGTTGCAAAAAGTGTTTAGGATTATTACAATCAATTTGAGTAAATAAAATGTTTAAGAATATTAAACATAAGAATATTTGTATTTTTTTTAATGGTAAGAGTTGTTGGAATATAAATGATACTCCATTAATATTTAGAGTTCAACTGTGGTGCACTTAGTGCATCGGTGTATGTGGACGGTCTTAACCGTTAGATTACTTTTTAATTTAATCTTAACTATTAAATAAAATAAAATAATTAATTTTATTTTTACAAAAACTACCCATTACCCCTATTATAACCTATTAATATGGGGATACAACGGTGTACCAAGTGCATCCAAAATGACCCATAAATAAATTTATAAATACACAGTTGGTTACATAAAAATCTTTTCATTTAAAATAATAATAATTTGAAATTATATATTAAAATGGAAACATTTAATCTCTTCTTAAAATTCTTATAATCTGTATATGACCTTGAAAGCAAACGTTACAATACATAATACTCGCAGACAAAAATGTTTTGTGTATTTTTTAACGCGGAATTTAATTTTTTTTACTCTTTATTTTATAAAGTAAAAAAATGGAATATTTTAAGTGATTTATGAGAAAATTTGCAGTACTCACCAAACTTTTAAAATTCTTTTCTAGCTACCCACCTTTTAAAAGAAAGTTTAATAATGTGAATTATATATATATAGAAAAAACTCCTAATTAAATCGATTTTAACATGATAGTAATAACAATCAAATGTTTATGTTTACATTGAAACGAAAGTAAAAGATAGTACTATAAAATTATGGGCGATTCTTGGCTGATCACGAGTCAGTCATGACCCTCTCACATGGGGTGCGCACTGCGCATCCTATGTGAGAGGGTCATCGGTGACTCGTGGTTAGTCGAGTAAGGCTCTAAAATTATATATCTTATTATAAGAAGTTATCACACAAGTATATATGTATACTTCTTCCGTCCCACAAAAGTTTGCATACCTCTTCCGGTACGGAGATTAAGAAAAGTGATAACTTTTAGGGGTATTATGGTATTTTTTGATAATAAATAAATGATAAAATATGTTAGGTGTGTTAGGTAAAGGTGGGGAGTGTGATTATGTTTGACTTTTTGCTTTTTTAGTAATATGTAAACTTTTGTGGGATAATCCAAAATTGAAAGTGATGAATGGAGTATATATTATCAAACATTTAATAGATAGGCCGAATATTGATAATCATGATTGATTGCAATATTTTAGTTCAAAATTTGAGTTGCTAGGTTACAGTTTAGTTGGTAAAGATGATTAATAAAAAATTGTGATTTCGCTTTCTCGTTTTTATGGAAATACTTTTCCACTTAACAATCGATTTCTCACATTCCCCCTTTAAGAAAATGCATTTCGAATAAAGAAGTTTCAATTTTTCTGCAATTATACTATTAATAATTTCTCAAGCATCTCTTTTTTATTTCTCACGTTACTCTACATTCTAACTCAATTATCGTCAAAATATTATTCCAATGAATTTTTGTTGTTACACCTTTTATTCGATGTATAATCTAAACCTTTTCTCTTATAATAACAATATTTGATTTTGTTTTTAAAACTACATTTTGATAATATACATTTACAAATTCCATTAATTCTCAACACACCTATATATGTCCCACCTACCATAAATTCACTGATCTATTTAGTTAATGTTTGTTCTTTCTCTTTTACCCCCTCCGTCCAACAAGATTGTTCACTCTTTCCATATTTGTTCGTCTCATATAATCGTTCACCTCCTCAGAATAGAAAATATCCTTCTAATTCAATACCTAAAAAGTACCCATTGATTTAAAAATGTCATCTTTTATTTTCACACATAACATATTTTATACTTTATTTATTACCTAAAAATACCATATTACCCCCAAAAATCAATAAAATTAGTCATCAAACAACTTTTCTTAATATCCGTGTTACAGTAAAGGTGAACAATTTATTGAGACGGAGAAAATATCATTTTATTTCACATCAGTTAATATTTTGTTACATGTATGATATATCATTATTTACCACTTACACATTGATTTAACATATAATTAAAACTTATCATCCCAAAATTTAAAACAGAGATAGATTCACTTTTTTTTTTTAGTTTTGGAAAACTAATAAATCTCAGGCAAACACAACCTACATTCCACCAAATTGGGAAATAATTGTAATACTAAAATATAATAATGCTAGGTCTCGCAAAATGTTAAAAATGATATGGATCAAATTGAAACATGCATAAATAAATAAATTTAAAACTGAGGTAGCAATGTAGATAATGCCAATAATCAAATAATTATCTAATTCCTCCTCCAATAATTTGGGTATAGAAACAATGAATGCAATCCATTCATATAATTAAGATTAGTGGAGATTTATCCAGTAATTAACTATTTAGAGGATTTAATTCGCAAGCCACACAATAATTCGCTCCAATAGCTTTTAAACTTTTAAAGCAAATCCACAGTGAAAAGAATTGATGGATAGAAATTTGTTGTTTTTAAGAAATCAGATTCCCACACGTCTTGTATTGGTGCATGCATTCACATACTTCTATTTTATTCCTTCAAATATTCTCTAATCCACTTCCTATACATTAATCAATTCACATCTAAATATTTATCACTGTGTATGCTATAATTATTCGAATAAATATTAAAAAGATCGAACGTTTTAGTCTTATGTATATATCTGTACTTTTATTTTATTTTTTAATATGTACCATTATCCAATGTATACTTTGAGAAAACATCATCATCTTAGAAGAATGTACTTATGTTTCACTTCACCCACGTTAAAAAAAACTGTTTTTTAACAACGGAATATTCCGTTGCTAAAAGCCTTAATTCCATGGTTAAATTGGCTTACCAACAGATTAACAATGAAATCCGTTGGTAAAATGGTGGTTGGTAAATTTTTAGCAACAAAAAATCAATTCTGTTGGTAAATAATTCTGTTGGTAATCCGTTGCTATTAATTACGTTGGTAATTTATATAATGATTCCCTTGGTAATCCGTTGGTAAAATAGAGAATAAATCTATTGGCATTCCGTTGCTAAAACAAAAATGTCATTTTTGTTGCTAATCCATTGCTATTTACCAACGGATTGAATTCCGTTGCTAAATTCGAATGTTAAAAAATACGAGTACTTTTTTTGTAGTGCCATGAGTTTAGTGGGCCATTTGGGTGTTTTTTTTTTAAGAATTTTATTATTGTAAATATTATGTATAAGTATATACTTTAAGTTTCTAAATTTCAAATGTGTTGATTTGAGGGAACCTAATCCTAATTATGTATAAAGCAAAATATAAGGCAAACTATTAGTAAATAAAAGCTAAAAAGTTGAAAAAAAGAAAAGAAAAGAAAAAATCAAAAGCAAAAAGATTACAAAATACAAATTAAATTACACATGGAAAAGCAATGCAAAACAAGCAATATAAAAATTACTTGAGCCTACAATCTATAATTATACTGGAAAAAAGGTTGTTAATTATTACATTGGAGTATATAATTGCTCTTTCATCTCCATTTTTTAATAGTTTGCTTATATATATATTTTTTAAAAAATAATTTCAAAATCCTCATGCATATATGTACTCATGTCAAAAGAACTCATTATATATATATATATGCTATGTCACAAACTTATCCACCAAATAACCTAGTTTTGGTTTTTCATTTTTTGTACATAAATTTCGATTCCGCAGTTCAGCCTACCTGACGTGAGATGGTTTCACGAGAGATTATGTTCACGTCTTCACAAATACACAGTCTTTTTGACAAAATTGTAACCTTTAAGTAAAGAATCCCAAACAATAGGATTTATTCACCAATAAAAACAAACACACCATCAAAATATTCATTACACACTTGCAACTTCTTAGCTTTCTCCAATATGGCTGCATCTTTCTCCCCTTTCCCAGATGTGTATTCTTGGATAGAAAACCTCCCACCAATCCATCAATGGCAGACACCCTCCATTTCCATCAACCTTTGCTCAACCCAATCAGTACCCTCTCTCAAGCTCTCACTCAACAACTTCACCAACTCCTATGTTTCCCTCTCCATATTTGCAGACTACAACCACCTCCCTGTCTCCCTCTGGACATCCAAGAAACTCCTCCCAAAGCCCATATCCAAGAAGCTTCTAGAAGATTCCAACACCCTCCCCACCCTCCTCCACAACTTCACAGAAGATATCCTCAAATACTCCCCAAACAAGTGCCCCTCCTCCCCAAAACTCCCAACAACAGCCTACTCAAACCCTAAAGACATCTTCAACTTCTCCCTCCTCACCCTTGCCTTCATCGTCTGCATCTACGAAGCCCCCTCTGACCTTCGGGCATCGTCCCTGACCTCCTTCAAGGAGCAGCTGGCGTGCCCGAAGTCCAGGGGGGCTTCGCAGACGATGATGAGGCTGCTCGGGTCGAACACGGAGGAGCAGTGGATGCGGTCGGTGAACCTGGCGATCACAAACTGGATGTCGGAGATTCAAGCCAACGACGTTAGGACACCATCTCCTCTTTTCTCTTATTCAGTTGCGACGGTTGGTCTGTGGAAAGTACAGCTGTACTGTCCGCTGATAGCCATGAACGTGGAGAAGTCGGGTGGGCCCGCACCCGATGATCGGCTGATGTTCTCTCTCAACTTTCACCAGGTGGAGGGTGTGATCCAGATGAACTATAGGGTGGTGGTTCAGGAGAAGTGGATAGAGATCAGGGTGAACACGGACAACATAAGGTGAGTTGAGTTGATTAAATGTGATGTTTGGACAAAATTAGACAGACCTAATTAAATATGTTGCGTAGCATCAAGATTCAATTGTTTTTCGGACATTATGGTTGATCTTTGAGTCCGTACAACATACGTGGCAGTTGGAGTTGATGATATATGCTATAAAAAACCTAGGTGGCCATAACTCTTGCTGGCCTTAGGTTAGTATAGTTCTACCTAACTAAATGGGATTAATGTTGATTGGACCCCAGCCTTAACCAAGAATATATAATCCACAAATTAACTAAAGTTTGTTGTCAAGAATATTTTGATCTCGTATTCCATTAATTACTACTATTTAATGTAACATGCCCAAAATTTTAATAGTGAATGGTAGGATATAAATTTTTTACTTTATGAAATACAAAAAGTGGAATAAAGAATTAAAGTCTCCTAGAATTGATCTTGGATGTCCTGTTATATTTTGGTGTTACATCTCCTGTTACACGTGTTAGATGAGTGACACGTATGCGAAGAAAAAAATCTCAACCTTTTCCCTTATGGTTGATTGTTAGGGTATAGAATAATTTATCCTACATGTCAATCATCCAACGATTTGTAACAGGAGATATAACAGCAAAATATAACAGGAAATTCGAACCGCCTAAAATCTACTCTCTCCACCTTATGAGATTACTATTCTATATCATGTCGTATTTCACCCTCTAGAAATACCCTTTAATTGAATGACACATGTTATTTTTTTTGTCTTTCAAATTAACGCCAAGACTAGAGAAATCAACTCCCTCTCAATCCCTTTTAAATTACTACTTTCTTTCTTTTTTTAATTGTACACTTTCTATTTTGGGTTGTCCAATAAAGATGTGCATTTTCTTAAAAAAAAAGTAAAAAATAAAACACAATTATCATTATCCATACCCTTTATTTACAAAAAAAATCATTTTTACCTAATACACCTAGCTAACATACTTTATTATTCATTTATTACCAAGAAATATCATAATACTCTTAAAAGTTACTCATTCTGTCCCATTTCAATGTTTATATATTTTTATTTTGGGTGTCCCATTTCAATGTTTATGATTCATTTTTTGGAATATGAGACCCACCTAAAACAATTAATATATCACCATGGTCCCCACATCCAACACTAATACACCTACCCACTTTACATTAAATATTATATCTTTCCACCACTATCTATTAAAATATTATACTTCTTAATCAACGTGCAAAAAATAAACGTAAACATTGAAATGAGACAGATAGAGTATTACTTTTCTTTTTGTAAAAATAGATTCCAGTATTGAATCCGCTTCACACCAAACTCGCACACTAAAAACCATATTCCAACTACATTCCTGAATAAGTTGTAGTAGATATGGAGTATATACGTTTTTACGGGGTATATATATATACATACACGCGAGTATATATATTCCTCATTTTACCTGCACTTTTCAATCAAGTTGAATTCTCTGTGTTTCATTGGTGTTTCACAACATAAAAATACTATACTCTACAAATGATCATTAAACCCTTGGGGCAAGTATTAAATTTTGGACATTGATTGTGCCACATGTCAATCATTTAATTTATGAAACAATAGATGAAACACTATTGTGAAACATGTGATCTCATTTGCTTTTCAATACACACGAGCGTATACTTGTTGGGTTATGAAAAGGAAATGAGTATATTTGAGTATTCAAAATGTAAAATGAGGATATTTATATGACAGGAAGGGTAAAATAATTGAAATAATCTATTTGCAAATATTTTAAATTATTTAAATATATAAAATTTTTATATTAAGTTTAATATTAATTAATTAACAATCGTAATATTTTATTAAAATATAGAAATTAACAATGAATATAGATTGAATAGATGTAAAATAATGTTGGTCGTATAGAGGAAAATAAGAGTGAGGCTTTGTGTCGTGTCCCTTTATAATTTTCATACCCCTTTATAATTTAAATCTTCTAGTAATACATAGATTTAAATAGAATATGGAGGGGAGAGTTGTGTTCACATAGGGACACGATTGTCTTTGGGGGCGTAGGAGTTTTGGCGGAAAATAAATCGTACGTGTCATACACGACACCTAATAGGCGAGCACCAAAATGTTTACATTCGAGATGATAGACCGAGATAACACATCACCAATCTTACCTGGAAACAAGCATGTGATATTTATGTATCAGGTATTATAAAATTGGGGAAAATTTGAAGTTTATGGGTACCAAATTAAAGTGATAGTAATTGTGTTAGAAAGCAATGTAATGTGTTGTGACTTGTGGATGCAGGTGCGACGTCGTAAAGCTCCTAACAGACACCCTAATGAAGGAGCGCGGCGCGGGGTTGTTGAAATAATTTATTGTTATCTCTCACCCTCCATCTTCCATCATTATTACACTTATAATCTCTAGGCCCAACAGCTAGTTTCTGTAATGTTAGTACCGGCTAGTTTCTCAATCTCCTATAAATAGCTTTGGATTTGTATCTTGTAAATATAAGAAATTTCAATATCAATGAAATCTTCTCTTATTTATTTCAATCTCAATTTCAACATGGTATCAGAGCATGATTAATCCTGACTCTTTAACCTCTCCTCAATCTATCTATTCAATCAATTCTACAAAACACCAATCTATCTATTCAATCAATTCTACAAAACACCATTAAAGGTGTCTCAATTCAAAAGAGGTTCAACCTCTTTTTCATTCAATCAAAACACCATTAAAGGTGTTCAATTCAAAAGAGATTCACCCTCTTCTACATTCAATCAAGCCTGTTTGCAGGCTTCAATTACACCCTTCTAAGGTGTACTGTTCTAAAGAAATAGGAGAGAGCAGCAAGCCCTACTCCCAACATTCACCACACTTGAATTTCCAGAACTTGAATTACTCTGAGCAGTGACTCCCACGGCAACACACAAGAAATCAAACACTAAACAAAACAAAAGCCATTGCTGTCAGCCGCTGAAACTGTGCCGTCCGCCACCACCGACCTCCGTGCAGCTCGACCGCCGTTCGTCGGAGGTCACCGCCGCTGCCGCTCGAAGACAGCTGACCGTTCGCCGCCCGTGGTCAGAAAGACCGACCGCCACTGCTGAACACCGGGCTACGACCTGCTCGAAGCCTGCCGGAAAAGCGTCGAATCTCCGGAGCACGACAATCCAGGTCGGGTGTCACCGGGCGACTGACAAGCCAGCGACCCCAGCCTTTTACCGCCGGGACGCCGCACGATCTGCACTCACCGGCGAGTCCAGACGAAGAGGGGAGTCGCGGCCGGACCTCCAGAAACGCGTCGCCGACGCCGCTGTATGCGCTGTCCTCCGCTGACCATCCGGAACCGCCTCCTCCGCTGACAAACCGGGAACCGCGACCCCAGCCGGAAGCCGCTGCTGCCCGTTCTGAAGCCACTTCAGTTGACCGCCCAGCCGCTGCTCGTCCGTCGCCGCCGAAGGGTTCCAGCCACCATGGTTCGCAAGCCCAACGAGGTTGTGCGGCGGAGAGAAAATTTAGGGCACAACGAAGGTTGTGTTCCCAATCATGTCATGGATCGACGTTTAAAGGAAAATGAAGCTGGGCTTCATCTCAACACAGCTCACGTGAATATATTGGGCCCAAATCAATTTTCTTCTCTTGTGACCCAAGTTGCTCAAGCCCTGCAGGCCCAAATTCGAATCCAATCCACTAATACAGTGGATGCAGGTCCATTTCCTTCTAATATTTCATTGAGCCCAAATTATTTAAATTTTAATCTTGAAAAAAGGCCCACTCATTTTTCAATTTTTCAAAACCAAAATTTTTTAAACACAAAATCCTTTAATTACTCTAGCATGTTTTCATCAAATAATAATTTAATTGATTTCTCTAAAGCTTGGGTGGTTGACTCCGGAGCAACCGATCATATGACCGGAAATCGTTCCATTTTTCTAGAAAACTCCTTAATTTTAGACAACTCTCAAAACGTTAAAGTAGCTAATAACACTTCCGTTCAAATCCGTGGAAAAGGATCAAGTTATCTTTTTTCTAAAAAGATCGACAATATCCTTTATTTACCATCTTTTACTTTAAATTTGTTATCCGTTAGTAAAATCACCATGGAATTAAATTGTCAAGTTATATTTACTGACATTGATGTTGTATTTCAGGAAAGATTGACGGGACGAACGATTGGTAAAGGAGTTCGTATCAATAATTTATACCTAATTAACTTCTCTAGTATTGCTTTAAATGCTGTTGATATGTCCCTTTGGCATAAACGTCTTGGACATCCGTCCAATTCAGTTTTCAACAAAATATTTCCTAATTCGTCGTATCATGATAAGTGTGATATTTGTTCTTTATCTAAACACACACGTCTTCCTTACACAAATTCCTCTTCTAATTCAAAATCTATTTTTGATTTGATCCACTCGGATGTTTGGGGTCCCGCCCCAACTACATCTTATAATGGTTTTAGATATTATGTTAGCTTTATAGATGATTTTTCAAAGCATACTTGGATATTTTTACTTAAAAATAAAAGCGAAGTTTTCGCAAAATTTCAAGAATTTTTCACCTACGTCAAAAATCAGTTCAATAAGTCCATCAAAATTTTTCGAACGGATAATGGAACTGAATTTATAAACTTAAATTTTCAAAATTTTACAAAAAGTAATGGAATTATTCATCAAACTTCGTGTCCCTACACACCCGCTCAAAATGGGGTCGCGGAGCGGAAAAACCGTCATCTTCTAGAAGTCACTCGTTCTCTTCTTTTTCAAAACAATGTTCCAAAACATTTCTGGTCAGATGCTCTTCTAACCGCCAATTACCTTATCAATCGTCGACCTTCCCCTAATCTCAATAACCTTAGTCCCCACAAAATTCTTTTTAAAAGGGATGTCGGTCTTGACCACTTACGCACTTTTGGATGTACATGTTTTGTTCACATTAACCGTACCGATAAACTCAGTCCTTCTTCGGTCAAAGCTATTTTTCTTGGCTACTTAGTACCTCAAAAAGGTTACAAGTGTTATGATCCTATTAATAAAAAGCTCTATATTTCAAGAGATGTTACCTTCAATGAAAATGATCCTTATTACTCTATTGATAACTCCTCCATTGATACTAACGACTTTGTTTTTCCTATTTCAGCTCCTACTGATCTTATTCCTTCTCAGGATCATCATAATGATTTGATCAATACGATTCCTCTCGAGGATGATGAAAACATAGTCGAAGAAAATGCTTCGACAGGGGGAGATCACGTCCCATTCGAAGAAAATGCTCCGATAGGGGGAGATCAAAACCAAAACCCAACTCGAGCTAATTCACCTCGGAGATCTCATCGACAAACTCAGCAGCCTACCAAACTAAGAGACTATGTCACTTATTCGGTATCATATCCTATCCAAAACTTCTTATCTTATTCCAACATTTCAAAAGAGCATCATGCATTTTTAAATTGCATAAATCAATCTGAACCTAAAAGCTTCGAAGAGGCTAATTGTTGTCCTACTTGGCGTAAAGCAATGGAAGAAGAAATAAATGCTCTTGAGAAAAATAATACTTGGTCTCTTGTTCATCTTCCTAAAGGGAAAAAGGCAGTCGGATGTAAATGGGTCTACAAAGTAAAATTCGATAGTTTGGGAAAAATCGAAAGATATAAAGCTCGCCTTGTTGCTAAAGGCTTCACCCAAACTTATGGAATTGACTATGAAGAAACATTCTCACCCGTCGCTAAAATGAGCACTGTAAGAATCCTTCTTTCTATAGGCACTAATAAAAATTGGTCTTTTCATCAAATGGATGTTAAAAATGCCTTTTTACAAGGAGATTTAGAAGAAGAAGTGTACATGACTCTTCCTCAAGGTCTTAAGAATTCGGATCATTCTCTTGTTTGCAAACTTCACAAGTCTATTTATGGTCTTAAACAATCTCCTAGAGCTTGGTATTCTAAACTTAGTCATGCATTACTCTCTCAAAATTTTCAAAAAAGTTCCGCTGATTCATCATTATTTTATCGCACTTCTCCAAACTCATCAATTATTGTTTTAGTCTATGTTGATGATATTATTATTACCGGTGATAAGGAAACAGAAATTCAAGAAGTCAAAAATTTCCTTAAACAAACTTTTGATATCAAGGACCTTGGCATTCTTAAATATTTTTTGGGAATTGAAATAGCTCACTCTAAAAAAGGATTATTCCTTTCTCAAAGAAAGTACACTCTTGATTTACTCAAGGAAACAGGTAAACTTGGTATTAAGCCCGCTATTACTCCTATGGAAACCAATGCTAAACTCAACTCAGAAGATGGATCTCCTCTTCAAGATGTGGGCATGTATCAAAGACTTGTAGGAAAACTTATTTACTTAACAGTTACTCGTCCTGACATTGCTTTTCCTGTGAGTGTTGTTAGTCAATTCATGCAGGCACCTCGGACCACTCACTTAGCTGCTATTGATCGGATCCTCCGATATCTAAAGTCAACTCCGGGACAAGGAATTTGGATAAAAAACAACAACAATGTAAGCATTGAAGGCTACACAGACGCAGATTGGGCAGGAAGCTTCGATCGACGATCTACTACCGGTTTTTGCACTATGGTTGGAGGAAATCTAGTAACCTGGAAAAGCAAAAAGCAAAACGTGGTGGCTCGATCAAGTGCCGAAGCTGAATATCGGGCAATGGCATCAACTGCTAGTGAACTTACCTGGATAAAACAATTACTCGAGGATATGAATATTCAAACCAAAGGAGCAATTCAGATGTATTGTGATAACAATGCTGCACGTCACATAGCATCAAACCCGGTGTTCCACGAGCGTACGAAGCACATTGAGGTGGATTGTCATTTCATTCGAGACAAAGTTCAAGGTGGAATGATTCAAACACCATATATTGGAAGTAAGGATCAACTCGCAGATATATTCACCAAAGCCTTAGACAAATCAAAACATAAATACATTTTAGACAAGTTAGGGGTGATCAACCCATTCACCCCTACACTTGAGGGGGAGTGTTGAAATAATTTATTGTTATCTCTCACCCTCCATCTTCCATCATTATTACACTTATAATCTCTAGGCCCAACAGCTAGTTTCTGTAATGTTAGTACCGGCTAGTTTCTCAATCTCCTATAAATAGCTTTGGATTTGTATCTTGTAAATATAACAAATTTCAATATCAATGAAATCTTCTCTTATTTATTTCAATCTCAATTTCAACAGGGGTCCTCAGAGAAGCACTTCCCCTCCCGCATCGCCCTCCAGATCACCCCCGCCCCCGCCATGCAGTCCCACGTCATCAGCGTCTCCGTCAGCAAGTCCTCCGACAACGCCTCCATCGGCCTCGGCTCCGAGAAGGGCATCGAGGCCTCCTTCGAGCCCCCGACCACCCTGGGGTTCCACTTCTCCGCGGGGGAGAGCATCAGCACCAGCCTGAGGCCATGGAAGTTCGAGCAGTCCGTATACGGCAGCAGCGCCAGCTTCAACTGGTTCCTCCACGACAGCGAGGACGGTCGGGAGGTGTTCTCGTCGAAACCGTCGAAGGTGGCGCTGCTGCAGCCCAAGGCGTGGTTCAAGAACCGGTACTCGAGCGCCCACCGGCCGTTCACGAGGCAGGGTGGGGTGATATTTGCTGGGGATGAGTATGGGGAGAGTGTGAGCTGGAAGGTGGAGAAAGGGTGTGTGGGAGGGGTGATGGAGTGGGAGATTAAGGGATGGATTTGGCTTACTTATTGGCCTAATAAACATAGGACTTTTTATACTGATACTAGGAGGTTGGAGTTTAAGGAGTGCCTTCGTATTCATCTCATTTAGTTTAGTACCACCCACCTATAACTAATTAACACTTTTCATTTATGTTGCTATCATGCTATGTTTTTATTTGGATTTTTATTTTTATGTTTTGGGGATTGATTATTGTAGCTTAATTGTCATTTATACATATGGAACGAAGGAAGTTTGATTCTTTTAGTAAGTACTATATCATTGCAGATTTATTATCGAGTGCACTGCTGAGTTTCAGGGGTTTCGCATACTAAGTGGCCGGGAGATAGGTTCATAGCTACAGCTGTAGTTAAATTTTAAAAATAAAATAAAACAGTTCATAATATAATTAATTAAATCAAATTGTTTTTTAAAAATGGTATCTCTATTGTTAGGGGTTCCACTATCCTTGCTTTACAGATTTATGGAGGAGATAAATCATCAAATTCGATTGGAAGTTCTTTCTGTCCTCCTCTGTAATCTTCTACTACTTGACTCATGCTCTGAAAGAATGATTTTTTTTAACCTAATTCAAGTGTGATGAGGGAATTTTGGGTGAAGATTTGAAGTCTGCAACATGGAAAAGCTATCCATTAATGAAGACCTTAAACTCAATACATTTGAACAAAATGGTCCAACTATACAACATTAACTCAGCATGAGATCATGAACAGTCAATCCAATTCACGAATTTATCTGTTTTGATTTGGAAAGAGTTATGGTTCATTCCATATACCATTAGAAAGCTCTTGAAGTCTAGTTTTCTACAAAATTTATGGATTTCAAAAATAGTATTCCTACAAAAAGTTATGGCCATTTGACTAAAGTGTGGCAGGCTGTGCATCATGCGAGAAGTTACGGGACAAGCTCATACTTTGCTGATTTTGGTGGTTCATCTCTTCATGAAGAACCTTGGTATCTACCTATTCTTAGTCTTTGATTATCTTACATTTATTAGAGTCTAAGTTCATATTTTCTATGTCTTGAGAATGTTCAAATCTCATTTATTTCCTTTGACTCACTTGGAGGGTTGTTCCAATTCATGCCTATATAATGGCTATCCTATGTATGCTCTTAAGCAACCAATTTGGAAATTAAACTTATCTTGAGCTTTTAAGCTTGTTTAGAAGATGTTATCTTCTTGTATCTTACTCTAAACTCTTTTGGTGGATTCCTAGAGTGGTGAGTGCACCTCTTAGTCTTTCGGTGGATTCCTTAAGATGACGAGTTTATTCCAAACTTGTGGTGGATTCCATAGGTGAGGAATTGTATCCGAGTGTGTGCTTGTGTTGCCTCCTACTTCTCAAAAATCCCGGTATCAAAGTGGTTATCAGAGCTTTGGTTAGCGATGACAACTCATGATATTGAGTTAGAAGATTTAAGGAGACAAGTGCAACTACTCAAGCAACGCCTTGCGCGTGGCAAGCATCTTGAACATGATGTTGAGGGTCATGGTTCAGATGGTGGTTCTGCAAGTGATGATGTGGATTTCAATCCATTTCATGGTGACAGAAGTAGCGGCTCAAGTGATAATGCATCTCGACGTGTACGGGTTCGAAGGAGCAGTGTTCGTAGTAAATCTTTTGGTTTTAAAGCTGATATTCCAGATTTTGATTGAAGAAATGATCCCGAAGAATTCATTTATTAGCTCAATTCTATTGAGAGAGTCTTTGAGTTCGAAGATATTCAAGAAGAATACAAGGTGAAGCTGATGGTCATCAAATTGAAGAAATATGCATCCCTATGGTGGGAGCATCTTAAGAAGCAGCGTGCTCATGATGGCAAGCGGAAGATTAGAACGTGGGACAAAATGAAGAAGGAGTTAAGGAGGAAATTCTTGCCAGATTATTATCTGCAAGATTATTTTCTTAAATGTCACAATTCCAAACAAAAAGAATCAAGTCATTTTGGTGGACGTTTCTCGTCGAGTGGTGATGCTTATAGCCGAAGGAGTGCTTCCACTTCCAAGAACGTTCCAACTACAAAAGATACGAAACAAAAAGTTGCTGCGAGTAAAAGTAGTACTGATTTTTTGAAACCAAGTGCTGTAGCTAATCAAAAAAGTTATTTCAAGTGCAAGGGGCTTGGATACATTGCTGCTGATTGTCCAAATCGGAGAATCATTGTTCTTGTTGAGGAAGAGCAAGAAGAGGAGAAGCCGATTTATGACGAAAGTGAAGATGAGTATGAAGAAGAGGAACATGATGAATCAACACCAATCTATGATGAGTATGATGAAGATGTCGGTTTCGAAGATCATGGAGAAGATTTGGTGATATGGCGTAGCCTCGATGCCACATATGTTGAGGATGATCAGTAGCTTCACAACAATATTTTTCAAACAAGTTTCACGTCAAATGACGAGGTATGTGATACCATTGTTGATTGAGAAAGTTGTGAAAATATTGTGGATTCTACTACGGTGGAGAAGTTGAAACTAAAAATCGAAGATCATACTCAACCATACAAGTTGTTATGGCTTCATGATGATGATAAGAAAAGTTTTGGGTGTTCGATGATGGAGATCAATACTCTTGAACAATCAAAAGATATGAGCTTCTATTCAAAAATTTATCCTACGTATGAACCAATGGAGCGGCATGAATTGATGGCTTTATATGAAGAGGGTAATGCCATACCACTCCAATTTCAAATTTTTTTGCAGGAGTTTCATGATGTGGAACCTGAATAGATCCCACTAGGCCTTCCTCCAATGAAGAACATTCAACATTGCATTGATTTTGCAAGCGATGCTTCTTTATTGAATAAGGCAATTTATCGAATGAATCCAAAGCATCATGATGAGTTGCAAAGGCAGGAGCAAGAGCTCGTGGATAAAGGCTTGCTAAGGAAAAGTTTTGGAAAGGTGTTCGAAGTGGATAGATATATTTCAAATGTGGGGGGGTTCAGAGGAGTTCTTAGCCAAGAAGATCATGAAGCTTTGAAATACTTGAATTCAAAGCAGAAGTTGAATCAATGGCATAGTAAATGGATTGAGTTATTACAAGCATTCAACCTAGTGATCAAGCACAAATCTGGTGTGCTAAATCAAGTGGCGGATGTTCTTAGTCGACGGCACTCTTTGTTGACTACTTTGCAAGTGAATGTGGTCGGGTTTGAGGTGATGAAAGATCCCTACAATAATGATTCATACTTTGGCAGAATGTGGGAGGAATTTTTAAAAGCTTCATTCAAGCTTTTCTTGATTCATGATGGTTATCTCTTCAAAGGTAACTTGTTATATGTTCTTGATTGTTCTTTGAAGCTAACATTTATTGATGAAGCACATAGTGGAGGTCAGCTTGCTGGATATTTTGGAAGAGATGTCAAAAAGAAGTGTGTTGAAAGATGCAAGAGTACTTGTCATGGGCAAAATTCAGGTCTGTACACTCTTTTTTCGGAACCGTTATGTCCATGGGAAGATGTAAGTATAGACTTTGTTATTGGGTTGCCTCGCACCCAAATGAACAAGGATTCGGTGATGGTGGATGTTGATCGGTTATCAACGATGTCTCATTTCATTCCTTGCGTCAAAACAATGAATGCAACTCATGAACTTTACTTCAAGAAATTGCATGAGAAGGTTTGCAGAGAGATTGGCAAGCAAAATATAAGATTCAAGAAGAATGCTGATAAGCATCGACGTATGAAGGAAATTCAGAAGCAAGTTTGTGTGCAATGGAAGCGGATGATACAGTGCATATGGGGTAAATTCAAAATAATTCTGGTATCGATCGGCAATGATTCAGATAGTGAGCAGTATATGAATAGAAAGCTCTTTCAGTCTAGTTTCAAATGCAACAAACGGAGAGTCATTTGGAATTTTATACAAGAAGTTATGTCTATTCTTCTGGAAGGTGGCAGAAGCACTCAAAGATCTGCCAAATTCATGCAATGGAAGTTTTTGAAGTCTTTCCAACAATCCTTTCTTGGTCAGGTCATCCTAATTACTATATTAATTGTTGCAATAATGTTGTGCAAGGTTTTAGGTGGTCAAATGGTGATTAATGGTGGAGTTGCTAGTGTCTTGGCTACTTTCAATGTTGCTGAATTTTCACCATATGTTGATGATGAAGAAGGTTCAACTTCGAGGACGAATCTTTTCCAACCAAGGGAGAATGACGAGGGAATTTTGGATGAAGATTTGAAGTCTGCAACATGGAAAAGCTATCCATTAATGAAGACCTTAAACTCAATACATTTGAACAAAATGGTCCAACTATACAGCATTAACTCAGCAGGAGATCATGAACAGTCAGTCTAATTCACGAATTTATCTGTTTTGATTTGGAAAGAGTTATGGTTCATGCCATATACCATTGGAAACTCTTGAAGTCTAGTTTTCTACAAAATTTACGGATTTCAAAAATAGTATTCCTACAGAAAGTTATGACCATTTGACTAAAGTGTGGCAGGCTGTGCATCATGCGAGAAGTTACGGGACAAGCTCATACTTTGCTGATTTTGGTGGTTCGTCTCTTCATGAAGAACCTTGGTATCTACCTATTCTTAGTCTTTGATTATCTTACATTTATTAGAGTCTAAGTTCATATTTTTTATGTCTTGAGAATGTTCAAATCTCATTTATTTTCTTTGACTCACTTGGAGGGTTGTTCCAATTCATGCCTATATAATGATTATCCTATGTATGCTCTTAAGCAGCCAATTTGGAAATTAAACTTATCTTGAGCTTTTAAGCTTGTTTAGAAGATGTTATCTTCTTGTATCTTACTCTAAACTCTTTTGGTGGATTCCTAGAGTGGTGAGTGCACCTCTTAGTCTTTCGGTGGATTTCTTAAGATGACGAGTTTATTCCAAACTTGTGGTGGATTTCATAGGTGAGGAATTGTATCCGAGTGTGTGTTTGTGTTGCCTCCTACTTCTCAAAAATCCCGGTATCAAAATGTTAATTTGCATTCTACCCACTACAAAATTTACAAGTTTTAAAAAACAAAATTCGAATAGTCTCAATAATAACTATATTAATGAAAATTGATTTTTTTTTTAATTGCAGGATAAGAAAACACATGATGATTTCTACCGATCGAGATTTATATTATATGGTAGAATATTTTCAGATACGATTTTTTTGGCGGAGATAGAGTTTTTTTTATGGACAAAAGTTCTTGTTCCCCAACAGAAGAATAAAGAGCCTCCAACTCACTTCCTCCATATTCTATTTAATTCTATGTGTAGGGTTTGAAGTTTGAACCTTTGACCTGTTAGATAGAATAAGTTACTTCCATCACCTTGACTAACTATAATTTTATTTTTATTTTGAGTTTTATTTTATTATACATGACATCAACACTTTTTATTTAATTTTTTAATAAAATATAATTTTTAAAATCATCCAATACATTTAAATTTGAGTTGTTATTATACTAACTAATTTTAAAAAAATATTATATTATACGATATAATTTTATTAAGAAATATAATAATTTAAATAATTAAAAATAATCATATTATATAATTAAAATATATTTTTATTATAAATAAATTTATATGTATTAAAACTATTTAAATAAATATAAATATATTTTTTCATACATTAATAATATTTTTATACGGAGTATAACATAATAAATATTTTACATAATAAACATTTTATTTATATGAGCATATATTTTTTTCAACTTATATAATATATAAATTGTTTAATAGTGTGTTAGTTTTTTTTAATTATTTAAACTATATAAATATTACATATTTTATTTATATAAAATGTTATGTATTTAAAAATGTAATATGATAGTGTTAAATATTTCATAGTGTTACATAAACGGTGTAATATATGAAAAATAATATTAATAAAATGTTATATATAAAATAGTGTAATCTGAAAAGTGTTATATTTATAAAAATGTTATTTAAAAAGTGTTACTTTTATAAAAATATTATTTATTGATGTTGCATATAAACCAAGTGTTATATATAATAAATGTGTTACTGTGAAGTGTAACATAACATCATTTATATTGTAGTGGGACACGGCATTCACTCTTTTTTATAAATCTCGTTTGCATTTGGGATGAAAATTATAAATTTGATTTTTAATTCTTATAGTTTGAATTGCATGTAATTAAATTTGATGAGTCGAAAATAGTCATCGGAAAATAGAGAAATTTCCAAATTTTTACTGAGGTAGCTTGTGCACCGATCGTGAGCATTTTAATGAAATTTTAAAAAATTTAAAATCAAGATGGATAAACAAGATTAAAATTGAAATTCAATCATTAAAATGACTGAAACTGAATTATGATATACTTATAGCACATAATGCTAATTTTTCAAAAAAATAAAAAAAAATTGTCGAAATAAAAAAAATCCGGTTAAATTAGATTAAAATTAAACAAAAAGAAAAAAAAAACAACCCTCGGTGTGTTATCGAAATTTATTTTTTTTATACTCTCTCCATCCCAGTAAAAAGTAGGCGTTTGCTTTTTGTACTTAAATTAAAAGATATGGAGTAATATTTTAATGTGTATTGAAGTGAGAGAAATGATATTTTAATACTATAATAAAGTGAGTAGGTGTATTAATAGTGTGATGAGTGGATCCAAAGAGAGAAAAATAATTAATTTATGTGGGTCCCTTTTACCGAAAAGTGAAATGCACACTTTGTATTGAGACGGACCAAAATGAAAAAATGTGTACGTTTCAGTGGAACGGAGGGAGTATTACTTACACTTTTCAATAAATATACTACTTACTTTTTATTTATACTCGAATTGTTCATAAAATAATTTATTGTACTACTATAACTTTTCATTAATAAGGTATCACTTTTTATTATAATATCATCATTTTTTATTGTCTCACAAAATGAGTTTTGTGAAATGATCTTACTCTTATGTTTGCCATAAAAAATGTCTCAAATTGAAAATAAGAGTTGTGTGAGAGCGTCTTACGGAATGACTTCCATAAACGGTGAGACGAATAAGAAGTGATAACATTTATCATGAAAAGTGATAATAGTCTGTTAACTATATTATGAATATTTTATAGTGTAAATGAAAAATGATATTGCCTCTATCCCAACCGAACACTAATGATTATTACACGAACATTAAATAATATTGAGTGTATATTGGGTGCACCCGGGTGCAAGGGTGCATCCATATACACATATGACTTTTTATTATATTTTGTATACATATTATTCTATTTTGTATACGTATTTTGTAATAATTGTATATTTTTTTCACACTAAATTTTTCATTAAAAAAATTAACATTCATAATTGTATAAATTTTCCCTCAATTTTTCATTAAAAAAACTAACAATTAAATTGTATGCATTTTTGCTCATAATTGTATATGTTTTTGTTTATATTAGTATATGGGTGCACATTATAAATAGTCAATAATATTTTAATGAATACTCCCTATGTTAGCGCTAAATAGGTGGACATTTGCTTTTTGTACGTAGATTAATAAATATTACTATTATTTAATGTGTCGAATAAGTGAACATTTGCTTTTTGCACGTAGATTAAAGTGTTATTATTTAATATGTGAGTATTAATAAGTATTACTCCCTCCGTCTCACAAAAGTTTGCATGTCTCTTTCGACACGGAGATTAAAAATAATAATTTTTAGAGCTATTATGATATTTTTTGGTAATAAATAATTGATAAAGTATGTTATATGTGTTGGGTAAGGGTGATTTTTTTTGTAAATAAAGTGTATGAGGAAGGGTGATTGTACAATTTGCTTTTTTAAGTAATGTGCAAACTTTTGTGGGACAACCCAAAATGGAAAGTATGTCATCTGAAATGGGAAGGAGAGAGTACTATTTAATACTAGTATTTTTTCTCCCGTGTATTACACGGATTTATTAATATACTTTATTTTAAATTAATAACGTAAATTAATTTAAATATATTTTATTATTGTCATAAACACAATATTTATGTTAATTAAGTAAATTATTAATTTATATCATTCTTTGTGTTTTTCTTTTTGCCCCTTGTTTTACATGATATTCTTTATTTTTTATTTAGATTTACAAACTAAACAATGTTATATATAATTATAAAAAGTATAACAGTTATGTTAAATAAATATTATTATTTTTTAGTTGAAGTTTTATGGTAATTAAATAGAAATTTTTTTAAGTAATTAATTTTAAATGTAATCTTATAATGAAATGAAGGAAGTGTAATTTAATTTTTAAAATTACATATAAAAAAAGTGGTGGATCTCAATTTTATTTAAATGAAAGGATTGTAATTTAATTTTTAAAATTGCATATAAAAAAGTGGAGGATCTCATTTTTTATTCAATATATTATAATATTTAAATAATTATCTTCTTTGAAATAATTAATTGAATAAAGACTTATCAAATATTTTATAGATAAGAATAAATATTTTGAAGATATATAATAGTGGTATAATAATAAATTTTAATATTAATAATAAAATATAAAAATAGAAAGATTATATATGTAATATTAAAATTAAAAAATAAAAAAATATAACGATTAACCACGTCTCGATACATCATATTTTTAAAAATTATTTATAGCACCGTATTCGCAATTAGTATATATAAGATAAGATGTGGTGAGTAATTTTATTAGTGGAGTATGTAAGTTACATATATTAATTGTATTAGAGATGTGTGTGAGTCCCACGTGTTTAAAAAGGAAAATATAAATCTTTGATGTGGATGCCCAAAATAACAAAATTTGGGCAACAGAGGCGGATTTAGGGTAGGACAGCCCCAGGCTCAAGCCCAGGGCTGCTCACTAAGAACCCATTATATTTTATTTAAATAATTTATTTTTTTAAGTTTAGCTCAATCTAAAATATTTTAAGCACATTCAAAAAAAGCCCAAAAATAAATATACATTATGAAATTATATACTCTCTTCGTCCCACGTTAATGTTTATATTTACTTTTTACACGTAAATTAAGAGATATAATATTTTAATTTGTAGTGAGGTGAGAGAGTAGTATTTAATGTAAAGTGAATAGTTGTATTAGTGTTGTGTGTAGGCCCTACATGAAATAATTAATTGTTATGTATGGGCCCAACTGACAAAAAGAAAACGTAAACGTTAGTGTGCTTTTGGGATTAATGATTATTATTATTTAATGGGTAGTGAATAGTTGTATTAGTAGGTGTGTGATATTATATTTTAATTGTACTAGTGGTGAATATTGGTCCATGTGTGTAAAATGTGTAAAAAATGAAAATGGACTTTTTGGATGAGACACTCAAAATGAAAAAAAGGTCCATTAAAGGGAACATAGAAAGTATAAAATTCCTTTTTTTTTTAATAAACTTAGCCCAACATCGTGAATTTCTGCATTCGCCACATGTGGCCAATGATACGAGAGGTATAATATTTTCAAAACTCAAATCGATTACATTTTCCAAATAATTTGAAAACTGGAAAAAAACCCTAACTAATAAAATAAGATTAAATTTTCAAATCACTAAAAACCCGAAAACTTCGAATAAAATAAAATGAGTAAGTTACAACAAAGTTGTAGATTGCTACAGCACGGCGAAGTTGAGCCACTTATTTTACTTACATCTTCCACGTCAGAGAGCTTGACCGCTCAGAAAGTAATCAAACTAATGCTGCTTCTCTCTCTCAAACGGATCTCGTCGCACTCGTACACCCAAAAATGACGTAACAGCTGCACCTGTACTCACCTCACCGGTTCAACATCCATCACCATGGACCCGTGTCTTTTGACCTTTAAGCCACCGGGCGTCTATCCAATCCCCACCACTTGCCTGCGCGGCCTCCGCATTCCGGTTAATTGCCGCCGGATTCCTGCCGCCACACCACAGCTGAACAGGCGAGTTGTGCTTATCACCCCTTTCCTCGCCGCCGGAGCTTATGCCTTCCGCTCTGCGGTCGCTAAGGCCGACGAGAAGCCGGCTTTGGAAGGTGAAGTAGGACCTCCACAATCGCCTCAGGAGAGCTGGCCGAGCAAGGAAGACGCCGATCCGGCGGAGAAGGATGAGATTATTAATTCGAGGATATATGATTCGTCGGTGATTGGAGAGCCGATGGCATTGGGGAAGGATAAGACGAAGTTCGTGTGGGAGAAGATGATGGACGCGCGTATTGTTTATTTAGGGGAGGCAGAGCAGGTTCCAATTTCTGATGATAAAGAATTGGAGTTTGAGATTGTGAAAATTTTGAGGAAGAGATGCCTGGAAGCGGAGCGGTCTGTGTCTTTGGCCTTGGAAGCATTTCCTTGTAACTTACAGGAACAACTCAATCAGTTTATGGATAAAAGGTTTGATTTCTCTCTCAGAATTGAAGATTATTGTTTTAGATTGGCCTCTAATTATTTAATATGTTGTGAGTTCTTAACATGTTGCGGGGTTGATGCATTACTGTATAATTCAAATAGTATCACTAGAGGTTATAGATAGATTATGGACTGAGTCACTGAATAGCAGTATTATGTAACGAAGAGTCTAAGATGGTAGATACTTGAATTTGACACTGCTTTTGTTACGCAAATTGTTTTTACTTGAATAATTTATGATGCAAAATGATAAGCTGATTGGTCTGGTTACATTTTTGGACGCGATTAAGCGTTCTTTTTCTTTTACCTAGACTTATAGTTGAATTACATCTTTTAGAAAATTAACAACTTATTCTCTAATCTGTATTATGTTTAATGCGGGCTGTTCTGTTGTATAAGTATTAATTTGTCGCAGGATTGATGGAGAGACCCTAAAATCTTTTGTGACTCATTGGTCATCACAGTCTTGGCAAGAGTACGAGCCTCTGTTGACTTACTGCCGTGATAATGGGGTTCGGCTTATTGCATGTGGTGTTCCACTTGAGGTACTAATTCTTTCCATATGTCTAATAGGCACTTATTTTCCTCTTTCCTGTTTCCTCTTTACTAGTTGATGTTAAGTAACTTGATTAGACTGTTGGAGCTGAGCATGAAACACTCGGACACATAATAAAATTTAATACTATAAAAAAAAGGATGAAGAAAGAAGTATGTCACCACATTAACCTGTAAGCATTAGGTCCTGTTGGAGAAACAATTTTATGCATAAGCTTCATCTGAGGCTTTTTCTTCTAGTTTATATACAACCCTAAATTTGGAGTTGTATAAATGCAACTTTTAGCAAAATAATGCCCATTCCTGATCCAAGGCACAGACTAGATTAGTGGAGTACTATGTTTCCAGGAAACAAAGAAACATGAATGTAAGTTCTCCTAGAAATTTATCATTACTAAGAATCCTGTTTCTTCTGTCCACTAGGAGTGCTTTAGACTAGTGGTGAGGGCCTTTAGTATTACGGAAAATCTCTCTGAGGTCCCAGGTGCATAATCTATTGGGTGCGATCAAGGGGACCCTGTACAGATAGAGTGTGAAACTCTGGCTTGAAATGGGGTTCCTACTAGTGGACGGTGGGTTATGCCCTCCCCTAGATTAGTTAGTGTACAGGCCACATACTGGTGTGCCAAAAAAATTTAGGAGTGGTTTAGAAGTTTTTCTCTTTTAATATATTACTTTTATCCTTCTCCATGTTGATAAAAATTATATGATTTATATACGTTTTCTGGCCTTATTTGTTGGACAGGTTCTAAGAACAGTTCAAGCCCTGGGTGTTCACAGTCTCTCTGAAGGTGATCGAAGAAAATATGCCCCTCCAGCTGGTTCAGGTTTCATATCAGGATTTCCTTCTATTTCTAGGAGATCGTCTATGGACAATAATTTTCCCAATCAGTCTGTTCCATTTGGCCCAAGGTCATATCTTTCTTTACAAGCGAGAGTTGTTGAGGATTATACAATGTCCCAAATCATTTCAAAATCTGTGACGGATGGTGGATCCTTAGATATGCTGATAGTGGTGACAGGGGCTAGTCATGTCACATATGGTTCAAGAGGGACTGGGTTACCAGCAAGAATTTCAAGGAATATGCCAAAGAAAAACCAAGTAGTTGTATTACTTGACCCTGAAAGGCAACACATACGAAGGGAGGGTGAAGTTCCTGTTGCAGATTTCTTGTGGTATTCTGAAGCCAGACCTTGCAGTAGGAATTGCTTTGATCGTGCTGAAATTGCTAGAGTAATGAATGCAGCTGGAAGAAAGAGAGATGCCTTACCCAAGGTTAATTTTTCAGGCAGCTGCTTTCAATATATTCTAATGTTGAGACAAATTTTGAGACAATTTTTTTACTTGTCAGGACCTTCAGAATGGAATCGATCTTGGTCTGGTATCTCCAGAAGTGCTTCAGAACTTTTTTGATCTGGAGCAATATCCTATTATTTCAGAATTGACTAATCGTTTCCAGGTACATGACTGTACTTGGTCTTTTGTTATCCTAACTTTCTAAATTTAGTTACATTTGTGAAGGATATATGTAGCTGGAAAGTACATATGTTTGACTATGTTATATTAATGCACAGGGTTTCAGGGAGAGATTATTGGCAGATCCACAATTTCTTAATAGATTAGCCATAGAAGAAGCCATCTCAATTACAACCACCCTCCTGGCACAGTACGAGAGGCGCAAGGAAAATTTCTTTGAAGAGCTTGATTATGTCGCTACAGATACCCTGAGGGGAGTAGTAGTTGATTTCTTCACAGTGTGGCTTCCAGCCCCCACACTGTCATTCCTCTCTAATGTTGACAGCGTAAATGCACCCGGGAGCATGGAAGCATTAAAAGGTCTTCTAGGGTCCATCCCAGATAATGCATTTCAGAAAAATCTTGCAGGAAAGGACTGGGACTTAAATCACAGAATTGCATCAGTACTTGTTGGTGGTTTAAAACTGGCTGGTGTTGGATTTGTTTCAAGTATTGGTGCAGTAGCATCCTCCAATGTATTGTATGCCATACGGAAGCTTCTTAATCCAAACCTTGCTACCAAGCAACTGAATAAACGATCACCCATACTAAAAACAGCACTCGTGTATGGATCCTTTCTTGGGACATCAGCTAATCTACGTTATCAGGTTAGAAGCATTTTCTACCTGATAGTTGAACTCGCAAGATTATTTTATACTTGCAGTTGAACTTTGTCTCTCTTAACAGTTTCTTTTTCTTTTTTTAATTGAAATGAACACGTGAAATTTATTTTGGTGTGAATATGACAATTGTGATTGACGTACTACTTTGTAACGCTATTCTCTTGCTCATCTGTATATCTTTTAGATCCTACATTTTTTCACTGATTCCACACCTTCATCTAAACAGTTTTTGGGTATAATTCATGAGCCATTATTTTCATTAATCAACTTCAGCTTTATGTTTTACCCCCAAATGAAAAGAATTGGGAAGCGTAGACTTATTTTTGCCTTGGGACAGTAAATCTGACCTATGCATGAAGTCGATCTTAATCATTGGACATTTTTGCTTTGGGACAGAAAATCTGGCCTCATGCATGAAGTCGATCTTAATCATTGGACATTGATGCATGAAAAATATTCAGAACAGAAGTAAATTAAAGGAGTTAATGTATGTATGAGTCGGATAGAATTTTATCTCTTCCACTGTGCAGTGTGCATCATCTGTTAAAATTTCATATTTGAGTGTATATTGAAACTAATGTTACGTTATATATTTTTGTCTTTCAGGTTATTGCAGGAATAGTGGAACATAGGATTTCAGACCTGCTGTCCGACCAAACATTACTTGTAAATATGATATCTTTCGTGGCTCGAACGATCAACTCCTACTGGGGAACTCAGGTCAGTAGTAACGACATTTCCATTTATTTAAATTTTACTTTCTTTTAATTCACCATGCATCATCTCAAATGTAGGGGCATTATTGTACAGGGTGGGTAGATTTGAAGGTAAAAAAAAGGGGAGTGGTCAAAATAAAGGAGATGAGGTTCTTGAGAACTAACTCTCCCTTGATTTCTAATGTAGTGCCTATTTTTTTGAAAAATCACCGTATCTAAAAGCTCAAACTATTCGATAAACTGGATATCCTTAGAATATTCTCTCTTGGAAGGTTGAATGTTTTAGGAGGCTATACAAAAATTTTACAACCCAAGAATTTAACCACCCATGACCTTTGCTGGGCTCTATAACATTTGATCTCCAACAGTGAGCATACATGTTGAAGTATTTCTCTCATCTGATGATCTTTTTTAAAATTTTCAGCAATGGGTTGATCTGGCACGGTATACGGGACTCCAAACTCGTAAGAGTGAAGAAGTTCACCGTGAGGCTCCCGATTCTTCAAACCCTGCTGCATTAGAATGCAACGTCATAGAAGATACCAACACTGAAGAACAGAACGAACAATAGATGGTAGTAGTGTCATTTTCTGTACCTTAGTATTATTTGGCTTCCTTTTTTCTTCTACAAAATTTTGTGCCAACAAAAAATTGGCAGTAAATTACATCTACAGAAGGTCAGATAGATCCTCAATAATAGGGAAATGTCAGCACAACACATAGGACTAAAATTATAGATTGTGTAACTTTTCAATAATCATTCTTTTCACTTGTACATTTTTTCTTGGTTATTTTCAGACATTTAGATGTGTAAATATCTCGTTTACATTGTCATATTACTCTCTTGTAAGTTTGTAGTATCATCAGTAATTACATTCACTTATAAGATGCGTTATATGCAATAAATATCAAAATCCATCAACTAATTAGAAATTAAAGTTCAAATCAAGTTAGTAGGTGAAGTATATTTCACAACACATCTTATATTATTACATAATTAAACATAAGAATTTTGCCTTTATAATAATTTTAACCACACATAAATAAATTACAAACAAGAATCGTGGATTCATCAATCCATAAGAAATCCACCTTCATGGTGATGAATAATGAAGTCAGTTGGAGATAATATGACAGAAAACATGTTCACGAGGCCTAATTTGATTCAGCTTACATCCATCTCCTCGTTCTCCTTCTTTGCCAACTTCTGCTTGATTGTCTCCAATGCAAGTTCTAAATTCTCTACCTGTTGTTTAGCGAATCTATTATGGATGAACAACCCGCTGTATAGATCAAAACTATCTCTGGACGAGCTCTCCTTCTGCACACAGTTGCTTATTCGTAAGAGAGACGAAGGACAGAAAATGAAGTAGCTTTAGATGAACAAGAATGAAAGGCAATGGGGATATTCATCCTCATCCTTCTTTCAATAAAAAAAGAAATGTAGATTTAGAGAAATGCAATATTACCACTTGAACAAGCTTCTGAAATCCCTTTGTGTCTATGGGAGTTGGTTCGAGCTCCATTTCTGCCAAGACCCTGTCCATGAAGAAGGCATATCGTGAACCCTATGGTACAGAAATTGCACTAGATTTGAGAGATTCGCTCATAGTAAGACTTTCTTGATGACATGAACATAATCTTGGACTAATTGTAATAGTACATCATAATGGATACACTTCCAATACATATCCACTTCAATCAAAAAGATTAAGTTGGCCCCTAGTCTTGTCTGGTTGGATGGCATCTACACCCATAATATCCACCCTTTATTAGAACACACTCATGCTAACTACACCTAACATACGTGTAGCGTGTAACTGAACCGCCTAAAAGACTGACTATAGGCTAACAGGGATTGAGCCTCAATAATTGATGAGTTTAGATAATACCTGCCAATAGTATGAGTGATGAATTGACTTCTTGCGGATAATCTGTCGTGCTCTTCACAACTCATTTCCAGCATTTTGCACCCCTATGCAGTTAGAAAATATTTGATCACAACACTTGGAAAATCAGTTTAATACGTTAAAATGCAGGGATAAAATATTTCAAATCTTTACTCTGTACCATTTATGGCTTCGAAGGTGTCACATCTCAACATATCATGGTTTACACCATACAACATTACATGTCTTAAAGCAATATGTTTGTAGATTGTTGCTATTCTTGATAGTTCAATGTTAGTTTCTTCTCTGTGGATTGAAGGACGAAACGAATAAACTAAAATCAAAAGCGCAAAATTCAAATAGGACATGTAAGAACCCTATGATCTAACATTAGAACATCAAATCCATTGACAAATCCCTCCAACCAATATCAACAAAAAAAAATGCAACTTATTCCTACCTCAGTTGCAAAGATTTGCAAGAAACTTGAGCAAATATCTTCATTTGTTATTCTCACCCTCTCATACATGAAGCTAAGATCCTTCCATCCACCCCTCCCACTTTCTGGCCCAAACATTGGATGTGTACACAACACATCTGAATCATGAGGCAATTCCTTTTTTGGAGAACAATAATAATAAATAATTTGCAATTGATGAGCATGTGAGAAGAACAGTATTAGAAGTGATGAATAATTATCATACTCGAAGCAAAAGATCTCTAGGGTATTCTTTCACAGATAGAACATCAACAAACAACGTTGGCTGCTTCAAGCAATTCAATGACAGTGACTTGATCACTTGTGACAGAGAGAGGATTGAAGTGCACAGCAGTATAACATCATTCTTGAATTCAAGAAATGCATTTGTATCTCTGTTTAATTCATTTGCAAGTCCATTTAAACATACACAGATATATGATCTGGTGCTGATGTTGAATTGCTGAGGGGTTTGAGTTTACCTGAAAAACGAGATGCCCAACTGAGAACAGAGGTCTGTATAATCTGATCTTGAGGTTGCTGTAATGGAGTGTCCTTGTCTAATCATGGTTTTCACCAAAAATTGTGCAAATGGGCCGAACCCTATTATCCCTATTTTCAGAGATTTCTTTGGAGACGACGACGACGACATTGGGGTAGGTGGGTGGGTGGTAGCTGGTTGTAGATTCAATCAAAAATGCCCACTGTCACAGGAAAAGAACCACTAATGCCCACTTGCTGAGTAAAATATCAGAAATACCCATTTTTAAACACCTTTTACCAAAGTACCCCTCATTAATATTTGTGGGGCCCAATCAAAAATGCAAAAAGCAACTGCTCCCTCATTCTTTCTTCATCCCTCTCATCTGCTCGGGCTTTGGAAATTGATGCTGTAAACATTCAAATTTCCGAATAATTGTTAACTGTGATTATCCAAATAGATATGTATCACGTTTATCCGAATTGTTATTAAAATTGTTTATCCGAATTATTATTTGTATTATGTATCCCAATTATTCTTTATTTGAATGGTTATGTAATGGTTGTTTAATTATTAATTTGCGTGAATACAGTTTCATAATTGAGAGAATTATATCTTTAGTTAATTTTATATAATTGTATGAATATTTTATGTTAATTATACTGTGCACTCGGGTACAACAGGATACGGTGCATCATTCACTTTAAAAAACATGAGTATACAATTATGAATAAAAACATGCTCCTATATAATTATAAAAAAAAATGTATACAAATTATTTGTTAGTTTTTTAAATAAAAAATTGAGTGTAAAAAATTTATAACTATTAAAAAATATGTATACATTATTGAATGAAGTAAAAAGTTATACACATATGGATGCTAGTTTTTTTTAATGAAAAACTGTATGTGAAAAAAATATACAATTATTAAGAAACATGTATATAAAATAAAATAAAAAGTTATACACATATGGATGCACCCAATATCAACTCATATTTTATAGTTGGGGATATTAAAAAAATAGAACTCATAATATAATATAAAATTAAAATAATAATAATAAATAAATTGTTAATTCGAAAATTTTCTAAAAGAATTATAAAAACTATACGTTAATTAATTATAGGCAAAAGCTTATGCGCACTCGGGCGCACAGACCACATTCCATGCGCCTTTAGAATTTTATGTATTTAATTGTATACTCTTTTAGTATACAAATGTGTAACCTTTATTTTCTAAAGAAAAATAAAAAATATTAATAAAAGTGTATACTCTTTACAACAAAATGATATACCCTTATTAATTTAAGTGTATACCCTTTAGAAAAAAACAATACTCCACCCTTACCCATAATACTAAATTTTAAAGGCGCACGGTGTGCTCCGGGCACAAGAGCCTCACTCATTATTATATACATATATTTAAACATATTTCGATTTTAGTAATATACATAATTTAGTAAATTTTAATTAGTATATATTGTAATCATAAAAGATTTGTTCATAGATAGTTAATAATTACATTTTAAATAATTGAATAAATTTATAATAAAAAATTAAAATAAAATTTTGCAACTTATGCGCTGCGAAATCCCGGCATTAATTTAAGCTTAATGATGAGAGTTAAATAATACATACAAATATGTAGAAGATACTAAAAGTCAGAAAGTACGCATTATTTAAAATCTCAATCCTACTTTTTATATATATATATATATATATATAAAATCTTTAATATCTTTATAATAATATTGAAGAGTTTTTGAAATGATGATGTGACTCAAAAGCTTGTAATGTGTCGTTCACATAATTTTTTGATTATATTTTTATATTTTTATATTTTTATTTTCTCTTTTTGTCTCAATTCTCTCTTTTTATCCCACCATCTCCATTATATTTTGATTAATTATGATTAATGATTAATAGATTTGACTTTTCATGTATAGTTTTTACTAATTAATATAATTGGTAAAAACTCCTGCGCCCCTGGGGCACGGAGTGATACTCAGTGTCCCCGTGTGAACACAACCCTTCCCTCTCCCATTCTATTTAAACCTATGTATTGCTATGTGTTTAAATTATAAAAGGGCACAGATCGAAATCCGTGTGCCCGGGCGCACATGAGACTCACTCAATATAATTTGACTTTGTGTGTTATTCTGAGGTGCATCCATATACTTGGGGATAATATGGTACAAGTTAAGGTATAATGGAAAGTTATTTTTTAAATTATTTTATTTAATTATGTGCTGAGATTTAAATAAAAATCTTATCGTTGAGATTATTCAGGTTATACTCTTAATTTGTATGTAAATCCGATTTACACAAATATTTGTGAAATTTTAAATTTTAATAATGTGTCGTCACCTGAATTATTTTTAATTTTAATAATTACTAATTAATATTTAGTGATAAATACATAAATTTTCATATAAATTTTCTTTAAGATTGGAATATTTATATGATTAGATTAGATCAAATAAAAATCAAATCAAATCTTATTTAGAAACATAAAAAATAAAAAAATAATTTATAAAAAGACTCTTTATTCATTTATTCACATAAATTATTCATCAATATTTTAATTTTTGATTTGTTTACATTATTTATTTTTT
This sequence comes from Pogostemon cablin, assembly GCA_023678885.1. Lineage (NCBI taxonomy): Eukaryota > Viridiplantae > Streptophyta > Magnoliopsida > Lamiales > Lamiaceae > Pogostemon > Pogostemon cablin. The sequence goes on along the minus strand of CM042998.1, from coordinate 16,989,018 downwards.
CGATAGATAGTTAATATTATAATTTTTTAATTATTTTTTTAAAAATTTCTTTCTTTTTTCTTTATTTCATCGAATTGATTTTTATTGACTTTATTTTTTTATTTTTTATTAATAAACTTTATTATAATTTTTTTCTTCAATGATTAAATTAACATATTTTAATTTTTTTTATTAATTTAATTCTGAAACAACAATCATAACAAAATTTGAAAAACCAATTCAATAATAAAAAAAAAACTTAGTAAATCAATTTAACAACGAAATTAAGCTTTTACCAACGATATTAAATTCACATTTGAGCGTATATAAATTGAATTTTACTATTCAATCTAAACTTATACTCCCTCCGTCCCGCGTTAACGTTGACGTTTGCTTTTTGCACGGAGATTAAGAGATATAATATTTTAATGTAGAGTGAGTTGAGAGAAATAATATTTAATGTAATAAGTAATTATTTTGTGTGGGCCCAACTTGATAAAAAATAAAATATAAACCTTAATTTGGGACAACTCAAAATGGAAAGCGTAAATCTTAACGCGGGACGGAGAGCGTAAACCTTAACGCGGGACGGTGAGAGTATATATTAGATTATAATTGAATAAATAGTTATATTAGACTTAAATTATATTTTTTAAAATTGTAGCTTTATAACCTGTGTGATACACTATTTTTTATAAATATTTTTTAATTAATTACTTAATTAAAATTCATTAATAAAAAAACAAAATATATAATTTAAAAAATAAAATATTAAATAAAAAAATAATTATAAATAAATAAGGAAAATATTAAAAAAAAATTAAATATAAAAAAAATTTGAGTAAATTTACCACTTTAGAGCTGTTCTCAAGACGGCAAAAAGATTTTGCTTATGCTTAATATATATATATTTTTTACATTTAAAAAAGTTATATAGTAATGTGTTAAATAATCACTATCAATTTTGTAAAAATTCATAATATTTTTAAATGAAAATTGCTTACTTAAAGTTTCACAGTCTAATATTTTTTATTAAATTAAGATGAAAATTAATGTGGAAAAAACATTGTTGAATTATTATGTTATTTATGGTTTGTATATTTTAATATTTCAAATCAAAACAATAATAAATATATTATTACACAACACCAACGGAAACGAGATCCTCTATATCATATAAAGAAATTAATAACGAAAGTCCTGTATTCCATCACGCATTGAGGACGAGATATTGCAACAAAAGAAAAAACAGAGTGATAAAATATAAAAGAATTTCAAGAAACATTAAACACAAGAAATTAAATCTTATGTTACGAGGATTAAGAGATCCACGTTTGTTAACAGATCAAACTAAGGACATATACTACAATTAGAGAAACATATTGTATTAGTAGGTCCATGTGATCAGGCTTTGTTTTCTTCTCTACTTGTGGTAGAGTCTGCATTGGAGTCGGCCAGGGGAGATTTTCCAAGCTGACACCAGCAGCAGCAGCAAGATGCTCACTAATGATGGCGTAGAAGACAATCTGCCTGCGGAGGACTTCTATCTGCTCATCCGTCATCATCATCCTGCCACCGCCCTGCTTTTTTCTCTACATAATGGAATTCTTGGTACAAAACACTGAAAACAAATCAATTTATATTTAGCGACAAAGAAGATTCATGTCCCAGGGCAATTGGAATCCCAAATTGTCATATCAATATCCCAAATTGTGAAATCAATGATTTAAGAATTTCACTTAATATATAGAAAAATCAGTATCCCAAATTGTGATTGAGAAATGTAATAATTTCTTAATATATGTAAGTTAAGTTATTGTGAAATTGTACTATATGAATTCAAAATTTTAATGGGTTAGGAGGATATATTATTTTTTTTCAAAAACATTTTGTCATCGCGAACAATTTAATTAATTTTTCTTATTTTCATTGAAAACTTTTACTATATTAGTACTTCAAAATAAATAATCATTTTCTTTAGAATATATTAAACTTTGAACATTATTTAATTTTTATAAAACTTGAATACACTACTTCTTTACTTGATAGTGATACTCTCTTGTGAAGCGGATTGTGAGACAGATCGATTTATCTCACAACATGTCTCACATAATAGCTATCTTACAACAGACTTTGCCAAATTGTAATGATGATATATAAGAATGAAAAATGAAACTGCTATCTAACCCATATTTTATTTCAATATATACACACAAAAATTAAATACTATTAAATTATAATAACAAAATTAACTTTAAATGTAAATTGCAATTATTGTCTTGAAATTAACAAATTTGTATTGATTGATTGAAATTAGCTGTTAGCCATTAGCTCACATTAAAAATTAAATGCTATTAAATTATAATAAAAATAACTTTAAATTTAAATTGACTTGAAATTAACAAATTTGTATTGATTGATTGAAATTCACATTAAAAATTAAATGCTATTAAATTATAATAAAATTAACTTTAAATTTAAATTGACTTGAAATTAACAAATTTGTATTGATTGATTGAAATTCACATTAAAAATTAAATGCTATTAAATTATAATAAAATTAACTTTAAATTTAAATTGCAATTATTAACTTGAAATTATCAAATTTGTATTGGTTGATTGAAATCAGCTGTTGGCCATTAGCTCACATTAATTGAAATTATTAGAGAAAAGAAACTTAAGTTGTGCAAGTAAAAAAAAAAGTTTACTTAAAAAAATAAAAAATTCAATTTAATGTAAAAATTACATGTTTTATATATTAGCATTTAAGATAATTTTAATTCAAATGAGATTACTTTGATTTTTGTAAAAAGTACTATAAAATAAAAATAATTAACATATTCTCTTTATATATATTTAATTGAAAAAATTAAACATTAAACATGACATATTTATTTACGCTCCTATGATTTTTTCTACGTTAACTATTTAAACTTTCTAAATTTTTTACTAAACATTGTTTATAATAATAATTTATGATTTTTAAATTAAATTTGAATGAATAAATTCATTTATCCATAAATGTTGACACCGATCAATGTATTTATTTTATGATGATTTGATTAATCATGAGTGAATAATCAACTGTGAATTTTAAAGTATTTATTACTATATTGTATTTAATTGTTTTCTACAAATTTCATTGGATTTTTGTGTATATATAGAATTGATTTTTTTTCTAAAGTTAATCATGAAAAAGAAAAAAAGATGTTGGAGAATGGAAAAAGAGATGATGATTTTTAGAGTATGCTTCTTAAATGTCAAAAGCAATTAGATAAAGGGTTAAAGCTCTCTACTTTGCAAACTAAAAAATCACTTATATTTTGCATACTTAGACCATAATTGTTCTCTCCACGCATCTGATAAGAGGATTATAAGAATAAAATGTTTTTTTTTCTTTTATACTATATACAAAGTTTCATTTTATTAATTTGTTTTTATTAATTTCTCTAAAAAAATTTAATTTATTTTAATAATGTTATTTTAATTTTATTTATTTTTATTTTCTTTAACATTATTATGATTTTTCTTGAGCTTTCAAATTTACCTTTTTTTAAAATTATTTTGTTAAAATCATCAAAAGAAAAATTAATTTGTTCATCGTATGGAAAGTATAACTTTTTTCTTCATAATATGTAAATTCTTTTCTAAATTATTTGTATATTAATATATATATATATATATATATATATATATATATATATATATATATATATATTAATTTTCTTCATTTTGTTTCTGTCGATTAATTATATATTTTAATTTTTTTTTCATTATGTTATTTTTAATTTCTTTTTTGTTTTTTAATATCTTTTTTTCAATTTCTTTTTATTTATACATATAAGTTTCATTATAATATTTTTTAAAATAAATTATATTTTTTAATATTATAATTCTATGCCCGGTAATACGCTGGATTTATGCTAGTATATATATACGAGTACGGATTCCCTCGTAATACGCGTATGAATTATTATAATCATTCAAAATATATAATTACAGTTGATATTTAATTTATAGATATACATGATTTAAAAATATACATGAATAAAAATAATAGTAATATATTTTTATTGATTGACATATAATTAAATGTGGTATTTAATTTATAGATATACATGAACAATATAATAATAAATAAATAAAAGTAAAAGATTATATATTTGAAATTAAAATAAAATCTAAGAGAATATTATGATTTCCAACTGTAAGTAAGTGTTTGTGACCTGTATCGATGGTTTTTAAAACCCTAGGCACAGGCTGCGAAATCACGACATTAATTTAAGCTTAATGATGACAGTGAAAATTCACGTAATTTAAGCTCTAATTTAGGTTAATTGTAATAAAATATACAATATTTTTCACTTTTTTTTAATTTAATCACGAACTTTTTTTTATCAAAAAAATACATGATCTTTTCCTCTTCTCTCCATTTAATCACGAACTTTCCTTTTATCAATTAAATATACAACTTTATTATAATTTTCTCAAATTTATCATAAACTTTATTTTATTTATTAAACATGTGATCTTTTATGTTTTACAATTTAATTTAATTAAAATTCTTCTATTAATAAAAATCAATATAAAATAAATACTTAAAATATAATGCAAAAATCACATATTAAATATAAAACAAATTATAAAAAAATAGTAAAAGTTCATATAATATTATACCTCAAATTTATAATTAATTATCTTTTAAGATAATTCAAAAATAAAAAAATTCATAAATACTGACCTATATATTGAAAACATTCTTTTTTTTAAATTTTCAATTCTTTAATTATCTAGAAAGCTAATTAAATTAATTTTAAATCGAGTTAGTATACTATTTTATGTATATTTTTATGAAATTTTTAATATTTAATATGCAATTTGTACATTTATTCAAATATTTAATGTGTATAGAATTTTAATTAAATTGTAAAAACTAAAATATTACATATTTAATAAAAGAAAAAGGCCGTGATAAAATTGAGAAAATAAAATAAGATTGTGTATTTAATTGATAAAAAGAAAGTTTATGATTAAATTGAGGGAAGAGAAAAAGATAATGTATTATTTTGATAAAAAAAATTATTCGTGATTAAATTGAAAAAAGAGAGAAATGTCATATATTTTATTGCAATTAACCCCTCTAATTTTTTAGATAATTATGTATGGTTTTGTCTTAAATCGAGATGAATTTAGATGCGTAGTGAAAAGTCAAGAATTAGGTGCTACTGAGGTCATTTTAGCTTATTCAGAATCGGAAGGGGAAAATTTCGAGATGCCATTCGACCAAGGAGGAGCCCGTTCGACCAAGACCTCTTGATCAAAGTGGTTGAACGGGATGCTACGGGACTGTAAGTCCATATAGAGTTAGTTCGAGGTCCGTTCGACCAAGGGAGAGGTTGTTCGACCAAGCCAATGTGGTCGAATGGACGTGTGGGATGTCCGGATTCGTACACTTTTACACCTCTAGGTATTATTTTACATTAGAAGTGTTATCACTTTTTATTAAACTTACAATTTTTTCATAAAATTTTAATTAAACAATTACCACTTTTTCTTTATCATGTAACACTTTTATATTAAATGTTATCACTTTTTATTATTCCAGTGAATTATTCGTGAAATAATCCACTGATTAGAAATCACTTCTTATTAAAAATGTTATTATTATTATTTTTTTTTATTTAAGTAACTTGTTCGCTGACATACACTTTCTTAATTATTATTACCTTTTATTAAAGATGATCACTTTTTTTTAAATGCTATCAGTTTTCATATATATTATAAATTTTTCATAAAATAGTTAACTATATCGTTATCACTTTTCATCAATTGGATATCATATTTATAAATTTATAATATTTAAATTAAAAAATAAATTAAATAAATAACAGAATTTAAATTTTTAAAATTTTAAATAATAAAAAGAATATAACTTGGGCTTATAATTTGTCATAGTGCTCACCGGGATTTCCGCTGAAGGAGCGAAAAAAGTAAGTGGAACAGAGCATAGGCTTTTAATTTCATTGGATGAGTCAGACTCGGGCTTTTAATTTGTTGAGCCTAGTGATTATTGTGAAAATTTAGTAGATTTTAGAGTCGTGTTTGTGTGATTTTTTCGTGTTTTTATTTTATTTTTAGAATTTTATTATTTATTTTTATTGATTTTTATTTTTGGAGTAAAGTGTGTGAATCATTCTAATTTCCATGTAGGAATGAGGTATATTTAAGCAAAAACTTCTAATTTCCATGTAGGAATGAGGTATATTTAAGCAAAAACTAGAAAAGGAGGAGACGGAAATTAAATTGGGACGAATAAGAGAAAAAAAAGGTTTGCAGTTGAAAAGACAACAAATTTTGAAGAGAGCTACGACAACATCTTTTCTGAGTGTAGAGAAATGATGGAATAGACAACGGCTGAAAGCATTGTCTATTAAGGCCTTGAAGTGTTGTCGTATTTGTGAAATAGAGTTTAAATCCTCGGTCGAATTTTTGGGCCCAACAGGGGGCTGATCCGCTACTACACACGCGCATTGGCTGGGCTGTAAGGCCTCCCTTAATTAAAATTGGGGGGGGGGGGTGATCCGCTACTTCGCGTGCGCACCCTTAATTAAAATTAAGGGTTGCGGAGGTGGGATTCGAACCCGAGACCTCCCGCATGGAGGCACTGCACGCTACCGCTAGGCTGCAAGCAGTTTTTGTTATTAAACTGTACGGAAAGGTTTATATACCACTTTGAGCCTGGTTCGAAATTAACGATGTCAATGGCCGGGGCGGGCAGGGTAGTTGAGTTCCCAGGCCCAGACCTATTCTTTTATCGCGGGTCCGGGCTGCCCCGTGACTCATACGGGGCGGGACGGGTCCGCCCTATTTTTGACCCATTTTGATTTTTTATTTTATTTTAAATATTTATATCTATTATAAATAATGTGTAATATATATTATTTCATTTAATTAATAATTATATAAATAGAAATATCATGTATTTTCTATTTAATTAATCAATTAAGCAAATATATCTTATAAATAATAAATATAATAAAAAATATAAATAAAATATACATGTTATACACACAATATGTTATATAATATAAATATTAAATGAGTCTAAACGGGTCCAAACGAGCATCACTACTACTCAAACCTGCCCCATTCTTGATATGGGTCAGGTCGGGTCCGCCCCAAATTCACGGGCCAAGACGGGTCCGGGCGAGCCGGACTATTTTTGACATCCCTATTCGAAATTAAATAAAAATAGCGTGTTAGGCATGATTCGAACCATGGATCGCCGCCTTCCATGAGAGCTTTAAGGCCATGCCACTGAACCCGATTGATGAAGAACCGATCAAATATGTGATTTATTCAATTTTCCTGGATTCGATTTTTAAGCCCAAAAAGCCCATTTCTTCATTTAGGCCCATTTTATCCACTCAAGCCCTTTACCCAATTTTTACCCTAATCCTCCAACATATAAATTGCCTCATTCTTATTTTTTGGGGGGAACTCCCATTCCATTTCCCAATTTTTGGTGGCCACACCAATCTCACCCACACTCCTTTCCATCCATCTTTCATTCCATCCACCCATTCCACTTAGTTTCTATTTTCCATCCACCAATCCACTAATCTAAGAAGGGAAGAACATCAAGGAGTGAAGATTGGAGCATGTTGAAGGACGATAACGCCAACTTAAAAAGGGAAGTCCATCAACCTTTGATTTGTTATTTTCTTTATTATTTAGCTCAAATGGAGCAAGCCATGGATTGTATTGTTTTTATAATGAATTGTAGTGGCTAGTCCTCATGTGAGGCTATCCACATGATGGATTGAGACTATTCTAAATATGTATGAATTTTAATGGTTTAATTGAATTGATTTTGGAATTTATCTCATGATCTATGATTACTTGATTCATGTTATGAATTGTGTGGTTAAATTCTCTATTCATAGTGTTAGGATGACCATTCCAATATTATGTCTAGGGTTTTAATTGAATCATTTTATTATATAATCATGTATGTTAGTTTAGGAAGAGGTAACCCATACCCTTCTTGTGCTTGAGACATTCATGAAATAACACTTAGTTAATGGATCTAAGTAGGTTATTAATTGAGTGAGAAGAACCAATCTTATAATCATAGTACCCTTGAGGGAATTGAGAGTAAGGGACAATCTTTTGTGCTTAAAACTTGTAATGAGTTGAGAATCTAATTACCTTGGCCATAGGGATTATGGGAACATATGTGATTGCTTCTATTTCATTTTCAATGATGCTTGCCATTAGAAATTTGCATGTTTAGGTGATGTCTAGATCTTGATTGTGGTTAAACCTTGTATACTTCTTAGATTGCTCACCATCACCCATCATCCATCTCATTTGTACATTTTTTTTATCTTTAATTGCTTTCTTAGTTGATAGTTTATAGTGTAATTAAACCCCCTCCTTTTATTGATTAGTCCTTCTAGAGTGAAACATCTTTCGAATACGGATACATCACTTTCTCCTTTGGGTTCGATATTATAAATTTTGCATTTGGTCAACACACAACGATAGAGTACGCTTACTCTTATCAATTTGTACCAAAATTGAGACTAAGTTCATGGCGCCGATGCCGGGGAGAAAGGCTTCGGTGTAACGTGTTTGAATTTGTTACCTCTACTCAGGATTTTTTTTTTAAATTTTTGCATCTATATTTGCTTTGAAAAATCTTGTTCTAAATTGTTATTCTTTATAGGTACACCAACCTTGATAGAAGAGAAGAAGGAGCAACCAAAAATAGCAAGTGAAGGAGATTGTAGTAAATCTTGAGAAGAAGAGCATAAAAATGGATCAATGCTACAACAATGAAGTATATGAGGGATGACAAGGTGTTTACAATGTAAATACATTCCAACCATATCAAGCAAACACTTATTCCGTACCAAATTCTTACAATCATGTTCCGACGGTTACTCCTCTATCCGAGAATAGAGCCTTGATGGAGTTGTATCAGAGATATGCTATTGGAAGTGATATAAGACAAAGTTTTCAACCAAGTCTTCCAAATTATAGGGCTCAATATCTTCAAAGTATGTTAACTTCGTATCCTACGGTGCTACAAAAGTGGATTATGCCAAGTTCTCAAGTTGAGAATATTTCTTATATTGAAGGGAGTAATTTTCAAAATGTTGATCAAGGGAATTATCTCCAAGAACAAAAATGGCATCCACAGAGTGAAGAGATAATGTCATCCATAGAAGATAGAATTGGGCAACTTTTGGATATGCTCAATGAGATCATTGAAGAAAGAAGAGAAATGAGAGAAGAAAGAAAGAGAGAGAAGAAAGAAAGAAAGAAAGAAAGAGCAAAAGGAAAATGAGAGGAGATTTGAGGCCCTAGAGTATCGAATGAATCAAATGATAAGTGAAAGAACACTCTTCAAGAAATGGACAAATTTTTAGATGATGAACAAGATGAGGAAAGAAAGGTTGAAGAAGGATTGAAGGAAGAAGAGTATTTGGTGGTAAAAGAATCAAGTGAGATGATTGAAGAGCCTATTGAGGCCAAAGAAAGAGAAGAAGATGAGCAAAGTCAAGAAGAAAATGAAAATGCGTTGAAGAGTGAAATGAGCATTTCTAAATCCTTAAACTCTTTAAGTTGCAATGAATTTCTTGATATTGTTTCAATTAACTTTGTTTTACCTATTGATTTCTCACAAATTCTTAGGGACAAGAGAGAGTTGGAGGAAAAATTGGAACTTTACATAGAAAGGAGAAATAAGTGGTGCTCGAGAATGACGAGGTTAATGGAATGTCATACTAGGAGAGTTGGTGATCTCAAGCCTTGCATGAAGGATGCCAACAAGGCCGTCACTAGCCACGCTTGCCTAATAGAGGAAGAAGCATGAAGATTAAAATATGGTGGCAAGGATGACCGATATCCGTGGCCGTTCCGATGAGTTTAAAAATCTCATTTGGGTTGAAGACGTTAAACTTAGCGCTAGATAGGAGACAACCCATCATTATCTTTATTCTTTCTTTTATTGCTTTCAATAAGGGTGATTGGTTTGATGTTGGTTTGTTGGGTTGATTTTTGTGTTTGTTGGTGTTTTGTGTAGGAAAAATATGATGTTCTTGTTGTGGATGTGGAGCATATTGGATTACGAGAAGAACTATGAGGGATGCTTCAAAGGGAGTACCTATTCTTTGACTCAAACTTAATTCTAGCCTTAGCTAAAAATTAGGTGGTCGATTTTTTTATGCTCTCATAATTCTCATATTATGAACATTTGCACCGGCGCACATAGTTTCCTTGTGTCTTATGTCTTGTGTTTTTGTATTTTTGTGATGTTCTTATTTTCTTGTGTTATTTGTTATTTACGTGTGTGTTGGTAATGTGAATATTGATTGTGAATAGGGAGTTGTTAGTGGAATTAGAATGTTAGATTTGGAAATGATAACAAGTGTCTTTTAAATTGTTCAATGAGCAAAAGGTGATGTATAAGTATACTTTGGTCCTAACAAAATGAACCGTGAGATTTTGAGCCTAATCATACATCCTAAATGGTTTCATTTGTTTGTGAGAGGACCGATCATATGTGTATGAACTAGAATTTTCTTGTTGACTCTTCTAAAGTGCTTGTTGGTGGACATTTGAGAAATAATAAGAGGCCATCCTTGATCTTATAACCTATGGCCATAAACACAAATTCCTTACCTTTCAACATTATCCATTACTAGCCAATTTGAGCCTTATTAGCCTTTATTCTTTGATGAGCACATCTCTAGCCAAAATACCACTTGAAGCTAAGAAAGAACTCTGTGTGAAGTTTGCCTGGAGAAAGTGAAGTTAAGTAATGTGAAACATAAGAAGTAAGAAAGGAAAGGCAAGAGAAAGTATTTCAAAAAGAAGGATGTGAGATGTAAAGCGAAAAAGAACATGGAATGCAAAAGAAAAAAAAATCAAGAAAGAACGAGAATCGTCATTGCTATACATTTATCATGAGAAAATTCTTGAAAAGAAAGAGTTTAAAAGAAGGAATTTATGATTGGAACATGGAAGAAGAATACTTAAAAAAAAGTGGCAAGAAAGAATGAGAAAAATTGTAATGGTGATCACGATAGGATCTCTCCACACTTTTAGTCACTTTAATCCTATAATTATCATTCCCTAACCAAAGAGCCTTCCATTAAATCCAAATATAATATCTCTTTGATCTTTCATGGACATTAATTGAGTTTCTAAGAGTGAGTCAATTTGCAAGCCTATGGTGAGTATGCTTTGATCGGTTGATGAAATTATGCACATCCCTCTAAAATAAAATAAGTGGAGTGATACACTATCCGTGAGGTTAGGACATTAAAGTATACTTGTGCAAGATCTTTTTATTATTGAACATTTTATATGCAACGTGTTTAAATTTCCTACTTCTAATGTTTTAATTTTATTGATGGTTCTTTGTTTATAGTTGATATTAACATTACTTTTGTTGTTCGACTCTAATATCTACGTAAATTTTTCTTTTCATTTTCGTTGCTTGGGAACAAGAAACACTCTAAGTTTGGGGGTGTGATTATCGTGAAAGGTAGGATTCAAACCCGAGACCTCCCGCATGGAGGCACACGCACGCTACCGCTAGGCTACAAGCGGTTTTTGTTATTAAACCGTATGAAAAGCTTTATAAACCGATTTGAGCCTGATTCGAAATTAAATAAAAATGGCGTGCTAGACGTGATTCGAACAAAGGACCGCCGCATTCCATGAGAGCTTTAAAGCCAGTCCCTAAACTGCCATGCCACTGAACCTGGTTGATGAAAGAACCGATCAAATATGTGATTTATTCAATTTTTCTGGATTCGATTTTTAAGCCCAAAAAGCCCATTTCTTCATTTAGGCCCATTTTCTCCACTCAAGCCCATTACCCAATTTTTACCCTAATCCTCCAACATATAAATAGCCTCATTCTCATTTTTTAGGGGAACTCCCATTCCATTTCCCAATTTTTGGAGGGCACACCAATCTCACCCACACTCCTCTCCATCCATCTTTCATTCCATCCACCCATTCCACTTAGTTTCTCTTTTCCATCCACCAATCCACCAATCTAAGAAGGGAAGAACATCAAGGAGTGAAGATTGGAGCACGTTGAAGGAAGATAAGACCAACTTAAAAAGAGAAGTCCATCAACCTTTGATTTGTTATTTTCTTCATTATTTAGCTCAAATAGAGCAAGCCATGGATTGTATTGTTTTTACAATGAATTGTAGTGGCTAGTCCTCATGTGAGGCTATCCACATGATGGATTGAGACTATTCTAAATATGTATGAATTTTAATGGTTTAATTGAATTGATTTTGGAATTTATCTCATGATCTATGATTACTTGATTCATGTTATGAATTGTGTAGTTAAATTCTCTATTCATAGTGTTAGGATGACTATTCCAATATTATGTCTAGAGTTTTAATTGAATCATTTTATTATATGATCATATATGTTAGTGTAGGAAGAGGTAAGTCATACCCTTCTTGTGCTTGAGACATTCATGAGATAACACTTAGTTAATGGATCTAAGTAGGTTATTAATTGAGTGAGAAGAATCAATCTTATAGTCGTAGTACCCTTGAGGGAATTGAGAGTAAGTGACAATCTTTTGTGCTTAAAACTTGTAATGAGTTGAGAACCTAATTGCCTTGGCCATAGGGATTAGGGGAACATATGTGATTGCTTCTATTTCATTTTCAATGATGTTTGCCATTAGAAATTTGCATGTTTAGGTGATGTCTAGATCTTGATTGTGGTTAAGCCTTGCATACTTCTTAGATTGCTCACCATCACCCATCATCCATCTCATTTGTACATTTTCTATCTTTAATTGCTTTCTTAGTTGATAATTTGTAGTGTAATTAAAACCCCCCATTTTATTGATTAGTCCTTTTAGAGTGAAACATCTTTCGAATACGGATACATCACTTTCTCATTTGGGTTTGATATTATAAATTTTACACTTGGTCACCACGTCTACACACAACGATAGAGTACGCTTACTCTTATCAATTTGTACCAAAATTGAGACTAAGTTCACCTAGTAACTCGGCCAAGTTGTACATTCGGGCTTATAATTTCACCAACTCAGAATTTTAAATTCTTTTCACTTCCATTCCGTATTTTAATTAATGGAGCAGAAAGTGGGCGCTGACAATGTATAGGGGGTATTATCGTCCTTTTGTACATAAAGTGGGCATATTTGATTATTCCAGATTAGCACACCGAATCTTCTGAGCAATTTTGGTGCATCATCTTCTCTGCCACACATTAACGTTAAGTGATTGACATTTCAGATGGGGAAATAAATCCAACCATTGTCCCTGAGATTTAAGGATTAGGGTATAGTTTCTTTTTCCTCCGTGTCGACCATCTAAACACAGAGATGATGTACCAAACGGCACGCAAAATTAGTTTTGGGCATCAGCTGCCATTTCCTCATTCGAACTTTCACAAGGGTTGTTAAAATTTTTGGATGGATTTCATATGGCCTTTAAATAGCAAAGTTAGGCTTTTAATTATTCGAAGATTGCAGGTTCTATTGTCAAATTCATAATTTTCTGTACAAAAATTACAATTTACACATTCATCCTTAATAAACATGATCTGTAAACAGAGTAGCAGGGGATGCATCATGTGCAGATTCATGACTAACCACAGTTGGTTTCATCATTCTATTCATCATCTTATCCCCCCTCAATCTCTGCTGCTGCACCACCAGCACTGAGGCGGTGCTACCGAAGTCCGTCGACGACAGAAGATCTCCGACCACCCCGAGCTCCGGGCACTCACTCCATGCCCCAAGCCCCATCAGTATCTGAGATGCCTGGTGGTTCCTCCCCACTATCAACAGATCAAAACAGTTCTCTAGAGCTCTCAGAGATGCAGCAAATCCCACCCCATCTTTCACCACCTGTTCTTGATATACAAAGTTCTGATTCTCTATGTTCTGCTGTCTCACTTCATCAATCAGCAGGTTGTCCTGTTTCCTGTCTCTGGCTGAATCGCAGCCGTATAACAGGAATCGGATGATGGTCAGAGTCACATTGTCGTGGCCCGCCATGCGGGCCCCGTAGCAAAGTGACTCTGCATCATCCGATCCGCCAATGTAGATCACAGCAACGCGGTATATAAACTGCGTGCTGAGGATCGTCACAGGACCCGTTAGGTTCCCTCTGTCGACGAGGATCCCAACGGAGCATGGCGCCGTCTCCATGACCTTGAGGTTCATGTGCTGCACGGCTTTGTTCACTCCTCCGATCGAGCCGTCAATCTCCCAGTGCTTGTGAAAGGGGAGTATGACTATGGTGGCACTCTGGTCTAAAGCCATTCGAGTTATGTCATCGTGCACTGCTTGTAGATGTGAAACGGCACTGAAGGATTGGATTGTGATGCATGTTGGGTTGCTGATCTCGTACTGTCGTAAGGCATTGATAATGTGGCTTGATCGCGAGTTGTTCGGCTGCAGCGATCGAGTCGACTGATGCGCGACGAGCATGTTGGTGATTCGCCCGACAACCTCCTCGAGTATGACTGCGATGACAGCAATAGGGCTGGTATCTGTAGCATTGGAAACGTCGAGGAGGTTAATGAATGAAGGTACATTGTCGTGGTTGTGGATGCAGAGCAGTATTCGAAGCTCGGAATCGCGCTTCGAATGCTGTATGGTTTTTCTCTTGAGAGGAACCAGACGTTGTGATGGATCATAGAGTAGTCTGATCATTGGAGTTATGATTGCTGTCACTCCAACCACTGATAGAACACTTAGAGCAAACTCTTGATCTGTTAGAACCTGTGTGTTACAAGCTAGTTAGAACTATGACAACTATAAAACTGATGTAGATGTTTGTCGTCTAAGTTTTTTAGAGGACAGAGCATCTAGATCGCATAAGTACACACATACCCCACCATCTCTCCATAGATTGTAAATGAGAAGCTCCCAAACACCTCTAGCATTGAGTATAAGTCCAATGACAACTGAGTCGTAGAAGTATATGTTCAAGAAACGGGAGGCGAACACAACCATGCAAATCTTGACGACACACGCAAATAGGGTCAGAAACGAAACGACCCAAAACGAGTGAAGATTGACCTTGAAGATGTTGGTTTTGATGCCACTTGTGGTGAGAAACGTCGGGTAGAGGAACTTCCCAATGGGCAAATCGAGCTTAGAGATCATCGGACCGCCCAAAGGCGGTCCGTCTGGCACCATGAACCCGAGCAATAATGGTCCTAGTGTAAAGTGTTGGCCTATAACCTCTGTAATAAAGCCAGTGATCAAAATACCAGCAAAACATAGCGTGACATAGCTATCTCCTAAAGGCTTTCCAGTAGGTATTTTCTTCACAATCTTTCTTATGATTGGCCCAACAATGTACACCATAGCAGCCATGAACACATAGGTGGATGAGAGTGACAAAAGTGATCTGGTAGTTTCATAATCTGACTGCCCTAAACTCACCAATGTAACAAACATAAGTATCCCCATTAAGTCACACAGCATAGCCGTTGACGTAGCTATGCGTCCCAAGTCGCTACTCGCCATCTTGAGCTCGATTAGAAGGCAAGACACGTTGGAGAAGGCGGTCAGACACTGAGCTACCGCAATGAAAGGTAGGCTACGCATGAGAGAGTCATCCATGACGACGTACTTGATCAAGATCATGGACATGATGAGGCTGAGAATCAAGGTCCCAACCATGGCCGTCATGCCAAGAACCATGGCCTGCTTCTCGGGTCGAACCATCATCCTCGTATCCGTCCTCACCCCGATTGCAAACAAGAAGAACATGATACCAAAAGTTGCAAGAGTCTCCAAAGTGACAATGCTCTTAGCAGGAAACAGAACACTTCCCATTAGTTCATTATGGCCTAATAAAGAAGGGCCAAACAGTATACCACCCTGCATGCAGTTTAATACACACCTACACAATGTAAGAATACATGAAAAAACAGAACACTGATGCATGCAATGAAATCGAGTAAATCAAACATTCGTACGAGGATTTGAGCGACGATGGACGATTGTCCAAGAGGCTGCAGGAAGATTTCGATAACCAAAGACGCGAAAGAGATGGATGCAAGTTGAAGGAGCATGAGGGGGAGAGAGTACTCTAATGGATTACGGTTCACCCACATTCCGAATGTTGCAACATTGTCTTTGTATTGACAAACAATACGTTTGTTTCCTTTGGCTGAATCTATTTGCATTGTATTAGTAGCCATTCTGATTAATTATTAATCAATCTATGGTTTTTTTTTTCCTTTTGATGATGTTCTATTGACTATGATATGAGAGGAATAATGGATCCATGTTAGGATGGAGAGAGAAAGAGGTTGAACACAATGTTGAGAGTTCCATTGCTTCTGTTTTTTCACACACAAAACACATATACTCACTCACTTTCTTTACACACACAATTGACCACAATGTGTGGTTTTCCTTAAATTTTGGGGGGACTGAGAATGGTTGTTGAGACCATACACACATGTAATTGCATATGCTACTTTGAAGCACTTTTAATTCCTTTCTTGATAGTATGATATGGGATTTTACTTTTAACTTGATAATTTTTTTTTATTTGTACATTTATGTAAAATAGATGATAAAAGGATGCATAATAAAAGAGAGTATGGAACCATAATTACACGTATACACATTAGATGAATTTTATAATTAATGGTTTTATCACATGCACATTAAGAAATCCATTGTTGATCAGTTTCTTATTACTATTTCTCTATGATTTATCTGTGTTTGAAATAGATGATCGGAAAATTTTATTTATAGATATATGAGGGTGGGATGAAAAATTATGGAATACTCCTTTTTTTTTTAATGCATAAATATGATTTAGTAAGAATTAATTTATATTAAAAAAATTAGCGAGTAATTAATGGTAAATAATGTACTAAAATAAAAGGTCGATATTGAATTATTTTATTGACTTTTATGGGTAATATAATTTTTTTGATATATTAAATTAATTATAAAGTATATTTTAGGTGGGATCTGTTAATTACAAAAATTAAGATGTTATAAAATTAATGTGATGCTTCATAAAATGAAATTTATATGATAGATAAAAATAAAATGTGTGAAGTTTATTATGAAATGAGGAAATAATCATAAGCAACAAAAAAAATCATAATTAATAAAAAAAAAAGACACATAAGTGTCGAATAGTTCCAAAGACACCACATCAAATGTCGGAAAACACTCTCCACTAATCTCTAGGGCCGTAGGGGCTTAATGGTGAAGTGCACTATCCTTGAAGAAAAGTGGAATGCATAATATATATTACTCTCTTCGTTAAAAACAAACTTCACATTTCTTTTTTATGTAAATTAAAAAAAAATATGTTATTTTTAGAGGTATTTTGTGGTAGTAAATAATAAAGTACGTCATTACCTAAGTGAGTTCTAATTGAAATTTTTGGTAAAATGTTTTTTTTGAGACGGACAAAATTTAAAAAAAATATATGAAAGTTTTCTTTTGATTTAATGGCTCGTTTGGTTACACTTAATAAGGGGTATCTAAATTATGGTCATTTCAATTGTTTGATAGAACATACAGCTTTCACGAGCGTTACAAAAGTTCAACTAAAATCATTAGTTTGGATTTCAGGCATTCCTTTGGAAGGCATCACAGATTAATTGGTGATGCAGGTTATCTATCCCAACACAAGCTATAAATATATCAACCTGATCAGTTTTTCTCATCATCAGACTTGCATGTTTTCTTCTCTTAGTGTATTCTAGCTATTAGAGTGTTTTCTCCCTCGCCTCGAATAAAAAAATTTCTCTCTTTGTGTGGATGTAGGAGTTTTATCTTCGAACCACATAAATCATCTTGTAATTTGTTTCCTTTCTTCTTTATTCACAACATTAGTACAATAATTTTTTCTATAATTTATGTGGTGTGTGTTTCTTTGATCGATTTTTTTACAACTGAAAATCCACCAAAGGAGAGAAATAAAGATAATGAATAAGAGTATTAATTAAGGTAAGAGAATGTATGAAAGGTGAATGCGTTAATGGGGGTATATACTATAAATTAAATGAGAGTTTTGGATTTATTAGGTTGCATCAATTTAGGCATAACGTGTCAATTTTATAGATTTTTGAATTTTTTTATAATAAACTTGCTTAGAAGAGAAGATAATGTAGTTACTTTATTTTAAACAACCAATCAAAATATTTCATTTTTCTTTATTTTATTTAAAAATTTACCTAAAACTTTAAGTGTTTTTAACTTTTTATTTTAAAATAGGATTTATATAAAAATTATATCAAATTAATTGTATTTTCATGATCTTTAATTTGACATCCATATTACCAATAATATATGATTGGAGAAATAGATTCTTAAATTTAATAACAATTTCTATATTGTAAAATATTCTTTAATAAAATATATTAATAAATAAAATATTTTTAGAAAGGTAAGAAATTATTTAATATATTTAATCTATTTATTCTTAGAATTTTTAAGTTTAATAAATTTAGTTCATTATAAAATTCTAAATAAGGAATTTCAAAAAATAAATCTTAATAAATATTAATTAATTTTCATAATTTTTTTATCGTTAATTATTTATTTTATTATATTTAATAATTTATCCTTAATTATACAATAATTTATAATTGTTATATACATTTATTAATTTTATTTATTAAACGATAATAGTTAGGGATGATAATAAGATAGACATTTTCAAGTACCCATTCTATTTCAAATTTTAATGAGGCGGGTATGGATAGTTATAAACGGGTTTGAGACGTATACAGATAGTTGTGAAAATCTCATTAGGGTTTGGAATGGGTACGGATAATACCTCAATACCTGCAGGTACCCCATTTATATACGTAGGTCTTGCGTGAGACCATTTTTCACTTTTTAAAATAAGTTATTGATTAGCCATTTGCTTGTTCACCTTTTTGTGTGTCCCCAAGTATAGGGAATCAGTTGTAGCTTAGCATGTGACCAAGTAAAAATATTGAACCCAATGAATTAGCGTTAAATAAGATACACACTAACTAATTCGCACCACTAATAATTAAGACAAAGTAACATTTTCTGATTTTGGAAATGATTGAACTAATTATGCAGAAGAATAAATACTAAATAAAATAAATAAAAATAAAATAAAATTCACAATCAATCACAAGTGTTTCAAAAGAGAAGACAAGATAGCTCTAGAAAATCCAGTTTAAATTGGTCAAACTAAATCACTAGACAATTGGTTAGAATTCCTGCAGATTTTATGAAAATAATCACTTAATTATGTTAAATCTCTCTTTTAAAGTAAACTTAACACATAAATCTGGTTCAAATCCTCAGATACAGAAGAATAATTCATACTCCCTTTCTAGGTACTTCATGTAAAATTTCATTAAATGATAGAGCACTAGACTTCTCTTTATAGGTACTTAAGAAATAAACTTCAATTACCAGCTAACAGCCTAAGAAACCAAATCTTCTAGAATAACAATTAATAGATATATTAAATGTCCAATATTAATTATTCTAATGAATAATATACGGTTAGATCCCTTTATCCATAAAGGGTTGACAAATATAATCACTTTATGTCACAAGCAACAAACATAAATATGTATAAGACAATGACATTTCATGAATGAGGGCAGACCATATAAGACAAAAATAAAAGTCTCAATCAAAGCATTAATAAGGAAATAAGAATACTACAGAAATCCATAACCTAGGTCATCAATTCAATCCAATTCAACCATCAAAACCTAAAACTATCCAAAAAAGTACTAGCCCATGGTGTTACAAGTAACAACCATGCCTATAGAATGAAACTTACCCATGAGTCTATAAATCAACAATAAGAAATTAAAGAAGGAAAAAAATCCTTGTCTGGAATAGTTCTCCGTCTTCTCTTTCCGTCTTGATGATCCTCTCACGTTCTCCTTCTCAAGTAGAAAACACCGTGATTGAATGACCGTAATTGAGTATGAGGGTGATAGGTGAAAGGCGGGTGAAGGGTAGAGATGGATGACGGAAGGTGATGGTTTAAGATTGTGTACCCCAAAGGGCTCCTTTTATATTTGAGGGCTGATATAATTCGGATTCCACCTCAAAATAGGGCTATTTCATGTTAAAAAATGAACGGGCCGAAAATTGGGCCGGCGGGTCGTGCCACTCGTCAGCAGACCTCACGGTTTTACTCATAACTTCTTCATCCAGACTCCGATTGAGGTAATTTTTGCGCTCACGCGATCCTCTCTTCCTCAACTTTCTATAAATATAAAGAACTTACAAAAACTCCAAAATTTTGATGGTGAGATGAAGGTAGATGATATGGATGAAGAATGGATGAAGATGATGGTGTGAAATGGAGGAAATGGTGTGTGATGTGTGTGTCCAAGTGAAGCCCTTTTGGAATCTTATCAAATGTTGAACATGAGATTATTTATACCTTTTCCCAACTTGTGCCTCGAGTTTTGCATCAATTGGGCTTTTTACACACATTGTCATGCACTGAAATGTGAAAATCTGGATTTTTGGCCCAGAAACACCCAACATGAGTTGACCTTCCCAACTCGAGTTGCAACACGAGTCGAGTTGCATGTCTAGTAACTCGTGTTGACCTAGCTCGACTCGTGTTGGCAACTCGTGCACTCGCATGTTTGGTCGTGTTGCGAGGCTCTGAAACTGGAAACCTTCGGAACCTGATGCGCGTTTTCTTTGCACGTAAAATTAATCCCCAAATATTAAGTATATTAGTTGCAGCTTAAGCAAGCGACCAAATTAAATTATCGAACCCAAAGGACAACGTATTATCAATTTAATTATTAACTAAATTAATTAATACAAGATGACAATTAAGTTTGAGGTTTGAATTGTTAATCTACTAACAAAAATATAAAATAACAATTAAAATAAAATAAATACTAGAAGAATTACGAAAGTGGATCAAGTAGGAGAATAGGTAGCTCTATGATATTCCAGTTTCACTCATTAATCTCCCTTTCGTGTATCAATATTCGACTCTGCCTTGTGGAATATGGACGCATCACTAAGCCATGCAAATCTACTCTATAGACACAAGTAAATATGCGTGTAACACTTGTGAATAACCTTGGAGTAAGAGATATAATTTCACCCCCTTTTCTAGGTACTATCAATATCAATTATTTCCCCCTAGGATTGGTACTCTAACCCGATATGATCTCCCTTTATAGGTGCTATAAAATTAACCTCTTTATCCTACTTATCAATCCGAATCCAATTCAATTAATAAGTATTCATATAAGATAGTTCTAATGAAGCTTCGGGCTCCCCTCACTTAGAATCATAACATGGAATCCTATTCAGCGGTGAACACACTCAATCAATAACCAATATATGTATTCAGACTCTACATAACAGTTAATGCACAAAACAACTCTGAATATGAATTAAAAATGCATAGTCATATATAAAATAAATCCACAAGTAGTGTTGTACGGAGTATACACACAAAAGTTCAATTAATTCATAAGAACCTTTGAAACTCTAGATCTACATAAATAGTTCTAGCCTATGATGTTGCGAAGAACAATCATGGAGGTTGGATAGATCTTACCCATATGTCCGAAAAATACAAGATAAATTAGAAAACGAAGGAAACCCTAGATGTGGGCATCGTCGCGTCCTTCTCCTTCTTGAATCCTCCTCTTGGTTCTCCTCTTAATTCCACAGACAAATCTTCAAAATGATGGATGGATGGAGGAAAGGATGTGGATGATGGTTAGGGGTGATCCCCCATTGTAGGGTGTAGTATTGTTGTGGTCTCTCTCCAATCCAATCTCCTCTAATCTCCCATGAATAATAATGTGATCTACATCCCCCTTTTATACTTGTGAGCTCTTCTTATGGACCTTGGATGTGCTTTTTCTTGGAAAACAAGAAAATACACACATTGGAGGTGTAAATCCCGTCAAAATAATCCGTTCGACCAGACCAATTTTGGTCGAACAAGACATCCTGGTCGAACGGTGGTCGAACAATCTTTCTGTAAGTCTGAGCACATTCTGTTGGACTTGACCTCTTCCGTTCGACCCTGCAAATTCTGGTCGAACGGATCTCCTTGGTCGAACAAGCTTGCGCAGTCTCACCGTTTCGTACATAACTCTCACATCCAAGCTCCGATTTTAGTAATTCTTACGCTCATGAGATCCTCTTTTCCTTAACTTTCTATCTATATAAAGAACTCACAGAGACTCCAATATTTGAGTGTATAACAAGTCATGAAATGTGGCACAGTCGTTCTGTTCGGCACAGCTTGCGCGACGTCACCACTTTGATCATAAATTTCTCGTTTGAAATCCGAATGAGGTGTTCTTTATGCCAAAACGATCCTCTCTTCTGTGGCTTTCAACCATGTATCACAATTCTGATTCAGAGCTCCACACGAATACAGAAAAATTATACAAATTGGACGTGCATTTTTCAGCATTTTTGCACAAATTGCACCTTTTCTCCAACTTTGCACTTTTGATCCTTTTTCCACCTAAAACACAATAAAACACCTCAAGTGCGCCTTTTCTCAAATATATTGAATATAAGATACTTGTGCTAATATATGACAATAATTCTCATAAAAAATATGTTAAGTTGGACACTAAAACACGCTTATTTTCACTCTCAACATTACCCAACTTGACTCGAGTTGCAAGTCGAGTTACGAATTGACAACTCGATTTGGCTCACTAAACACCTTCTCTGCTCAACACGGCATGCAACTCGACTTGAATCAGCCCCAACACGACTCGAGTTTCAAGTTGAGTTGGGTCTTGCAAGTCGAGTTGGCTCACTGTATACATTCTGACCTTTTTACGGACCTCAACTCGACTCGAGTTGCAAGTCGAGTTGGGTCTTGCAACTCGAGTAAGGTCCATTTCAGCCCGTTTCTTGCTCGTTTTTGTTTCTGCTTCATTTTCACCTGTTTTTAACATGTTTAGGCTCATTCTCACATATTTTCATAAAAAGAAATAACACAACCAAATTGGTGTGCAGTCGCCGACACCCAAAAATAAGATTTGTAATTTTTCCTAACAAACTCACTAGAATGTAGTAGGGTAAGTAAGGGTCGAACCCACATGGGGTAATTGAATTTCAATTGAATTAATTGTGCTTTTAAAAGTAACCGGAGGGGGGATTGGATTGAGTCTAACAACTAATAGACATGAAAACATAAATAATTAAAAGTGCAAAAATAATAAAATAAGATAAACAAATAAAATAATAAACTTAGTTCAAGGATTTGATCCTCTTTCCTATCCTAATTCATAAAATTGCAAGAATTAAACATGCAAACAATTATACAAACTCAAATCCCCAAGCTAATGGTACGACCAAATTAACCCGAATATTCTTAAGATCATTAATTAGGGTACGACCACTAAATTGAACTATTTACGAGTGACCCTATGGATTCGAATTCGCAAATGCATTAAGACTCTAAATATAGAATTACTAGGCTACGAAAACCGGCTAGGAATCATATAACCTAGGTCTTATTAAACCTAGAGGGTCTTCCTCTATTTCGCTACTCAATTCAATGCTCACAACAATTACGGATCATGGATCATGAAATAGCAATAAATAATTTAACAACTAATTTAGATGGCCAGTCTAAAACAATTATCAAATTATTATAAAATCAATTCAATGCATGAAATAAGATAAATTCATATAAAAGTTTGCGACATAAAATTCATAACAATCAAATAAATAATTCATGGGAGGTTCACAACCCTCGAACTAGAAAACGAAGTACATAATCGAAATTAAATATAAAAATAAAAATGATAAACCGATATTCTTCGTGGTGGAACTTCATCCTCCAATTCTGCGTTCCCAATCTGGCTTTTGGCGTCCAACGTGATATGATGTATATATCCTCCTTATTTATTTTCTTGTCCCCCAAGAAACCTAATTGATTTCTTTCCTTCTTGAAGAGTGTCCAGGTTCATTGCATCTCCAATCTTTTTGGTAAGTTTCTTTATCTCTTCAAATCAAATCTCTTCCTATTTTACTTGGTCAACTCTTCCTTATTTCCAGCAATTAAAATTATTGTAACAGTCACACAAAATAAATTATGGTGATTGTACAATTTCTCTTATTTTTGGCCTGTTTAGACAAGAATTAAAATAATTAAAATATAATGTGTGAAATAGAAGTAAGTCGTAATTAATATAAAATAATCACAACTCACATAAAAATATATATGAATTCATCTAAAATAATGTAGTACAATTACGACTTATCAAACTACCCAAACCTAAACCTTTGCTTGTCCTCAAGCAAAACAAAACCAAAACAAGACATAGAAAAAAATGATAATCATGTGCTAAGTGATAGCAAAACAATGACATTTTCAAAATAGATTAAATAAGGTGCACAAAATACAAATGAGTGATAGAATGTCTCACAAATTTTTTTGCAACTTAAGTAGAATATGAAAATTCAAGAATTCATGGTCTCACTATGGTTTCGCTCAATAACGCTCAAGAATATAAGTGGGCAGCAAAACACTCAGAATCAAACAAGATAAGACATTACCATAAGCTTGCTCCCAAATCAAATCTCCACCAAGTTCAATGAGTATTGTGCAAATATCAAAAGGACTTTTAAAATGGCTGTAATGGGGCTTGGGATAAAGTGGGATAAAAAGGTTTAGAAAGGTTAAATTTACCACTTTGCAAATGTGTTAATCATGTAAAACGTACATCAAAGCGATACATCATGCTATTCTCATTTTTCTCCATATTCCCTTCCTCAATTTCCCTTAGAAAAATCTGCTTTTTATCATTAGAACTCCCTATCCACACCTGTTTCCTTTCACAATTTCGAATAACAGGGGTAACACTTAAGTGTTCAGTGTTACATTCAGAAAAATTCTGCAACAACTTTCAACTTCTTTTCTGCTCTTTTTTCCCCCTTTTTCTTTCTTCTGCCATAATTCCTTTTTTTCTTTTCCTCTTTTTTTTTTCCTTTTTTCTTTCTTTTCATTTTTTTTCTTTTCCACAATCACCAATTTTCTCCTTCATCATCAATTCAACCACCAAAAATGACTTCCACAATGTGCAAAATAGTAGGGGTTCAAATGGAAGAGTTTAAGAAAGAAATGAAATATGGCTATTTTGATATGCTCATTCATCAAAGAAAAGGGCTAAGCTCAACTTGACTCTCCTAAAGGTTTAGCACATGATTGGGTAGGTAAAAAAAAGGCCAAAATATGGTTTGCCTAGGTGCCTTTATCATTTAAATACACATGCTCAAATGTAAGATCTCAAAATGCATCCCAGGAGCAAGTTCTAGAATGTACATATCAAGTTCAATTTGCACACAATCAAGAAAATAGAGCTTGTATAGGTGATAGCTTTTTAAGGCTCAAAGCTCACAACAATAGGGTAATTTTGCCATGAATTCTCAAACAAAAATATTATTTCACATTTGTCACAAAAATAACAAGAAAAATCCAACAACTCACAAGTATAGGTACATCTAATTCAACTCTCTTGCCATGCCAAAAATTTCACAAATCAAAAGCACAATCTCACCATAAATCCAACACCAACTTCACATGTGCACAAGTGTAAAAATATGATCTCAAATGAATTACTGTATGCACATGTAATCAAATAAAAATATTACAACTTCAAACACCATTCAATACACCAAACCTACCACACCTAATTATTTTGATTGCCCTCAAGCAAACAAACAACAATAAAATTCATGGAAAAATTAAGTGTAAGAGTAGAAAGAAGTCACCGAATTAAGCTCCATGTGATTGTCCACAAGTTGGGATTTTCTCTTCTCTAAAAATGTCACCAACACCATCATCGTTTCACTCTATAGCCTATAATTAAGCACACATCAAAAGAACAAGATTATTTGGTAAGAAAATAAAATTAAAAATAAAACCTAAGTTGGGTTGCCTCCCAACAAGCGCCTTTTCTTTACGTCGTTGGCTCGACGTTCACTTCCCTTTCACGCAATAGGAGTAAAATGCTCAAACCAATATAATGATCTTATTGGTTTGCGAGAAGTGTTCTCTCCCTTCAAAATTATATGGTTCTTGGTCAGCCTTAATATGTCAAGCTCCACAGAAAATTGTTTGATCGCCTCAAGAAAAGGATCTTTAATCTCATCAATGCGAAACACTTCAACCGTCTCATTTTCTTGAGGATCTTCAACCTTTGGCAACCTATATAAAGATGAAAATGAATCAGAATAAGTAAATATTGATTCGGGTAGCTTTACCTCATTTTCGTTTCCAGCAGAACTGACACTGAAGGCTTCAGTGTCAGTTTTTGCTACCAGAATTTTCAGCATACTCATCCTCTTCAATTTCGATCTTCATCTCAATATTCACATCATTGGTAGACTACATGGCACATTTCTCATGATTTGCACTTTTTTGTGCCACCAAATGTTCAACCTCGATCCTTAATTGGCTGCATTGGTGCTCCAAACTCCAAATACTTAATTGAATTCCTTGTTGAAATATCAAATTACTAATTTTCATTCGTTTCACCAAGGACTCCAATGAAGTTTTCGAGCTTTGTTCATCATCGTAATATCCATCATCCTCATAGTAGCATTTACTATTATTGAAGGATTGAGTTCCTTGTTCATAGTAGCCATGTCTTTGATAACTGTATGGTTGAGCATATAAGTTGTCCATATATCGAGAATTATGGGGGTTATGCCACCCTTGATTGCAAGTGTTGACATATGATTGATCATTCCAATGCCTTCGTTGATTAGCACTCCAATATTGATCTCTTTGTCTCACCGCTAATCTATCAATCAAGGATGGACAATCATGAGTGGAATGGAGTGTGGTTGTACAAACTCTACATGGCTGAATATTCAGACCATAAAAACCATGATATCGATCCATTAGAACTAAGCCTGCAAGGGAGAGAAAGTGATTAAACTCGAAAATTCAGAAAAAACGAAACAGAGCAGACCTGACACTGAAGGGTTCAGTGTCAGTGCACTGCTGGACAGAATTCAAAAAAATAAAATAAAAACATAAAAAAATTCAATAAAATTCGGGATTACTCCGCGGCAATGACGCCAAAATTTGGTGTGCTATTGCCCGCACCCAAAAATAAGATTTGTAATTTTTCCTAACAAACCCACTAGAATGTAGTAGGGTAAGTAAGGGTCAAACCAACAGGGAGTAATTGAATTTCAATTGAATTAATTGTGCTTTTAAAAATAACCGGAGGGGGATTGGATTGAGTCTAACAACTAAAAGATATGAAAACATAAATAATTAAAAGTGCAAAAATAATAAAATAAGATAAACAAATAAAATAACAAACCTAGTTCAAGGATTTGATCCATTTCCCTATCCTAATTCATAAAATCGCAAGAATTAAACATGCAAATAATTATACAAACTCAAATCCCTAGGCTAATGGTACGACTAAATTAACCCGAATATTCTTAAGATCATCAATTAGGGTACGACCACTAAATTGAACTATTTACGAGTGACCCTATGAATTCGAATTCCCAAATGCATTAAGACTCTAAATATAGAATTACTAGGTTACGAAAACCGGCTAGGAATCATATAACCTAGATCTTATTACACCTAGATGGCCTTCCTCTATTTCGCTACTCAATTCAATCCTCACAACAATTACGGATCATGGATCATGAAATAGCAATAAATAATTTAACAAATAATTTAGATGGCCAGTCTAAAATAATTATCAAATTATTATAAAATCAATTCAATGCATGAAATAAGATAAATTCATATAAAAGTTTGCGACATAAAATTTCTAACAATCAAATAAATAATTCATGGGAGGTTCACAACCCTCGAACTAGAAAACGAATTACACAATCGAAATTAAATATAAAAAATAAAAATGATAAACCGATATTCTTCGTAGTGGAACTTCCTCCTCCAATTCTGCGTTCCCAATCTGGCTTTTGGCGTCCAACGTGATATGATGTATATATCCTCCTTATTTATTTTCTTGTCCCCCAAGAAACCAAATTGATTAATTTCCTTCTTGAAGAGTGTCCAGGTTCATTGCATCTCCAATCTTTTTGGTAAGTTTCTTTATCTCTTCAAATCAAATCCCTTCCAATTTTACTTGGTCAACTCTTCCTTATTTCCAGCAATTAAAATTATTGTAACACTCACACAAAATAAATTATGGTGACTGTACAATTTCTCTTATTTTTGGCCTGTTTAGACAAGGATTAAAATAATTAAAATATAATGTGCGAAATAGAAGTAAGTCGTAATTAATATAAAATAATCACAATTCATATAAAAATATACTCCCTCCGTCCCGTACCAAGAGTCTCTTTTTTCCATTTTGGTCATCCCACCCAAAGGGTTCCCTTTCCTTTTTTATACACATGGGTCCCACACTCACCCACTAATACAATTAAAACATGGGGTCCACACTCCCACTAATACAACTACCCACTACACATTAAATAATAATACTCTTCAATCTACATGCAAAAAAGCAAAATGCACCCTTGGTGCGGGACGGAGGGAGTATATGAATTCATCTAAAATAAAGTTGTACAATTACGACTTATCACAAATAATACTCAAATACGGATAAAATAATACGAAAACGCATATAAAAAGAGACTAAAATTTAGGTGAAAATATCACTCATCAGTTATCACTTTCGCTATAAAACATTGTCACTTTCGCTATAATATGTTATCACTTTTTATTTATATTATAAATTGTTCATGAAATGACATTATCACTTTTCATTAATTTATTATCACTTTCCTATATAAAAGTAATCACTTTCTGCCATCTCACGTAAACTCTTACGTGAGATGGTCTCACACAAGTCTTTATATAATAATAGAATTTAATTTATATTTAATTCATAATAATATAATTTTAAATAATAGAAAAGATATAAATATTTATATAATAAATTAATATTAAATAAGTGCGGGTACCCGCGGATATTGATAAACTGGTATGAGATGGGTACGTGTACCATAATAAATTTTTTAAATGGAATGTGTACAGTTAGTTTTTTTTAAACGAGTACCCAAAAATAAGCGGATATCCTACCTGTTGTCATCCCTAATAATAATTTTATATTTAATTATGATTTCTTAATATTATACTTTTTATGTAATAATTTAAATATGATAATATAAGAACTTAATATAAAAAAAATATATGTTTTGCATTGGGAATATAATATTGAGAATTATATATAAATTAACTATAATGTTATGAAATTTTTAATAGACATTACAAAAGTTTAACGTGTTGCATAATTTTTTTTGGTTTAAAAATTTTAATATTAAAAAAATAAACTTTTATGAATAAAATTTTTTTTATTAATTAATTTATATAATTGTTAATATTATGAAAAAGATTTGTGTAAGACCGCCTCAGGTGATGACTTACGTCATAAGTATAAAAAGTAATAACTTTTATAATGATACTCAATTAACGAAAAACGACAATCTTATTTTATGAACAATTTATAATATAAATGAAAATTAAGTGATAAAATTTTATAATAAAAGTGAGAACAATTCATAGTGAAAGTGTTATCACCATCCCTCAAGGATCATTGAATTTCTCCAACCGAATAAATCTTTCGAGTATTCCAACCAAATACATTATATTGTTCAGGTACTATAACCGAACACAATATGAAATCAAATACATCTTTCGGGTACTCCAACCAAACACACAATATACTATTCGGGTACTACAACCGAACACAATATAAAATCTTAATTATTAAAATATTTATGTCTTATTAATTTTGAATATTTTAATTTAATTATTTTTTTAGTACGTTTAGCAAATTTGGAGATATGAATAGCTGATTCCATAAAAAATTCAAATATCCCGCGTATTACGCAGACTTCGTACTAGTGCGTATACTAAAGAAGTGATTCCAACTAGGGTCCATTTTTTTATATAGATCTCAATTTTGGGCTTAATTTTATAAATGTCTCATTTCAAGACTCAAATTTGATTTTTTTTCTCAATTTAAGACTTGACGTAATTTTATTTTTTTCCAAATTCAATATATTTTATAAAATGATACAAATTTTTTTTTCAATGTTATGTTTTGATTTGAAGGTATATAATAATTGTTTTTAATTTTTTTTTCTATAACATGAAATAAAAATAAATTTTACTGCAAGTCTTAAAATGAGAAAAAAAAAATTTGGCCTTAATTTTTTTGAGAAAAAAACTAAATTCAAACCTTAAATTGAAACACTCTCAAAATCAAGCCTTAAATTGAGAGACTTAAACTAAAAATAGGTCTTGGTATAAAATCTTAATTTTTCCATTTGGGAAGAAAAAATCGAATTTTTAGATCGAAAACAAACATAATTAATGTTAAATAACCAAATTTATTTCTTTAATAATCAAATAATGTTCTTACAATTTATGGATTTCATAACAAACAAATAAAAATTAAATTAAACTCCCATAAAATTAAACAGGGTTTCAGATTTTTTTTTCTTTGAATTTAATTCATAAAATGTAGAGCTTTATTATCATTTAATATAAATAAATCAAATCAGTACAGATGTACGAATTTAGTAATAGTATAGACTCCTAGCAACCACCCCACCAGGATCAGTACTAGCAGACTCCCAAGCTAGGAATTTAGTAATACTGTATTGAGGACCACTTGACTACCCGTGGTCACGAGTGACCCCTCACATGACGGAGTACGCACTTCATGGTGCTCACTCGTGACCTCGGGTTACACAAGAATCACCCTACTCTATTTTCAAAATTATTACCCATAATAAAAAATAAAAAAATTATTTATTTTAAGAATATTACCTTTGAAAATTTTAAGACAAAATTACCCTTTCTCTAAATTTGGGTAACACGCGAACATGTGCGTGACTGTTTGTGAGTCCAAATATGCAACTATGGATAGTCATTCACATTTTCAGTCGCATAAACGATCGCATACACGATGGTTGGCGTATGTGATCTTGTAAGCAGGCACATGAAATTGCATATGATAGAAGATCATCGTCCTATGATTAGTAGCACAAATGGTTGAAATGAATGTTGGGTTGGTGGGAGGGTTGGTAATTGTATCTCAAACTATCATAACATAAAATATTATCTTTATTTTGAGTTTTAAGGTGGAATTAATAATATATTTGGATTTATAGTTTAGAGATTTTGGGAATTAATATATACTCCTTAAACAAGAAAAGTTAATATAACCCATAAATTTATATATAACTCAAAAATGAGTTACTAGATCGACTGTGAGAACGGTCGATCTATTAAAATATGTTTTTTATATAAGTAAATTATGTTTATTAATAATTAAAAAGTAAAATATTTATTAAATAAGTAAAATATGTTTATTTATAGTTAAAAAGTAAAGTATTTATTAAATAAATAAAGTATGTTTATTGGTAGTTAAAATATACTTTAATTCATTATTCATTGTACTTTAAAAAAAATACATTAACTAACAATAAGCATACTTTATTTATATAACAATGATACTTTAATAATTATAGATTGACTCTCACATCATAAGAGATTTTGTCAAAAGAAAAAAAGATATATATATATATATATATATATATATATATCAAATTAATATAACTCATAAATTTATATGTAATTTTATACTCCCTCCGTCACATAATACTTTTCACGTTTACTATCCCATGTTGTTTAAGAAAAATTGTACTTTTTGACCAACTCTATTGACTTTGAAGGGTATTATAGTATTTTTAGGTAATAAAAAGTATAAAATAATGAGATGTGTGTAAAAAATGAGTGACAAATTTGAAATTAAAGTAACTTTTGAGGTTGTCAAATAAAGTGATGTTTTCTTTTTTTTGGGGTGTGAAAGGTTTTGTGGGACAGATAAATGAGGAAGTGTAAAAGATTTTATGAGACGAAGGGAGTAATATTTAAATATAAGTTTTATTATTATATTGCAACTTAAATGTATATATTTTTATTATTATGTTCTTATATTATTATATTTATTTGTTACATCAAAAATATAATTTAACATAAAAATTATCAGTTAATAAATAAAATTAATAAATAGATATAATAATTATTCCATCTGTTCTAGATATTTTATCCGTTTGAATAGATACGAAAATTAAGAAGTGAAGTATTTTTTTAATAAATACTTCATCCGTCCCATAACAAGGTATACGTTTCACTATTCCTGACATTCGCTTAAAAGACATAAATTTCCTCTATTTAATAAAGAAATTACACAATATGACTAACTACTTCCCTCTAATACAATTATCAGCCTTATCTATAATAATAATGGGCCTTAATTTACGTTCAAAAAGCAAATAAAGACCCTAGATACGTCCACGTGTAAACAACAAACGTATATGTTGTTATGGGACGGAGAGAGTAATATAATAGGAGCAAAATGTAGGAATAAATTGGTAAAAATTCGAATTATTTTTAAAATTGAATTATAAAATCATAAACAAACAAAAACACAAAAAAAAAAAAGTACAGTTGTAGGTATGACTTATGAGTATCTACCCCTCTTCATCCTATAGGATATTTTGTCATAGGTATGGTTATCCTAATACAGTACCCATTTCCATCCTATAGGATATTTTGTCATTATTTAATAATAGTTTGACATTTGCAACTGCCAAGTCGGTGTAACAAAATTAAGTTTCTAATTAAAGGGTGAAATAAAATTGATAAATTTTCTAGTAAAAACCTAAACATGGTGTTTTTAGATTGGGTCAATATTGAACTTATTTTTATTCATCTTAATAATTTGCACATGTAAAATAAAAAATAATTTACAATCTAATGATTCCATAATAATTTTTATTTTTATATATAAATTATTCATTCACATAATTTACTTTATAATTTATTTACAATTAAAATTATTAAAGTATATTTAAAGGTGAGTAAAAAAAAATTTTTCTTAAAACTCTTGTAAAAGAAATGCTAGCTTATTTGCGATTTTAAAATTTGATTTTGAATTAAAAAATTTCCACACTTATTTTACATTGATTTTAAAATCACTTGTATATTTACACCTTAAAACCTTATCTTAAAACCTTAATAATAATCAATCCACTTTTTTTTTCCAATTAATACTTTTTTTAATCTATTTTACACTATCTTGCAAATTGGATTTACATTATATTAACATACAATGTAAAAAATTCAAAATAAATATTATAAAATATTAATATTTGTTATTTTTAAGGCTCACGTAAATCAAGAAAAACATAGTAAATAATTTTAAAATTGAATAATAAATCATAATGCAATATTTCATTTGTAGTTCCACACTATTAATAATTGATCGAAAAGGTGAAATGCCAATACGACGTCGTCTGGCGGCAAAATTGACGGCATGAGTGGAGTGCGAGCAACTTGACTCAATGGTGGGTCCTGCCTCGTGAGTCATGAGTGAGGTTATTCCCTACGTTGCAAAAGCAATATGAACTATTTCTATTTTCGTTCGTATTTATAATCAAATAATGACAATATTTTATGTTTCTATTTTATTATATTGGATGTTCAATTTAAACTTAATAAATATAAAATAATAATTCTTAAACAACGCACAAAAAACAAACAAATATTTCTATTTTAAAATATTAGATGTTTCATTTAAAAATCTCAATTTTTTACTTAAGAACTCTGTGACACACCACTCACTGCTAATACAACTACCCACTATATATATAAAAATAATACATTTAAATTTATGCACAAAAATCAAATACCACTCACTGCTAATACAACTATCGACTATAAATAAAAACAATACTTTTAAATTTACGCAAAAAATCAAACGTTAATGTCTCGGTGAGATGAAGATTGAGGAGAGTACATTTTAATTTTCAAATTGTTATCAACAACTAATGCATTTAATGTATTTTATATTTTTTATTACCTAAGAAAATTACTCCATCTTCCCTTGAAGAAGTCTTTTTTTTTTGTCATCCCACTAAGAGTTTCTTTTCTTTTTTTTATACACATGAGACTCACACACCCCACTAATACAACTATTCACCATATAAAAATATAATATATACATAAAATATGAATAAAACTATTTAAAAAAAAAATCTCTACGTGATAAAAATACCGGGCACAAAGGGGGGATTAGCTTGTTTGTGTAGCCTACTTTGAATAAAATATTTTAGTCAACACGCAACTTGTGCCCGCCCCGCCCGCCGGCCACAAATCTCAAACCCATTCTTCTTCCTTTATAAATCAATCACACTCAAAATAACAACTCCATCATAAATAAATTAATTAATGGAAGAAATGTTTGATCTGGATTTAGCATTGACCATGCCCGACGCCGACACTGCTACTGGTGATTCCACCCCTTCACCGGCAGCCAAATCTGCCGCCCAACTCCTCGCCGCCATGCCGACGGCAATTATTGCCCAAGGCGGCGGAAACTCATGCGCAGTTTGTGTCGAAGAGTTTCGCGGCGCCGCCGCCGCTAAGCAATTCCCCTGCGATCATGTTTTCCATGAAGACTGCATTTCAAGGTGGATCTTAATCAGTACATCATGCCCCTTGTGCCGCCATAACTTGTTTTCCTAGCATCATTTCCGATTAATTCTGCCCTAATTTCTACACACTTTTTTGCCATTTATTCTTTACTTCTTAGCTTTAATGGGGTACTATATATATATATATATATATATATATATATATATATATATATATATATATTTTTTTTTTTTTTTTATTTTTTTATTTTTTTTACAATTTAACTTTACCAGATAACTGCAATATTATTTAGTGAGATAACAGTTAAATCTTGGAGTAATATTTTAATTGTATTTACATTAATTTTTACAATATAGTACACCCTTATGATCGATCATTTTATACCCATTCATTCTTATTGTATGAGATTCCTAATTCGTGTAAAATTACTAAAATACTCTCAAACGTCTATTATATTTGAGAGCAATATGGAGTGGCAATCAATAGCCTCTTTTGGAAAATTTTCTAAATAATTTTACTCCTAATTTAGTCTAAATTTCAGATTAAATAAATAATATGTTGACTTCAAATGCTTATTCTTAGTTTTATTTACGTATGTCCGGGCAATTTGATGAAAAACATCGTTTTCTATTTGCTCTTTTCATTTTCAATTTGCTGTTTTCTTCGTTAATTTTTTTACAATATGCACCCCTTATGATCGATCATTTTATACACAGTCATTCTTATTGTATGAGATTCCTAATTCCTGTAAAATATTCTCAAACTTCTATTATATACTATGAGGCAATATGGAGTGGCAATCAATTGCCTCTTTTGGAAAATTTTCTAAATAATTTTTTAAATAAATCTCACGAATATAATTCGTTGGCAGAATTAGGTCCATGCGTAAAAAAAAAAATTAAACGAACGATTTCTTACAAGATGGATGCTAATAAAGAGATTCAAATTTCTAGTAAAATTCATTTAGTAAAACAGAGAATAAGTGATATTTCATTTTAATAAAAAAGTGATAACCATTCATATAAATTTTGTATAAACAATTCTTAATATATAAATAAAATATTGGAGTAATAATTAATTAAGAAAAACAAAATTACTTATGAAATGTTACAATTCATGTTGTTCTACTGACATTAGTAGTCTATTGATTTTATTCTAATGTTAATTTATTAGTATAACATTTACTCCAAAATTTAGTGTTAATACCTAGAGTACAACAATAATTGTTTTATAAGAGTATTTCATAGTATAATATTTCAATCTTATAGTCATGACTATTTGAAAGTATAATTATGTTATATCATGTTTCACAACAATCTCTAACTCCTAATTTAGTCTAAATTTCAGATTAATTTAAGGGAATAAAAAATATGTTGACTTCAACTGCTTACTCTCTGTTTGTACGCAAGTCCAGGGCAATTTGATGAAAAACATCAATTTCTATTTGCTCTTTTCGTTTTCAATTTGCTGTTTTCTTTCGTTTTTTAATATAATTAGTTGTTGACCATGCATGTATGATGTTGGAGTATGGAGCCTAAATTCATTGGGTCCGTATTTCTTTTGGCCCAGTTGATCTTAATGGGCTTAGGATTAGGGCAAGTTATCTTGATTAATAAGTTATCCATTGTGTTATCTAGATCAAAATGTTTTCTCATTGTAGTTGATAAATTTCAGCCTCTGAAGGTGTAGCAACAGACTTATATTCTAGGAGAGATGCCCGAGAGAGAATATCATGGGCATACTTGGCTTGACTCAAGAACAAGCCATTCGCAATGTGTGTGATTTCAAGACCAAGAAAAAAATGAGGGAGCCCAAATCCTTAATTGCAAATTCTGTGTGTACTCTTGAAATGAAACGACGGAGAAGTGATGAATCATTCCCCGTGACTATGATATCATCCACATAAAATAACAAGAAAATAGTAGAAGAGCCACGCATAAAGTAGAATAAGGATGTATCTGCTCGACTACATAAGAATCCCAAACTCAACAAGAAATCACTGAATCATTTGAACCAAACAAGAGGCGCTTGGCGAAGACCATACAGAGCTTTACGAAGGTGACACACATGATCAGGAAATTTAGGATCAATAAAGCCAGGAGATTGTGACATGTAAACGGGTTTAGTGAGATAGTCGTTCAAGAAGGCATTCTTGACATCAAGTTGACGTAGTGGCCACTGACGTTGAAGTGCTAAAGACAATATAATCCGAACTGTCGCAGCCTTGACAACAGGACTGAAAGTGTGAGTGAAATCAATACCAGGAATTTGGCTAAACCCCTGAGCAACCAAACGTGTTTTATAACGTTCAATAGAACCATCAGAATGAAACTTTGTTTGAAAGACCCACTTTGAACCAACAATATTAGCAACTGAAGGCCATGGAACAAGATCCCATGTACCATTATTTTGAAGAGCATCCATTTCTTCACGCATAGCAGCATGCCAATGAGTATGCTTTATGGCAGATTTAAACCCCTTAGGCTCAGGTGAAGCAAGTAGAGTTGTGGTAAGAGCAGTAGATACAACATCAGCAATGTAACGAGGTTTGAAAATACCTAATTTGGAACGAGTTTTCATATGATGAGATGGTGCAATAACGAACGGGAAATCAAGTGGTTGTGGAACTAGATCAAGTCTCGTAAAAGAAACGGGGTCTTGCAACTCGGCTTATTGTAAAAGAGGTTCACCAACAGCCGGCAGAGTATCTGGGCAAAGAGAACATGAAGTTGAAGGAGATGAGGAATCAGACTCCTTCGAGATAGATGTCGGACTTTCAATAGAGACACGTTCAGTGACCTTGGGTTCCAAAAATGATGAAACAGACAATCTGTCAAAAGAGATTAATGTTTTCTCTGAGAAAGGAAAATTTGTTTCATCAAATTGAGCATGACGAGAAATAAAAATTCGAGAAGAATCAGGATCGTAACATCGATAACCCTTGTAAGTTCTGTTGTATCCCAAAAAATGCATGAATGACTGCGAGGTGCCAACTTATTGTTCTTAGTCTCATTTTTTTTACAAAATGATTTTAGAGTAAGAGAACTCTATCGTTATTGTAAACGTAGTGACCAAGTAATAAAATTTATAGAATATCGTCCCAAGGAAAAAGTAAAATCAAGGTGTATCCGGATTTGCTTTTAATCATGCTTTGTAAAAGTGATAGAATTTGGGTTTTGGTTTTATACTAACAATTATGCTAAGCAACTAACTAGAAAACAATCAAAGACTATGATTATCAAGAACAAAGATGAAATTGAATGATTGAAATAGATCTTAGAAAGAGTGCAAGGTTAACCACAATCAAAGTTAAGGTAGTATCCTAGATATGCAAGAATTTAGTAGCAAATATCATCAACAATGGATCTTGAAGCAATCACAATTGTACCCCTAATCCCTATGACCAAGATGATTAGGTTCTCATCCTTTTTACAAGATTAAATTTCTTTAGATTGATTTTATTGTCAATTCCTAGGAAGGTACTATAATCATAAGTTGGTTTTTCTCATTCAATTACTCAAATGTCCTCTCATAAGTGTTCTAAGCATTCAAACGGTATGGCTTACCTCTCATCATGCTAACATGAATGTTCTCCTCACTAATCGATTCAATTGATCCCTAATATATACTATTGGAATGGCCATCATAACACCATATGATTAGAAATCAACCACACAATTAATGAAAATAAACATGAATCATCATTTATAAGAGAAAATTCCATCATTGATTCATTCATTCCTAAAATTCTCACAATTCTAGTTTCCCCTCAACTCATCATGTGGCTAGCCTCACAAGAGGTCTAGCCACCAACAATCAT
Source organism: Pogostemon cablin (assembly GCA_023678885.1). Taxonomy (NCBI): domain Eukaryota; kingdom Viridiplantae; phylum Streptophyta; class Magnoliopsida; order Lamiales; family Lamiaceae; genus Pogostemon; species Pogostemon cablin. The sequence goes on along the minus strand of CM042998.1, from coordinate 16,950,660 downwards.
AATACAAACCTTACAAAGTTCATAAAATGTCATTGGTAACTTCAAATCTAAAGGATTACAAAATAAAAGTAGAAGTGATTCCCTTGTGATTAAGAGTTGATCTCATTCCTTCATATGCTTTCCATGCAAATAAGCCTCCAAACTCTCTAAGGATGATGTTAATAAAGGATGTATGGATAGATTTATGGAATCAAATTCATGATGATATTACTGAGGAACCGTTTCAACATAAAAAACAACAAAAACGAGAGCAAACATATAATAACGAATTCAAAATTGTAACCAAGCATCGCCCACCGGTTCTATACCCGATTCATAACTAGAAAGTTTCTCCGGCCCTTTCCTAATCGGGGCTAAAATCCCGGAAATCAAGATACACAATGAGGATCGTATCCATACGATTTCACTTCTCAGCAAATCTAATATGTTTTGTTATTCTAAGTGGTTATTCTATTATCCCACATCCTTTTACTCTTTATCTTATTCCATTTTCACACCTATATATACACATTCTCATTACCACATAAAGTGTGGAGAAACCGCATAATCTACCACCACCACATCACCTAGGGTTTTAAACCCTAATCACCATATCTGCCCTTCACCTTCTACCCTTCACCCGCCTTTCATCCATCATCCCACACACTCAGTTACGGTGTTTGCTATTTGAGAAGGAGAACAGAGGAAGATCATCAAGACAGAAAGAGAAGACGAAGGATTACGCGACAAGGGTTTTTCTTCTTCCTTTCATTTCTTATTGTTGATTCATAGACTCATGGGTAAGGACAATTTTACTATGGTTATTGCTTATAACACCATGGGCTAGTTTCCTCTTGATAGTTTTAGGGTTTGAAAGTTTATCATGCTGATTTGAGATTTTAGACATCTGTGATGATAATTTTTGTAAAATATTTATTCCTTATTGAAGTTTTGTTTTAGACTTATATAATCATGTCTCTTAATTCTTATGATATTATCATTGATTGATGTATGATTGAGTTTGAATGTGTTTCATGATTATATTTGTTATTTTGTGACAATTGAAGGGGATTGACCAATATATAACCTTTGATTGTTTGACCATAAATATAAGATACCTTATTATCTTTGCATGATCATTATTAAAGAGAAATATAGTAAGGAAACTCTAATCCAATTCCTTTGGTACTATATTTAATTTCCTTAGTGCCTAAAGGAAATAGGAAATTATCTTATTAAATTGGTCCTAGGAATTTATGTTCTTTAAAATTGTTATAAAATTTTGAATGATTTGATTCACTTATTTATTTGTCTTATTTCGCATGATAAATTGGATTTTCCTATAACTATCTTGTTCTTATCTCTTGAAACACTTGTGATTGTTTGTGATTTTTATTTTATTTTTATTTATTTTATTTAATATTTATTTTTTCTGCATAATTAATAATTTCCAAAATTAGAAAAGGTTACTTTGTCTTAATGTAGTGCAAATTAGTTAGTGTGTATCTTATTTAACGAAAGGTAAAATCATAAATGGCTACATTTAATAAATTTCTTATATAATTAAAGATATTGAACGAGGTCTATTTAGTAGTAGTATATGTTCTGGATAAGTTAATAAAGATTTTGGGTGAACAAATATTAGCCACAATCCATGTTAGTTTGAAAAAAATTAAAACGCGAATATAACACACCAAAATAATAAGAAATCAGGTGATATGTATCTCATTTGCTGGGTTCAGTTGATAACAATTTAGGACATTAATGTTGATTAATGTTGGTTTAATGGAATGGTAAAATAGTAATTATCCACTAATGTAAACGGATGAGAACGATGACGCGTGGTCGCATGATTAAATGGCTAAGGATAATGCAAATCGAGGGGCGCCACCTGTCCTGCCACGTTAGGCCAATGCTTATATAAAGTGTACCTACTGTTTCTCAGTTCCGTTAACCTACCCATTAAACCATTTATTACTGCATAATTAACAATTCTTCCTACATTTAATAACAATTAAAAAAAAAGTAAAATAATATAAATTTATTAATTAACAGTAGAAAATTACTTTATTTTGAATCTTCTGTTGAAATTAAATTCTTTCAACCATCGTGTGAACTAAGTTCATTTTGTTTTGTTGATTATTATTTAATATATAAAAAAAATTATGATTGAAAAATACTATTTTCATCTAAAATTCTTATATTGTAATTTATCAATCATTATTTAGTATATAAGAAATTACTGTAAAAATATAAAAAATACCATAAAAGAGTAAAATGAACAAATAAAACTTTTTTTTAGAACTATTTTTAAAACTCTTTTGGTTAACTGTTAACTCTCTCAAAAAAAAATGTTTGAATTGAAAAATTAAATAAATATCCAAATTCCGAAACGCACGTGACCGTCATTCCGTTATCCAAAAAACGGTGTTTGTTTCTGTATATAATTGCAGAATATCACCTCTTTTCACAGTAGCTAATATCTTCACTCCGATTGAAATCTCAAGGTATTCTCGCCTCTATCTTCCCACACTCTTAATCTCGATTGTATGTTATCTAATTCATCGTTAATTTCTCAGATCTGTGTAACAATGGCGACTTCAGCGCTTAACCCAAACGCGCCGATATTTGTTCCGTCGGCGTACCGTGCGGTGGAAGACTTCTCCGATGAGTGGTGGTACCTCGTCCAGTCCTCCCCCTGGTTTCGCGATTTCTGGCTTCAAGAGTGCTTTTCCGGTCCTGAAGCCGACTCTCCGTTTCTCGATCTAACCGGTGACGACGACTTCATCGTCAACAATGATCTGACTAAAGGTGAGTGTTCGACTTTTAACTGCAGCTTAACTCCGGTTCGACTCGTTCGAGTTTGGTTTACTGAGTTCGCTATGTGAATTGTTTGTGCAGGAATGGAAGGGAATACGAACACGGATGTGGTGGCGTTGGGGTGGTTGAAGTGGAGGAAGCCGCGTGGAGCGGCGGAGGCGCCGAGGTACTGCGAGAAGGCTCCTAAGATTGTGAGTGTGAGGATGAACCCGAGACCGATCCACCAGCCGCGTTAGGATTCACGACTCACTGAGTCAAATCAGTTGGAGGAGTTGTTTCTTTGTACAATTTCCCTTGCCTGTAAAGAACTTTATTTTGCACGCATTTTTGGGTTCATTTAATAATAAATTTTATTTGGTAGAAATCAAGAGTTGTGAATTTTAATTTTATTGGGAAATTAGTTGTAGTTGGTCGATTCACTTAAAATTTTATTTAAATGGTCTTTGATCAAAAGAGAATTATACTTTTATATAAAAAAATAAAAATTATAATTACAATTGAAGGTTAAAATATTTCTTTAATTAGACTTTTGCCCTAAAAATAAGAATGGTGTATTGTCCCAAATCCCAAAATTAAGAACGTCAAAGAGTGAAGACATCTTTCTTCTGCCCTTCTTCTCTTCTTCTCTCTGCTTTTGTTTTTTTTATTTAAGAATTCGAGCAAGGAAGGTTTGTTAGGGAATATGGCTTTCATTGCAAGAGCCGAGTAAATCATGGATTGAATCTCTGTTACGATGTCGTTCAATAGGGAATCGTGGGCAGAGGCATTCTGTAGCTCTTCTACTCCAGTTGGGTGATTCTCTGGTCAGATTGCTTTGTTGTCTCAAAAGTTCAATGCAAACGACGTCGTGTGCCCCCGAATCACAGACGGAGGTAATTTATGCTCATCTTTGCCAATGATTCTAATTCTCTTTGTCACATCTGTACTGCATCGTTAAAGAAAATTAAGGCAATATATTATTCATGGTTTGAATCAATTTGATAAACATTGGGCGATGAAATTTTAATTCAATTCTGGATATTCCCTTGTTCTTAGAGTTGTTGATATTGTTGTTAGGTATAAAATTGTTTTAACATTCTTGGTTACGTAGAATTAGAACGCCAAATAAAAAACATGTCAAATTTCAGCTTAAAAAATACAACTTGATTATCAGAAAGATTTAATAACCATGAGTTTAGACTTGGTCGATTTTTATTTTTTTATTTTTTACCACAAGAACCGACCCTTTCTCTGCTAGTCATGTAGTTTTTGTACTTTTAACAATTTTAGAATAAAAAAATAGCTTGCTAGAGATAGAATTTTCGTAACTTTCGAGTATACTAGCATGTATCAACTCTCCTTCTTCTGGAGGCGGTCTGCATTTTGTAATTAGTTTATTTTACTATATTTGAAGATGGAGGAATTAGACAAAGTTGAGGATTTCAGGGATTTGGTTGTTAGATGAAGAGGATGCCCTTACACTTCGATTTTGACGAGAATGGGGTGCTGGGTTTTGCTTATGCAGATAGAAAAAATTTGCTTGTTTAGGAGTGAGACTTTTGGTGAGTACACATTTGCTCTGCAACAAAATGAATAATTTGCCTAAATTCTTCAACATTAAGTGATTTCATTCAAACCATCTTCAACATTTACACAAATAAGGAGACTAAACTCTAGAGAGATTGGATTCATAATTTTTTATTACTTTTGGTAGTACTACTTTCACTCATAAATCATAAAATTAGGCCTTTTTGTTTACTTAGTATGGGTCCTATTACGAGCTGAAGAAATTACTCGGTTGAGTTCATGACTATTTGAAATTGTTGGGATGTTGATGTATTCAACAATTATCCATGGCTATTTGAAATTTTAGTTTTACAAACATTTTTTGTTTTGAAAATTAGTTTGTGTTAATATTTTGTTGAAATATTATAATTGAATATGTTTGTTTTTGATATTTAGGAAAAAAGATGATGGAGAAAAAGACTACAAAGTAGCTGTTTTGTTGGAGAACGGCTTGCAAGTCGTTATAACTGAATTGATTCCGTTATTGGCGTAAGCGCACATATTTTCGTACATACTAATCAAGTAGTGATTTTGTAATACTTTTTTAAACATTTACTTTGATTTCATCATATTTCTACAAGTTCATTAGAAAATACAAGTGGATAATTATGATTTGTGATGACTGACATTCAAATATGCTACTTAGAACATTTATGGGATATTACCTGAGTGAGTCAATATCACAATTCTTTTATTACCTATGATAATATTAGGCTTCAAAAATACGTATGGAGATCCGAGTAAGTATAAGGCCCATAAAATCACACGAATTTTGAATAACGACGTGCAGGTCGTTAAAACTAAATGGTTCCATTATGTGGCCAGACAATGATAAATCGGCTATCCACTTAAAACCAACTCTAATGTAGTACTATCAAGTTAAAAGTAATAAATTTTGACTGAGAAGATCCCGGGATAACTTGAATTTTGAATAACGGCGTGCAAGTCGTTATAACGGAAATAATTCTGTTATGGGCATAAATGCACATATTTTCGTACATATCAATCAAATAGTGATTTTGTAACACTTTCTTAACACCTACTTTGATTTCATCATATTTCTACAAACTCATTCAAAAATACAAATGGATACTTATGATTTGTAATGGTTAACATTCATACTTATCACATGCTACTTAGAAATTTATGGGATATTCCATGAGTGAATCAATATCAACATTCTTTTGTTACAATATGATAATAAGGATTTACATCTACGAATGGAGATCCAAGTAAGTATAAGACCCTTAAAATCACTCAAATTTCGAATAACGTCGTGCAAGTTGTTATAATGGAATAATTCCGTTATGTGGCCAAACAATGTTAAATCGGCTATTCACTAGAGAAACAACTCAAATGGTGTAAAATGAAGTTAAAAGTGAGAAATTTTGATAGAGAGAACACGGGATAACTCAAATTTTGAATAATGACATACAAGTGGGTATAACGGAATTATTCCATTATGACATATATGCATATATTTTCGTACATACCAATAAAGTAGTGATTTTGGACATCAACCTTGATTTCATCATTTTACTACAATCTCATTCGAAAATTCAAGTGAGATAATTCATATTTGTAATGCTTCGCATCCAAACGTTTATACTTTATACACTTGTTTTATATGACATGTACGAAATAATTCATATGTGAATCAATATCAATATCTATTTGTTAGTTTATCCAAATATTATGTTTTGATATTGTATGTGGAGATCAAGTAAATGAAAGGCCCCTAAAATCGATCGAATTTCGAATAACGATGTGTAAGTCGTTATAACGGAATGATTTCATTATGGGGTCAAATAATTCTAAATTTACTATTCACTATAGAAATCAATCAAATAGCATACAATGATAGTAAAAGTGAGAAATTTTGATTTAGACGACCCCGTGATAACTCGAATTTTGAATAATGACATTCAAGTGGGTATAACGGAATGATTCCATTATGGGCTTATACACACATATTTTTGTACATGGCAATTAAGTTGTACGTTTGGACCTCATATTAAACACTTGCCTTTGATTTCATAATATTTCTACAAGTCCATTCAAAAATTAAAGTTGGATACTTCATATTTGTAATGTTTTGCATCCAAACTTTATACTTTGTAAAATTGTTTGCATTTATTTAACATATATAAGATAGTTCATATGTGACTGAATATCAACATTTATTTGTTAGTTTATTAGAATATTATGTTTTGACATTGTATTTGGAAATCCAAGCGAATGAAAGGCCCCGAAAGTCGATCAAATTTTGAATAACGCCGTGCAAATCGTTATAACTGAATGATTCCGTTATGGAGCTAGACAATGCTAAATTGGCTAATCACTAGAAAAATAAATCGAATGGTATATAATGAGGTAAATGTGAGAAATTGTGACTGAGACGACCTCGGGATAACTCGAATTTTGAATAACGACATACAAGTCGTTATTGCGAAATGGTTACGTTATGGGCATAAATGCTAATTTTTTGAAAGTTCATAAAGTATTAATAATTTAGTAAGAGCCCTCATTTTTTATTTTACAAAAAAGTCCCAAACTTTTATTATTTTTTTAAAAGTCCATAAAGTATGAATAATTAAATATAAACCTCATTTCTCAAAGGGAGACAATTTACACAAAATTTTATAACTTTAGGCTTTTTAAATAAGATTTATTGTTGACTAGGACATTTAAATGAAGACCCTTTTTTTATTTAGATTCCAAACTTTACCATCGACTACTATGAAAAAGATTAGAAATTTATATACTTGCTCTCTTTATTTCTTGATGGGTTAATTGCAAAAAAAATCATGAACTTTACCTCTATTGCAACTTAATTCTTACTTTTGAGAAATTGAAAAAAAAAACTACCACTTTTAAGTATCGTAGCAAAAAAAACCCAAAAAACCTACTTTTATTAAAAATTGAGTTTTTTTTTTTGCAATAATATTTAAAGGTGGTGGTTTTTTTTGCAATTTCTCAAATTAAGGATTAATTTTTAATAGGAGTAAAGTTTGTGGTTTTTTTTTGCAATTAACCCTTTCCTGATTTATGCATTCTTCCATGTAATGGCCATTAGGATTAGGGATGACAATGAGATGGGTATTTTCGGGTACCCGATCTACCCGAACCCTAATAGGTAGGGTACGGGTAGTTGTAAACGAGTTTGGGATGGGTACGAGTAGTTGTAAGAAATACCATTAGGGTTTGGGACGGGTACGGATAATGTTTCAAAACCCGCGGGTACCCCAATTATATATATACTCCCTCCGTCCCGGCGTAAGAGGGTCATTTTTTTTTGCACGTAGATTAAGGAGTATTATTATTTAATGTGTAGTGGGTAGCTGTATTAGTAGGAGTATGTGTCCCATATTTTAATTGTATTAGAGGGGTGTGTGGGTCCCATGTGTGTAAAAAAGAAAAGGGACTCTTTGGGTTGGACGACCAAAATGGAAAAATGACCCTCTTAAGCTGGGATTGAGGGAGTATATTTTTATAAAATTTAATATATATTATATAATTTATATATTATAAGATATTTTATATATTTAATTAATAGTTATAAGTTTTATTTAATCGTATTTATTAAATATCTATTTAAAATAATAGAATTTATATTATTTTATATTTAATTAATAATAATGAAAATTTTATTACTCTCTCCTTCCGCCACAAAGGTGGACATTTGTTTTTTACACGTGAATTAAGGAGTATTATTATTTAAGGTGTAGTTGGTAGTTGTATTAGTGGGGTGTATGAGTCCCAAAAATTTATTGTATTAGTGATGTCTGTGGGTCCCATGTGTTTAAAAAGGGAAATGTTGACCTTTGGTACGGACGCCCAAAATGGCAAAATGTAGACCTTTCGGGCGGACAGATATGGGTATGGGTACCATAATAATTATTTTAAACAGGACGAATACGGATACGAGTAGTTATTTTATTAATCGGATACGGGTACGGGTACCCCAAAATAAATGGATACCCTACACGTTGCTATCCCTAATTAGGGTAGGCACTTTTTGAATCGTTATCTTTTACAGCATTGTACTTCATCCGTCCGCTTTCAAGGGTATCATTTTTCTATTTTTGGCGTCCGCTCCCAAGGGTCTCATTTTCTTTTTTATCCACACACACCCACTAATACAAGTAAAAATGTGACTCACACCTCCACTAATACAACTACCCACTACACATTAAATAACAATACTCCTTAATCTCCGTGCTCAAAAGCAAATGACACCCTTGAATCCGGACAGAGGGAATATAAGTGTATAAGTGTTGATATTAGGTGCACCCGTATGTAAGGATACATTCATATGTAGTATATAATTTTTTATTCTATTTTGTATACAACTTATCTATTTTGTATACGAGTTTTTTAATAATTGTATACTTTTTTCACACTAATTTTTCATTAAAAAAATTAGCATTCATATGTGTATAATTTTTTATTTAATAGTGTATACATATTTTTTAATAATTGTATTTTTTTACACTCAATTTTCATTAAAAAAACTAATAATTAAATTGTATACATTTTTATTCATAATTGTATATGTTTTTGTTTATATTTGTATACATTTTTTAAAGCGGGTGCACCCGAATACACATTATAATTAGTCTTCATATAATGCACTTCACAATTTGGGATATTTCAGTGATCTCTCCATTCCATTCTATTGATTACATGTTTTTGCTTTGGATGTTTCATACATGTGACAAACAACTGTTCGTATATAACTCCCTCTAAACAACTGTTCGTATATAACTCCCTCAGCCTGAAGTTCCCTTATACTAAAACAAATGGGGATCACGTATTTCATTTTATGTTTCATCTCTTATTACATGTATTAGATTTTTGACACGTGTCGTCAATGACCAAATTTTCACCACATGCCTCAAAGGTTTAATGGTCATTAACTAGAGTATAGTATTTTAATAGGAAGTGAAATACCAAAGTGGAATAGGAGATTTAGACCGATACTAAAAATAGAAAATGAATACTTTAAGAGTGAACGAACAAAATGCCAAAAATGAATACCTTATTAGTGGATGGAGTATTTTAAAAATGTTATTCTCCCTTAATACAAATAAATTATTTGATAAATTATTTTTTATTTAAAGAACACATTACTCTTAAAAGTAAATTAAATTAATAAATACTCTCGTCCCATAAAATCTTTCACATATTCCTTATTTATTTGTCCTACAAATTTTTCATACCCAAAAAAAATTATCACCTTATCTAATAACCTAAAAAATTAATTTAATTTCAAAATTTTCACTTATTTTTTACCCATTTCATTCTAACATGAAATAGTAAAAATGAAAAGTATTAGTATATGACATAGATAGTAATTCAAATTTAATAATCTATGATAGAACTTGTGAGATTACAATTCTGAATATCACTTTGATGCAATAGTAATACTCCCTCATTCTTACCCCCAATAAGATTATTTTGAGATCCCACTGTAAAATTTATATTTTATTTTTAATAAATATAAATTTTTCATCTAAAAATTAATATACTAAAAATTTTATAATATTACACAATTTGTTATAAAAAAATGCAAACCATCGACCATAAGAAAATTATGTTTTAATGAATGTTAACACCATTTTCTTAAAAAAATAATACTCTTTTCGTCCCATTAAAACGTACACGTTTTTCTATTTTGATCGATTCCAATACAAATTTGTATTTTTCTTTTTGGTAAAGAAGATCCAGACATATTAATTATTTCTCTTTCCATGAGCCCACACATCATATTAATACAACTACCCACTTTACATTAATATATTATTTCTCTCACCTCACCATACATTAAAATATTAAACTCCTTAATTAACTTGAAAAAAAAAACGACAAGTTTCAACGGGAAGGAACGAGTATTTGTATTCTTTTCATCACAACAAGTTTTCAAATTTATTATGAACGGAGTAATATTTTATTTTTCTGATCTAATTCAACCAAAAACTTCACCGACCTGTTCCATATAAATTCATTGCGAACTTAAAATATTCCAAAACTACTCAAATATAAGTGCACTACTTCTCTGACAAAACTTGTGTGTTCGGGACATTATACCCCAATTCCAAATCTCATATTTTTTGAAAAGCATATCCTTTAAAATTAAATAATATATTCTTTAGTATAAGAATAGATTTTTTTTATTTTTTGAAGAAAAAAATTAACTTTTTAAATAAACATTCATGCTATTCATGTTTTCGTGAATCTTTTTAATGATCCCTTAAAATAAAATGTTACATTCTTACACACCTTGTACACTCGGGACATAAGAAACCAACTCCTACTTCTTGGTAGAATCAACAAATTCGCGAAATCTTAAAATCGTCGTATCAACATTGCCTATGAGAAATTCTATTCGAGTAAATATATACGACATAATTCCTCTAATCAATAGTAATACACTAGATTAGGAGTAGTAGAAATGAGGAGTACAAGATTAATATGACATATATATAGAAAATAAAATAAATTAGCAGTAGTAATAGTACCAAATAGTGTTAGACTGAGTCGGTGTATGACGAGTGTTGATTCCAAGGGGTTGCTTGTTTCCCTATCTTTTGAAGTACCCTTATGACCTCCTCACTTGTCACATTTCCTGTTACTATTACTTTGTTTGACTCTCTCTCAACATCATATGTTTCTATATCTGCAACATACAACATTCAATTTCATTTCATTAAATTAGTGTATGGGAAATTAGGAAATCAAGATCTAGTTGATGTACCTTCAATTTTCTTGATGGCCTTCAAGATTTTCTTGATGCATTCATCGCAGTGTAATCCAACCTTCAACTCCACCATCTATTTCCATAAATCAATTCATATGTATACATACATGCATATAATTTGGAAATAGGTACTTACCTTCCCCATTGATGATACTTTGAATTGAGACAAAGTAAAGAGAGTTTCTTGAACAAGAAAAGTGTGGAAATTGAATGAATGGTTTGATTAAATATTTTTATTGCATTTAAATGAAGAATGGTGGGGTAGGGTATATGATTCTTGTATATGTGTGTGGATTGGAATTTTTGCTTTGGTAGAATTAAAGCTCCTTTTAAGTCACTTTTTGAAATTAGGGTGGGAACTCTTTGATGGCCTTGTTGGCTTTTAGTTCACACTTGAAGATGACATTTATAAGCTTTTCTTGTGCACCATTGGGGGCAAACCCTTCACCCCAATAAGGCAATACTGATGCATTATGTAAATTGGTCTGATTTTTTTTTTTTTTTAGTTATTCAATGTATTAAACTTGTATGGTATGATAAAAAAAAAAAACCAACAGAATGGTGCTAAATCTTAAAATGAGAACACAAATTTCAGGGTAAATGTTAGAAATCCATACAACATATGTGACGACTTATATGTAAACTTACCAAAATGGACCCAAAAAAATGAATAAAACTAAGTAGAATATATTAAAAATGAGATGTGTAAAAAAGAGAATCAATTTGTGTTACAATCCATCTCACATGTCCTCAATCTCATATACTCATCTCAAGGCTGTTCCTTAATAAAATTGTATGCGTTTTCATGCATATTTATTGGACTAATGTGATCATTTCTCTAACAAATATTTAAAATATTTGAGAAATTTAGGCGAGATGGCAAATTACCCAAAACTAATGACCGAAAGACTATAGGACAAAAGTCCTATTATCGTAACTGAAAAAATTGTCCAATGGGCCTGGGATGGCACGGCCCAGTTGCCGAAATAGACTTCTAATAGTAATTTTTTTTGAGTACATACTGTTAGGTACATTAAAATTGGTAAGATACAAATTTAAAAAAATATTATTACTAACTACATAAATATAAGTGATATTACAACTTTACTCTTACAATATGCTCCACACAAACAATTACGCTGCACATAATCATTTACGTTATGTGCAGCAAATATTATGAAAAAAATTTTATGTACAACAAAAAAATTTATGTGCAGCAAAAATAATACGTCCAATAATAAATATTATGTGCAGCAAAAAAAATCGTTAGTTTTATGTGCATAAAAAATGTCGTAAAAGTTATGTGCAGTAAAAAAAGTCGTAAATATTATGTGCAGCAAAAATGTTGTTAGGTCATATTAAGTTTGGGGTATATTGGGTAATTAATCTTAATATTTTGTATTTAGGAGTAATTATTTTGAATTGATGTATCTCCTAGTAATAATAGGTACTAAGTGTGTACCTAGTAGTAATTATTCCATTTAAAAAAAAATTAAGGTGAAATTTTATTACGCAAAAGTATGAAGCAAGAGATTTACGTCATACTCCCTCCGTCCCACCAAAAGGTTTACATTTTACTATATTGGGTGTCTCATCCATGTAAAGGTCTCCAATTTCTTTTTTTTAGTAAAAGGGCCTCATATGTGCCCACCACTCACTACTAATAAAACTACCCACTACATATAAAATACTCACTCCGTCCCAAATACACTTCACGTTGTTTAAGAAAATTTATACTTTTTGATCAATTTTATTGACTTTAGAGGGTATTGTAGTATTTCTAGGTAATAAAAAAGTATAAAGTAATGGTATGTGTGTGAAAAAGAAGTGACAAATTTAAAATTAAAGTAACTTTTAAGGTTGTTGGATAAAATAATTTTTCTTTTTTTTTTGTGAAGAGTATTGTAGGACAAAAAAATGAGAAAAATGTGAAGGGTTTTATGTGATGGAGAGATTAATAATATTCCTTAATCCACGTGCATAAAGCAAATGGGAACCTATGGCCAAGACGGAGGGAGTACCTTTTCGGGATCACCTATTCCATTTTGCTATTCCATCTACTATTCCATTTGTCAATTACATGACACGTGTCACAATCATTCCCCAAATTACCTTTACATATGCTAGGGGTTGAATGTTCATTTAGTAAGATATAGTATTTTTAATAAATTTATGTTACGAAACATGGAGTTGAATATGATATGGAATAGGGATCCGACCATACCAAAAATATAAATATCATACAAATAAAAGCCACAAAACTTTCTTACTCCCTCCGTCCCATTTAAAGAATGTTTTTTTTTCCATTTTGGGCGTCTCACTCAAAAAGTCACATTTCTTTTTTTACACACATGAGACCCACACACACCCACTAATACAATTAAAATATGGAACTCACACTCCCACTAATACAACTACCTACTACACATTAAATAATAATACTCCTTAATCCACGTGTTAAAAAACAAAAAACCCTCTTAATTAGGGACGAAGAGAGTATATATCATGTCATACCCATAAGCTAGGCAAGAGAAATTCGCCAAGCATTGACCTTCGCACTCAAATGTCAGGCTACATTAATTTCGAGCCAACCCAGTGGTCCGTGTAGCCCGACATCTTCATTTTCTAAAGCTTAAAAAACCCATCTTCTTCTCTTGGAGAAATAGTTTTGTTATTCCCTTGTTCGTAGTTCAAAAAGACATGCTTCAAATTTGTCTTAATGAGGGACGGAGAGAGTATATATCAACGTCATACCCATAAGCTAGGCAAGAGCAATTCGCCAAGCATCGACCCTCGCACTCAAATGTCAGGCTACATGAATTTCGAGCCAACCCAGCAGTCCGTGTAGTCATTGTCAGAAGTTTAAAAAACCCGTCTTCTTTTCTCGGAAAAATAGTTTTGTTATTCCATTGTTTGCAGTTTAAAAAGACGTGCTTCAAATTTGTCAATACTTTTTTTTAATTCATGCCAAACTTCAACTTCATAACTCCATAAAAAGAAAAAATAAAAAACTAAGTAATGTGTCTCTAACACACTTTAATTTCAAATTTGTCATTACTTTTTTAACACATATAATTACTTTATTATTATTTTTAAAAAAAAATACCAAATTATCCAAAAAAAAAGTCAAAAAGTGACTTATTAATTATCATGCAAACAATAAATATGGAAATGAATTTGGAATGAGTATAACTATGAATTTAAGAATTCTCTGCTAAAAAATTAGTCTTCTTTCTGGAGTATTTTCAATCTCATCTGATAGGAGTATTTAATTCTTTACATGAGGTGGTTTAATATTTATGTGAGTTGTCCCTGCAATGGAGTTTTTCTATTTTTCTCAAAGAATGATAGAATACAATCAAGTTCGCCTTGACAATTTTTCTTGGTTAATTAGTCACGTTATAATTTTTTTAGTTGAGTTAATTTATATAAAAGCAATATTGTTTTGGGAAAAAATACAAAATTTTGAATATTTCAATCGGAGATAACGACAAAAACAAGGAATAAAAGAGCCGTTGACCAATAATTGAAAGGCAACCACAGTTCAGATCTGCCTCTTCAACCTGAGTTACAAAATCTTTCCATAAGATTTTATTTAATTATTACTAAATTATTATAACAACTGAATCAAATAAAAATAAAATCCTAAATATAACTATATAAGCTGCAGAAAAACCTTGTAAAAAAAAATTGCAGAAAAACCAATCAACCAAATAAAAATCCGGCGCGTCATTGGTGTGGAATTTGACTTGCTGCTTACATCATCATTTCATTTGGACCAATCGGATACGATTTCAGAACTCAAGAGATCAATTAATTACCACACCTCACCTGCAATCTCGCTCTTCCCCCAAATCGAAACCCAGATATTCATCTTCCCAAATCTCAATCCCCAAAATCTATAAATGGGAAATGCTCTTAGATTCTTGTTCAGCCAATGCTGCAAGCCCTCGCCGGAATCCGATTCCATCGGCCACCACGGCGTCACCGCCGACAACGTCGGAGTTTCAGCTTTGGCTCAGGATCTCTACAACTTCGAAATCACCAATCAGGTACCTCTTTTCACCTATTCTCCAAAATACACAGCATCTACGACACTCGAGATCATTTGGATTTAATTTGATTAATTTATTTTCAGGTTCCTTTAGAACTCGGTAAACATGTTGTCTCATCTAGAAAAGCTCAGGCCAACTGGTGAGAATCACTGCGTGTTTAAACTTATTAATTGATTTTTAGGTTGAAAGGTTTTCAAAACTGAAATCACAAACGGAATCTTGCTCTTTGTTAGACTACATTTATTTGAGTGATTCGATCTTGATGAACATGAAGGTTTAGAAAACTTTCGGAGGCGTGGAGGGAGACGAAACCGCCCCCGAAATCGCCTGAAGAAGCTTCTAGGCTCGTAATTCAGACGTTGAAGAGACATCAGAAGGCCGATGTTGAAGTACTGATATATATACTATATACATGTTGGTAACAAAACAAGAACAAAGTAGGAAGAAGCCAAATTATGATCTTGATTGATTTAATTCTGTTATTTGGTTTCATAGGGATTATTGGCATTTTATGGACTTCCACTGCCTCATTCTTTGGTTGAGCTCACTACTGGTTCTCCTCCATCTGAACCACATGGCCTCAAATTCGAACTGCATACTCTTCCTGTAAGAATAATGATTTCTTGAAATTGTGGCTGTAATTAAGAGCAATTTTCTGATCTAATTTGCATCGGTTTGCAGGTGGATGCGAAGGCTGTGGCGGATGGTGATACGGTGACTGTCTACGTTAGCACCACGGACGCTAGGGAGTCTTCGAATGTCCCTAGAGAAGTCCAAGTTGCTGCTGTTCAAAGATCCAAAGCTCGGGCTCAGAGGAATTTTGATAAAGCTGATGAATTTCACAAACATATTACTGATTCGGGATACAGGTGGATTAATTTACTAGTGGTGTAGTTTGTAGTTATGATGTGTTTTCGTTAATGAAACACGAAGTGGATTAACCCTTTTCGTGCAGAGTGCTAAAAATTGAAAACGAGGAGATCCTTGCTCGAAAATACAGAATAAGATTGAGGTTATTGGGGCAACTGAATTGCATTTGATGTATCTTAGTTATGAATAGCTGTTGAATGACATTGTTATTGAAACGTAACAGGGGAATCGATGCACCGGAGAGCAAAATGCCATTCGGACAGCAAGCCAAGGAAGAATTGACTAAGATTGTTCAGAACAAGCGTTTACGAGTTCTGGTGTTCGATGAAGATCGTTATGGTCGAATTGTAGGAGATATTTACTGCAATGGTATATTTGTGCAGGTATGATCAGCATGACAAAACCTTTTAAATCAAGATTTGCATAAACATGTTGTGCTTGATGCAGGAGTCAATGCTTAAGAAGGGGTTAGCATGGCATTACAAAGCTTATGATCAACGTGCGGAGTTGGATAAGGTTACATCAGTTAACTTGTTGTTAGGTTAGTGTAGACCCAATTTCTTTGACATAGCGTTAAGCGTTTGAGTTTGAATGCAGTGGGAGAGAGAAGCTCGGGCTAAACGGATCGGGCTATGGTCGTCTGCTAACCCGGAGAAGCCATGGGAGTGGAGGAAGGACAGACGTGAAGGCAGGTAACCTAACTTTATCTGCGATTTGATTTAAGGATTTGATTGTTGTTGTATGTCATTTAAGGATTTGATTGTTGTTGTATGTATTTTAAGGCAATGGAACAACATGGGTGAAAATTTCATTATTTATCTAGTAACTAGTTTTGTTTGCCTTCTAACACATGGTTCTTCTATATGTGATGTTCTCAAAATTAGTGTGATTTCTAGAGTGTATCCGTTGCTCATTAAGATTGATAGATTTAATTAGGATAGCAGTGGATAGTTATTTTATTTAATTTTTAATAATTTTATTTGTAAAGATTAATTTAAAATTTAATCTAATAATGTTATTAAATTTAATTGCAAAGATTAATTTAAAACTTAGTCAACACTTTAGTTTCTGGCACGGCATGTTCTATGATATATTGGTGTGACACGTGTTGGGGTGGAGAAATCAATCCCTTGCCCCAAGGGCTGACTGGTTGACTTAGGGTATAGTTTATCTTTTCTATCTTACGTGTCACTCATCCAACGAAGTGTCACAAGAGATGTCACACCAAAGTGTCACAGAAGATCCAGACCTATTATTATTAAAATAATTAATTATTTGTATTTAATTTTCTGGGTAGGTCTTACGTGAAACAGTCCTACGTGAGACCATTTTACACTTTTAAAAATAACTATCACTCTCGCTATAAAATGTTATCACTCTCGCTGTAAAATGTTATCACTTTTCATTTATACTATATATTGTTCATGAAATAACATTATCACTTTTTATTAATTTGGTATCACTTTTTATTATACTAAATGTTCTCTCTTTCTGACCGTCTCATATAAAGGCTTAGGTGAGACGGTTTTGCATAGGTCTTTGCCTAATTTTCTTAATGTAAAATTATTATTCTTTTATTTTATTTTTAATTTTAATTTTAGACATTATTACTTAAAATAAAAATATTTACCTTTGGCTTTAAATATTAAATTACTTAATATTAAGAATCTTACAAGGGTGCACCCGGTACACTGGTATAACTGTAAAATCTAATCGGTTAGATTTTAAAAATTTCAATCATCATCCTTAAATTCTAATCAGTGATTAACTTTTTAAATTAAGTAATTGCCAATAAACCCTACACTAAAACTATTAATTCAGAGGTGAACCAAGTGCACTTCAGAATAACCTTAACCTTAAAAGTAAACATATTAATTGCACGATTAACATTAGAGCATTTTCTGACATTACTGAACAAGGCACTCTCTTATGTGACGGTTGTGAGACGGATCGATACATTACTAAAGTATGTTTATTATATAGGTAAAATATGCTTATTTGTAATTAAAATATGTCAAATAAATCATATTTTAATTCATCATTTATCATACTTTAAAAAAATATACTTTAACAATCATTAAACATAATTTATTTATATAATAAGTATTATACTTTAACACGTCTCACGAACAGTCTCACATATGCAACGTCTAGCAAGAGAATTTGTCTTGCTGAACATTTGACTCGCCCGTGGAAAAAAGATGAGGGTACAATTGAGAAAAAAAAAACGAAAACAAGAATCGATTTTAAAATGTATAGAAAATTTTAATAAATCAAAAATAAATAATTAAACAAAGATCTTCAAGCTTGCGAATGAGGGTAGTATCAAAGCCACACACGGATATAGATTATTATAACGATCAGAGCTTCATATATTCTTTCACTGCATTTATATTTGATTTCAGTATGGATGTAATGTCTCTTTATTACTGTGATGATTTTAGAGAATCCATACTAACCCTATAGCAACCTCATCATGCTTCTTTAGATTTATATATTCATTATTCAAAAGAAGTACTTGTTTAATTTGTTGCATATTTTAATCGTCTGAATCAATTAATTTCCCTGTGTCAACATCTTGTTTCACTTGATTAGTTTGGTAGATTTTACGTCGTATTTTTTCAAAGATGGTGGCGTCACACAATTTCTTCAAATGATCGAGGTGACGGAAATACATTTAATACCCATTAATTTATTAATATTTAAAGATTTAATAATCAATTGCAATTATACAATTAGAAGATTTAGATAAAATATTACGTAAAATAAAAATAAAAAATTAACTCCATACGACAAGACAACGAATGCACATTCGAGTAAAATTACATTTTTTCAAATCTTCAGTCAGTAACTGGAAAACTTCTCTGCTATTGATAGTAATCTACATGGTATTGTCCAACGAGAACGACTACATAAGTGTTGAATGATATTTTTATGCTGGAAATTCTAAAAACTAACCTAAACGCATAGTTTCTATTTGCAACTTGCAAATGCATCAAAAAGAGATGGTAAGAAAGTTAAAAAAGAAGTGGGTAATATCAATAATAACAATAGCACTCGTGAAAACGTGATCAGAAAACTCTTTGATATAAGAATATGGAAGAAGAGTGATTGGTGAATAATTGAGAATCACACCACAATAAGTATGTCAGCCACAGGTGTGGGAAGCAAACAAATAGACTGCACACATAAGTGCTAATATTAGCCCTATATGGAGGTGATGCCAATTCCAAAGTCAGTCAAGAAGTCCAAACCATTATAGAGAGCAAGCAAGCCATGTCCCAAATATATCTTGATTTAAGTATCAAACAATGGAGTTAATAAAGATGAAAGAAACAGCTTTTGCCTTTTAGTGAATTGAAACAATCACCAGTGCAGATTCAAATGAATGGGGATTAACTATTCCTGTGTTGTGTTCCATTTGCTGTTTTAGCACATCAGGTGGTTGACACATCACTTTTCATTTTAATATGGAACACATCAATGGAACAGGGAATCTGGACTAGATTCCAATATGGGAGAAATGGGCAACACCATAGTTGTCATGGGCAACAGGTGAAAAACACACCTCTTGTACATTTTGCACCTCAACAACGCACAGCATAACACTAAATATCTCAATGACATCATTTAAAACTGCACTACACATTTGGCACCTTAATCTTATTCTTCAGTCTACACTTCTTCAAGTCCAAGGTTAGAGAATACATTAGCACTTTACATAAGCAACGCATCATATATTCATATGTAGGGAAAACTCTTCAGCATCTACCAGCTTCAAGACTTGATAACATACTCCCTCCGTCCGCTTTCAAGGGTTCCAACTTATTAGAGGGAAATGGAACCCTTGAAAGCGGACGGAGGGAGTATTTTACATGAGAATCTCTAGCTAAAAGCTTTAAGCATAAAATTTTACGTAGCAGCATAGCCAAAATCTATTATGCTTGTATACAAATGACTCACACAAGTGACATATTTGTCAATTGAGAACACTAACTATAAATGAAAGATATTTGAATGTAACACTATATTTGATAAATACAACAACCAACTGATTTTTGAGGAACAGAGGCAACATCCACCAATCAATCAATTATACATGCAGGGGAGAAAAAATATGAAGTAAGGATCTATTCATGAACACAAGTAGAAGAGATCCCATATGTTTAAGGGGGTAACTTCAAACTCAAGCAATCTAGTAAATGCTTTGTGGGAAAGAAGAGAATTCAGCTCACTTTGTCATTGTTTGCATCTTCTACTATTCCACATCTTCATTAGCATCATCAGAATCTGAATCACTAGCATTATATCCTAAGCCAAAAACAAAAACACAAATCAAATCAAGATAACAACCTAGAGAGGATGCAAGATGATGTAACCACCAAGATTGAAATACTTAATACTCCGTCCAAGTTAAATTTCACATTTTTCGTTTTCATCCATGAACATTAAAATCCACTCCCTAAAGTACATCTTAATTCTACCAATCACACCTTAACACATAACATACCTTATAATTTATTTATTACCTAAAAATATTATATTATACTCTTATCAATAAATTTGGTAAAAAAACACAACTTTTCTTAAACTCCGTTTGTGTAAGTTAAATTTCACATTTTATATTTTCGTCTATGAACATTAAACTCCACTCTCTAAAAGTACATCTTAATTGTAAATCTACCACTCACACCCAACAAATAACATACTTTATAATTTATTTATTTCCTAAAAATATTAGTATTACACTTTTAAATCAATAAATTTGGAAAAAAACAAAACTTTTTTTTAAACTCAATGTGTCTAATAAGGGTGTAGAATAAACTGGGACGAAGGGAGAATCAAGTACTAACCTGGACGCTTGTCGCTTACTTTCCATACAGAAGAACGAGTCCTGGATGCCTTACTAATCCATGCTCTTCCCTAAAAGCAAAAATTACGAATAACTCTATGTAGACCAACTCAGAGAAAAGCTAGTTGGACAAAATGCTTTCGATTCTACGAATAATGGGAGAAACGGTAATAACACACCTTCTGGGCATCTTTGGCGACCCCATATCCGCTGGAGTACATCTGGCCAACAAGCACCTGCATGCCAATGTCGCCATTCTTAGCCTCTCTGAGTGTGTCCTGAAACCATCGCTTCACGCAGTCCGACACCACCTCCGCCAGCGGCGTCCGTTGAGGCCTCTCGGAGTTCTCCGCCGCCGCCATCTGCCGAATTTTCAGCCTCAACTGGGGCGACTCGGATTTGGACTCAATTGGATCCGTGGAAGAAGTGGGACGGGCCTTGGATATGGGTTTCAATTGGGTGGGGCGGCGTGACCCGTTGTTGGGGGAAGAGACGACGCGCGCGAATTGTTGGATCTTTTGAGCAGACGGAATTGATCTTCCCATAAACTTGAGAAAGAAATTGTTTTCCCCCTTGCTGCCTCGATAATGCTTTCATCAATTTTAATTTCTGGATTTTAGGGTTTTAGCCACGAATGAATTGAGGAGGAATAGACGAAAGGGGAAGATTTTTTTTCATTATTCTTATTATTATATTATTATACATTTTCGATCCTCCTCGTCAACCATTGTTCTCTCACTTGCATTATTTTAACATGTCAATAAATTTGTATTCATTACGGACATGGTACTATATTTTTTGGGATTAAAAAATATTATTATTTAAAAAAAATAAAAGTAAATAGTTTTATTGATAATATATGTGAATCATGAGTTTGGTCTTTTTTTTTTAATGAATACTTTTAGAATAAACGTTCCTAATAGAAAAATAAATATCTTTGAGAGGGATGCATGTTTTAGTTTGTATCTTTATTAGGGTATAAACTATACTACAAACCATCATAATGTATGACAAATTATAAAACGAGTAAATACATTATTAAAATATGTTATTGAATAATATGGTAAATAATGCAAAGATATAATTTCTGATTATTATAGAACTTCCTTCGTATTCCAGTAAAGTATACATTTAGCTATTTTAGATGTTCGTATCAAAAGTATATATTTCAATTTTTAAATGCATGAGACTCACACACATTATTAATACAATCAATGTATGTGACCTACACATCCTAATTATCCACCCAACATTACTTCCTCCGTCCCCTTGATACGTATCCATTTTTCCATTTTGGTCCGTCTCATTACAAAGTATTCATTTCCCTTTTTAGATTGATGTGACCTACAACCACTACACATGACCTCACATTCAATACTAATACAACTACCCACTACACATTAAAATATTATTTCTCTCACCTTACTATATATTAAATTATTATACTCCTTAATCCACGTGCAAAAAATCAACGGATACCTTTCTAGGGGACGGAGGGAGTACATGATAATACTCCTTAAATCAGGTGTAAAAAGCAAATGTGTACCTCTATAGGATGGGTGTTTGATTTACTAAAGTATAATTATTAAATAGTAAATCATAGCATAACACTATACAATCACACTAAAATATATTATTCATCATACTTTAACAAATAACATATTTTATCTATATAATAATCATACTTTAATATTTGTTTAATCCGACTTAATACTTTATATACTCATATTATTAAATGGTCGATCCATCTTAAATATAATAATCGTTTCTACAAATTATAAATGTATATGGGCCCAATGCGTTTTCTTTATTTGTAACTTTGTAGTTGGGTGTAAAAGGAAAGATGGAAGGTTTGAATTTGGGGAAAATTAGGGTAACCAAAAGTTAGAAATTTGGATTTGAAATTTTCAATGGATAGATTTTAATTAGAGTTTGCCAAATATTTATTTATTTGGATTTGAAAATTTCAATGGATATAATTGTTAAGAAAAAGGGAGAGGGGCTGATTCACGCAATTGAATTTGGGGAACAAAAAATTAGAACTTGCCAAATTTTAAGAAATTTTTATTTGAAGAAAATCAGTGGGTAGATTTGTGTTTAAAACTTATAGTAATTATTTTAAGATAGAGAAACTATCCTGTGATAAATGTAAGACAAATTATGAAAAGAATTAAACTATTACTAAAGTATGTAATTAGATAGTTAAAGTATTATTTATTAAAGTATAATTAATGATGCGTTAAAGTATTATTGTCGGAATCAAATCGGACCGATCGATCCAATTGAAAATTGGAGATGAAAGTGATCCGGAGCACCATAAAACTGTATATTATGGTTTAATCGGTACAATCGGTTTCTATAATTTTTTTTTAAATTAATTGTATTTTTATATTTTTTTTATTATTTTTATAATATTTCACTCTTACTTTTGTATATTTTATTTATAATATTTTTTAATTTTATATTAAATTATGAATTATAAATATTTAATGAACATGCTATAAACTATATATGAGGTACGAATTAAAAATTATAAATACTTTTATTTAATTATTTTTTAAAATAATTTTTAACTTTGTAAAATAATTTTTGTGGTTATACGTTATTATTTTATTAATGATGACCATAAAATATATATATATATATATATATATATATATATATATATATATATATATATATATATATATATATATAGTAATTAAAAATATGTGAATAAATCTAATTTTTCGGTTGAATCTCGAACGGTTGCCTTCATCAATTTAACTATGGTCTGATTATAACAATATTGTATTTAAAGTACTCCCTTCGTCCCATAGAAGTCGGTATAATTTTTTTTGGGCACGGAGATTAAGGAGTATAATAATATAATGTAAAGTGAAGTGAGAGAAATAATATTTAATGTGTAGTGGGTAGTTGTATTAGATGTGATATGTGGGGTCCATGAGAATAGATTAATTGTTTTTATGTGGGTCTCATGTATTAAAAAGGAAATGTGTCAACTTTAGTGGGACAAACCAAAAATGAAAGTGTGTCAACTTTTATGGGACGGAGGGAGTATAATTTTAGGGTTTTATAAATGGTGTACCCACAATTAGTGTTTTATAAAGTGTAGTTATTGTATAGTGAATCATAATTTTAGGGAGTATAATTTTAGGGTTTTATAAAGTGTAGTTATTGTATAGTGAATCATAATTTAATATTTTAAAATCATACTTTAACTTATCACTCATCATACTTTTGTAAATCAAAATTATAATCACTTAATAACATATTTTACATATATAATAATTACTCCCTCCGTCCTGGAGATATTGACACATTTTTTTTGTGCAATGAGATTAAGGAGTATAATAATTTAATGTAAAGTGAAGTGAGAGAAATAATATTTAAATTGTAGTGGGTAGTTGTATTAGTGGTGAGTGTGATGTGTGTGTTGGGCTATGTAAATAAATAAATGGTTTTTGTGTGGCTCCCATATTCTTAAAAAGAAAATATATCAATTTTTATGGAATAATCCAAAAAGGGAAGTATGTCAATATCTTTAGGACGGAGGGATATATATTAATAATAAATCTATTTGTCACCCATATAACTATGGATAGGAGACTAGAGAGTGCCTCAACTGAGTCAACTCCCAACATACATATTGGAGGGCTATGTTTCTTTAAAATGAAACTATGTTTAATTAAAAGGGTTTGTGGCTAGTGGGCAATAATTGAGAGTGGGTAGATTAAGTGGACTAAATTTTCTAATACACATTACATCCTTTCCAAATGCTTCATCTTTGTCCTTATACATTGGGTAATTTAGCTTGTTTGAAATAAATTAGGAACGTGTTAAATTAGATGTCCTAATTAAATTACTATAAGCACTAAATTAATTCCGTGGGGATTTGAAAATAAATCCTCTTCCATTTGATTAATCATCATTGTGACTGATTTTTACGTTGTCTGCAGCTCCACATATCTAGAAATCCAAAATTCCATTTTATATCTTAATTGGGAAATGAATCCCTCTTCAAAGATTGTTTAAAACTGACAAATTTCACTAATTTTTCCAATTACGTTGCTTGTTAATTTTCATAAATTTAATTAAAAGATAAACGCAAAGATCAACTATATGATCAACCTCACCGATTTGTAAGTGAAAGCATATATAATAAGTAAGCATGAAACCGTTATTAAAAATGTTATCGTTTTTCTTTATGAATATTGTTATTTCTTATTTATATTATAAATTATTAATGAAATACTCATTCCGTCTCACGTTAAGGTTTACGTTTTCTATTTTGGGTTGTTTTAAATTAAGGTTTACATTTCCTTTTTTGTCAAGTTGTCCCCACACAAAATAATTAATTATACTATGTAGGACCCACACACAACACTAATACAACTACTTAATTTACATTAAATATTATTTCTCTCACCTCACTACACATTAATATATTATGTCTTTTAATTTCCGTGCAAAAAACAAACGTCAACCTTAACACCGGACGGAGAGAGTATTTCTTTCTAGATGAAGTTAAATTTAAATATACAAATTTAGATTATTACACCATGATATGCAGAAACTATGCCTTCATAAAATGCTAGTAATATGGAATATTTAATTTCACAATATATGTTACGTTGCAGGGTAGACTAGTATACATATAGTGAATTTCAAAGAAATTTGTGTTGATTAAAATTATTCATCCATATATATATATATATATATATATATATATATATATAGTTGTCACATGATCATGAAAGTAGTGAGTTTGAATTGTATAGATAAATTATTAATTTGTTGACATATAAGACAAGTTGTGGTAGCTAGATATTTAATATTTTGCAGTAATTATATAATGTGTCATCATCTTGAAAAAACCCCACTTTCTAATAAAAGTTGAAAAATACAGCCAACATTTCAAATCAAGACCCATTTTGCCTGTAAACATCCTAGATTGTGTGATTAAATTATTTGGCTCGTTTATAAGTTAATTAAGCTTATTTAGTTTTCTTATCAATTTCCATAATAAATGATGAAGTTTTGCTTTTGAAAAGGTGATAGCAACTCCAATGCATATAAATATAGTTAAATTCAAATTTCTTAACCAACCAACTGAAGTGGATGGCATGCCACTAAAACAATTATGGGACTAGTAATTTGATAAAAATGATGATGTTTTATGATCTATTTTGTACAAATAAAGGATTGTGAACTGTTTATTTATTAGTGTGTGTGCGCTTGGTAAAATTTATACTTATTTTAAAATAAAAGAAATGAATTGATAGATTGATTAAAAAAGAAATCGATATAATTATAATAACAATATTGTTATTAATTAATTAATTAACTTTTTTTTTGAAAAGGAAAATATATTGCCTAGGTAAGAGATTTACCTAGAAAGATTATAGATAACATGCATGTTTTGGGACTTCATAAAAGTCTCACGGCACAAGACAGCATGACTTAAAACATAGTTAATTGACATAATAACAAGAATTTTTAGACCAATCAGAAAAATCAATCTCACTCTTTAAACGGTTCTTCTTCCAAGTCCACCAGCTCCATGTTTGTGATTTTATCTCATTCATCATCTTCTCACTGTTCCAAGAATCGCCTTGAAATAAAATTTTGTTTCGCGTGTTCGATATGATCCATATCGTGCATAGCCATACATCGATGTAATTAATATTATTATGCTAATTAATTTACTAGTTCCAACGTTGATGGTGACGTTTTATGAGTGCTTTCATAGTTGGTTTGATTATTCCACACCCAATATATTCGATGAATGTGGATTTTGATTGTATAAAGCAGTTTATTTTAAAAATAAAATATATTGTGTGCAATGACATCTGGAATTAAAAAAATAAATAATAAATTTGTTCATTTTGTATTCGATCAGTAAATCCACTATTTAAAATTATGACATTAACATGGTATAATTGTTTAAGTAAAAAATTGAAAAATAAATTAGACTCAGTAACACTTGGCAATGTGTAAATAAAAAGGTATCTATTTTTATTTCAGACGCTTGGTAATATAATATGGTAATTTAAACTCCTCAATCATTTTAATTAATTTAATTCAATGAACACCTCCATCCCTTCGTTATTCCAATTATTATCATTTCGAAATTTAATCCAAATGACTTCTTAGCATGTGTAGTATTAAGGATATTATATTTTATTTGAAAGAATATTCATAATAATTAGTAAGTGTATTATTTTTTTATTAAAAAAATAATAAATTGAAATATCAAACATATTAAGTATTTGACAAAGAAAATTAATTTTTTAAATTGAAAAATCAAGAGTATTGATTTTTCCGTTAAAAAGTATTCCCTTCGTACCTTTGCATGTTTATATTTTTTTTTACGGGGATTAAAGAAAATAATATTTTAATATATTGTGGAGTAAAAAATACTACAATATTTTAATATGTAGCTGATAAATATATTAATGTTATGTGTGCTCTCATAAAGAAATACTATTAATTATTTTATTACGTAATTTTCATTTATTATAAAGGGAAATATAATCTTATGATAAGACGTCTTGCGTTCATGATGAAATTGCTTAAATATTACGTATGACAGAGATAGTATAGCATTTACTCCCTCCGTCCTCCGTTGTATTTCACACTTTCCTTTTTAGTTCGTCTCTTAAAATATAATTCACACAAATTTACTTTTACTAAAAATAGTAAAAAAAAATACATTATAATTATACCTACGTTTTACCCATATATCTCAATGTAATACTCATTTTTAATTTTACACATTTCAATAATTTTATATATTTTTTCATTAAATTAACTAAAATATTTATTCTCTTTCTTTATATACTAAAAAACAAAATTTTTTTAAACTTTGCACACAAAAAATACATAAAGTACTTCGAGAGACGGAGCGAGTAATTAACAAGAGTACTACGGTGTAATCGGGTTGAAATTGAATGTGCATCCTCATTTATCCTTGTGCGTGGGCACACACCAACTTTTGCAATACTTTAATATCTTAAAATTATGTGGAAATTTTTGTTGAATCATAGCTTTTAACTTAAGATTTGAAGGGAAAAAAATGTGTTATATATATTTTTGAAAAACTATAAGCTCAAGTAGCTTTATTAAAGCCTAAATAAAATAAATTAGATCAATTGATTCTATACAGTATATTGTAGTATTAAGTTTAAAGAAAAATATTTCACTTCTCTCAAATTTTGCACTTTTACCTGAAATTTATAAATAGAAGGTATATTCATAAAGACCATCTTATAAAATGGGTTTAATGAGTTTATTTCTTTTATAAAAGATAATACTTTATTATGAAAAATTATAGTGATTCTTGAATCATCACTTGTGTTCAAATTTGAGTTTTAGAACTCCAATTTAAGCTTGAATTCATTGTTGTGACTCTCTCTTCAACATACACTTAATTGTTTAACTAAGTTGTGACTATTAATTTTCTACAAATTAATCTTCAAAATAAATAAAATCATGGTATAGTAAAGCCAAATATTACTTTAAAAAAAAGAGCCAAATATTATATATATGCATTAAATAAAACCATGCAATAATCAACGTACAATGATTTAATTGTCAATGAACCGGTAAATATCGGATTTATCCATCTAATTTAGCATATATAGTTCATTTGAAAATTTTATGTGATGAGTTATAGGTCTCTATGTTTTGTGGCATGTACTCGACTTAGAGTTGCTTGAATTACGACTTTATGGTTATTTAATTTGGTCTGTCACACCTCCTTTCTAGTTCATTCTTAGATAATCTAATTAATAAGCATTTTTCCTTCAGCTTAATATATATATATATATATATATATATATATATATATATATATATATATATATATATATATGGAGTACTCCATTCGTTCTATCCAAAGGGTTGCTTTTGCTTTTTGCCACGTGGATTAAGGAGTATTATTATTTAATGTGTAGTGGGTAGTTATATTAGTGAGAGTATGAGTCCCATATTTTAATTGTATTAGAGGGGGTGTTTGGGTCCCATGTGTGTAAAAAATGAAAGGGAACCCTTTGGGTGGGACGACCAAAATGACAAAAATGAACTCTTTGAGTGGGACAGAGAGAGTATATTATTACGAATGTTTCGATCAAGTCCAAATACACAAAAGCCCAAGAAGAAAACTAAGAGTATAGCCCAGAGCAAGTTCAAAGAGACTAGTACATTTTAGGAAGACTCAAAGGAAAGTTAACACCAAACTCGGAATTAGTTCATAAAACCTTGAATCAACTGACAAAAGACCTCATAGAAGAAATTAGACTCTTCGAGAGATCCAAAAAACAAAAGAAAGACTTAGCCTCAGAAGAGCCGAGCTTACAGAGGAAACCCTGACAAGGTTTACAAAATTCGACAGACCTTAAATAAGGTCTGAACATCCAAGCGTAAGATCTAAATATTCGAGCATTCAAAGAAGAAGACTTGCCCGATCAAAAAAGGGATGAACGATGAATTGCAGCAGCTAAAGAGAATAACGAATGGTGGTAAACATTCTCAACATACAATAAATCATTCACATTCATTCCACACGAATGCTCTCTCCACCAATTACAAACCTGAAAAGTAAATGGGTTAGTGATTCCTTCCAAGGACATGACAAAAGCTCATTGAAAAGTTCAAAATGTCATGGATTAAGCATGGGAATGATTCCACACACCTAAGAGATGACATAAGAAGAATATATAAATAGAGCCCAACACAAAGTCACATACACATTTTTACCACTTACTCTCTTAGTCTGTTTCAAATAGACTCATTTTTTCCATTTTGGGCGTCTATGCCCCAAGGATCTCATTTCTCTTTCACTACAAGAAAACTGTCAAATTCCAACAGAAAAATTCTCACAAAAAACAAATCCGTTGAAAATTTTAGAGTTCCAACGAATTTTCCAAGTAAACTCATTGAAAAATTCCAGCAAAAATTCATATGAAAATTTAAACCGTTGAAATTTTCCAATGTTAATTCCAATATTCTGATAAACTATTAAAAATTTTCAACGAAAATTCCTATAAAAACTAAAATTGTTGGAAAGTTTCAGCGAAAATTCCCATATAAATTTAAATCATTGAAAATTCCAATACTAATTCCAATAGTTTGATATACCATTGGAAATTTTCAATAGAAATTCCAATTAAACTTAAGTCGTTGTAAAATTTCAATGAAAATTACATTGAAAAAAGAGACTTCAATAAATTTAAATGTCAATTATAACATAAATTATATATTAGTTAAGTTGGTAAATGATAAGATGATATATGCAAGAGGTCAAGGGTTCAAACCCGAATACATTTTTTTTTCATCATTGGAAAATTCCAACGGAGTTCGAAGATTATTGAAATTTATTCCAACGGTAATTCCAAAAGAAAATTCCGTTGGAATAATGTTTGAATCACTTTTAGATAAAAAAATTCCAACAAAAATATTTTTTTTCATCATTGGAAAATTCTAACGGAGTTTGAAGATTATTGGAATTTATTCCAACGGTAATTCCAAAAGAAAATTCTGTTGGAATAATGTTTGAATCACTTTTAGATAAAAAAATTCCAACAAAAATATTTTTTTTCATCATTGGAAAATTCCTACGGAGTTCGAAGATTGTTGAAGTTTATTTCAACGGTAATTTCAAAAGAACGGTAATTCCAAAATAAAATTCCGTTGGAATAATATTTGAATCTCTTTTAGATAAAAAAAATTTTAACAAAAAATATTTTTTTTCTCAATGGAAAATTCCTACGGAGTTCGAAGATTGTTGGAATTTAGTCCAACGGTAATTCCAAAAGAAAATTCCATTGGAATAATGTTTGAATATCTTTTAGATAAAAAAAATTCCAACAAAAAAATGTTGTTGGATTCACCTGGTTTTTGAAATTGTAGAAAATGTTTTTGGAAAAATGACATATCAACGACCACTTTTCCAACAGAAAAAATTCGTTGGAATATCTATTAAAATCATGAATTCCAATGGTATTTTTTTATATTCCAACGATTTTTTGCTGTTGGAATTCGAAAATTTTCTTGTAGTGTTTTTACACATATGACCCCCACACACATCCACTAATACAAGTAAAATATAAGGCTCATACACTCACTAATACAACTACTCACTACACATTAAATGATAATACTATTTAATTCACGTGCAAAAAGTAAATGAATCTCTTTGAAGCAGATGGAATTAGTATTATTTACACTTCTCGAGAGAGAGTATTGAGGATTATAATGCATGTATTTCATTGTGCCTTGGCTCCAAGTTATCAATGAGAGCATTTTCTTCCCTTTCATAATTCTTCTGTGATTGGTAAAGCTTAGTTTCCTCCATTCATAATTGAGGTACCAAAGCAATTATCAATATATATAAAACCAAACATTGAGTTTTTAACTGGGTCCGACTATACACTAATTTAGAGTGTAATATTTTTACATTTAGAAGAATGATAATTTAGAATTTTAAAAAATAAAATTTCATATATTAAGAAGTAATTTTGTTAAAATCAGGTGTATAATAAACCAATATCACATTAGACAAGCTCATAAATAAATATATTAATTAATTATTTGGTAAGTCGAAGAATACAAATACAATATGGCTTAGTGATTTTAATTATCTGATGACCTTTTAGTATGAATACACTTTTTTGGTGACCACATGATATGTATACAAATACAATACCAACTTGGTTTATTATACCTTCACAAAAAGTCGAGGAATAAAAAAATACAATATGGCTTAGAGATTTTAATTTGATGGGGTTTTAGCATCAACCACATCATAATACCAAATTGCTTCATTATACGCCCTACACAAATAATTTCTCAACGCATCTTAAATTTTGTGCGATTCAATTAACTCTATTTCAATTTTAATTTGAAAAGATAAAATAAAATCACTCAATACACTTTAAAATATTACATCGAAAAAAATACTGAAAAATATTAAAATTCGTTCGTTATATATGACCGATTTCAATTTTAGTCATTTTTTATTTATAATTCTCAATTTTGATAATTTTTTGTCCGATTTTGATTCATATTGTACAAATTTAATCTTTTAATCAAATTAGTCCTTTTTTCCTCTAAATTTTGATTAAAAAATTGAACATATTCTGATATAAAGGACTAAATTTGAATAAAAAGAACGAAAATAAAAAAAAATCAAATTTGAAAATTACCAATAAAAAGTAATTAAAATTAAAATTGATCAAAAGAACAAATTTGAATATTTTCTCAACTTTATGATATACTGACCACATTATATTTTACCTTATTCGGCACAATACTTTAATTTATGTGATACAACTTCCATAAATAAAGATGTGACCATAAATAAAAATCGTGATGTAATCTTTAAACCACATGATACGTCCTCACATTTTTCTTTCTTTTTTGGAAAAAAAAATGATTTTTTCAGAAAAATAAAAAGAGGTTAGAATTTCAACATGCCCAACTGATAAATAATTGTAATGTTAACTATTTTATAAATAATTTATAACATATAAATAAAAAGTAAAATGATTGTAATGTATTTAGGTGTTTCAAGTAATTTGCAATTTTGTGTAGATGACTTGTTCAATTTATAGGTAGAGCTGTAAGAATAGGTTAATGGGGCGGTTTAACCCACAATCCACCATAACCCACTCTTTAATGGGTTTAAGTGGGGCGGGCCATTCATGGAACGGGTCAATGGTGGAGCGGGTCACTTGCTGGGCGAGTCATTTTTGGGTCAGGTTACTTGCGAGTTTCAATGGGGCGGGGCGGGTTGGCCCATTGGGTTCAACCCAAATTGACAGCTCTATTTATAGGTCTAGAAAGAGGCAAAACCTACTAAAGACTCAATATACATCTCAAGGGCCGAATGGGTATCATTGAGGAGCTCTATTACAATAGAACAGAAAATGATTAAAGAGTGGGGAGTAGTTATTGAATCAATAAGAGTTTTTGAGGAATTTTGATTTTCATTAAATTAAACAAGCATTAATAATGTGAATCAATACATTTCGATCAAATTCTCATTAACACCATCCAATACCCCAACCAAGCATCCCTCAATTCTAGCATGATTTTATTTATTTTGGGTCACCACATACCCCACAATTTTAAACTTCTGCTTTCTCTAAAAGACCTTATATTAAGAAGTGTTAAATTCTATACTTATAAACTCATAATCATTCTCAACCAATGTGAATTTTGATTGCCCACTCAATCCACATGACTCATTACTTTTGACTGAGCTTTTTAAGGGATTTCATATCAAAAACAAAAATCAACCCATGATGCGACTTTTAAGGGATCGATTATTTTTCTTATCAAAATAAAAAATCAACCTCATTATGCTATGCGACTTAATGAAGCAGTGAAAGACATGAAAGAACGATAAAATAAGGGTAAATATCTACTCAAAAAATTAATTCTCACAAAATATGGTAGAAATAGATAGGAAGTATTAATCCATTGATTCGATTCAATTCGAATAATGGAAGAATACAATAAAAGTTTATTAATCAAATTCAATTCTCGATAAAAAAAAATTGTTGTAAAATGTAATTTTGTAAGTATAATAATAATAATAATAATAATAATAATAATAATAATATTATTATTATTTTCCGAGTTGTTCAAATTCAAAGAAAGAGTTGAACCAGAAATTACTGCATATAATGATTCAAAATCACGACTTATTAGCTAAGTTGTTAGATCATCACTTAAAATATTAATTAAGTAATGGGATTTAAAATTATATTTTTCTCATAAGATATTAGGAGTGCACGGAAACAACTCCTAGACCATTCAACACAAAATTTCTGGATTCAGATTTATTAATATATTAGCATAAGTGTGTAATATAGACTTTTATGTCTGCCAATATCAATTAATAATTTTCATTTAAGATTGCCCAATGTTAGTAAGTATTAAAAACTAAGGTAAATTTTTATTCGAATTAATTATCTTTAAATGTCACAATTATAATCGTTTATTTATACAAAATAAACGCTCCATCTTATCTTATCAACTTAAATAATCATTAAATTTAAAAATTGGATAAGTTCACAAAAATGGAATTAATTCTCTTTTTTCTTTATTCACTCAAATCAACACGATATGGACAACTCCACTTGTGGGAAGTATTTTCTTCTTCTATGTCAAATATTGTGACATCTATTTTGTTTCCTCAACAAGAGATGTATGATTTGATGACATAATCTTTTAATTATTTATTTAAATATTTTTAAACAATATTAAATACTTCACTGTTTGTCAATTTGGAGTCAATCCACTGTTGCATATGCTATATTATAATCAGCCCACTTTAGTTAGTAGGTGAGTAGTTTAAGAGTTTGGAATTAAAAAAATAAATAAATAATCCAACTAATGTATGTGTGGTGATGTTAGTTTTCTGAAATATAATAAAGTAATTATTGACCAATCACATAAAAGTTTATTAATTTGAAAATCCCTTTCACTGAAAATAAACATATAATAATAATTAAATGAAAAGGATGTTCCAATCCTCATCGTATTGGTCACCTTCTCGACTCCAAACAAGCAAACTGGAAACAACAAGCAGCTGATTATAACCCCCGGATCAATCCTAGCCGTTAATCTCACATCCGAGTAGACGCAAGATAAAACGGTGCACCCTCAACCCATAGGATAAAAACCAGAATCACACACGAGTTTATTCTTATCAACTTTTATTAGTAGTATTATTATCGAACCCCCAAAACGGTATCGTTTGGGTCTTCAGATGGCGAGGACGAGGCCGGGCACGGACTTGCCGACCCGATCCGGCAGGCTGCTCTCCCAAACGGAGGGGCAATTGAGGGAAGCAATGGTGGAGCAATCTGATTGATCGGTGGTGCCAATTCGGGTGACGGTGAGGGAGGTGTTGAAGTACTCGCGCACCTGGGTAATTATCCCATCCGTAACGGTCCAGGCGTGCACCCAGGCGATGGAGCGGGACTGGTCGAAACCCTCGGCGAGGACGGTGGGGCCGAAGGCAGCGATGCTGTGGGGGATGAATCGGAAGTTGGATTCCTGTTCGCCGGTGAGGAGGCGCATCAAAAACTGGTGGGAAGGAGGACCATGGAACCACCACTCGAGGTCGGAGGCGAGGATCTTCTGGATTGCCGCCGCGTCACGGGTGTTCAAGGCGTCATACAGGGCGGTCACCACCCCTTTGTTTCTAGAATCCTCCAGACTTTCCTGAGATAACGCCAGTTCCTGAAAATTGGGGTTTTTGGTGAGGAGTGCTGTTTCTTCTGTTGAAGAAATGAAAATTGTGGAATTAATGGGGGTGGAGGGAGGAATTTATATAGGAACTCGAAGGGTGATTTGGGGATTTCGTTGAAACTGTGTGGGGGTAGAATGGGGAATATGCGTGGGTTTGGCTTTTATCGCAGTATCTTTTGCATTGAGGCCACGTGTCGGGCAACTAGTGGATTTGGTGGGGTACTTGAGTGGGCCCCTGAGGTTTTTGCTAATGCTGGATGGGACAACCATAATTCTAGCAAACCTTTTTGACCAATTGACCTAGAATGCAGTTTGAGAACGACTTATACTCCTTGTAAATAGAGCTGTAAATTGTTTTTTATTTCTTCCGAATATACATCATATCGTTTAAGAAAATTATTTTTTTTTTAATTTTGTTAATATATATATATATATATATAAACAAATCTAAATTTTCACTTTTTTTAATTTTTTTTCAATTTTCTTTTATTTAAAAATATAATTCAATTTTAATTTTGATCATCCAATTAATGCTTTTAATTTCAATTATATAAAACTTAATTAAACTAATAATAGATTAATTATTTAAATTTTACTTTTTTTTATTTTATATACTATAAATTTAATAAATATGAAAAATATTTTTAGCATATTTAACTAATTTTTATGCTTAATTTTAATTAATATATCATTCAATATTTATTTAATATATTATTATAATTTAATTTAATATACATAAGACATATAATTTTCCTTTGATTTTAATCATAAAATTTAATTATACTAATAATAATAGATTTTATTATTTAAATTTTATTTTTTTATTTAACAATATAAATTTGATTAATTTTTAATCAATATATGCTTAATTTTAATTAATATATCAATCAATATTCATTTAATATTTTATTTAACAATATAAATTTGATTAATTTTTAATCAATATATGCTTAATTTTAATTAATATATCAATCAATATTCATTTAATATGTTATTATAATTTAATTTAATATATATAAGACATATAATTTCTCTTAACATTAATATATCAATCAATATACATTTAATATGTTATTATAATTTAATTTAATATACATATGACATGTAATTAAAAATTCGATGAAAATTCGTTGTCACTAACTAATTAAAGAAAACTTAAAGGATTATTTTGTAATAATTTATTTTTGGCCAAAAGTACTGTAGTCATAATGTTAATCACCCCTTCATTTTCTTTTGTAATTATTTTGTAATAATTTATTTTTGGTCAAAATTATTGTAGCCCCAATGTTATTATGCCTCTCATTCCCTTTTGTTTCTCCCACAACCATAAAGAGTTTTTGGGTAAAATTATTGTAGCCCTAATCTTATTCTTTCCCTGAATGTTGGCCCACTGAAAACTGGTTGGAGTCCGAGAAAGAGGATCTGTGATGGTGGCGTCCGACAGAGGGGCGTGTAACCAATTGAGCTGCAGTCAATATTTAAAATATCGATATCAGTAAAAATATCGGTACCTCAAATTTACGGATATATTGATGGATATATCGAATATCGATATCGGTAAAAATTAAAAAAACACGAAAACTTGAAAAAAAAGAGAAAATTAATTATTTAACTTTGCAATATATTTTAACTAATTTTAATATATAAATAAATTTAAAATTTCAATAAAACTCATAACATATGATAAGCAAATCAATTACAATATATTTAAATAGTCTAAAGTCATACAATACTTAATAACTAATACCAAAATGATAATCTATAATGCTCAAATGTAAAACATGTGATGTCATCTTAATCTAAACAATATTGGTATCAGCTCATCGAATTAGAGAATTCTAAACATAGTTCTGATGTACCAATAGTATTGTTATGAACCAATAAAATACTCTCTCCGTCCCGATCCAATTGAATATAACAAAATAATTGTATTTTTGATTAGTGTATACTATCACACTGTGTACATATCGGTACTCTCCAAATACGGATATATCGTAGAAATATCATGGATATTTCCAGAAATTTTAAACCTTGGCTGCAGTATATGTGAAGTGGGCGATGGTTCGGTGGTGCAGAGGCAGAGAAGAAGCGGAGTCGGGGGGAGAAGAAGAGGGAGAAGCTTACTCGGTGCCAGATTGTTAGTCAGATGACACTTGGATGTTTTCTCATAATCTGATGTTCATTATGGATTAGAGTGAAATAAGAACTTTGGTTGCCTCATTTTTTTATATGTAGGATTAATGATTTGTCTCATTTTTATGTTATTTATTATTGTCTCTTTTATGCCTTTTAGTATGACAATAAATTATTTTGATCGATGCCCTGACTTTTCGGGAGAATAAGCTATCCTATCGTTGAGTTTAACATAAGAGGTAAATTACACAAGATTTAAGCTAAAATTAGGATTCAATTGAATTTTTTTCTGTTCCTACTTTGTGATATAAACACTATCATAGATGTTTTCTCATAATCTAATGCTCATTTTGTGTTAGGGTGAAATAAGAACTTTGGTGTTTTTTTTTTTAGCAAATCTCATGATTGGTGTTTATGTTCTTTTCCTTATTAATTGCTGCCATTGGAAGATTCTCTGGGCATAATGTTGTACTGATTAATTTATCTGAGCAGGTAAGCTGGACTAAACCATTTTTAAAAATTCCAATTTCTCAAATTAACATAAGCAAATAATTTTTTCTTCTCTTATGTTTCTTCATTACCTTGTAACCTTTTGAGTTTGATTAATTTATCTGAGCAGGTAAGCTGGACTAGACCATTTTTAAAAATTTCAATTTCTCAAATCAACATAAGCAAACAATTTTTTCTTCTCTTATGTTTCTTCTTTACCTTGTAACCTTTTGGGTTTGAACTTTTTTGATTGGATTTGTTTGCTGCAGACTGGCATTATGGATTTGCTAGTGTCTGATTTACATGTTGAAAGTGATGAATGAAGACACAGGAGCTTTTGCCTTTTTAAAATGATATATATAGTAATATTTATTATAGAATAGACGAAAACAAAGAGTATAACATTTATTATGAGATAGTAAAGGTAAAATATTTTCTAATTATTTCATGATAATTGAAAAAATCAATAGGAAATTTACCTGAACCAAATTATATATATATATAAAAACTTAGTATAAATCTTTATTAGGATCTCTTTCTAAATTGTAATGTTACATTTGAAAATTTAAATACTTACAAAACACACAGAATATACTCTTATACTTTAAAATGGAAATATATTACGTTTCACTCGTCTAAGATTTTGTTTATTATAGAAGATGTAAAATTAAAATTTAACATAAGTTGATATAAATCTTGCACGTGATGAGATTCTCGTTTCATTTTTAGCCATAGTGTATAAAATGTAAGAATTAAATCTGTCGTAATTTAATATGCTTTCCTTTATGTTTAATTTGGTTTCTACAAATAAACTCCATGACTCTGTAACGTTCAATAGGCCCACAACTTTTATTGGGTCATTTCAATTGGATCTACTTGACACAAGATATATACATCTTTAATTGACATAATGTGTTACCCTAATATTTCCAACAATCTCCTAATTGGATGAGTATTTACCTTAATAAATACATACTAATTATTAACCATACCAAATATAGGACTAACGAGATTTCACAGTATCATAGGCACAAATAAACCCAACAACAATCACACATTAGTACAATAAAATAATGAATTAATCATGGTGTGTGGTAATAAAATTTCATGTCGTCATCTTACATATCTATTTCCTACTGGATCCAATTAATGTCTTTGTGAGATCAATCAGAACCCAACATATCATAGTAGACAAATACTTCATACTCCTTTATAAAGAATAATTTCAAATACTAAAATGTCTCAAAATGGAGTAATTGTTTTATATTTATGTGGGGTAGGAAAGTTATGATTAGTGATAATTTATGGTCACCATCTAGCTACATTTTACTAATTAGTACATTCCATAAAAAGAGTTGTATTTTATTTTTTTGATGGATGAGACTCACACAAAAATAATATCTCTATGAACTCACACATAAGACTAATGCAATTACTCACTATATATTAAAATATTATATCTTTCAACTCACAAATATTAAAATATCATATTTTTTAATTTCTGTGCAAATAGTAAATGTAACT
Organism: Pogostemon cablin; assembly: GCA_023678885.1. NCBI lineage: Eukaryota > Viridiplantae > Streptophyta > Magnoliopsida > Lamiales > Lamiaceae > Pogostemon > Pogostemon cablin. Next base: position 16,911,368 of record CM042998.1, on the reverse strand, counting down.
CTTTTAAAAGGACACACAGAGGAAATAGTATTTATTTTGGTGATTAAGGAATATTATTAGGAGAGATGTGGTGGGTCATGTATGAGTCTCTTTTACTAAAAAAATGGATACATTTATAGTGCCCCAAATAATAAAATTGATACTTTTATGTAGACAAATGGAATAGTACATTTTAACTTAATGTTTATTGAGGAGAGAAAATATATGAAAAATAGATAAGATGAAGATTAGGAGTAGAATTTTTATAGGTGTATAGTATATTGATTATTTTTTAAATTAAGGTATAGTAAGTTTTTGTAAGATTAGGAGTAGAATTTAGCTAGCGCACGAAAACTCTATCAAGTGTTTAGTTTATATTGAATTAATAACACTTTATGAGTTTTAAAAATGTATTAATATTATAAAGTTTATACTCCTTCTGTTTGGTTCTAAGATGTCTGTTTACTTTTTGCACGTAGATTAAGGAGTATTATTATTATATGTAAAGTGAGTAGTTGTATTAGAGGGAAGTGGTGAGCCATATTGTATATTTTTTTGCTAAATAGAAGAAATAAATACCTTTGAGCATGACGCCAAAAATAATAAAATAGATACCTTAGAAGCGGAAGTGGGAGTACATTAATTACACTTAAATAATCTTAATTTCGTTTTAACCCATTAGCATTAGCAAAGTGTCCAATTGATTACTATTTAAGGGGAGGAGGGTTACAATTACGGGGTAATTCGTGTATTAGGTAGGGGTTCGTGTCGACATAATAATGACATGACAAAGATAAATTTATTTATTATTATTATTTTTATTATGAAAAATTACTCATAGTTACACATTTTGTATCCTAAATTACTAGGGGATACAATGAGTTCAAAAAATTACTCTCACATACAAAATACTCCCTCCGTCCCATAGAAGTTGACACACTTTCCTTTTTGGTTTGTCCCGCTAAAGTTGACACATTTCCTTTTTAATACATGGGACCCACACAAAAATAATTAATCTATTCTCATGGGCCTCATATATCACCTCTAATACAACTACTCACTACACATTAAATATTATTTCTCTCACTTCACTTTACTCCACTTTACATTAAATTATTATACTCCTTAATCTCCGTGCCCAAAAAAAATTATATCAACTTATGTGGGACGGAGAGAGTATTAAAGTAAAATAACAAATATAATCTTAATTCATTATAATCTCATACTCTTTTAAACCACAAAACCTAAACCCCTCACCCATCAACTGCCACCGTTGGACCGCCGCCGCCTGCCGTCGGAGCTGTGCCACCAGCCACCCCTCCGCCGGCGATCGGTGACCGGCCGCCACCACCAGAGAGTAGGAGCATACTCCCTCCATCCCAGGCTAAGAGGACCATTTTACCATTTTGGTCGTCTCACCTAAAGAGTCTCATTTCTTTTTTGGACACATGAGACCTACCCACACCCACTAATATAATTAAAACATGAGGCTCCCACAACCACTAATACAACTACCCACTACACATTAAATAATAATACTCCTTAATCCAAGTGCCCAAAAGCAAATGAGACTCTTAAGTTGGGACTAAGGGAGTATAATTTTTTCGCTGTACATGACACTTACGATTCACACTTTTTTGTTGCACATTTTTTTTACTGCACATAACTTTTGCTGCACACATTTTTTTTACTGCACATAACTTTTGCTGCACACGAACTTTTATACTGCACACAAATATTTATGTACAACACATTATAAGGGTAATATTGGAATATCACTATATATTTATATAATTAGTAGCAATACTTTTTTATATTTGCATTTCATGGAGTTTTTAATGTAGTACCTTATAGTAAGTACCATTTTTTTTTTTAACTCCACAATCACTTTCTAAGGGTAGGGACGGTGGAAGACATAATTGTTGGAATGGACATTATAGCAACATTTTAACTTCGACTTTTTCTCTTAAACTTTTATATTTTTTATTTTATATTTATGTTATATGGACATTTTAGTGTTTCGTGCATCTCACATTTAAATTTTAAGTGGTGTTTAGTAGTCTCTGGCCGAAAAAAGATTAAAAGTGGAAAAAAAAATTAAAATCGAGCGAATTTCGCTAACTTGAATATTAAAATTGAATTACTCCAAATATAAAGGATTAATTTTAATATTTTCCCACACAAATATTATTACACCAAAAACACTCCCTAAAAAGAGAGACAATTATGCAGGCTATCTCGGGTGGGAACAATTTTTTTTTAAAAAGTCAAATTAATCAAGTCTCACAGCATTTATTGATATTTTATTTAAACTGTGATTAATTTTATTGGGAAAAATAGTATCGCTTGAATGATGTAATTTCTATTTTAATGTAAAATTGTACCGCACTGCACTCTATTTTATATATATATATATATATATATATATATATATATATATATATATATATATATATATATATAAAAGAGATAAAAAGATATATACAAGGTTAAATATTTTGGATCGCAAAATAAATTTAATATAATTTGTTTTATTTAATGAATACTACATTACATTATTTGGGTTATTTATGAGATCGAATGATAATTTCATATCTTTAAAATCTTATTAATTTGATAAGTGTTACAATATTTTATTTTTAAGGGTAAAAAACACTTTAAATTTAACATTTTCGCATATTTATTTTTTATATATTCGTATGTATTCTATTGTTATGTTAAGTATGTTAATGCTAATTTTTAAACTATCAAATAGTAAAAAAAAACCCACTTAAAACCGCATAATAAATTTTATTACGAACTACAAATTAAAATTAATTGTCAAAGCGAATCACCTATAGGAATACAATTTAAATTTTATCGAAATAAGCACAAAACTGCGCGCACCAAGAACACCCTAAGGCGTGATTGACACGTTGGAATGGGGTGGGAGTGGAATCGTCATTCCTAATTCTATTCTCATTCCTGCGATTGGTATGATTTTAGTAATAGGAATCACGATTCCAAAGGAATGTGTATTCCCTTACATGTGGGAATGGACATTCCTCTCACTTCTCATGGTATTGTCCATTTCATTCTCTCGTTCCCCACCCACACACACACACATATATATTATAAATAATATTCTTTTAATTTATACAACATTTATTTATATAATTATAAATATGTTACTATTTTTCTACTTAAGAAATATTTATTAAAATCATTTGTATTAAATTATTTAATAAAAAATAAAATAATAAATTATTTAAAATTTAAATAAAAAATTAAATATTTTTATATGCTCAAATCGGTAAAAAATACTCACTCCCTCCGCTTCTAAGGTATTAATTTTACTATTTTTGGCGTCCGCTTCAAAGGTATTCATTTCCCATATTTAGTAAAAAAGTACACAATATGGTCACCACTTCCCTCTAATACAAATACCCACTTTACATATAATAATACATCTTAATCCACGTGCAAAAAGCAAATGGATAGAACCAGACGGAGGTAGTATATAATTAAATTAAATTCTTAAAAATTTTAAATATAAATGTATATAATATTATAATATTTATTCAAAATAAAAATTAATAAATTATATATAAAAAATTAATACTATTAATTAAATTGAATATATACATGTAATATAAATACAAATATAATTTTTATATATAGTTTAATATTTTTTATTATACATAAATTTTTTATTTGTATTTTAAATTTTATTTATATTTTAAAAATATTAATATTTTATTTTATTTATAATTTAATATTTTTCTATAATTATAAAATATATAAAATCATCATTAAAATTTTAATTAATTTAATATTTTAAATAAATTAAATTTAAATGTTATATTATAAAAATATTATTAATGAGATTGAAATTATTAAGGAATACAAATTCTATTACTTGAGTTATTCTGAACGATACCAATCATGATAAAAATAATTTTAATCATTCAATTCACATTACTATTTCATTCATAAGTTCATTCCATTTCTCGGTTATTCCATTCAGTCATGCTAATCTAGCCGTCATTATTTGAGGAACTGAGTTTGAGTAGATATTTACGAGATGGGGAAGGTTGCCACCACGCATAATTCATTTCCACAACTATATTGATCACAATATATGATTTTGTAAAAATAAAATTAAAAAAAATTATTTGGATATTGTACAATGAAATTCAAACCCAAAAGATATGGAAAAATTACTTTTAGATACATATTTTATATCCTAAATTACTAAGAGATACAATGAATTCAAAAAATTATTCTCACATACAAAATATTAAAATAAAATATTAAATATAACCTTAATTAATTATAATCACATGGAGTACACTTTTAAACCACAAACCCTAAACCCCTTACCCATCCACTGCCGCCACCGGACGCCGGACCGCCGCCGTCGGCCACCCCTGCCGCCGGCCGTCGCTGCCGCCCCTGCCACCGCTAGAGCTTCGCCGCCGGCGACCGGTGCCGCCGTTGGAGAGTAGGAGTATATAAATTTTTTGCTGCACATGACACTTACAATTCACAATTTTTTTTGCTGCACACAATTTTTTTACTGCACATAACTTTTGCTGCATACATTTTTTTTACTACACATAACTTTTGCTGCACACGAACTTTTATGCTACACACAAATATTTATGTGCAGCACATTGTAATAGTAATATTGTAATATCAATATATGTAGTATTTATATAGTTAGTAGTAATATTTTTGTATGTTTGTATCTCATAATAATAAATGAATTTTTAATGTACCTTATAGTAAGTAACCCTAAAAATGATATTTAAATTTAATTTTTGCCACACAAATTATTATTATACTCAATCCACTATACATGAACTCATTTCAATACTAATATAAATACTCACTACACATTAAAATATTATATCTTTCAATTCACTACACATTAAATTATTATATTATTTTAATTCTCCATGATCTACGTGTAAAAAGCAAAAGTATACCTATCAACAGGACGAAGAGAGTATATAATCCTTGTTAATCGTTATTCAAGGTCACATAAGAAAAAAAACTATTCTCTCCGTTTCATAACAAGCTTCACTTTTACTGTTTTACATTGTTTATGATTTTTTTCTCAATTTTATTGGCTTTTGGGAGGAATTTTCGAATTTTTAAATAATAAATAAGGTGTAAAGTAATGTTATAAGTGTAAAAAGTACCGAAAAATTTAAAATTAAAATAACCGTTGAGATTATTAGATAAAGTTTTATTTTTTTAAGAAAATGGTATAAAAGCATCTCCAACAGGTTCTTTATAAGTTAAAGATTATTTTCTATGATATAAAGAGTATGTAAAATATAGATAAGCATATTTTAATTTTCTCCAACATCCTCTTTATATTTTATTTAGTTTGTTTTCTTTCCAATGCTTATTCATTATAATATTTAATTTTTCTTTTATTTTTAGTGTTTACTCCTAATTTATTTTATTATTAAATATATGAAGTATTAAATATTTTGAAGTAATTTTCAAGAAAAAAATGTGTTGGAACTAATAAAATATCAACATATTTAATTTTAAAGAATTAATATGATTCCCTAAATTTGAAAAGACAAAATGATTATGGAAAACTTTTTATTAGTTTAAAGAGATCGTTCAAAATATTTTTTGTTGCATGACTATTTAAATTATAGATAATTTATCATTTAAAGAAGCTTTAGAAGATGCTCTACGGAATAATTTGAAGAGTGGTTCCCATAGAAGACACATTAATTAATTAATAGAAGGTTTAAAGCATAATTAAGTTGAAAGACAATTTCAAAGATGGTAACTAAAGGAAGACTGTGGTTGGATGGACCACCGTAATTGATAACTACCTCACCGGGGTTTTCCTATTCAGGCCCCTCCTCCATACCGACTATTTCCCTTTCATAAAACCCACCCTCTATACATAATGTAAAAGGTACTCTTTCCGGCTCATAGTTAAATTCATACTATTACTTATTCCCTCCCCGTCATAGATCCTTATTTATTTTTTGTATGTGAATTAGGAAGTGTTATTATTTTATGTATAGAGTAATTGTATTAATAGCGAATTGTGTATAATATGTGGGTCGTTTTACTAAAAGAGGAAAATGAGGATCTTTAAGTGAGATGTCCAATATAATAAAATGAGGACGGAGGGAGTATTTTTTATTTTGTTCTATAAATAAATTTAGATCCACAAATAAGAAAGTAATGAACAATCAACGATTATATCATTCATTTACAATATACTTCATTTACTTTAATTTATTCCACCTAAAAATATCAAATTATTGCTAAAAATAAATCAAAAAATAATTTTTCTAAAATTCTGTATATGTAGTAGTTCTGAATTTTATTATAGAACGGAAGAAGTACACATCAATTTTGTCATTTTGATTCATCCGTTAAAAAATATTCATTTTATTTTCTGAGAGATGAAACTCATACAAAATAATTAATATCTTTTCATAGAGCCACGTACAACACTAGTATAATTACTCACTATACCTACATTAAAATATTAGTATATATCTCAAACACCTGCCCATTAAATAAATATTATGGAACGAATTTATTATGCAATTTGGTGCTCTATAGTTTTTAAAAACATTAATATTATATTCCAGAGGATATTTGCTCTAATCAATAATTAGTAATGATATTATTATTTTTATTAAAATTTTAATTGAAATATTAAGGTCATTATTATTTGATTAAGAAAATTAATTTGAAAATCAAAGGTGTATTAATTTTTTATACCAAAAAAATACTATGTTCAATTACTCACTCAATCCAATAAATGAATTCACATTTTCTATTATCGTTACTCTAATAAAAGTTTTCACATTTTAGTAAAAGAATAAAAAACAACTAATTATTTCCTTACATTTTATATAAAAATATCACTCTAGCCTTTTTTTATTTATTATAATAAAATATTAAAATATTATTAAAAGTAATAATTTTTTTAATTAAATCTACATTTAAAAGAAAATGTGCAATCTTTTTAAGACGAAGTAATACATTTAATTAATAAAAGTATTACGATGCAGCCGAATCAAATTCATGGTACGCCATCTGTTGCCTATATATATTGTATCCAATAATGTGATTCTCCCATAATATCAACATGATTTGGTTGCCTAATTTATGTTAATATTTTTAAATTAGGAACGTTATATACCCAGGTGGCTTCTTAATAATTCTAATTAAAAATTAATCTAATAATATATTGTCGCATACAAATCTTTTACACGGTATTAATCACATATAAATTTAAATAAATTTTATGTGAATAATGGCAATATAAATAAATCATTCCTTCACAGATTCTTTATGAAAACAATGTTTTTGAGGACACAATGAGGGGCGGAGGCTTGTGTAATCTTGAGGGGGCTTTAGCCCCCCAAAATTTTTAAAAATCCATAGTATATATAGAGTAATATTTATAATGGTTTAATATTATTTTAAAACATCATAATATATAGTATAATGCTTAGAATTTTCATAGTTATTATAGATACGAATTTTAAGAAATGTTGGTTTTCGATAAATTTTATTGGCTCTTAAGAATAATGTAGGCTTTTCTAGTAATAAATAAATAAATAATAATAAGTCACATGTGTTAAGTTGTAAGTGTCATTTTTTAAGTAATGTGTATTGAAATGTTATTTCTTTTGAAAAATTTACCATTTATTGGTGTAAAAAGTGCAATGAGACCAACCAATAAAGATATGCGAAATGTGTGATGGGATTAAGAGAGTATTCAATTACTATGTTTTTAACATAGAAATATTTAATATCAACATCTATTAGAGCATTCACAGTCATTAAAAAATAAAAGTGTCGACTAGATTTTTCATAGTTCTAGAGTTAAAATTCATTTTTTGCCCTAAAATAGATAAGTGGTTTAATTTTGCTCTATAACTAATGAATTGTTTCAATTTTTGCCCAATTTTCGCCGGAAAATGCAAATTTTGCCGGAATCCGCCACGTCATGCTTCAATTCCGGTTGGTCAATCTGACGTGGCAATTTTGACTTTTTTTGAGCCAATGAATCTACCACGTCATATCCCACCTATTTATTTTTTTATTTTTTCTTTCCAAATCAGCAAAATATTTAATTATTATAAATATGAAATTTAAAAAAAATCAATAAAATAAATTATAAGCTGTAAAATGAATTAAAAAAAAAAGAAAAAAGAGGATTAACGTGAAATCCCCAAATCTTTCTAGAAGCAGCTATTAACTGATCCCCAAATCAATAATATAGCATCTTGTTTCAGAAGATAATCCAATGCAAGCCTCTATATTAATTTCAAGCAGCTATTAACTGATCCTCAATTGCTGCTGGAAAGATTTGGGGAATACAGATTTCGTCAGCGACATTTCCGACAGGGATGCCAGAAACAACAATATTTAAAGATAGTGATTTTTTTTTGCAATTTCTCAAAAATGTGGATTAATTTGCAATATATGTAAAGTTCGTGATTTATTTTGCAATTAACCCTTTTTAATAATTGTATATTTTTTTTACATTCAATTTTTCATTAAAAAAACTAACAATTAAATTGTATACATTTTTGTTCATAATTGTATATTTTTATTTATATTTGTATACATTTTTAAAAGTGGGTGCACAGTATAATTAGCCTTTCATGAATATAAAAAATCACAATATATTAGAACTTAAAGTTCAAATAATAATGTTTCATGTACTAAATAGTAATAGATAAATCAGTGTACAAGAATTTAATGAGTAATATATTTTTTATTTAGAAGAGTAATAATTCATTTATCTAAAAAAATAATTTTTCATGTACTATAAGTAATCATTAAATCAAAATGTATTTATAAATCGGTTCATACAGATCTATCTATCTATCTATTTTTAATGTAAAAGCAAATTAATCAATGTATATATATTTTTAATTAAATTAATTTTTTTATTGATCACGAGATATTTGGATTTCTTATTAATTTAAATTATCTCATCTAAAGAGTCCATTTTTTTTTTATTTTGGGTGTCTCATCCAAAGAACTCTCTTTCATTTTTTACACATGGAATTCACACAAACACATTAATATAATTAAAATATGGGTACACTGCCACTAATATAATTGCCCACTATACATTAAATATTAATATTCCTTAATCAAGTGCAAAAGACAAAAGCTACCTTTTGGTGAGACGAAGGATATGTTGTATCAAATGATACTCAAATTAAATTGATTCGATCCACACACATCCAAATATGAAAATATAATGAGATATATACGTTCATATTTTCATGAGATCATTAATGGGAGACTAAAAAAAATCAATTACTCAATTTAATAGAAAACTCAAATTTAATTAGTGGATTAATGAATTAAACATAGTTTAAAATATGTTGATTACATAATAATTCTCTGACATTTGTTTATTATTTTAGAAAAAGTAGATTTTGGAATAATAATTTTTTCTTAAATAGTCTCGATACTCAAAAAAATATCACTTTTAGTGAAAACAAAAATATAGCCAATAAAATGCATTATGATTTTTAAAAAAAATAAATTAAGAATTTTGGACAAAATTGCCCTTGACGAGAGCTGGAAAGTAAAAATTAGAGAGAGTTTTTGGAATTTGGAGCAAGTTTAAAAAACAAGACAAAATTGCAGATATCTCAATTTTACTGTTTAGAGTGTCCATTCTAAAAGTTTCTATTTTCTCTAAAAAAAAATTGTTTTTTATCAATAAAATGTTATATTGGTAAAAATTTTAATTTTGTTATTAAATTGATTTACCAACGAATTAATAACAAAATTTGTTGGTAATATTCTCGTCGGTAAGTGATAGTTGATAAAATTTTAACAACGAGTATTAATGTCGTTGGTAAATAATTTTATTGGTGATCCATTGCTAATAATTTCGTTGATAATTTATATAACGATTCCGTTGGTAATCCGTTGATAAATATTAGTGGATTTTATTCCATCGGTAAAAAAAAAAAAATCCATTGGCAATCCATTGCTAAAAGAAAATTATAATTTTTATTGTAATTCATTTTTACTACAAAAGAAGTAAATTCCGTTAGTAAATTTCATTGTTAAAAAAGAGTTTTTTATAGTGTTTTTTTTAATAAAAGAGTTCTACATACTCCCTCCGTCTCATTTAAAAAGTCTATTTTTTCCATTTTGGTCATCCCACTCAAAGAGTCCACTTTCCTTTTTACACACATGAGACCCACACTCATCCACTAATACAATTAAAATATGAGACCCACACTCCCACTAATACAACTACCCACTACACATTAAATAATAATATTCTTTAATACACGTGCCAAAAAGCAAAAACTACCCTTAGTGTGGGATGAAGGAAATATATGATCTATCATTCACTACTACTATAATTAGAGCCGTCGAAATGGGCCGGCGGGGCGGGCGGGCCAAAACCCACCTCAACCCGCCTTTTGGCAGGCTTAGGCGGGGCGGGCCTAGGCGGGTACGGATTAGAATTGCTAGGCCCAACCCATTTAAAGGCGGGTGGCGGGTTATGGCGGGCCAATCCGCCTCTTTTTTTTTAAACGATGTTATGATAATTATCATTATTTAAAAATAAAATATCAAAATGATGGAAGGTTGCAAAATTATAATTATCATTATTTGAAAATAAAATATCTAAATGATGGACGCTCTTACAAAATCTATAATATCAATTAGATAATTAAAATATAATTATAGATTTTATAAATAATTCAATGAACAATTAAACATAAACGAAGATCATTAATCAAATAACATAAAGTTTACTAATTATATACTTTCTCAAGAATCTCAAATAAAATAATGTAAGTCTAATTATTCTCAAATAACACAAATTAAATCACAAAAAATTCAATAGTTCTAAAGGTCAATCACAAAACTCAAAACATAATTATAAAGTCTATTCAAAACTCATCCATCATAACATCATAATATAAACATCTCAATCTTCATGTTGATCAATTATATGATTATGTCTTTGTCAATCTTCAAATGATTAGATATCTTAAAGGTTTATAATTTGCATTTGCATTATATATATATATATATATATATATATATATATATATATATATATATACATTTATATATAAAAATTTCAAAAATTAAAAATAATTCAAAATCAAGCAAAATAGGATTTTAAATTATTTACATATTTAGGTACAAAATGTTTAGATTTTAGAATATTCATGTTATGATTTAATTCATTATTTTAAAAAAAATATTTAACAAAGGAACAACAAATATTTAGAATATTAAACACTTGAACATTCATAAAAAAAAATGTGGCGGGCCCAAACGGGCCAACCGCCCTCGTTTGGGTTGAGCCCGCCTAAGCCCGCCCCCGTTTGGGCCAGCCCGTGTAAGCCCGCCTCTAAACGGGCTGCAAATTCTACGGCCCAACCCACTTTTTCTGGAGGCGGGGGCGGGCCGGCCCGCGGGTCGCAACTCGTTTTGACGGCTCTAACTATAATCACACACTACATATAAAATATAATACAGTAATCCACATAAAAAATAAATGACCACATTTGAAATGGACAGAGAGAATAGTAAGAGTATATATGTTGGCGTTTGGTTCAATTGGACAATCGATAGAAAAAAATTGGTTTGGTTCTATCATTTTTCTAAGAATTGAAATACTTATATTTTCAAAATCAAAATTTTAATTTGAAAACTGAAAACAAAGTGAGTTAAGTTATACTTCCGTAATTTAAGAAATATTATTATTTTATATAAAATTATAATTGTATTAATAGAAAGTGATGAACCAATATATGTTTTTTTTTTTTTAAGAAAATGAAAATGATACTTTTTACAAAATAGAGAAATTATAACTTTTTAAGGGGGTAGGGGAGTTGGGTATCATTATCGCACTCGAAGTCGAATCGAATTGAATTGTGCATTCGATTGTTTTTTGTAGAAATCACCAATGTCATCACGTAAATTGATAGGGCAATCCGCGGGTGATTTTTTTTTCTTCATTTTAAAATTGACTTAAACTGGGGTATTTTTTTCAATTTACCCAAAATCTGTCCACTAAAAAAAAGAATAATAAAACTGCAATAACTTGGTTGGTTTCACTTTTTCTATTTGAATTAAAATGGTTATTTCCCACTATACGTACATTCAGACCACATACAGCAAGACTGCAAAATGGCTATTTGAATTAAAATGGTTATTTTGCATAATGGGCTGCAAAATGTAGAAAAATACTATAGCGATTGGAAAACCCAGCACACAGAAACGTCCTGCATCCAATATTTATTTATTTATTTATTTTTACTTATATTCAATTATTAATTTAGATAACAGAAAGTATTTTGATGGTTAATGATAAATTAATACTATGTATGATGTATACGTTAGCATCTGTTTCTTTTTTTTTTCTTTTACTTATTTATAATAATTAATTTAAATAAGTGAAAAAATATTGTGAATTTTTTTATATTTTTAAATAAGTTAAAAAAATATTAACTTAAATAATAAAATATTTTTATTATATTATTTTTTGTATTCAAAAATAAAAATAATAATGAAAAAAAATTAAATGTAAAAATAAATAAAAATATTATTAATAAAATGAATTTATTACTCCTTATTTTAAGTTTTGGAGTAAAAAATAGAGGACACTGATGGTGATGATTTACTAAGTTAATTGTATTTTAGAGGTTAATGTGCTGCAAAATGTAGTCAACGGCTGGAAATGGCCTCGGTGCATGTTAACTTCGATCTAATTAAGTGTTAGTTAATTTTAATAGAAATTATTTAAAGGGGCGGCTATTTGCACCCCGCAATTGTTAGACAAACCTCAATAATTTATAGAATTAAATATGATAATGGGAGAAGACATAAATACCCTATTATAAATAATAAAATAAGATGAATTATAATTAAATTTCTAAATGCATCTCAGTCAAATTTTTAATTTCTAAATGCACCACAATCAGATATGAGGATATGCAGATAGAGGAGATTTTTTGAATTAAGTATTAGAAAATGTAATTTATCTCCAGGCAAGGAGGAGGATTTGGTGTATTTTGAAAGATATTATAAGATATAGGGAATTAAATATGAAGATTAGAGGAGATTTTTTAGATAAAGTATTAGAAAACACCTTGTTCGGTTGCAACAACCGAACAGACTATATCTTGTTCGACTGCAGGGGTCGAACGAACAACGTTCAGCGGGTTTTTGGAATTCACATACCTATTGCTCAGAAACATGTCTAATTGCTTTTAATTCATGAAAAATTCAACCTAAAATTGCAAGACAAGCACAACCACACACTACATAAACACAAATTCAAATTACACATGCTTAATTTCCAAATTTGAAACCAACCTAAACCCTAGAATTCGTGTCAACTTCAGAATGAAGAAGTGAAATGGCTAAGACAAAGATTACATGGTATTTACTTGACATTAACGAAGCCTTGATGGTGGATAGAATGTGTTCTTTCCTCTCCTTTCTCTTCTGAAGAGTAGCGGCAGAACACACCTGCGTGTAAGTGAATTTTTTTTTTTTAGAATATTGTGATTAATTAGTTTCTTTAATTTTTTTTATTTGGGTATAGTTAATTAAAAGTGTAAAGTTTTCTTTGTATGATGTGTATTTAGTAGTTAAATATGTAAGTTTTAATTATAGTGGGGTACGTTTAGTAATCGGGGTTCGTATAGCTATTCCGAGGGTGCAAATAGCCGCTCATTATTTAATTTCGATCTTTGTTAGTTAATTTAAATAAAAATTATTTTATGGAAACATCTATTTATATAAAAAAAATTTCTGTATGGTCTATTTTGCCTTCTAGAGCTTAATTTTTAGGTTTTAATATTAATTTTCAAAGGCTAAATTTGTAGGGTTTAATATTAATGTTAAAAATATAATTGTAATTAGACTAAAAAGTGATCACCACAAACATTTCACATGTAACTATTTCAATGGATACACATCTAATTTAAAAGTAACACATGTAAAATTGGGTCTTTATCAATTACAATATTTAAAAGAAGAAAAAAATCTACACAAATAGCATATAATTTATTCAACAATCAACAAATAATAAATTTAATCGATCTAAATCACACGTACATGGAATATAAATTTGATAATCAATCTACTTTAGATATGGGAAGTGGTAAGTGGATTGGAAAGTTAATTACATCATGAAGTAATAATATTCAGATTATTAATATGAACCTTTCATTAAGGTGAGAGGGCATCAATTTCTATAAAAGCAAGAGACAATTTTACATCAAGAGCCAAACTATATTTTGATGCAAATAATGTTCGTTATATTTCTTTTTACACATGTTAAATGATGGATTCATAGAAAGTATAAATCTCTAACATTTTCCGTAGGATTTATAAACATATAGAATAAGTTTAATCTTCAAAGATAATAACTCATTTTTGAAGAAAATTATGAGATTGATTATCAACAAAGACGAACTTGCAAAGGATAAACAGTTTACACCCCAATAACAATTGTAAGCGTGTGTTCTTTGTGATGAGAAGGGGAAAATTGAAAGACAGTCTTTTTTTAATGTAAAGTTTTTTGCAAGCTATGAATGACCTGCTTTGATTGCATGAGAATTTCCACGGTGTTGCACTTAAATCCAAGTGCAAATTTAATCACTATTTTTAATCTGTTTAGAAAGAAATACAGACAAAAAACTATTCCCTCTGTTCGTTCAATAGGTATACATTTTCTTTTTGCACGTATATTAAGGAGTATTATTATTTAATGTATAGTAGATAGTTGTATTAGTGAGGTGTGAGTGACCCATATATTAAATGTATTAGTAATTTCTGGGTTCCATGTGTTTAAAAAGGGAAATCTATACCTTTGGTGTGGATGCCCAAAATAGCAAAATGTATACTTTTTCGACAGACGGAGGGAGTATAACATTTTGGCAATCCGTTGTTTGGATTCTGTGAAAACATAAAAACTCTATCATATTCTAAGAAAATACGCTATCAATTGAAAAAATGGTTGAGAAGTTAAATAATAAATTAGGGGAAATATCAATTTTAGTAATTTAGGATATGTCAAATCCAATTTCAGTTCACAGGTTTGGTAATTACTCAAGGTGATGTTTGGTTTGAGATTATGTGGGATTTGAAAACCATGAATAGTGTGTTCTATGTTTGTTTTGAGTAGGTTAGGTTTTAACTTTATGTCAAATCAATGTATTAATTTATTTAAAAAGTTAAATGAGAGAGGAGAGATAAAGAGAGAAAGTGTATTAATTGAAGAAAGAGAATGCAGTAGATATATATAGGGGAGGTTTTTAAAATTTGGATGTGGGTTTTGGAAAACCAAAACCTGGATTTAAAATTCGAAAACGAACATAACCCAAAAATGGTCATCCGATATCCGAATTTAGATATTTTTGCCCACTTTTGGTCCATTTTTCTGGCAACTTTAAAGACCAAAAGTGGGAAAAAATGACCAAAAGTAGACGAAAATGATTAAATTCGGACATCAAAAGATTTTTTTTGAGAAATTACCAAACCTAAGGACTGAAGTTGGATTTGGCCTATTTTAGAGGACCAAAATTGATATTTTCCCTAACAAATTATGGAATTAGTTTGTAGTAAAAGATGGAATTAGTTTGTAGTAAAAGATGTGGGATGGTCTAAATATTCTTTTAGTAATTTGATTATGAAATCCTACGCTTTTCCAAAAGTTGTACCCTTTTAATATTAAATATTATACACATTTAATATGAACTATGTAGTTTTCACGTGAGTGTTGTCACATTTAAATATACACATTTAAATGTCACGTGACGTATTGAATTAGTCTCTTGTAAATCGAATTCACAGCGTGAACTATGTAGTTTCCTTTTAATTTAAATCATAGCATTATATAGGATATAATAAATTTAAAAAAAAGATCATAAGGTTTATACAGTGAACCCAACTTATACAAGTATTTGTCATTACTTTTTATTTATATACTATGAATTATTTATGAAATAATTTATTGTACAATTATTACTTTTAATTAATTTGAAATTTATTTTTTATTAGAATGTTATTATTTTTTTATCAATCTCATGAAAGTCTTCTAGTAAGACGGTGTCACACAAGTATTTTGTCTATGGGCAACACTAGTGTGGGAGCATCTCACTATAAAATCTTATTATTTATTTATTTATTTATTTTATATTTAAATATTATTTTTATTAAAAAGTTAATCATTTTTTATTTATATTACTAATTGTTCATAAAAAATAAGAATAATAATTAAATGATCACGCGTTGTACGCATGTTTCATACTAGTATATATATATATATATATATATATATATATATATATATATATATATATATATATATATATATATATATATGAAACATGCGTACAACGTGGGATCATTTAATTATTAGTCTTATTTTTTAAAATTAAATAATCCGTATTATATAACGTAACAACATTAGTTAAGGAATTTTTTTTTCTTCTTATAGTTAGATAATTTCTTTCATCAATGTAAAGAATACTGTTCTCTTCCTCTTGAAGAATCGATTCTTAAGAGGTAATCGATTTAAGATTACTTGAATCAATTTTCTTCCTCTTGAAGGATACTTGAATCGATTTTTTAGAGATAGATCAAATCTTTACTGGATTCTCTCTATTGAAATAAATTATTATACTTTCATAAATCAATTCTCTAGAAGAACTTGAAGAAAACTATCATTTCTCTTGAAGAATCGCATGTGTATACTAAAAAAATTTATTTATTGGTGGGGTGAGGGAGTATATTATATGAAATAGTCTTTTTTCCCTCTATATATATGGTTTAATTTGAAATTTATTTATTTATTTATTTATTACATTAAAAGATATAGTAATTAATTAATGATACCCAAATAAATAAATAAAATATTAAAAATTTAATTATTATTTAAAATAAGAAACATATTATTTAAAAAAGAAAATATTAAATAAGGAAGTTAATTAAAAGTAAATAAGAAAAATATTTTAAAAAATTCAAAAAAATTGAGAAAATTACACGTCACTTTGGAACGCTCTGGAGATGACACGTCAGCAAGAAAAGTTTCTGCTATAGTATACTTAAGATATATATATAATATAAATAAAATTAATTTATATATAATATTTTTTTAAATATTGATAAATTTGTAATGACTCTATTAATTTTAGTTTTTTATTTAATTTTATTAGTTTCAAATTATATAAACAACTAAATAAAATAAATTTTATAATTCATATGTCATAATTGAATAATTATGATATATACAAATAAATAAATATTAACATACTAAATTTAAAAATTAACAAATATTTACAAATTCAATTTTAATGTTATTTGATATGAAATAATGATTTAACTTAAAGACTTAAGCTGTCGATTCTGTAGATGAATTAGTTTTTCAATCTCTTATTCTCTAGAGGTAAATCGATTTAAGAGTACTTGATATATGAATTAGTCTTTCAATCTCTTATTCTCTAGATGTAAATCGATTCAAGAGTACTTGAATTGTCGAAATAATTGAATCAATACTTTAGAGGTAGATCTTAAAAAATACTTGAATCGATTCTTAAGAGGTAATACTTGAATCGATTTTATTTTCTATTGAAAAATCGATTCTTAAGATGTAAATCGATTCAAGAATATTTGAATCGATCCTCTTACTCATGAAAATCAAATTTTAAGATATAAATCTATTCAAGAATACTTAAATCGATTCTCTTCCTCTTGAAGAATCGATTTTAAGAGATAAATCGATTCAAAAATACTTAAACCAGTTCTCTTCCTTTTGAAAAATACTTGAATCAATTTTTTAGAGATAGATCAAATTTCTACTTGATTCGCTCTATCGAAATAAATTTTTATACTTTCATAAATCAATTCTCTATAAGAAGTTGAAGAAAGCTCAAATTCCTCTTGGTGAATCGAATGTGTGTATTTAGAATGAATAACCAAAAAGTCTTATTTATAAGTGGGGTGAGAGAGAATATTATATGAAATATTCTTTTTTTCCTTTATATATATATGATTTAATTTGATATTAATTAATTTATTTATTGCATTAAAAAATTTAGTAATTAATTAATGATACCCAAATAAATAAATAAAATATTGAAAATTTAATTATTATTAAAAATAAGAAACACATTATTTAAAAAGAAAAATATTAAATAAGGAAATTAATTAAAAGTAAATAAGAAAAATATTAAAAAATTCAAAAAATTTAGAAAATTACACGTTACATTGGAGCGATCTAGAGACGACACGTCAACAAGAAAAATTTCTGCTATAATATACTTATATATATATATATATATATATATATATATATATACGCACGTGGTCAACTCATTTTTAATAGAAATATACTGTATTTGAAAAAAAAATTATAATGTAAATTTATTAATTTTTTCGGTAATAGTAAAAAAATAAATCAGCAAATTATATATCATCGTGACTAATTTGAGTTTCTGATTAGATGTCCATTACTGTAGATAAATATTCGAATATTTCTTTATCAAAGAAGTTTAATTTAAATGTAGTCACTACAAACTGTTAGTGGACGCCCACGTATAAATTGAATTAAAATAGAATCTTCAATGTGATTTAGTAACGAAATACATATATAAGTGCTAGCAGCCATACGCCTAAACTGGAATAGAAAAACAAAAGCCCAATCATTGCAACAATAAATAAATAAAAGACTGCCTTATAATATTATTTTCTAAATAAATAAATGGCCCAAAAAAAACAAAATTTATATATGAATTAAAACAAAAATTATATTATGAATCGGAAAATGGCATTTTTAGTAAAATTTTCAGTCTCCTTAATGATTGCTAATTTTTTGAGATTTTCTTTATGATTCTTCACAATCCATTTTTGTATGGTTTCATTCTCCATTTTTACTAGAGGAATTAGATTAATTTAATTATCTTAATTCTATTTCAAAATCTCTATCATAAATTCTCAAATGTATAAATAAGCTCAATTATTACTTCTTTTGTCATTCTCTATCACATTCTTCTTTTTTAACTACATGACAGAATTTATTCTTTTGATTTTTCTCTTTTGTCTTCTCATATATAAGGTCAGAATATGTCTCTTACATCATCAAAATAATGTAAGTAATATAATTCATAATTGTCAAAGTTTATAATTTTAGTTTCATATCATCACTAGTTGTTTCTGAGTAAATTTCTGAAAAATTTGCTAATCAAGATGCTGAATTGTTAACTTATATTTTTGACCTAATGATATTGTTGATGAGCATGTAAATAATTTCGAAAAATCATTAACGCATTATTAAACGATGTCATAGAACATTTTGTCATCCTCATTTTTGCCTTCTCTCTCCTTGGTCTCACAAATTGGGTGGGCATGTGTTTGGGTATATGTTTGATTGGGTGTTTGGTGTAAGAGGGGCTCTTTGGAATAATAAAAAGGAATAAGAATGATATTACTGTGGAGGAATATTTTGAAATCCATTCCACACATTTGAGAAAAGTATGGATAATATTTACAAAATTAAAAATCAAATCAAATCACTTGTGTGTGAAAATAACAAACATTTTTTTACTTTAATTCTCATTCCACCACTTCATACCATCCAAATAAACAGCCCTCAGTGTTTTAAATGGGTGTACAAAACAATTTAGAGCAGTGGGTGTATCATGTATGCTTTGGGGTGTGGGGATTATAATTATAATTTTATAAGATTTTTTTTTTAATGATTCAAGTGCTTATTAATGTTTCGCATGACAATATTGCATTCATGCAACATTTTATTATTATTAGTAAAAAATTATAATTTTATAAATTACTTGTATATAGAGAGAAAAAAAGGGAAACAATTTTTAGTTAGTAGAAACCTTGATGGATGGTGAAAGGTGCTTCCAAATGGAAGCATCAAGCTAATGGATCTTTAATTAATTGTTATCAAATCCAACTTCAACCATAAAATTTAAAATTTTCCATTTGAACAGTTTCAATTGTTTCTTCTATGATCTTTGATATTTTTGATTATATTTTCCAATAATAGTCCGAGAAAGTATGTCACAGGATTCGAAGAACTAACATTATTTAGTACTAGATTATCAATTAGCATGACTCTTTTGTGATGGATTAAAATTTAGAGCAACGCTAATAACTTTAATTTAAACATGTCTATATTACAACTAATGAATTATCATTTTCACCTGCAAATAAACTCACTTGCAAGTTCATATGGGAGTCCGATGTTATCAGCAAGTCGACTAGTAGCAAACGCAATCGAGCAACAAGCTCTCAATCATGTTAATTTGTGTCAAATTTAACGATTCATCTCCTGCCAATCCCTATATAAGGGAGTCGAGTGCCCCCCATGATGACACGGGAATCGGGATGTCTTGTGACACTTTGGTGTGACATTTCCTATGACATCTCTTTATAGATTGAAACGTGGTGGAGAAATCCAATCCCTCAACCCTAGGGCAAGGGTTTATATGTTTAGTTTTATTCTTTTCTACGTGTCACTCATCCAATTGAGTGACACAAGAGATGTCACACCAAAATGTCACAGAAAATCCAGACCCGATGATGGGTATACCATGACATTATTTCTTCATATTCATAGATGTAATCATATTCGGTCCTAATACAAATCACCAAGAAATGCCCAGATATAAAAAAACAGAATGATACACAGCTTTATGCATTGTTAATAGAAACAAATCACATTTGCAGAATATTCTAAGAAGAAAGAATATAAGATTAAGTAAGATCATCCTCCTCTAGTTCTTTGGCCTTCAATGCCTCCTTCACTCTCAATAGCAGTGTCGTCTTCCAAGCATCCTACGAATGAAGCAACAACGAGAAATGTCAGCAGAGATACTACCAAAATTTACGCTCTACACAACCAAGCAGATTGAGACGATTAAAAAAATCTGCTGCAGTTTAATCATGTTGATCAGAATACAATCTTCACACCCCTAATAAAAGTAATGATCATTTGCTTTTAAGAGCCTCTAAAGTCTAAACGGCTGCTTCCTATATGCAATTCTAGGATTACAGCATTTAAAAGAAAAGTAATGAAGACTACATTTAAAGTTTAAAGAAGACACTGGGGAAATTGAAATTTGATGAGAAGATAGCATTTGAACTCAGATAGTTCTTCGCTTCATACGAGAACAAAGAAATAGCAGCACGATTATTGAAAGTGATAATCAAAACAATTTAACATGGACATAGAGCCAATTTCATGCAAGAGAGCGTGTTGAACTCCAAAAGACTTCATCCTATCATCCACTTTAGTGGAGACGTTATTCCAGATAGGAGAGGGCACAGGGGGATAATTAAAGCTAACTAATATTATATTGTCTACACAGTCTGAGTCGCTGCTATGGCATAGTTCACTCAAGTGGTTGAGGGAGGGGTGTAAAATCTTTCGACTGAGCTGACAAATAGAGGGGGGTTCGATTCCTACAAACGGCATGGAACAGAACTACATGCAAGTAAGGTAAAATAGTAAGCCCACTAGTATATTCCACCAGAGGCATATCATATGATTTACCTCGTCCATTGGCCACCATTACACAACCTAGAGAAATTAAACGTCCAAGTTGCACACATTTATGTAGCAATGAAACTATTAAGCTGATAGTTTATTCTTTTTTCTTCATCCTTACTTCTCCCCAGCCTTCATCTCCATAGGTAAATCCATTCATTTTTGTTGATCAAGAAAAACAGAATTCCCTCTAGTTCAACATACCCAAGGTAGTCTCTATTAGAAATATAAGCTGTTTACTTTTTCTTTTTTCCTCTTCTTCCTCTTTTTTTTTCTTTTCTGTGGTGGTTTGGGGTGGTTTTGGTTGGGTGGGGGATAAAAAACTTAATGCAAAGATCCATCCGCAGACTATTATAACCAAGAAAGACTGTACTATCTCAGCTCACAGCATCAAAGTTCGTCAATTTAAATATGTTACAAATTATAACTCACTTACCAGCTTGGTCATGCTATCAAATTCCGTGACTGCACCAGTAAACTTAGCCAGATCTTCTTCATCAAGGGAAGTAGCTAAATCCTGTGGTCAAGATTAGAAAAAATGAAATATATCAAAAAAATTTCATGCAAGCATTCAAAGAAGCACCAGAAGTATAAGGATTCATGACCTTATCACCAAAGTCCTTATACAAGCTAGAAAAAGAGGTTTACATATTGGGCAATAGGATAACATGATGCATGACAATTTCATTATAAAATATGTTTAAGAGGTTAAAAGACCAATTATAAAAGCTAGATTGAGAAAGCAAAGACATACTGCTAGTAATTTGTACTCGCGCGTTCCAGAAAATGTAGGATCCAGATCCTAAGCATGAAGAAAGAAGCAAATCTTAGCACGTATGTCAGAGTAGATTTGCGAATAGAGACAAAAGCAAAAGGACCTGGTATCGCTCTAATGCATTGCTGATTGCAACAAAATCACCCTTGCAAAGTTGGCAAAGACCAGCATTTAGAAGGTGTCCTTTAACTCCATATTTCAGCAGATTATTGTTAAGTGACTGTTGTGCTATCTCTTCATAAATCTCTATGGCTTTTTGATATCTGAGAAAAAAGTTAACCCAGTATTCTTTCAGAACAAATTTCAAACATGATCCAACGAAAAAGCACAAAATTGCAGACTTCAAACTAGCTGAAATTTCATTTAGAAAGCATAACATCATGAACTGGTGTTGCTTTCCTGTACTTGTCTATTATTTGGTAAGAGAAAGTTGCATTTCAATCTATTAAAAAACATAAACTATTGGTAGCAGGGCATTTGCACTGGCATATTATCATCGCAAAGAAAATTAAGAAAAGTGATTAAGCTGACTATTTGAAAAAATGATGACATTGACGCCAAGTCGGATGAGTTAGTTTGAAGGTATAAAGGTCCAGAAGCAGTTCAATCATGGCAATTGTGAGTCTAATGGTTCATCGGGGTCTTTTCTAGCAGAAAAATAACAATCTAATTTACTTGGCCAGTAAGCAAATAAAAAGGAAATGACAAAAAAAAAATATATCAGAAATGTACAATCATTCGCTCATAAGGGTACCACAGCTTGCAAGATATGCACAAAAAAGATGAAATATTAACATTTTAGACGGACATTTGTGGAAATTGAGTCACAATTACAAAAGTGGATGGATGGAAGGAGGCGGGGGACTATGCATCTAATGATCTAGTATATATCATTGTAAGCCCCTTGATGCGGAATTATCATGTAGAGACAGCAGACAAACTTAACTGTTCCAATTGAGCTGCATATTGAGCAATTTTCTGCCTGCATTGATTTGCTGATGTTGTTACTTCTTCACTTTGGAAGAGATCAGCTGCTTTCTCAAAGTAAACAATAGCCTGCTCCAAGTTTTGCTCTTGCTCATACAGCTCAGCTATTTCCTGCCATGCATGAAAATCTCAAATTATCATCTATCAGTCCACTCAGAAATGTAGGTCATATAAATAGAAATACTCTTAATACAACCCAGATTTCCACCCAAATGATGATTAGTTTCATATATGCCATTTCCATTTAATTACTAGTAAAATAAAGCAGACAAATTCAGCGCATGGAACCATAACCCGGGTGCTAAGATGATTTTATGAAAAGAATCATTAGATATCTTTACCAATTTACTTACCTTGTAGTATCTGGCAGACATATTAAGTCGTCCAATATCCAGAAATTGATTTACAGATTCCTCCAAGCATGCTATAGACTCTGCAAAACATCAAATGGGGATGAATGCCAAAGAAATAACTTAAGAGCTTCAAATCGAAAACCAGGTGAGAAAAGTACAACTGCTCATGTGACCAAAGACTAAGAAAGAAACAACCACAAAGAAACTACTGACAGATGCAATTGACCAGAGTGCAAATCTTTCCCCATGTCAAGCACAGAATACAAGTTGCATAACAAAAAGCAAGAAAACTAAATGGCACTGAAAAATGGATCTAAAGTATATAAACACTACCAAGTGAAAACAACAAAGTCACTGCACAAGCCTGATAGCAAAAGTCATATGGCAGAATTTTAGAAGCCATTTACGTATGATACGTGAATAACTATTTATCGAGAACTTATTTCATTTAGAGAAGGCATACAGGAGTACAAAAGCAGAAGTAATCAAACCTTTTATGTTGGACTTTTTGTAGCAATGTGCAGCATCAGCATATGCATTAGCTGCTTCATGCTTGCTATCTAACTGAAAATATCAGTGTTAAAAAAGGATAAGTGGAGACAAAACAAAGGAGATGAATAAGAGCCAGACTATAAGAAAAGAAAAAACTGATCTCGAGTCGTAATACAATACAGGCCATGCGTTCACTCAGAGCATTACCTTCAAGTGACAGTTAGCCAACTTAACATACGTCGCTCCAGCTTTATCCCCTATAAAAACCGTCATTCAAAATTCCAAGATTAATGAAAATGAATCCTTGAATATTCTATGAACTTTACAACTATGGCAAGGCAATAAAAACATACTAACGCAACAATGTGGATCTGATAATGAAAATCACAACACAACACAACACAGAACAACGGCGTTTCCGATTGATACACAGATTAAAAATCGTAAACCAAAAAAAAAAAAAAAACCAGGAAGCATCATTTATCAACTCGATAGACACAATCACTAAATTCGATGGATTTAAAGAAGAAACCGAAGCTTAATATGCGAAAAGATGAAATGCAATATCCCCATCGATTGATCATTTCATAAAGGAAATTCAGAAATGCTGGAAAGAAAGATCACGGAAACAAACAATCAAAATGCTGAATAAAAATCATATTGTTTACATGCTTTGGCGAGTTTGTAAGCGTTGGCGGCTTTATCGTATAATTCAGAAGCGTCTTCGTATTTGGAGCCGAATAAGCCCCAGCCACCGATCTTCTTCTCGGCTCGATTCTCAAAATCCTCTGCCCTCGCTAAATGATCGCCCATCGTTTCTTCTTCTTCTTCTTCTTCTTCTTCACGTAATTTGGTTGTTGAAGGTATGAAATTGAAAGCAGAACTGGTAGGAAAAGAAATGTGTGAAAATTTGGGGTGGCGATAGCAAAAATACCATTCATATCTTTATGACCATTCAAAACGCGTTGGTTTTTGGTTTGTTGAATCGGTGAAGCCCAATAGTTTTGGGCTTTACTTTAAAGATTTGAAATAAATGGGCCTCGTACTCAATAGCCCACATCTGCTCAATTTTTGTTTGGTATGAATTATGTTAACTAGCCCTTATAAAAAATTGGGGGGGGGGGGGGTGGTGGGGGTAAGGGTATTAGAGTATATACTCACGCTCTATAGTTTATTTATTATAGAATTAAAAACAAGTGGTTGAATCTTTGTGGTTTTTTTAATTTTTAATTTTTTTTATCTCTTTTGTTTGATTCTTTATTTAAGGTTTAGTATTGATTTATAGAGTTTAATTGTAAATTTATTTGCGTGGTTTGTGTAATATTTTAACTTATTTTTTGTAATACATAATCTATTTTATTTTATAGAATTTGATCTTTATTTTAACGTAAATTTTCAAGTATATATATATATATATATATATATATATATATATATATATATATATATATATATATATATATATATATATATATATATATCTAATTAATTAAAATCGTAGTTACATCTCTAACTTTATAGAGAACTAATATTGCCTTCTAATTATCTATAAATACTTTTAATACAACGAGACATGACAAAAATATACTTCATTGCTCTTCAAAATCGGCTTAGCCAATATTGTATGCAACAATTAGACTTTGCAGAAAGAATGAGGTGTATCCATAATAATTCTAGATAAGGAGTTTTTTTCCATTTAAAACTAAATAACAAATTATTTATCTTTGAGGTTTGAAAGATTTTTTTATTAATTATAGGCTAATATATGTATAAGTATTTATGATGAGACGTGTGTAAAAGTAAAAGATCATATAAAAGTATCCATAAGCACATATTTATGATGAGACGTGTATAAGCACATATAAATTACACACAAACTATGTAAAAGTATCCATAAAAAGTAAAAGATTTTTTTTTAATTATAAATGCTTTTCCGTCCTAGCAAAAATTTGGAGGAACATAGTTTAAGAAAAAATAACTTTTTGTTGTGATGATGTAAATAAAAGAATGGTTATTTTGGGTAATTGAACAGAATAAAGTATATGATTTAGTTGATTTTTACTAGATTGTGTGTAAAAGAAAGTGACATTTTTGTAATATTTTAGTATGATAAGGTTATTAATATTGTGTATTGTTTCCATTTTTAGGGTGTACAATTATTCTTGTTGGGATGTATCAAAATAAAAAGTGTAGAAGTTTACTTGGGATGGAAGAAGTATATTACAAGAGACTTTGTTTAAAATAAATACTTCATCCGTCTCATAAACAAATTCTCACTTTGTCCGTCCCATAAACAAGTTCACACCCCCAAATAAAAAAATACACACAAATCAATAACCCCACAACACACTTTAATTTCAAAATTGTCACCCCTTTACAACTCACATAACTTACTTTATAATTTATTTATTACCTAAAAATACCAAACTACCCCTAAAAGTGAACTAAAAAGTAACTTTTTCTTAAACTCCGTACCTACAGTAACCGAGAACTTGTCTTTGGGACGGAGGGAGTAATTACTTTGGAACTAAATCAAAATTGGCTAAATATAGTGTGCACCCGGGTGCACCCATATACAAATATAAACAAAAATATATACAATTAAGAGCAAAAATGTATACAATTTAATTGTTAATTTTTTTAATGAAAAATTGAGTGTAAAAAAATATACAATTATTAAAAAAACATGTATACACTATTGAATAAAAAGTTATACACATATGGATGTTAGTTTTTTTAATGAAAACTTAGTGTGAAAAAAGTATACAATTATTATAAAACACATATACAAAATAGAATAACATGTATACAAAATAGAATAAAAAGTTATAAATATATGGGTGCACCCTTGCACCCGGGTGCACCCAATATACACCCATCAAAATTTGTTAATGAGTGTATATTGGCTGCACCCGGGTGCAAGGGTGCACCCATATATGTATGACTTTTATTTTATTTTGTATACATGTTATTCTATTTTATATACATGTTTTGTAATAATTGTATACTTTTTTCACACTAAGTTTTTCATTAAAAAAAACTAACATTCATATGTGTATAACTTTTTATTCAATAGTGTATACATGTTTTTTAATAATTATATATTTTTTACACTCAATTTTTCATTAAAAAAACTAATAATTAAATTGTATACATTTTTGCTCATAAATGTATATATTTTTGTTTATATTTGTATATGAGTGCACCCTATCTTAGAGTGCACATTATAATTAGCCTTTGTTAATATTGTGAGACTACGTATGAACTCAACATATATGGATTAGATGACAAATATAACAACATAACATAATAAATATCAAATTAAATAAATAATCAGGTGATTAGCTCATCTAGCCATTGAGCTTCCTACTAAAGTAAATGACCAAAGTTCAAAGGGAATCGAAATAAGGGAATAATAAGGGGACTTGGAGAAATCTTAGAGAATAGATTTTGGTGAACTAACTTCTAATTACCAACAATTAATATTTACCGAAAAAAAAACCTATGAAACAAATAATGAAATATTAATTAGACATTATTTAAAAACTAAAATAACATGCATCTTAAAATAATTAGGGTAGATGATATATAACGAGATATTAATAGTTGTCTTGCCTTGAAACACCACCGAAACGTCGAATAACCACTACATAAATAAAATAATTTAAGAAGATTTTATTATTATAATTATTATTTTTTAACTAAGAGAAGAAATATGATATTAAACTTAAGAGAGACTCAGGCATGGACGTCTGCGTTGCTTTAGCTAGGTTGGAGTCTTTGCCATTCTATTGCATTGTGAAGTAAAACTGTTGTTACAATAGTAAAAATCAACACAAATATTTTTATAAATTGGGTTCATGGTGTAAACCTTGTAATCCCCCTTCCTATATACGTTATGTATTTAAATTACCACAAAATTTATAAGGATTTATGATGTAAATTCAATTTACAATATACTAACTCAAAAATCAATAATTTTTCATGACTAGTGGAATATAGTGTGATGCTTGAATGATAGTTGTGTTTGTCTGTAGAAAATTATGAATACATGTGGCGAGGAAATCATATTAGAAGCTCTCATATAGAGTAAACAACAATAGACTAGTCAATAACATCCGACTTGATACGATGGATGGATTCAATCAGGAGTGTAATTCAAAAGTTGTGCATGGGTAAAACAACATGTCATATAAGCAATGTTGCACCTATATGACAACTTTACTTATTTCATTAAAAATTCATGTAACAACACTAGGGGTGTGCAAAGTACGGTCAAAACCGAAATAACTGACCAAACCGAACCGAATTAGACAATTTGGTTCGATTTTTAGTTTACGGTTTGGTTATTGGTTTTTGAAATCAGTAATTTCGGTGTTCGGTTCGATTTTCGGTTTTCCAAAACTGAAATTTCGGTTAACCAAACCGAACCGAAGTAATGACATATATAAGTTAAAAACCCTAGCCCCTTTCTAATTTCAGTTCTGCTCCCTTCAGCCTTCTCATTCTCGCTCCTCACATCACATACGTCACCGAACCTATCTTCTCCCGTAGCCAACGAACCATCCACCAGCGGCATCTATCTTCTCCGGCGACACCAACGGTCAGTGACACCTCTCCTTATCCTGCCGGTCCTTCTCTGCTCGATTGCAGAGTAAGTTTCCACCTCATGTGTATTTAAACTTGTTGGTATATTTGTACGATGGTCAAAATAAACCATTTTCCGATCATTTTTGGTTCAGTTTTGGGCGATTTTTTACATTCAGGTGTAAATTACACAATACACACTAAGATAGATGATTTTTGGGCGATTTTTTACATTCCTTTTAAATACAGTTTTTCTTTATGCAATTTTTTATGGATGATTTTGTACCCAAGTTTCAAGATCATTTGATTGGATTCGCAGCTTAATCCACCAAAAGTTTGATTCCATGGACACAATTATAATAGCTTTGTGATTTTAATCATCCTAATTTGTGAATCTCTATTTGCATTGCAATTAGTTATTTTTAATTCAGATCTGGTAAATGGTAATTCAATTTAGATGATTTATTTGACTTAATACTTTCGGATTTTTCTTCTGTATTCCCTTGTCTCAAGTGACCAACGAATATGTGATGATTGTCATATTGAATCCACATTTGGTTTTAGTGACCAGAATTATTAGGTAACCATGGTTAATTAGCATAGAATTTATTTTGAATTATTTTGTCTTTTGTGAACTTAAGGATCAGCCTATTGAATACCATACCCTTTGTTTGTTAAGGCATTTTTATTATCTTCTTAATCTAATGTTAAACAGCAACAAATTGTATATATCTCACCTACTTCCAGTGTGCTTTGTCGCATAAGTTGGGTATTTTGGGTTTAAGAATATCAAATTGCATTTATTTTTCAGCTTTATAATTTTAATTTGCATTTTATGTTTAAAGTTTGGTTTACCGCTTTTTAGGGCCTTCAATCTACCACTAATTTATTTATTTTTATCAATTACTTGCTTTTATCTTCATTATTTTTATTTTTTGTATGAGTTCATTTACTAAAATATGTTTTGATTGTAATTTGCAGATTTGTCTAATATTGGGATTGGGACATCATTGTCAAACACCAACAGGTAGAAGATGGAGCTTTAAGGGTTGAATTTATTTTGATTATGTAATGAATTATTGGATGATTAGTTTTTTCTCTATTTATTATGTATTTTGTTAAATTTTATGTCTTTGGGTTTGTGAATTTAGTAAGTTGTGAATGTTGTAAGTTTTAGATGTGGATATGAGAAATAATGTGAAAATTAATTTTTTATATTATTTAAAAAAAACAGGTATCGATTCGGTTAACCGATTAAGCCGACCGAAATATTTCGATTTGGTTAATTCAGTTTTAGCTTACTTTGGTTCGGTTTTGATTTTCCAAAAAAAAATTTGGAAAAAGTTTGATTTTTGTAGTTCGGTCGGTTCGGTTGCACACCCTAAACAACACCAATGATATTTTATAAAAAAAATGCCTTAAAATCGTTAACACATACTAATCTACCTAATTGTTAAAGTATTAAAATAAGAAAAATGAGAGACATATCAAATGTGGACATAATCTTTGCCAACTCATCGATTGAGTCGCCAATTATTAACTGTGATTTTATTTGACTTGTCTGATACTGTCCTCTCTCACCCAACATTCAGATTCTCATTTTGATCCTCTACTAATTATGATCATTAACGCAGAAATACTAATTAAATTAGGGCCAAATTTTAAGTAGTCACATCCCTTAAAAATAATTTTTACTAATCATTTTTTAGTGCACTTCCCATTTTACCTCCATAACTGTCAGATAAAGTACGAAAATACGAGGGGATTATTATGTTAGTGTTGACCACGTTAAATGCACTTTTAAAATTTAAAAATATAAATAACGGTCAGATAAAAGGACGAAAGTAATGGGTGTATTAAATGGGGTGGGTGGGTGGGTGGGTGGGTGGGAGCATTTAAAATTGTGATAATGCCAAAAAGTTACCACAAAGTTAAACTCATTTTTGTCCCAAACTTTTGCTCTCTCTTTCTCTCTCATTTTCGTCCCATAGTTCTCTATCTTTCTCTCATATTTTCATCCCAAACGTCTCTATCTTTCTCTCTCATTTTGTCCAAACTCCTCTCTCTTTCTCCCTCATTTTCATCCCAACTTACAGTATATTGGTCCCTCGTTTCTCACTCTCTTCTCTATTGCGGTTCCCCCTTTATCCATCGGCCGGAACAAGCTTTCCCTTAGAGGGCGGATTCCGGTAAAAATTATCAATGGCGAATTTTCGGGTACGTATACAAGTAGTTTTATTTTGAGTTTCTAGTAGTTGTTTTTTGTCATTTTTGTAGTAGTCTTTTTCCATATAAATGTGTATAATGTGTTGGATATATTTTATGGTTGTTTTGGTTCATGGTTAAATGATTGAAATTTAATTGTGTAAAATGTGACTTAATTGTGTATAATGTTGTGCCTTTATTTTGTGGTTTTGTTCATGGTTTTAGGGCCTAAAGGTGGAAATTTACTTATGTATTTTTGTTCATGTTTAACTGGTGGAATCTACTTGTGTAGCATGTGACTTAATTGTGTATATATCATTTTAGAATGTAGGACCGCAGTGTGTGTTTTTTTTCTTTTGAATATGTGAGAAAACTGTGTTGGCCGAATAGAGCATCTGTGATGGACCGAATAGAGCAAGTTTATAGGCCGAATAGAACAAGTGTAGGCCGAATAGAACAAAGTGCAGTAGGAATAATATGATAGCATTGACCTTGGCCGAATAGAGCATCTGTGATAGGCTGAATAGAACAAGTGTAGACCGAATAGAACAACTTGTAGTTGGAATAATGTGATAACATTGACCTTGGCGAAAAGAGCTTCTGTGATAGGCCGAATAGAACAAAAACCTAGGCCGAATAGAACAACTGTTGGATGAATAGAACAAATTAGGGTTTTCCCAAACGTATGTAGGCTGAATAGAACAATAATGTAGGCCGAATAGAACAATTGTAGGCCGAATAAAACAAATAATTGAAGAAGACAGACGTAGGCCGAATATAACAGAAGTGATGGGCCGAATATAACAAAGTGTAGGCCGAATAGAAGGAGTTGTAGGCCGAATAGAAGGAGTTGTTATTTATTTTTTTTTTTAATTTTGACTATTTACTGAATTAAGTAAGCTGGTTGAATTGTCTTAGAGTAGATAAATACGATGTGTCTTATAAATTATTTAACAAAAAAATTACTGAACTTAGTCGCATTTTTAGTAAAATGTCAAGAGCAAGTGTACTCTATCGTTGCTGTATACGGTGACCAAGTGCAAAATTTATAAGATTGTCGTCCCAAGGGAAAACAAACATTGGCTAGTATCCAAATTGTTCATCGATTTATGCTTTGTAAAGATAATATGTTTGAAGGTTTGGTATTAAAACTAATGCTTAAGATTCTACTCAAGTAACTAGAATATGAACTAGCTAAGTAAATGATCAATAACGAGCAAATGACTAATGAAATGGATGTAGAATACACTTGAGAAGAGAGCAAGACTAATCATACTTATAGTTGAAACTTGAGCTAGATATGCAAAGTCATTCATAGTAATTCTCATTAACTTGTGGATTAAAAGCAATCACAAATTTACCCCTAGTCCCTATGGCCAAGACAACTAGGTTCTCGACTCTTTTACAAGCCTAAGTCTCCTAAGATTGGTCTTAATCTCAATTCCCTTAAGGTACTATGATCATAAGTTGGTTCTTTTAACTCAATTACTTAAGTGTCCCTCTATGAATGTTCTAAGCCTAAGGAGGGTATGACTTACCTCCCCTTATACTAACATGCATGCACAACTCAATATATGATTCAATTAAAACTTCACTCACAATATTGGAATGATCATCCTAATATAATTAATAGAGAATTTAATCACACATACATTGAAATGACATGATTGATATATCATAGAAGAAAATTCACAAATCAATTCAAACCACTACTCAAGTTTTACATATCTAACTCTTCCCCTCAACCATTTATATGACTAACCCTACTATAAAACTAGCCACTAAACATGATAATTAATTCAATACAAATCAAGCTTTGCTCCATTTGAGCCATTATAAGAATAAAATTAATAATTGGAAAGTAGATTTGTTTCCCTTGCATAGGAAAAGCTTCATCCTCTTCAATTGATCAACTTCTTCAATAATTGATGCTGCAATCTTCTCAAAAAGTGGTAGGATGGATGGAATGAAGGTTTTATGGATTGAAAATATAGATCAAATGGTGATTTGATGGATCTAGATGGTAGAGATGGAAGATGGATCTACTATGTGAGGAAATGTGGTGTTTTGGTGTGTGTAACTGCTCTAATCTGATCTCTAATGAATTCTCCCTCTCAATTTCGCACAAGTCATGGTTTTATATCACTTATGGACCTTCTAGAAGCTTCCAAAACATTCTGAAAATTACACAGAATTTTGCACCTACACGGCCCGTGCTGAAGCGCACTGTCCGTGTAAGGCACACCTACTTCGGCGTGTTGTGCGTGCTTCCGGACACTTCTCGAGCTGCGCTGCACGGCCTTAGTCATGGCCATGTAGTATTTTCTGACGACAATGCACGGCTTCTTCTTAAGAGCCGTGCTCCGCACAGGGTCGTGCAGCAACGCACGGCCCGTGTACCAACATTCCCTGTTCTTCCGTCTCCTTTTTGCTCCCGACTCCATTTTTGTCCATTTCTTGACCTGTTTTATATATATTTAAGCTAATTTATACAATTCTATCAATTTATACCACATTCCTCAAAATAACAATAACTCCACCAAAAGTAACACAAATACGAATAAAAATATCCGAAAATACAAATAACAACACTAAAATTTAGGTGAAAATGACTACGATCAGTTACTTGTGTGGGGTGAGTGGGAGCGTCCAAGTATGCAGGGGCAGAACTGTAGTATACATAATTACTACAAGACGGGAACTGTTATGCGAATGATCCATACGAAGTTAACACAGCTTGGGGGTAATGCTGTACAGATGTTTAGGAGGTTATATTTTCGCCATTATTGGGATCTTCACGATGATTGGAACGCGCACACTAATATCCACGGTCTGATAATACGGGAGATTGTACTTAGCTGGGAGGATAGAACCTCTAGATTTTTTCTGGTTGGGAACGAGTGTCTTAGATTTAGTATGGTAGAGTTCATGCGGATTATGGGACTCTGCTTCCGGGATCGACTGGGATTTGATCCGAACACATCGTATGATATCCCGGCTGGTGGGGTTTTCGATAGGTATTATGGGCAAAGCCGAAGACCATTAGTTCCCTTGGGGCCAGATCAGTTACATGACTCTACTGCACTTCATGGACAGTATTTTGACCAAACTTCCTCCTCAAGCAAACCCGAACAAGTACAGATACCACTTTTACGGGTGCACATTTGCACTCATGGTACGCGTAACCGTATATCACATAAACTTTTTAGTTATCTTATCCCAGTCTATTTCCAGTTTTAGCAACAGGAATAATCTAACAATATTAGTTTACTTGTGACAGGTTTTGGCGTACGAGCGTATACCTGCACTTGCTGCACCATATGGGGATGTCCCACCTGATAGGGTGGATAACCGGCCAATTTGCTTGAGATGGTTGTTTCGTACGACGAAGAGGGTTGATAGGAAATTGTTTTCTCAGGTATGAAATCTCAATTATTATGAATTAATAAGGTATTTTGTTACAAACAAATCTGTGATATTGTATCTACATGTTTTACTTTTTTTGAATAAGAATCTTGAAGTGGTGGATTTTTTGGGGAAGCTCATTGATGATAGCACAACCGATTATTAGACTGGCATAGAGAATGATCCTTTGGATGGTTTAATAATGAGGCTGTACACCAAGGCATTTTCTAACCCCAGACGAAAGGTGGTCCGACAGACTACATTCTCATATTAGGACCAGCAGACCGCAGGGGAGGCCTACGATCCTACATGTGATCCCTGGCATCAGCAGTACTATAACCATGTGGGTGATGAGGTTCTGTGGTAGGGCAGACACACGGCGGATCCTTCAAATTGGCAGTCTAACTGGGATCCCAGTGCATACCGACCAAGCTATACTCCGAGCCCTGATCAAGGTGGACATGAGTCAGGGGATACGTGGTTTGATGAGCCCAGTTCGTATCATCCTACGTATTATACTCCACCATCCTCGGATGTTAGATGGCATGATCGAGCTGTAGCTCAGCATCATAGACAGAATCAGTTTGATCATGCGATGGATGATCCCCTAGTGTTTAGTGGGAGGAGGAGGGGTGACGAGTACGGATATGATCAGGAGTTCAAGAGCACGGATATGATCAGGAGTTCAAAGAAATGGTCTTACGTAGGCTGGATGATCAGGATGAGTTTATACACCAGATGGCATGTGAAATGGTATCGCATAATCAAATCCAGCATTACTTTTGAGTTGCGGTTACTGAGGAGTTCAGGCACCTTCGAGCTGATATATCGCGCATTAGGTCTGAGAATAAGCCATCTAGTTCGAGGACAGGGTTTAGATCTCTCCCTCCCAATATGGCGGAACCTGGGAGCCATGGCTCCGACACCAGGTGTCACTCCTGGTGGTTTGATGCGTCCTGGCAGGGCAAGAAATCCAAGTGCAGCATTACAGTCACCATTCACAATGACTGATCGAGAGCACCAGTAGCAGCTGTACCAGCGATTTAAGAATAGCCAAAATCTGTAAGTGTTAATCTACCTCTCTAGACGTTTTCATAGATTACGTTAAATACATGTGCCATGTTCTTAAACTGGGGTGCTATAATTCAGGATTGACGTTGGACTTGGGTTCGAAGTAGGCAGTGCTTTTTTCCAAGAGATCGAGGATCCCAGTGTTTGGTTTGACGATCAGCACCTGGATGCCTACCTCCGCTTATTATCTGAGTGATCGGAGGCCATAGGCGTACACGTCCATCACGATATTGGCCGTTACTGCATTCTAGACATGCAATTCTCTGTAAGTAACAAATATATTCTCAATTTATGTCTACTATTTTCCACGTATTTTTTAATCCGATCTTATACGCTCAATTTACTCAAAGGTCCGAATTAATTCCGTATGGAATGAACACACAACGCTGTACAAAGATGACAGAACGACATTCTCAAACATCACCGATGACCTGTTGACAGATCTTCGTGAGTACGCAGTAGGGAGACTTCCCGCGTGGTCGGGAATGAGGCGATCGGCAGAGTGTGACGTGGTATTACAGAGTAATCCTTGTTTTAATCAAATAATTGACTATGCAAATTTATACAATTATTTGACATCCAATATATGCATTGTTCTGAATTCAATGGCAGATTATATTCATAGTCCATACGACTGCGCACTATTACCCCTGCATCGTGATTATGAAGGATATGTCATTCCACTGTTTTAACTCGTTCCGGTATAGATGGGATGCCGAACCCGACATGAGGGAGCATCGACTGTTGGAGACTCTACCCTTCAGACGCATCATTCCTGCTTTGATGCGCGGGATTCATACCCAACAGGTTCCGCACCATATGCAGTTGAGTCCAGGTCGCAAAGATTGTTGTTACAGACAAGAGGATGACGCCAGCTGCAGCCCTGCAAGTCTCAGGACCATTGACGGGTTATTAACGAGGGACATTAACTGGGGTGCCCTGAATTACATGACACGTTACCAGAAGCAAGTTGCTTTCCATATCTTTCGCGCTGGCACCATTATTTCCACATCATGATGTACATATATCTGAAGTGATAAAATTATTTTTTTTCTTTGTTCACTAATGAAAGTGATGACATTTTGTGGATTTCATTAAAAAATCAATTTCAGCACCGTTGATATTTACTCGCTCAATTATTTTATTTGTATGCTAAACCAAACTAAGTCCAGAATGATATATTGATAAAATATGATCCTTATAGTCTACTGGTTGAATTGAGAAGGACTACGTAGACGAGTATGTCCAATTTCACCACAAATGCCATATTTTTTCTGTTTACGCAAACGGGGATTAGGGGCAACCGTCGAAGGAGGAGGTGGACCGCTGTTTGATGATAAAGCTCCAGTACAATTTACTCGATTGTGACCTGGCTATCGACAGCGCGAGCAAATATGTTCTTTGTGATGTCTCCTGAATGACTCCATACCTGACCTTATCCGAGACTGTCGTGGTTGGTCGGCCTGTCTGTGTGGTTGCGAGGGGTTCACATGCTGTGACTTGACACTTTTAGGTGTGTCCCACTGAGTGTAATGTAGTACAGGCATTACTGGACCGCCCCACATCCCTAATACACTGGTGCGATGGAAAACGGTAGACACGAAGCCATTGGCTGGTAACCTGCAAGTACTAAAGAACGTATAATATAAGAATCACAGACTCATATGATCAATACAAGTAAATAAGATGTATAACTACGTACTCGATTGCCTTTATCGCATGAATACATGGAACAAGTTCTTTCTGGAACTTCTCACATGTGCAGCTACTTTCGTTCAAATCCACAGTGAATAGCTGATCACCGTCTTTGATTGCATACTTATTTCCCATGAGTCTCGATACTGGTAGCTTTTTGGCAGCATAAGAAAGTTCCACTAGCTCGTCATGGACACGCTTGCAGAGAATGGTACTCTCTTGCTCAACTTGAGTTTGACGTTCGTAAAACCACCTCTCGGTGATTGTGCGGGCAATCTCTAGTAGTGTGCATATAGGTAGTTTGCGCGCCTAGAGTATGGCATTGTAATACGACTTAGCTGATGTAGAGTTCATAAACTCGTATCGTTTCACAGGACAATGGACCCTTGACCATTTCTCATATCCCCACGACCCAACTAATTCCATTAACTCCTGCGACGACCAGTGGCCACTCAATGAGTTCATGTAGCTGAAAATAACAAGTATGTAAAGGGGAACATTAGTAAAAAAACCATTGAATGGATGACATTCGTAAATGTAAAATTACGACGAAGTGGATGTTGGAAGACTAACCGATCAAAATCTCTCGATAGGTATGCATCCATCACACTCTGAAATCTATACAAAACGTTCTTTCCATAACCTGCCAACCTGTTCTTTAAATGATAACCATACAAACCGTGATGTGCATCAGGATACACAGTAGAAATAGCATGTGCGATACTACGATGACCGTCTGACACTATCAAAAGATCTCGTGGACATTATTATGCCTCTCGAAGCCTTTCTAAAAACCATGTCCATGACATGTTGCTCTCAACGTCGCCAGTGCCTAAGGGTAGTGAAAAAATCTGATGGTTTGGATCATTCGTAACTACGACGAACACAATTTATTTGTGATTTCCCTTCATATGAGTCCTTCAAAATCTCTGATCTCATCCCTTGGGGTCAGAGCCCATTAATCTTATCAAATTGCCTAGAAGCAAAATATTGACCGATTACTTTGGATGACACCTGTGTAGGAGTGGGCCTGTCTGGATCATTTAAACAATCGTGATGTTGAACGAATTAATCACTCCCCACAGCCCATAGCTAATTCTTGCGTGCAATGCAAATCGACAACATGTTTTACCTTTTAGCTTACATTCCACGTTATATCTGGTCGAGCTAGATCTTTCAACAATGGTCTCCACTCCGTTCCGCAAGTTATACATTCCTACAGCTATTTGCAACTTCTCTTTCGTATCAAATACACTTTTCTCGTGAAGAACGCCAGACACATCAAAGTCAGGGACAGTCATATGATCTTCTCTGTCAGCTTCATCCGGAATGCCTATGAACGTATCAGCTACATCAGTTCAGGTAGAATTTTACTTTAGTTCTATTCTAAATAAACATAGTATTCATACCTGGAATCAACCAAGGACGGGTGGTGGGCCGTATACTATGAAAATCTTGTGGCTGCATTTCAGGACGGGGTAAATCGCGACTAATCGATTCAAGAAAGCTAGGGCCGCCTCTCTGACGTATGTAATCACAGACTTCTTCATATAATTGGATTCTTCTCTCCTCAGCACCATCATCACTTTTCACTAGAAGACTGATTACAATCCTGTTATATATCATCTTCGTTGTTTTGATCTTCTTCTTCGACAGTACTATTCCTGGGCTCAACATCATCATTATGAGCATGTACATCATCCTCATCCTTTCCAGTGTTGTCATCAGCTTTAGCATCTAGAGATTCTCTAAAACTAAATCGTTGCATCTCTGAGGCCGGACTGTACTCCACATTCAAATCAAAATCAGGCCTAGCACTAGACTGTGCCCTCGTACATGGATCATTGCTCGGACCAGCACTTCCGTCATTATAACCCAACCCTAAAACTAAACTATGCCCTGAACCCTGTGCAGAATGTTGAACGAATGCATTGCCAGCGACATGAAGGAGTGTCACGTACACCATTCCTACATCAACACAGTTGAAAACTTCTGCCACACGTGCATCATTCTTTATCTTATATTTAGACATACGACCATTGTACTAGACCAGAGAATAAACTTCATAACCCCAATAATCCAAATCAGCTTGTACTATGTTATGAATTTCTAATAGCAAACTAGTATAATACAAATTGTCATCCCGTAAGTATAACCATCGCACCTGTCCACCTTTGTATAGTAACCCATCCCAATATCCACCCCAACTCATCCCAGCTGTTTTATAGCTCATCTGCACATTTCTTCATGAAAATGTAAATGACGACAACATTAGAAAATTAGTTGCAACTATTCTATTTGGCCAATATTGTACTCTATTCGGCCAACGAATTATTATATTCGGCTCTACACTGTTTCACTATTCGGCCTACCTTGAGATGCCTTCAAAAATCTCAGTATCTTTTTCTTCTATTCGACCTACGTTTATTTTATTCGGCCTATAAGGTTGTTCTATTCGGCCTACCAATATTGTTCTATTCGGCTTACATGGTTTTTTAAAAATAAAAATTAAATGTGAAAAATTTAGTTCTTCTATTCGGCCTATGTTGCTTGTATTCGGCTTATAAGGTTGTTCTATTCGCCCTACCAATATTGTTCTATTCGGCCTACATGGTTTTTTAAAAATAAAAATTGTGAAAAATTTAGTTATTCTATTTGGCCCATAAGATTGTTCTATTTGACCTACAATATTTGTTCTATTCGGCCTACTTATACTTTTTTCAAAAAATAACAAAATTTCATGTAGATACATTTTTTCTCTAATTCGGTCGACGTCTCTTCTATTCGGCCAAGAAAGTTTGTCCATTCGGCCTACAAATGTTGTTCTATTCGGCCTACTTATTTTTTTAAAAATAGGAGATCATTTTTTGCCTATTCGGCCAACGTTTTTGATATTCGGCCTACAAAGTTGTTCTATTCGGCCTACAAAGTTGTTCTATTCGGCATACAAATCCTGTTCTATTCGGCCTACTTGTTTCTTATTTAAAAATATAAAAAAATTTAATGTGAAAATATTTTATACTCCACTTATTCTATTCGGAATACTATTATAAAATATTGAATAAATAAAATACACTCATGAGACATGTAAAAATGATCAAATTAATGTATTCATAGCTGTTAAAAAAAGTTTAAAAACATACCTTGTATACTGCTCCCCAAATTCTCACACCTCTAAAAAACTAGAAAAAATATTTGCTCCCCGAATGCTCAAACCTCGAAAAAAACTTGAAAAATAAAATGAATATATGTGTATGATGCAACACAATGATTGGACCACCATTATATATATACCTCATTTTTTGTAAGCATATGAGGGAGCACATGCCTACATAGTTGTACTTTGACACTTTTTTCATAAATAGAGAGGAATCAGATTCATCTCCTGTACTTTTGGTACTTTTGGTCAAAAAAGTGAGGAATCTGATTCTCAAATATGTGAACAGTGGGTCCCTCTCAAGGGTATTTTGGTCAATTCCATTCAAAGTGGCTAGAATAAATTGTATATAACACATGTGACCACTTAAAATTACTTTTAAGTAATAGTGGCTATTATTTGCCTTTTTCACATTAAAAATTATGTGATTATAGAAAAATCAGGTTTTTTGCAGAAATTCTCAAAATATAGTGTGTGCGCTAAATAATTAGATAGTTATGGGGATAATTTCAAACGCTAATTATGTTAAGCTTGCATAATTCTATTCAGGATTTACAATATTAAAAGCTTTCATGATGTATAATATTAAAAACTTTGGTAACAGATTTATCTTTGGACCTAAGATCTCTCTCCCGGGTTCTTTTTCATGAGATTGAAATAGCTAGAGATTTAGATATTGTTTGTGTTTGGAATGGAAATTCGAATTTGAATTCAATTTTCAATTTTTAGGGTTTAAAGTTACACCAATACTTATGTAAATCGGTTTCACAGTGTAAATCATGTGGTTCTCCTTTCAATCCTATATACCGTATGTATGGTTAGAATGTTTAAATTAAGGGGAACATATGATTTATAAGGGTCTATGATATAAACCCGATTTGCAAAAGATTAACTATTAAAGTTGTAGATAATTTTGTAGATATAGCTATTAACTCTTTTTTTCTTTAATTAATTAAATTAAGTATTGTGCTGCCACACAAGCCCAATAGGCAATAGCTTATAAAATGAGAAATTCCAAAAAAAAATTTGAACATGTGAGCCAATAGTTGAATACATTTAAAGTAAAAAAAAAAAGAGAGAGAAAAAAGAAGGAGAATATCCGAATAATAAAAGGATAAAAGTATTGGACCATGGCCTATACGCGAAGCAAATGTTTACACAAGCTATTGCCCAACAAATCGTCTCTGCCTTAATTTGTATCATGAAATGGGTCAATGTGTACCCTTTTATTATGGGTTGAACTATTTTGGTTTAGTTTGAGGTGTTATTTTGGTATAGTAGCAAAGTTTTGAGGTTTTTTTTTTTTTTTTGTGAAATTTCATAAGGTCCTAGGTTGAAAATTTGTAATTGGGATCATCTATTCCAATTCCGTGTTTCATCTCGTATTCCATCTATTAGATGTTTGTCACATGTTTTAATCAATGTCTAAAATATCACTACATGCCCCAAGGGTTTAATGGTCATTATTTAGGAACACGATTGTGGAACATTGGATTCGAATTGGAAAATTTGTGCAATTGTGGAGTCAGTCCATACAGAACACAAAACTCTGACTTAAACTGAAGTCTCCGTTAGTGGACATTGAATTCTGATTTCACCCAGATTATTTGGTCTATGGATTAGATATCGATGCATTGACTTGGATTAGTTGATCCACGCTCTATTTTGAAATGAGAGTCTCTGTTAGTGAACAATGAGTTCTAGCCTTCCCCGAATTAGTTAGTGATCGGATACTGGTGCATAGATTCAGATTCCCTGGATTATTTGGTGATCGGATATTGGTTCATATATTCGGATTAGTCGATCTATGGATTAGATACTGTTACACATAGTAAAAAAAATTATGTCTTGATTCTAAATTTAATTTTAATCATTATTAAATACCACTGTCAATCTATTCATTTTACCATTTTGGACCATCCATCCTTAATCTATTCATTTTCCTTTTTGGACTATGGGACTCACACCCTCCACTAATACAAATAAAATATAGACCCACACCCTCCACTAATACAATAACATACTACACATTAAATAATAATACTGCTTAATCCACGTGCAAAAAGTAAATTGATACATTGAGGATGAACGGAGGGAGTAATTTTTATGAATGTTGAAATATAAATAAGAGACACAAGAAAAATGGCATTGAAGGTCTGTTAGTTAACAACACATGGGTGGATTTTACCAACATTTCAGTGATCACTTTAAATCAAAATATTAGAGTCAGCTTTTAGAGATGGATACATCTTTGTTTCCAAGGCAGATTCAACAATGTGACAACATTTTCTTAGAAGCCCCATTCACTGAAGAGGAAATTAAATCAGCAATTTGGTCTTGTGATTCTAACAAGAGTC
Organism: Pogostemon cablin; assembly: GCA_023678885.1. Lineage (NCBI taxonomy): Eukaryota > Viridiplantae > Streptophyta > Magnoliopsida > Lamiales > Lamiaceae > Pogostemon > Pogostemon cablin. Next base: position 16,868,737 of record CM042998.1, on the reverse strand, counting down.
CCGGGCCGGACGGCTTTTCTTTTGGCTTCATTAAAGAAAATTGGGATAATATGAAAGATGAAGTATTGAAGATGATGGGGGAATTCCACTCCAATGGGAAATTGGTTAAAGGTATTAACCCATCGTTCATTGTTCTAATTCCCAAGAATGATTCTTGTAATTCGCTAGATGAATATCGTTTTATATCTTTGGTTGGATGCTTATACAAGATCATCTCAAAAGTGCTAGCCACCAGGTTGAGTAAGGTACTGGAAATGGTTATATCAGAGAACCAGTCAACTTTCATTGGAGGTAGACAAATTCTTGATGGTGTTGTGGTTCTTAATGAGATCATTGAAGAATCAAAAAGAAAGAAAGTGAGCACGCTGATATTTAAGGCTAATTTTGCAAAAGCATACGATACTGTAGAGTGGAAATTCCTTGAAGATATGATGATAGGGCTTAATTTCAGACAGAAATTGAGGCAATGGATCTTGGAGTGTGTCTCAACTGCATCAGCATTAGTTCTTGTAAACGGGAGCCCTACTGAAGAATTTAAACTCGAGAGAGGGTTGAGACAAGGTGATCCATTATCACCCTTTCTATTCTTAATTGTGGCTGAAGGTTTAAGTCTTCTTATTTCTAGAGCAGTTGAGTTGGGAATGTTAGAAGCTATGAGTATTGGTCATAAAAAAATTAAGGTATCTTACTTACAGTATGCAGATGATACAATTCTCATGTGCACAGAAAAGATGGAGAATGTCTATGTGATTAAAGACATCTTGAGAAATTTTGAACTTCTATCAGACTTAACTGTTAATTTCAACAAAAGTAGTTTGATGGGTTTGAACGTGGGCAGTGTTACGCTAGAATCTATGGCAGATGTTCTTGGTTGTGAAGTGGGTTTGATTTCTTTCTCTTATTTGGGAATGAATATTGACATCAATCATAAACGAGCAGCTTCTTGGGAGAATCTAGTTAATAAAGTTAAAAAAAGATTAGAGTTGTGGAATGATAAACACATCTCGTTAGGAGGTCGGTGCACGTTGATTCAAGCAGTCCTTTCTGCAATGCCAATCTATTGTCTATCTTTCTATTACTTGCCTAAAAAAACAATTAGAGATATTGTCCAGATTCAAAGAAATTTCCTATGGGGGGATGAGAGAATACAAAAAAAATTCCATGGATCAGTTGGGATGACATTTGCAAAAGAAGAGAGAATGGGGGTTTAGGGATTAGAAATTTAGAGAAATTCAATTATGCATTAGTTAGTAAATGATCGTGGAGATTCCTTAATTAGTCAAAGAGTCTGTGGGTAAGGGTAATAAAATCCAAATATGGAGGTGTTGAGTCTTGGGGTTTAGGGAAAGGGGTAAAGTTTAGGTGGTGGAAAGATATTTGTGAAATGTTTGGGGGTGAAGAGGGGGTGAGAATGAGAGATGATTGTGACATTGTGGTGGGCAATGAGAAAAGTATTTCTTTTTGGTTTGATAAATGGATTGATGGGATGTCTTTAAAGTCTAAGTTTGGGAGGCTGTTTAGAATTAATGATAAGAAAAAAGTGGTGGTGAGTCAAATGAGATATTGGGGAGTGAATGGTTGGAATTGGGATTTGAAATAGTGTCGTGCATTAAGAGAGTGTGATATGTGTTATCATCTCATGTCTTGTCTTAACAGGGTGCAAATTGAACAATCCAAAGAAGATATATGGAGATGGAGATATGCAAAAGATGGAATTTTTTCTATAAGTATAGCCTATGAAAAACTGATGAGTTCTACTGATATGGAAACAAACAAGGATAAGAAGGCGTTCAAGAAACTGTAGGCATGTCATGCTCCAAGGAGTATTAAGTCTATTGTTTGGAAGGTGTTGAAAGGAAGGATGACTACAAAATCCAGCTTGCAAAAGAAAGTTATTATTCAACCCAACAACAATATCAAATGCGTGATGTGTGGTGAGATTTAAGAAAATTTATCGTATTTGTTCTTTCGTTGTAAGATTGTTCGTTTGATTTGGAACTGTTGCTATAATTGGTTGGGCCAATCTATGGCACCCATTCTGAGTCAATCCCCCATATGTTACAACACTTGGATTTGTTTGGAATTAGGTCTAAATGTAATGCTGCTGTTATTTTATGGGCATGCATTGTTTGGTCGATATGGACATCAAGAAACAATTTTATATTTAATGGAGAGACACCCAACCCAATGAAGATGATACAAGGTATAAAAGCAAAGGTGTGGTCGTGACTAATGGTGAACAGGAAAATTCGTAAAGATAGTAATTTTTTAGATTTGTGTTCTTCTCCTACTCCTATTTTGCTATGAATGATTTTATGTAATAGTAGATATGCATCATTTGTTTGGTTTGAGTACCCCTTGTACTCTATCAATAAATAAAATTTCTTTGCAAAAAAATAAATAAAAATATTTATATTTATTTTTTCAATTAAATTGGAGATTCAATTATTGTTTGATTAATTGAACTACCGATTAAAACATGGATTCAATCTTTCGTTTACAAGCTTGGTTGGGGGCTATTGGATAATGAGAATAAATATATATTGATTCTAATATTGATGCTTGATTGGTGTAATGAAAATTAAAATTCATCACTCACTTTTATTGATTCAATAACTATTCATCATCTTTAATTTCCATTATCATTGACTCTTTACTAATATTCATTAACATTCAGGTTGAGGATTAAGTAACAAACGGTCCCTTGAATTCAACTTTGAAAAACCCCTCAATCAACTTCACCACGTGATTGAATTACAATTCAACAAAGATTAGAATAAAATTATAAAATTAAAAATATGAATAAACAGTAATTTCTTAGATTATGGCTGCTAGCACACAACGACAACAAGCTGTCGAATTCGAAATTATCACATGATTCACGTGACCCACATTTCCGTCTAAATACATTGCCAAATTCCACGAATGACTATTTCCACACCCAACAACTCTTCCCTTCCCTACTCATCGACTGAAATCTCAATACTGCCCCAATTTATTTCCTAAGAACAATGGCAATCTCGTCATTTCGCGCATTCAATGATTGATGCATGCCCACCATTTATTTATTTCGTTAATTAATCCACCAAAAAATCCCGCAAAAAATTCATTCAATTGAAAATCCCTCCGCCATGGCTCCGACGATCAATGCCGCCGGAGCCGAGGCCCCTCTCCTGCCGGCCCGTAATGACGGCGGCCCGATTAGGCGGCCCTCGTTGACGGGGGCCGTTTTCAACGTGTCGACGAGCATAATCGGCGCCGGGATCATGTCTATACCAGCGACGCTGAAGGTTCTTGGAATTATTCCAGCATTTTTAATGATTTCCTTGATTGGGGTAGTGGTGGAGATTTCTGTTGAGTTCATGTTGAGGTTTACTTATCATGGAGATTCGAGGACTTACGCTGGATTAATGGGGGAGTCATTTGGTCGATTGGGGGCTGTTGCTGTGCAGATATGTGTCATGATTACCAATCTTGGTTGCTTGATCATGTACTTGATTATTATTGGTGAGTAATTACTTCATGATCACAATTAATTTATATAGCTTGAGTGTTTTGATGATTGAGCTTCATATGTTTGATGGGCTAGTCCAATTCATAGAATCAGAGTTTGTAGGTTTTTGGTGTATTTTATTAAGAATTCCATGGAAATTAGATTTTCATCTCATATAGTCTTGGTTGCTTGATCACGTACTTGATTATAATGGATAACTATTTCTTTTTCAGATCTTTAGTTAATCGACTTCATGATCAGAAACAATTAAATGATTGAGCTGTTTGATGGCTAGTCATATATGTGTGTGCAATTCATAGTTTTGGGGCTGTGGTTTGTTTCATCGGGACTTCCATGGAAATTAGATTTGAATCTCAAATTAATCTTGAATTCTCTCATTTAAATGAAAAGATTGCTTGATCAGAAACTTGTTTCAAGTATGTGAAAATGATGAATTTTGCCTGTGCGAGTTGGATGATGAATCATGATGTTACAAGAACACCTATTGTAGATTCAACATGATTTTTGATTACAACCTTTTTATTATCTATGATCAGGGGATGTACTCTCTGGGACTGGGCCTGATCACTTGGGGGTTCTACAAGAATGGTTTGGCATTCATTGGTGGAACTTACGTGCAGTTGCTCTGCTATTCATTGTCGTTTTTGTCATGCTTCCGCTTGTGCTGTATCGTCGTGTGGGTATGTAACAACTAAATTCATTATTTCTCTATGCTGTTGATGAATTCATAGCAGTATCTTGGTATGGTACAATTCCACTGAATGTAGATGTATAACAATATAAGGTATTCATCAATCTATATTAAATTCATTTATACGTCTTAAGAATTAAGAATCATGATAGTAGAATGTGAAAAACTGGTGCAAATGAATTCAACTGGGTATAGTATTACTCTTCTGTGTAGGGTTCCATAGTTCTAAGCCTGATTTAGCATGATTCTCTAGGGTTATCATTGTGCTTTGCTATGCCATGCACAAATTTGTTTTTATGAAGTGAACATGAGAAACAACTTGCCTTTATCCAGTAGAAATCTAGTTTTTATAGGAATTGTGTAGAGAGGGTGGTTAATAGTGGTGAGGATCTTTCCTAGCATGATTTTTAAGAAATTAGTATGTTTTTTTCTATGACTTTTTTGTTACAATTAAGGTCGAGTTCCGCTGATAAATTACTACTGACTTTTCAGAGTAAAATCTGAGAATTTTTGATGGTAGGAAGCCATACACATTATAACTCATCTGTGTTCGAATCTGTTTTAATTTGAAAATTGATTGATATCACCACCTTGCACTGATTCATAAGTATACTGCGTTTTTGGCTTCACTTTACAGAATCTTTATGGCTGAGTTCAGGAGTGTCAGTACTCCTAGCCATTATCTTTGTTGGTATATGCTCAGTGATGGCCATCACTGCATTAGTTCAAGGAAAAACACAGAGCCCAAGATTACTACCCGAGTTGGATGGTGGAGTTTCGTTCTTCAATCTTTTCACTGCTATTCCAGTGATTGTCACGGCATTCACATTCCACTTCAATGGTAAGAAACTACACCCTCAAGATAATTTGGCTGTGATCTTTGAGGTTCTGAAAAACAAGAGTTTCTGAATATGAATTTCTCTAGATTCTTATGAGTTTATTTCATCACTTTAACTTTCCTAACAAGTTGGGGTTAATTTAACTTCTCAGTTCATGCAATTGGAGTTGAGTTGGGTAAACCATCAATTATGATCAGTGCTGTGAGGATTGCACTAGTACTATGTGGTGCTATCTATTTTGTTATTGGGATTTTCGGTTACCTCCTGTTTGGAGATTCGACCATGGATGACATACTAGTGAACTTCGATCAGAGTTCTGGTGCGAGCATAAGTTCATTCCTCAACGACATAGTGCGGTTAAGTTATGCACTCCACCTAATGCTGGTCTTCCCATTGTTGAACTTCTCATTGAGAACAAACATCGATGAGTTCCTCTTCTCCAAGAAACCTCTTTTGGCCGAAGATAACCGAAGATTTGTTCTTCTTACTCTTGTTTTGTTGGTAGCAGCCTACACTTTAGCAATAGCCATTCCCAGCATTTGGTATCTGTTCCAGTTCATGGGCTCAACTTCTGCCGTCTGCCTCGCCTTCATTTTCCCTGGCGCCGTTGTAATAAGGTATCGTCTCCTCCTCTCACTCAATCTGCACATCATTCACACACACTAAACACAGCCTATTCATGAAGCAACATTTCTCACATCATCAATTGTTATTTCACACTTATGTGGGAGAAACAGGCAGATGGAATTCAATTAGTTGAATGCATTTAGAAGTACTCCATTCTTGCTGGGTTGTTTATTTACTTATTTCATTTGGCAGGGATATTCATGGTATTTCTACACCAAAAGACAAAATTATAGCTGCTGTAATGATAACTCTTGCAGTTATTACAAGCTGCATAGCTATTTCAACCAATATATACAAGATGGTGGCAAAATAGATTTATATTTTTTTTAAAATTTTTTTGTACATTATTTTGGTAGATTGAGTGCCTGTATTATTTCTTTGTTATTTATAGTTGAGGGAAAATGCGTGTGAGAGAACATGTATAACATTTTATTTTGTATCTCCATTTTTTTTACTCGACATTTGCTGAATGAAGGGAGAGAATTATAGAAAAGGGTGGAAAAATTATTTTATAAAAATAAAAATATCACATAATAATATAGGATACATTTAAAAGTGTCATTTTATAATTTTATGATGGAATACTTCAAACTGAATTTGACCAAATTGTATGAATATGATGAGATCCACATAAATGGATTCACATTTTTTTTTGTGTTATATTATTATAACTTAAAAACAATTAGGGCGCGTTTGGTTTGTTATAAGAAATTGGAATGGTGACGATAGTAGCTAGGAATGGTAAAATGCACGATTTTTATAATTGTATTGTTTGGTTGATAATAGGAATAGAGGTGTTAAACGAGCCGAGCGAGCTCGAGCACCCCCATACTCGAGCTCGGTTCAAGTACTTATCGAGCCGAGCTCGAGCTCGGCTCGTTAAGGAAACGAGTTTATATACGAGCTCGGCTTGGCTCGAAAAATACTCGAGCGAACTCGAGCTCGAGCTCGGCTCGTTAAGCAAAAAGGTTGAGTTTCGAGTCGAGTCGAGCAAATATTAATTATTAAATTTTTTTATTATATTTAAAATTTTTATTTTATTATATATTATTATAATTAAATAATAATAATAATTAATAATATTAATATTATTAATTATTATTTTCGAGCTTTAACGAGCCGTGCTCGGCTCGTTAACGAAACGAGCATAAAACGAGCTCGAACTCGAGCTCGAGTAGAAACGAGCCGAGCCGAGTTCGAACTTTTTCGAGCCGAGCTTTCGAGCTGCTCGTTCGACATAACAGCTCTAAATGGGAATCACTATCATTACTATTGATTTTGTTTGATTTATTCACGATTTCTTTGGGAATGGAATCAAAATTCTTTTTTTTAATTATATTATTTCAGAAAAATAATAATGTTGAAATAAATTTTATTACAGTATTTTTTTGTTATTAAAAAATGTTATAAAAGAGAAAAATAAGTATAAAAAATTTCGAATACATTCGTGCTGGGAATGAAAGTGATAGTAATCAAAATGTTGAGGAATGGTAATTCCTTACTTTTAGCCTTTAGGATATGAAATCACTTTTCAGGAATGAAAGTATCCCACCAAACTACGATTCTCATTCCATTCTCATACTGGCCATACCCCTATTTAAAAACATCCAAACAAACAGCTCATTATAATAAATAAATATAATTAAATGAATGCATTGTTTTCGTTTCATATGAGATAAAATTTAATTGAAAATAAATCTCTTAGTCTCACCTTATAAGCAAACGAAAATCTATGCTTACACGGGAGATTATAAATTCGGGCGGCGTTATTGTCACCCGAAACTCTACTTAGGGCACCCGAATTTTGAAAAATAATACAATAAAAGTATTAAAATACACATTGCCCAAATAACATATGCATAATATTCAATTCTTTAATTAAAATGCAATTTGCTAAACCCACCCCAAATCTCATGCTCCGGCAACCCATTTGTTCGGCAACTACTGTATCCCCTTTCTTCATCGTCACTTTGCTGGTAACTCTGATCAATCCTTATCTTTCCCAATTGATAAGGAGTGTTGAAACTCCTGTACTACCCACAAGATCTGCAAATAATTAATACATATCTCATTAATTTGCAGACTTAATTCTCTCCATCTCAGCAACTCATTGCTTGATTTTCAGGGCCGACGAGGAGGATTTGTTGCTCGTTAATAATCCTTGTGCTTGATAGTGCTTGTTTGATCTCATTCTTCTCTTTCGATTTTGGTGGGTTTAAAGATTGAATCTTGATTTTTTTTTAAAATTATTATTACTCAGGTATATTATTCACTGATGGGGTAGATGATTACTTATCAGAAAACAATGAATCTATTTTGAAGATTGAAATCAATCCGTCGTCATCTTCAATGTTCTACTGCATTAATAATTTCAAAATATATTTGGGTGGAGAAAGTAAAAATAAGATTCTATATTTTGCTGATAAATTAAATATAAGGGTATTTTAATACTTTCACTGCATTATTTTCTGAAATTCGGGTGCCCTAAGTGGAGTTTCGGGTGACATTAACGCCTCTCTATAAATTCCAACATCGAATTAATCATTTTACTGAAAGACACCCCTTGGTTTGTTTTAGCCGTCGTCTCTCCGCCACCGTTGCCGTAGGTGATCCGGCCGCTCGCTTCGACGACAATGCGTCAAGTGACAGTGTGATTATGGTTTTACCTTATCGACTGTGAATTGTGATTGATCTTTCTGGTTTCTTTTTCTAAATTGCTAGGTCTAATTACCTTCATGCGTAACTAATTACCATCGAGGTTAGTTGTTTATCGGTTATTCTCTCTCTCTCATCAGTCTAAAATTGATGGTACAGCTTGTGATTTAGGCAGAAAGCAGCACATTGGAAAAATTAGTTGCGTGTGGTGCTTTATTATTCTGATTATTCTTGTATTTTGTGATTAATGTAGGCTAAAATGTTTACTTATCTGAAGAATTGAAAAGGAATGTCTGTTGAAGCTTGAGATAGGTTAAATCTTTCCTTATTTAGGTAGTTTCCAGTCAATAAGATGATCTGGTTAATTATCATAGTTGTTGGTATGACTAATAATGGGTTGGGCGGAGGAAATTTTTCTTGAGAGAAACTTCAATAGATTTAGATTACTCTGGTTCTTTGGGAGAATGATGGTGATTAATAAATAGCAAATACTCTCTCTTTGGACTGAGTTTGAGGAAATTCTATTTTGCATTTAATAATTTAGAAAACAAGACTGTATGAGATAAATCATAAGACCAGTAGATTGCCATACTCTCATTACAAGATGTATCCTAACATTGTTTTTCATTGACGTGAATAATGTATTTGGTGATATCCCTTGCCTAGAAAAGCTGTAATGAAGTTTGGTAGAGTGCTCTGCGGAGCTCATGATAATAAATATTCATGCTGGTTGCTATTGTTATATATGATAATTCTGCATCCTCTTTTTACTACGAGTGTTATACAGATTGTAAAAGTATGAGCTTTTCCTGCATTTGAGTTCCTATCTCTCTTTCATATTAGATACACAGGACAGGAGCTATAAAACCCCCCTGTTACCAGTGAAAAACTTTGTTTTGACTTATACTGTAGTAAATAGTAGTAATTTAGCAGTAGACCTACTAACCCGGGAAGGCCACTGCCCATTTAACTGTAGCGGAGATCCCCATTTCAAGCTAGAGCTCCTACTACGGGTTTTGAACCTAGGACATCAGCACATGCTATAATTAGGGTTCATTTACTTTATTATAGTATTGATTATCCATAGTAGTTTTGTGTTAACTGTTTTGTATGCACACTCTTGGGTTTTTAATTCCCTGAGAACCTTACCCACTTATATGATTTCTGCTCATATGATGCATCCTTTCCACATCTCAAGTTGCAAATGATGCATTCAGTGATCTGGTATCCTTCAAAGAGATTAATTAATGTAAGCGTGTGGCCTGGTTCTAGATAACATTGTTAAGAGCACACTTTCCATTTGCTTATGTAAAAGTGTTTTTATAATGGGTTTATGCGCTTTACATGGACTAACTGGTTGTCTGGTTGTTGACTATTAGGTTTGATTGATTGATTGAAGGCTACTTCAAAATATATTTTTGGACTTCAACCTTGCACAAAGGTACATTTATATGACTGTGTTATTTCCAACGTTCTGGATCCCCTACTCTATATTTGTATTTCATTTCCTATTCTATTTGTTAGATTGTTTCCATCAGTTTCTCTCTCAACCATGTCACCTTCTCTCATTTCTTACAAAGTAAGGATTGGTTTTCATATAATTAAAATTGAACTATTGTAAAACATCTAACTTGCAGATTAGGTGTTGGAATACACATTTAAAATTGGAATCTCGACTGGGTTTCCAATAACTAGCTGGTCATGGTATCCATTTAAAAGTGGTAACAAGTAATAACCATTCACTAGGCCCTTTGCTGTCTTCCTTACATATTTTTTTGGATGTTGTCTTTCTACAGAGTTTGAACAATGACTATGTTATGATGTCCCACATCGGTTCCGCACGCAAGTGCGGAACGGCATATAAGTGGGGTCAACCCTTCACCTTCAGCCATGGTGTTAGGTGAAGTTAGGGCTAACTTTATCTAAAACCATGGCTGAAGGTGAAGGGTTGACCCCCACTTATAGGCCCTTCCGCACTTGCGTGTGGAACCGATGTGGGACATCGTAATAGACTATCATCTATTTGATATTCTACCCAAATCCATATAACTGTGGAGATTCATCCATTCTGAGAAGCAATTTCAATCTCTCATTATCATGTCTCTCCTTTAATTTTGCAAAATAGATTCTAAAATCAATAAAATTGATTAAAAAATATCTTTTCTTTTAACTTCGCATTTATGGTAACTATAACATCTAATAGGGGAAGGAGGAGTAGTTGATAAAAGAGCCTAACTCATGATACTACTTCCTCCCTAATATGAATATTTATCAGTCTCACTGCAAATGTGTGATTTTACTTTCTGCGCGTAGATGAAATGATACACTCTCTCAGTTTCACCGAAAAGTTCTCATTTTATTATATTGGATGTTGCATTCAAAATTTCCCCATTTAATAAAAGGGCCCACGTATGATTCACCTGCACTCACTACTAATACAACTACTCACTACACATAAAATAATAATATTCCTTAATCTACGCACAAAAAGGAAATGTGGACCTTTGCTCGGGACGAAAGGAGTACTAATTAATAAATAATAAATTAAAAAATATAATATTTTAATATATAAGGAGTAATTATATTAGTATCCATATAGTTTGTAGAACTTTTGGATTACTATTTGTCATTGTTGCAACTCAGTTGAATTGTCAGTTGTCATACATAATTCAGGCATCCAAAATTCTAACTTACTTTCCCACTTGGTATGAAATTGTACCATGTAATATGTGACTCGTGTTTGTGCTTGGACCGATGAATTTGTAATATTAATAATTTTGAATTGAATAGATTTTGAAAGGAATTTTTTCGTACGAGAGGTCGAATATTTTGCAAGTTTTAATTTCGGATCTCATTTTAGGGATGTCTCATTTGAAGTTTTATAATTTTTATTTTTATATTTTTAGATTAACACTTGTCTTAATTTTGTTTTATTACGAATTCTATATATTTTATAGGACAATATGAAATAAAAATAACATATAATATAATCTCATGATTTGATATGGCGTGTAATATTTTTTATAAAATTTATTGTGTACGAAAAAAATATTTATTACAAGTCTTATAATGAGAGAGAAAAACTAAAATTAGATCGTAATTTGGGTATACCCAATAGGAAATTTATGATGCTTTTAATTTTTTTTAATTCTTTTTATTAAAATAATTAAATTATTTGATATTTATATATTTATTTGTTATGTTGCATGTATCCCTGAATTTGAATTTATTTATAACTATATTACGGCGTAGAATTTGTCAAAAAGCTCGCTTGTAGGACCAATCAGATTAACCCTTAAAATTAAGGTTTAAGGCTTTAATTTTGCAGCTCGCAGCTCGTTAAAAACTATACATTTTTATTCGAATCAATTAGCACGTTGGCTAATTGGGCCATTCCGTAGGATTGAGTGTAATAATAATTATTATTATTTTAAATTTATTTTAACACTCATCACCTACACATTAACTATCCTCTCTCATCCTACCCCCAATCTATCATTAGATAAACTCCTATTATTCTTTAATTTTATCTCTTTTTCATTTTTTCTTTCACACTAACTCACTATTTTCTCTAATAAATAATATAATACTTAGGTAAATATATTAGAAGTAATTTAATTATTACAAATTCTATTAATATACTCCCTACGTTTCGTGTTAATATTTACATTTTTCATTTTTATCCCTATTTAAAGTTTATATTTCTCCTTTTTAAAGATGGGATCTATACAAAACAATTAATTATTCTACATAGAGCCCCCACACATAACACTAATACAACTACCCATTACACATTAAATATTAAGCCTCAGACGAATATAAGTGATAACATTTTAGAGTGAGTCTTGTGTAAACCAGGTTTAAATGTAAGTAATATTTTTTAAATTACTCATTTGTACATAAAAATTACTCTTCAATGAGTAATAATTTTTATTCAGAAGAGTAATAATTTATGTATTTAAAGAGTAATTTTTCATGATCTAAAAGGTAATCGATAAATCAGGATTTATAAGAATTTTAAAAAAAAATTTATTTTGAAGAGTAATAATTTATGTCTCTAAAAAGTAATTTTTCATGTACTAATTAAGAGTAATAAGTGAAAACATAGTTTATGTATAAATTGGTTTACACAAGTATTTGCCAACATTTTAATAAAAAATGATATTTAAATTAATAAAAAATAATAGTAGTGCAGTGAATGATTTTATGAACGATTTATATTATACATAAAAGTTGATAATGTTTTTTATTTTATTTTTTTCTATAAAAAACGATAATATTTAAAATTTACCATATTAAAATTAGAGTTTGCATCTTATAAATTCATTCTACATCACACCCTAATTTTATCAAAATTAATTCTTAATAATATATAAATTCATTCTACATTACACCCTAATTTTATCAAAATTAATTCTTAAAATATGAAATATTATTCTTTAAAAAATGAACTATTACTCTTTTAAATAAAAAATAATATTATTTTAATAAAAAATATAAAATTACTCCATATATCAAAGTTTAATTAGAATAATATTTTTCATTAAAGAATTAATAAATCATCAATCAAAAAATAATTTTTAATGTATTTAAAAAGAGTAATTTTTAATGTATTTAAGAATTATTTCGAATGCAAAATGAATACGAGGAATATTTTAAATTAAATTAATGAGATTTTATTCGTATACTCGAATTTAAAAATTATTTCGAATGCAAAATGAATATGAGGAATATTTTAAATTAAATTAATGAGATTTTATTAGTATACACGACGTAAATGAAACTAACGTTTTTTCAAAAGCTTTACCTCACAATTTTTTATTTTATTTTATAAAAGTGAAGAATGTGAAAAAACATTCTTAAATTATGCGTTGTAGAGTGTCAAATAATAATTTTTGTAAATAGATAATTATTGAATTACTTTAATACATGCATTTATATATTATTATGTAAAAGTTACACAATTAATCCTTTTATGTGTATTAATGCGTGGATTGAAAATGGATCAAATCAAGTGGTGACTAGTCGTAGAATAACATCCGAATTGAATGTTTGTCTGAAAATAATTAGTAAATAGATAATGATTATTTAGTTTCAACTTTATGATTTAAATTATTTTGTTTGGATTGGTAACATTTGCATGTGAGTGTACTTTCCGGAAGAGCAAGTCACGTGACCAATTTAGGTAGACATGCATCCGGTTCGGAACCGCCGGTTCCGATTCCGAACCGGCAGTTCCGGTTCCAACGGGGGAACCGGAACCGAACCGGGGAATAAGGAGTACGGTTCGTGAACCGGCGGTTCCGATTCGGAACCGCCGGTTTTCCATTTTTTTTTTGTTTCTTTATGTTATATTTATGCGGAACCGCCGGTTCCGCCCTCCATCTCAACCGTTGATCTTCAACGGTCACACGATCTCGACCGCACATTTGAATTTTCAAAATTCAAAAATTCCTGGCCAAAAAAAAAAAATAGATGAACCGCCGGTTTTAACCATGAACCTGCGAACCGGCGGTTCCGATAAACAGACGGTTTGAACCGGCGGTTCCGGTTCGTGCGCGACTGGAACCGAAACCGAACCGTGTTCTACCGGTTTCGGTTTCTTTTTTTCCGGTTCCGGAACCAGCGGTTCCGGTTCCGTTAAAACCGGCGGTTCCCCGGTTTGAACCGCCGGTTCCGGTTCATTTGTGCATGTCTAAATTTAGGTACCATCCAACATGCCACCACACTGTTTATAACAAGATAACTTTTACTACTACGTAGAAATCAGACCGACTCCCATACAGTGGAACATCCTCGCTCGGTCCTGTGTATTTTTGCACGTGTACTTAGATATGTAAATTAAGAAAAATCGTACTCCGGTCACTTGAAAGGAAATCGTTTGCTTTTTCTGCGTGGATTAAGGAGTATTGTTATTATATTTATATGTAAAGTGGGTAATTATATTAGAGGAAGTGGTGAGTCATATAGTGTACTTTTTTACTAAATATGAAAAATGGATATATACTTTTGAAGTGAACGCCCAAAATAGTAAAATGAATACCTTGTAAGTGTCCGAGAGGAGTATTAAATTTACGTTACTCTCTTCGTCCCTATAAGATAAAAATACATAGCACAGTAAACATGGATCGTATTGCAGAATGGGAATATATGTATAAGATAAAATATGATACTTAAAATAATTCAATGAGAAAAAGACAACTCAAGGTTTTTTTTTTAGTGTATGAGTAGGTTGCATTTTTTAAATATTTTTTTAAGTATTATGGTTTTGCAAGGATGTTAACATAATATATATATATATATATATATATATATATATATATATATATATATATATATATATATATATATATATATATATATATATATATATTATCCATTTTGGAAAGCTACATACATTTTAGGATGCATGAAAATGGAGTGATCAAAGGTATCATGATTTTGATAAAGTTTACATATATTCGTCAGTTAATCATATTACGAAGTTGCTGCAGCGGTGTTACACCAAAGGTCATGAAAGGGGCATATGCGGCAGTAAATTTTTTTCCCCTTTGAATTTTACCTTACATTTTTGTTTTATTTATTTCATTTATAAAGTCTATTTATATTTTAGTTTTCTTATAGATCAATATGCATATTATTTATCTTATAATATTATTATAATTATTATTTATATTTCATATTTTTATTGAGTGAGTTTCATGCCAACCGGGTTAGTTAACATGTAAATTCTATTTTTTTAAAATTACTCTCAGTATATAAAAGATTACTTTTAGAAGAGTAATAATTTTTATATAAAAGAGTAATAATTCATGTCTTTAAAGAGTAATTTTTCATATATTAAAAAATAATTTTTCATGTACTAAGAGTAATTGAAAAATTAAAGTTTACAAGAATTTGAAGAGTAATTTTTTAATTTTAAAGAGTAACAATTTATGTGTCTAAAGAGTAATTTTTCATACACTAAACAATAATAAAGATTACATACAAACGTATGTAAACCTGATTTACACAAGTGTTTGTGATAATTAATAATACTAATTTCTTATTTCTATATATATTTTTCACATAATCGTTCACATGATCTCAATAAAATAAAATTTGAATCCAAAATATTAAAAGTTTGCTTGATTTATAAAAGGTAATATGCGAATCAATAAGAGTACAAACATGAGTATTTTCTTAAAATTTTCATTAGTTCCATATAATATTCTAACTCACTCTATAGATTGTATTCCATATAGGGCTTATTGTTTTCTTTGACGGGATTAAAAAAAAAATGTCTACATAACAAAACCAAAGTGGTCTATAAACTCTCCTATATTTGTCAAATTTTAATGTCTATTATGTATTCTTTCCATCCCAAACTCCAACTTTCACACTTTTCATTTAGTTTGTATCAATTTCAATTTCAACTTCACAATTTTATAAAAAGAAAAAAAAAAACTAATATCCCTTTAACACATTTTAATATAAAAAATGGCATCACCTTTTCTCACATACACCACATACATATTATTTATTTATTACTCAAAAATACCTACCTACCTCCAAAATGAGTGAAAAAGTGTTTTTTTATTAATATACATGCAAATTGTAAATGTAAAATTAAAGCCGCTACGCAGGGACAAATATTAATTCAACATAAACTAAACATTTTAAAAAAATACACTTTAATTTCAAAATTATCATAAATATAATACAATTTATACTTTTTTTACTACCCAAAATATCAAATTATTTAAAAAATCTATAAAAGTTTGTATAAAAGTAATTTCTTTGTTCCAACACAGTTTTCACACAATTTTTATAAATTATAAAGAGATATGAATACTCTACTGAGATTGAGGGAGTAAATTTTCTTAAACAAAATAAATGATTTTGTGGGAGAAAAGAAATATTTTATTTTATAATGCTAGTTTTGAGCCTACTCCATTGGAAAGTCTTTCCACACTTCATTCTTATTATGATAAGCATATATCCATTTATAAATGATTTAATAACTAACATACAATTGTATATTCCCTCCATCTCACCCAAAAAGTTTATTTTTGCCATTTTGGGTGTTCCACCCTAAGGGTTCACTTTCTTTTTTACACACATAAGACCCACACACACATACTAATACAATTAAAATATGTGGCTCACACTCCCACTAATACAACTTCCCACTATATATTAAATAATAATACTCTTTAATCCACGTGTCAAAAAGCAAAAATAATCCTTTGGACGGGACGGGGGAGTATATGTAAACATTCATAGAAAACTCCTAACTTTTTCCTTTCGTCTTCAAATATCCAAATCTCATTTTGTGTGCTTTTAACGAGATTTAAATTTATTAACTTATTCTTATTTAAGATTAAAAAAAATGGATTTAAAATTTAATTATTTTTATGATAGACGAAGAGTTTACGAGGATTAAATATTTTTCTAAGTATATTAAATTTTCATTCAGGACAATTGCGTGAGGAAGTCTAATTTTGAACTACGAAAATTTATAAGATACATACCACCCCTTATTTATCCAAGAATCATCATATAGGTTCGAAATTGTAAAATGATCTTCGAAAATATTTGGATTGTAAAAAAATCTTTGAAAGGCCTAGTCATCGAGGTTTGCCCATTTGCTCAATCACTTATCTCATTACTAGAATTATTATATATGTGTGTGGTGATTTATTAATATGGATATACTTGTATTTATGGCAGACAAGATAAGTTTTCCACTAATCTAATTATTGCACTCACCCCATCAGTCAACATTTTTAGAAGAATTAAATAAAACAAATTGATCTAAATTATTCTTTACAACTTGTACGTATATCATTTTCACTTAAAAATGGTTGGTTATTTAAGTGGATTTTGAGTTGATCACAAGGTAATTTACGAGTGGCCGATTGTAGACTGAGTAGTTGGATAGGTGAATTTTCGAGTTGATTGTAAGTTGAGCTTTTGAGGGTGTATGAAGATAGGCTAATTGGGGTGAATTTGGAGATGATTGTAAAGTGAACTTTTGGATTGACATAGAAGCAAACGGATAGGTGGGCTTCTAAATTTGCAGAACTAATCTCTAATTAAGAGCATCTGGTTGAATGATAAAGATAATATGAATATTAATGAGGATATTAATGAGAATGAAGGGGATTGAGTAGTCACTGGATCAATGAAAATGATTGTGTAATTTAGATTCTTATTACCTCATGCCAAGTATGAAAAACGAGAATGCGTACCCTTTTATTCCCATTACACTCCCTCAATAAACCTTAACAAGCATCCTCTTATTGCATCTTGATGTTATATTTTGTGTTGCGTGAATAAAGGGGAAAAAAACCAAGAAAAAAAATCAAGGAAAGAAGTTCAATTTTTTTCTCATGTGACTCGCAAAAGTACTTGATTGTTTGGATGAATCTTATGAAAAAAAAAGTTAATGGGGGACCATTTTAGATTTTTATTATTTTTTATTAAAAATATTACTCCATCCCTTTTCTTTTAAAATGTTTAACAGAAATAATTCATAGAACCATTATCAAAGGCTAGCCCACCTGATCACTAGACTTCTCACTATGGTGAGTGACCCAAGTTCGATTCTCAACTGTTTTATTATAAAGATTAGTATTAATTTTTATAAGTTATACGTAATTCACGGTCTCCACGAGTATTTAACCAAAGTTAATTAGAGGAAGTAAGGTAGTAATTAATGGAAATGAGTGGTTGGATGATAGGAAGTGTGGTGGATGTGTGGCACGTGTAGAAAGAGAGTTGGGGAGAGAAAGAGGTGACAAATTAAGGCGATGTGTGTTTAGAGAGGGAGCTACAAAATCCCCGTGAGGAGTGTTTGGATGCATTCAATAAAAACATCAAATTTTGATGCTTTCCAGCTTCACCAATTTCGATAATTTTGTTACAAACAAACAAAGTTTGATATGGCATTGGCACGCAGCCATAATCATTCATGTGTTTCTTCAACATCATTCCTCTCTTCCTCAATATTACTCTCCTCTCCATCCACCTTAATACTTCACACATACACATATATATGCTCGATACTTCTCGTTTGATAAGTATAAATTTTTTTTCATAAATTATGGAATATAACATTTTAACGAGTATTGAATAAGTTTATTGGTTTATATTTTATATAGTTCCATCTAATAGGAATATATATATTATAAAGGGGGAAATGTTTATACTTTTCAGCTGTACATGGAAAGTATATAAAGAAAATATAAAAATCGGCCTTTATGTCAATTCCAAAATTTGTAATTTTTATCTACAATTCTCAATTTTGATCATTTTTGTCTGAATATAGACACTTCTGACCAAATTTATCAATTTTATCAAATTTAGTCATTTTTCTTTTTTTTTTTTCCAAATTTTATATCAAAATTGGACTAATTACATTATGGACTAAATTTAGACAAAAAAAATTAGACTAAATTTGGACAAAAATGACCAAAATCAAACAAAAAAATCACCAAAATTGAGAATTACAAATAAAAAAGAGTTAAAATTGGAATTAGTTATACTTAAAGGACGAATTTTGATATTTTCTCAAACTATATATATATATATATATATATATATATATATATATATATATATATACACTTTATTATATATTTAATTTAACTCAAAGTGGGTTATTTTTAGAGTTAAAATATAAACCTATTTGGTTTGAAGTTAATTGTTAGAGTG
This sequence comes from Pogostemon cablin, assembly GCA_023678885.1. NCBI lineage: Eukaryota > Viridiplantae > Streptophyta > Magnoliopsida > Lamiales > Lamiaceae > Pogostemon > Pogostemon cablin. The sequence goes on along the minus strand of CM042998.1, from coordinate 16,849,713 downwards.
ATTTGATTAAGTATTAAACGATACTCCTCACTAAAAGCTTAAGCTTTTAGATGAGATGGTCATTTAAATATAGTATTAGAGCTCAGGCCTAGCAAAGGTCCATGGTTCGAACCTCACCGCCACCAATTTATCAAAAAATTCCACATGCAAGCCTTGAAGCAAAGTTATTCCCGCCTGCTGAATTTAGTCGCATTTTTAGTAAAATGTCAAGAGCAAGTGTACTCTACCATTGTTGTATACGCGTGACCAAGTGCAAAATTTATAAGATTGTATTCCCAAAGGAAATCAAACATTGGCTAGTATCCAAATTATTCATCGATTTATGCTTTGTAAAGATAATATGTTTGAAGGTTTGGTATTAAATCTAATGCTTAAGTTCTACTACAGTAATTAGAATATAAACTAGTTAAGTAAATGAACAAATTACGAGCAAATGATTAATGGAATGGATGTAGAATACACTTGAGAAGAGAGCAAGACTAATCATACTTATAGTTGAGACTTGAGCTAGATATGCAAAACCCTTCATAGTAATTTTCATTAACTTGTGGATTAAAAGCAATCACAAATTTACCCCTAGTCCCTATGACTAAGGCAACTAGGTTCTTGACTCTTTTATAAGTCTAAGTCTCCTAAGATTGGTCTTAATCTCAAATCCCTTAAGGTACTATGATCATAAGTTGGTTTTTTTTCACTCAATTACTTAAGTGTCCCTATATGAATGTTCTAAGCCTAAGAAGGGTATGACTTACCTCCCCTTATACTAACATGCATGCACAGCTCAATATATGATTCAATTAAAACTACACTCACAATATTGGAATGGTCATCCTAATATAATGAATAGAGAATTTAATCATACATACATTGAAATAAAACATGATTGATATATCATAGAAGAAAATCCACAAATAAATTCAAATCACTACTCAAGTTTTACATATCTAACTCTTCCCCTAAACCACTCATATGACTAGCCCTACTATAAAACTAGCCACTGAACATGGTAATTAATTCAATACAAATCAAGCTTTACTCCATTTGAGCCATAATAAGAAGAAAATTAACAATTGGAAAGTAGATTTGCTTTCCTTGCATAATAAAAGTCTTTCTCCTCTTCAATTGATCAACTCCTTCAATAATTGATTCTCCAATCTTCTCAAATGGTGGTAGGATGGATGGGATGAAGGTTTTATGGATTGAAAATATAGATCAAATGGTGATTTGATGGATCTAGATGGTATAGATGGAAGATGGATCTACTATGTGAGGAAATGTAGTGTTTTAGTGTGTGTAACTGCTCTAATCTGATCTTCAATGAACTTTCCCTCTCAATTTCGCACAAGTCATGGTTTTATATCACTTATAGGCCTTCTAGAAGCTTTCAGAATATTCTAAAAATTACACAGGATTTTGCACCTTCACGGCCCGTGCTGCAGCGCACGGCCCGTGTAGGGCACACCTACTTCGGCTTGTTGTGCGTGCTTCCGGACATAGCTCGAGCTGCGCTACATGGCCATGGTCATAGCCGTGTAGTATTTTCTGACGACAATGCACGACTTCTTCTTACAGGGACGTGCTCCGCATACGGGGCGTGCAGCGACGCACGGCCCGTGCACCAGCGCATGACCATCTTCCTGGGCGAGCAGCTAGTTCTGTCATCTTCCTTAATGAAGCGTCTATAGAAGCCCGCACGGCCTAAGAACGATCTCACCCCCTTCTCACTAGTAGGAGGAGGAAGACGTTCTATGGCTATCACTTTAGCTCTATCCACTTTTAACCCATGCTTTAAAATATGGTGGCCCAAGACTATCCCATCGGTCACCATAAAATGACATTTTTTCCAAGCACAAGATTCGATTCTTCACACCTCTGCAACACAATTGTGAGATTAGTCAAGCATATATTATAGAAGGAACCATACAAGGAAAAATCGTCCATAAATACCTCCATTATATTTTCAATCAAACAATCGAAGATAGTCATCATACAACGCTGAAAAGTGACGGGGGTATTACATAGACCAAACGACATAATTCTAAATGCAAACGTACCATAGGGACATGTGAACGTTGTCTTCTCTTGGTCTTCCGATGCAATCAATATTTGATTGTACCCTTAATAACCATCAAGAAAACAATAATACTCATGCCCCGCAAGACGATCTAACATTTGATCTATGAATGGTAATGGGAAATGATCTTTCCTAGTGTTTTCATTCAATTTTCGATAGTCAACACACACTCTCTATCCCGTGATAGTTCTAGTAGCTATCGTTTCATTTGTGTCGGATGTAACAATAGTCATACCACTTTTTTTTGCCACTACATGTAAGGGACTTACATATTGACTATCACTTATTGGAAAGATTATTCCCGTATCAAGCCATTTTAATACCTCATTTCTTACCACTTCTTGCATTATAAGATTCAATCTACGTTGGTCTTGAACACACGACTTCTCATCATCAATCAAGTGAATCTTATGCATGCACATAGATGGACTAATACCTTTCAAATCTTTAATGCTCCAACCAATAGAGAATTTATTCTCTCTCAAAACTCTTAACAACTTTTCTAATTCTAAATCATTAAGGGAAGAGAATACACTTACTGGATACATTTCATCTTTTTCCAAGTAAGCATACTTCAAATGCTCCGGCAATAGTTTCAACTCCACCTTCTTTTTCTCTTGCACTTCCTCTTTTGGTCCTTCATCAAGTTTCTCCACCTTTGCTTCATTTGCTTCCTCATTTGTAAGTGCCCTACAAGCATTTAAACCATGCAATTCATCAATTATTTCATCATTTTCCAAACAAAAAGAAGATTTAGATTTAAGAGATTCAATAGAGTAAGAATGACTTATGATGAATTCCAATGGATCATTGGAGTGAAGATGGTACATATGTTCTTCAACCATGTTATCCACAACCTCCAATCTTCCACATTCTTCCTTGTTCTTGGGATACCTTATAGCTTCTCTCAATGAAAATATCACTTCTTCTTCATTCACCCTCAAAGTGAGCTCCCCCTTCTCCACATTAATCAATGATTTTCCCGTGGCAAGAAATGGACGACCAAGTATTAATGGAACATTGGAATCCTCATCCATATCTAGTACCATAAAATCAACGGTAAATACAAACTTGCCAACTTTGATCAACACATCTTCAACAATTTCTTTTGGATAAGTCAATGATCGATCGGCTAATTGAAGTGTAACCAATGTCGACTTGACCTCACCAATACCCAACTTCTTAAAGATTGACAACGGCATCAAATTAATATTAGCTTTCAAATCACATAGAGCTTTGTAGTTCTCATGTTCTCTCATCTCACATGGAATGGTGAAACTCCCCGGATCTTTCAATTTAGGGAGAAGTTTCTTTTGTAAGATTGCACTACATTCCTCCATAAGGTTCACCATTTCAAACTCTCCCAAGCTTCTTTTCTTTGATAAAATATCCTTAAAAAATTTGGAGTAGTTGGACATTTGAAGTAGAGCATCCGCAAAAGGAATATTCACATGTATCTTCTTCAACATCTCCACAAACTTGGCAAATTTTTCTTTTAATCCCTTTTTCAAACACCTTTGTGGAAACGGAATTGCCACGGGCAACTTCGGAATCCCCCATTCCTCTCTTTCAAACTTCTCTTCTTTCTCCTTACGTTTTGCTTCTCTACATCTTTCCCACTTCTTTGGAGACTTCACATTTTCTTCTTCAAGTATAGGGGTACCTTCACCTTTTTCAATAATTTCAACTTCTTTATCTTTCCCTTCTTCATCCAATCTTTCCATAGGCTCAACTTCACACCTTACCTCCTCTACTTCCGATGGCAAAGAAGGTCATTCGTATTTTGTTCCACTACACGGCTAGTGGTTACAGGGCCGTATTCCGCACACGGCCCGTGTACCAACATGGCCTGTTCTTCCGTCTCCCTTTCGGTCCCAACTCCGTTTTTGTCCATTTCTTGACCTGTTTTACACATATTTAAACTCATTTACACAATTCTATCAATTTATACCACATTCCTCAAAGTAACAATAACTCCACCAAAATTAACACAAATAAGGACAAAAACATGCGAAAATACACAAATAAAGACACTAAAATCTAGGTGAAAATAACTACAATCACCTGCATGTGAGGGGACGTGTTAGAGTGATTTAATTAAGTATTAAACGATCTCCTTACTAAAAGCTTAAGCTTTTAGGTGAGGTGCTCATTTAAACACTAATCCATGAAGTTAAACGAAAGTTGAAAAAATTGCATAGGATATAATTTTTATAACTCTCAATTACACTAAACTAAGTATATCTAACACATATAAGAATTTTCTTTATAATTTTTGTGTGATTTTCTGTGTTGCTAACAAAATTATGAATGAGTTATAAAATGAAAAGGAAATAAAGGTTTCAGACTTAAAATTTATATTTTTCTTTGATTTCCTTTCATTTTTAGCATAACTCATCTAATAGCGTACGTGAAACTAGGAATAACACATGATAACACATAAAATCCGGACCACATATCTATCGACAAGAAACTACTTAATTAGCCGTCCGGATTCTCTGTGTCATTTTGGTACATCATCTTCTATGTCACACTGTTAGATTGACGACACTTAGGAGAGAGATACTATACCCTAAAGTTTAAACCCTAGGGGGCAATGGTTGAATTTATTTTCCCTCTTATATATCAATCACTTAACGTGTGACACAGAAGATGATACACGAAAATGTGTACATCATCTCCTATGTCACACTGTTAGATTGACGACACTTAGGAGAGAGATACTATACCCTAAAACTTAAACAGTAAGGGGCAATGGTTGGATTTATTTTCCCTCTTACATATCAATCACTTAACGTGTGACACAGAAGATTATTCACGAAAATGTGCAGGAGATCCGGTGTGCTTAATTAGTATGTTTACACTTAACATTAAATTTTAAATTATTGCATTATATTCTTGTTGAGCAAACTAAACTTGTGCCAAACTTTTTTTTCTTTCAGAAATTGAATCTACTATTTTGAAACTATCATTTTTCACCTATGCCATATCATTTTCTAATGGCCTCCCAAATGTGTTCACAAAATTGTCTTGTATATAGGTTTTTATATGAACTTTGATGTAGGGCAATGTCAATATCACATAAAGCACCTCAATTCACTAGCTTATTTTCTTTACGATTTATTGCATTTTCGTTTAGGGTTACATCATCCATTTATTAAAATTAAAGTGATCACTTTGGATGTATGAAAAATGTGACATTATTATTTTACATTCTGATTTATGGCTTATTCTTTTAAGTTTAGTATTTATTAAATTATATCTTTAGGATTTTTATTGTGGATTCCCTTAATGCAAAGACTTGTGTGAAACCTTCTCAGGGTTTACGTGAAAGTTGAAATAGATAAAAGTAATACTCCCTCCGTCTGGTTCTAAGATATTAATTTTCTTTTTGCACGTGGATTAAGGAGTATTATTATTATATATTGTATATGTAAAGTGAATAGTTGTATTAGACGGAAGTAGTAAGCCATATTATGTACTTTTTTACTAAATAATGTGAAATGGATATATCTTTGAAGCGGACGCCAAAATAGTAAAATGAATACCTTATAAGCGGACGGAGAGAGTAACTTTTATAATGAAAAGTGATATACTCAATTAATGAAAAGTGATAATGTTATTTCATGAACAATTTATAGTATAAATGAAAAATAATAATGTTATTTTATGAATAATTCATAGTATAAAATAAAAAGTAATATTTTATAAAAAAATGATAATCAATTAAAAAATTGTAAAATTATTTTACGTGAGACGATTTCATGCAAGACTTGTCATTCACTTAAATATAACTACGGTACATATAAAGAAATACTACAATTCAGTCAATTGTATTTTTTTTTCTATTTTAAGGATGCATTAATTAACTGTGTTAATTTGTAAATGAAGAAAATAAAACCTGATTTTCCCTTTAAAATACGAAAAGATTCTCTGCTGTCGCAAAATTATGGACAGATATTATCGTATGGATAAAGCTGATTTTATTACCAAACCTAGAATGCAGGTCACGAATGATTGAAAATCGACTTTAGTTATCATCACTCCCACTATTAATAATTTATTTTTCTCTTTTAATATTTTTCATTGAGAGGATAAGTGTGAGAGGATAATTAAAGATAGCCATGATCATCGTGTAATTCATTAATTCTAATTGCAGTGGAAAATAAAAACTTATGGCCAAAAGTGATTTAATTAAAAGTTCTTTAAAAATTGTATTATCAACCATAATGATAGAAATAAAATGAACCCTATATTCGAAATAATATGAAATATATTGGTAAAAACTGAAAACATAAGCAATTCCACTTCCTTCTATGAAACTTTTTTTTTTTTGTTATTTCTGGCATTCATGTATTTTTTTTTATTATTAAGGTATAATTGTAATTAGCCCATGAAGGTTCCATGTAGAACTGGTTATGATATATCTCTTCGTCCTACTTCAATATTTATGTTTATTTTTTGCACGTTGATTAAGAAGTATAATATTTTAATAGATAGTGTGTGGAAAAAAATAATATTTAATGTAAAGTGGGTAAGTGTATTAGTGTTGGATGATATATTAATTGTTTTAGGTGGGTCCCATTTTCCAAAAAAAATGTAAACATTTAAATGAGACGTGCAAAATAGTAACGTAAACATTAAAACGGGACGGAGGGAGTACTCTCTTTTGCAGTTTGTGTTTTAGATATTGAGTGCTCGAATTCTCAATCATTTTCATTATTGCAATAATTAATCTTTCACACTTCAATATCTTTATTCTCTTTGTGATTGAATTTTTTTAATAGTAATAGTTATTGACTTTCCCATGGTGAAATTTGAATAAATTATCTCTCATTTTAATTTTTGATAATTGCATAAATAATGAACTTGGACGACGTGGGGAAATTTTGTACATTTTAAAATTGTATTATGCTTTTATTTTTCTCCCTCTTAAATTATTCTGAATTTCTTTTATATGTATTTATGTTTAAGGAAATTCTATATGGCGAATGAAAGAGAGAAGAGTAGAAAAGAGAATAGACAATAGAAGAAACATGACACATTTCATTGACTGACGACGTCGTACACCCATTATTTCGGGATGGAATTTAGGTTTTTACTTAAAAAGTTCCTACACTACTTTCATTTATCAATTATTTTTACAAAGGTATACTATTGTGTTTTTCTTTCAACATTCTATTTTTTTTTTTTCATAATTTTCAGCATATTTAAATATATTTTTTAATATTTTAGAATTATAAGGGGATAAATGTATAAATAGTTTTCAAATTTGCTACACTTCACTTATGAAGAAATGCATTCTTTATCCCATATAAAGGTACTCATTTTGAAAAGGTCTCCTAATTTTAAATTACTCTAAAATTAGTTAATTTTGTCCCACAAATTCCAATAAATATACAAAAATGGTTTAGGGTCAATTGGATTAGAAAAGGCAACTTTTAGATTTGATTTGAAATTATGAGATTTTTTTTATTTTAAAAATGAGCCTACTAAACCAAAAATTCCTTTTTTTTTTATTTTTTAGAAATTTTAATTATTTTGTTTTATTATATTTTTGTTAATATTTAAACAATCTTTCAGATAAAATACATTGACAAATGGTTAAATAGCGGCTCGAATTCTCTGTGCCATTTGGTACATCATCTCCTGTATTACACTGTTAGATGGACAACACGTAGGAGAGAGAAACTATACCCTAAACCTTAAACCCTAGGAATAATGGTTGAATTTATTTTCCCCTCTTACTTGTCAATCACTTTACGTATGACACAGAAGATGATACAAGAAAATGACGCAAAAGATCCGGTGTCGTTAAATTGAGTTGGCAAAGCATGATGGTTGATAGAAAATTCGTAACCGGGAGTAATTAGACCACTGATACGTGTATATATTCATGTGAACTTCTTGTTATATATAAGTACGTATAAAATTGGATAAAAATAATAATAAAATCTAACATAAATTACTGTGGAGTAAAAATTTGAATATATATAAGTTAAGAGGACATTTAAATATTACCACATTCTTTATATTCATCACTCCATATCTTTTGTTCGATGTTGATAATTAACCAAACTAGATGTTGAGTTGTCATATGCAAATCACGTGAATTTTGTCCATCAATATTTTAGGTGAATTTGTCATCTTGACAAAATAGAAAATAGCCATAAGATGATTTGTTTAGGGGCACATGAATATATCGAATAAGGTTGTGTGATGGTCAATTCATTGTTAAAGTATACTTATTATATAATTAGAGTATAATTATTGGTAGTTAAATTATGTATGTGATAAATTATATTATAATACCATATAATTATACTTTAATGCATTATTCATCATATTTTTTAAAAACATACTTTAACAGTTAATAAGCATATTTTACTTATATGACAATTATATTTTAATACGTATTACAATCAATTTTACTCAAGAAAAGTGCCGCAAAAGACTTTGTTATTTGTTTATCTAAATTCATCTTTTGAAAGGGTACCCACGTTTACGTACTAATGATGTGAAGCCAATGATTCTTACTAAGTACTCCATCCTTGCAACGTTATTGTAGATACGAAATTTAAGTAAAATTATTTTTAACTAATTTTGTTGATTTTTGGAGGATAATATAGTCTTTTGAGGTAATAAATAAATCATAAAATAGAGTTGATATTAGGTGCATCCGGGTGTAAGGGTGCACCCATATGTGTATAATTTTATATTTTATTTTGTATACATATTTCTTAATAATTGTATATTTTTTTCAAACTAAGTTTTTTATTAAAAAAACTAACATCCATATGTGTATAACTTTTTATTCAATAGTGTATACTACATGTTTTTTAATAATTGTATATCTTTTTACACTCAATTTTTCATTAAAAAACTAACAATTAAATTGTATACATTTTTGTTCATAATTATATACTCCCTCCGTCCCGTCCTTATAGTTACGTTTGCTTTTTGCACGAGAATTAATGAATATAATATTTTAATGTGTATTGAGGTGAGAGAAACAATAATTTAATGTAAAGTGGGTAGGTGTATTAGTGGGTGTGTGGGCCGATAGAAAGAGAAGTAATTAATTTGTGTGGTTCTCATATGCTAAAAAGGGAAATGTAACCATTAGGATGAGACGCCCAAAATGGAAATATGTAACCATTAGGATGAGACGGAGGGAGTATGTTTTTATTTATATTTGTATACATTTTTTAAAGTGAGTGCACTCTAAGAGTGCACAGTATAATTAACGTATGTTATGTGTGTTAAGTGAGAGATATAATTTTTTAATTAAAATGTATTTTCAAGGTTAACGAATGTAATGTTATATTTTTTTGGGTAATGAATTTTAATATGGTAAAAAAAAAGTGAAATTTAACATGAGACCAAGAGAGTATGATTTTTGGACACAGACACATAATATAACTGATCTTTCGGGCGGATTCAGATTTTAAATTTAGGATAAAATAGTAATTATTGACAAATTATTTAATACTTATATTTATACAATTAAAAAGAAATTAACATTTATAAAGTATAACTAAGATTTCAATTATAGAGTGTGATTTAAGATAATATTATAATTAGAAATAAGTGAAGTGTAGATTTATAATAATAATTTAATAATTAAGGGTGCAAATTATTTATTTTTTTTTTATAAGAATTTATCCATAAAATGAAAATAATAATAATAATAATTGTGTTACAACTATACATCATGATCTGTACCTTAAAAAAATTAAATTGACCAAAATAATATTTGAAAGCCTTAAAAATGAATTGGCAACTCTAGAGTGAGGTATGGATGATTTCTTGCAAGCGAAGAAGAACAATGAGGGTTTTTTTTTTCAAATAATCATACGTCACTTTAAAAGTATAATTTGCGATTTATCTACTTCAAAAATTCTCTAAGACAGGAACGGTGATGTCGTAATCATATAGTAGGATATATAACACTAAAAAAAACTGTTTTTTAATAACGGAATATTTCGTTGCTAAAAGTCTTAATTCCATTGTTAAATTGACTTACCAACGGATTAGCAACGGAATCCGTTGGTAAAATTCCGTTGCTAAGTGGTGATTGGTAAATTTTTAGCAATGAAAAATCAATTTCGTTGGTAAATAATTCCGTTGGTACTCCGTTGCTAATAATTCCGTTGGTAATTTATATAATGATTCTCTTGCTAATCCGTTGGTAATTACCAACGGATTGAATTCCGTTGCTAAATTAGAGAATAAATCCGTTGGCATTCCGTTGCTAAAACAAAAATGTCATTTTTGTTGCTAATCCATTGGTAACTACCAACGGATTGAATTCCGTTGCTAAATTCGGTTGCTAAAAAATACTTTTTTTTAGTGTAATTTAAAAAAATATATAATTATTATTCACATAATCAATATGAACAAGAGTAAAAATACCAGTGTTAGATACACTTCGTAAAAGTATAATTGCATGCACTAATTTCTTTCATTTTCCTTGTCTTTCTAAGATTGTAATTTCATTGTTCTATTTGAAGAAAAACATGTTAATTCTACTAACTCCACATACTCAAATGCATTAAACTCCAAGTAACACAAATGGGAGGAATTCTTTTTTGGTTCATTTCAATACAACCACATTAATATCTTAATTCTTATCTAATCAAGAACCGATATTCGACACACCTTATTTAATTATGTATACATAAAAATATAATAAAGATAAAATGATAGAAACATAAAATTTTCCAGCGTAGTAAATATCTTTTGTCACTTTCAATACATGCTTGGTGTGATGTAAAATGGTGGGAGTAGATTTCTGAGAAATACACACAGATATCACATGTACAAAAGGGCCAATCCATGTATGGCTGAATCCTCTGCCTCTGCCACAATAATAAAGACAACTTCCATTTCACACCTATATGTAAATTAATACTCCTCATCATATATATCATTGCTATTTTATGGCCCATTATTAAATTAAAATAAGTATTATGTGTGTATAATAATTTGGTATCAAAATTATACATGAGATCCAAAATAATGCTTCGGGGCCTAACATAATAATATTTAAAATAACCTAATTTTATATCAATTTCCTTCCATTTTGAACCAAATTAGCTAGCGTTCAATATAAAAATCTGTCATTTTAACTTATTATATAAATAATAAAATTAAAATTCATGTTTAGATAATAGAGATTATAATTTCACCTTTCGTGTCTAAACCTCCATTTAAGATGGCTAGGGGACCATTGATTATAATATACACCATTTTAGTGTAACATCATTTATAATATATACCTTTTGAATTAGTGAAACATGATTGAAATAAAAACTTTAAACTCTTTCTTGTTTAATCAAACAAGGAAGCATGTATTAAGTTAATTAGAATAATAGCCATTGAGAATGTCATCCACAAAGTAAGAAAACTCGACCAACAATGAAGACTTGTGACAAACCATGAAGCCTGAGCTACGTAATGTGACATGAAGTTGACAGTGAGACGAATAAGATTATCAAAATAAAAAAACTTAAAAAATAGTTTTTTAGACTCAGATATGAAATCTCCAAATATTGAATTCTCCATAGCTTTTCTTGAGATCGCATTATGAACTATTTTAGCATCCACTTTAAATATAAAAGTCTTGTTTTTAGGACATATGCACTGAATTGAGATATACTAAATTCTTTTATATATCTCTATGAGTGAGGTGACACAAGAAATATGCCACCAAAATATTATAGAATACAAATCTCGATTTTTTGCTGCGAACCATTAATTGGATACATGACACGTACGCGTTTACTCATCTAATTAATGCATGTAACAGGACATCGAATAGAGGTGGATGGTGGTGGAGCACATTTCAAAGCAATCCTAATTTGGTTGGAGTCGGTATTTTACGGACCCAACCAGGAGTTCCATATCATATCCTATATATACACACAAAGAAATGTAATGTACGTATTTGGAAAGAGAAAGTGAATGTGGGAAGCAAACAAAAGATGACATTGATTTGAGAGGGCATCTCTGTCTTTAAAGAGCTACCAGGGTCTCTTGAACAAACAAGAAAATAAAAGAAAAGAAAAGAAAGAGAGAGAGAGAGAGAGAGAGAGAGAATTAGCTATAGTAGAAGCAATGGTTTCTAGAGAGCACAAGAGAAGAGAATCACTCCATGATAACCTGCAAATTCTTCGATCCATCACTCACTCTCATGCGGTATATACCTTTTCTCTCTATTACATCACTTCATATTTCCATCCCAATGTTTCATCTCATATTCCATTTCGTCTCAAATTAATTTATTTAACCCCTCTTCGCTAAAACTCGGAAATATATATTATTTAACTCTTTCATTTTCTTATCAATGATTTTTTTTTTCTTTGATAATTAATTTGAGGATGATTCCAAGAGAAGAGTTACTAAAATTGGAATGTTTGGCAGATGAACGAAGCCTCAATCGTAGTAGATGCATCAAACTACGTAAAAGGGTTGAAACACAAAGTAGAAAAATTGAATGAAGAAGTAGCAACTGCAGAAGGCTCAAGAAGTAGTCTGTGGCCAGTAAACACACACTACACCTTCACTATGTGAAAATTATATATATATATATATATATCCAGTGCATGTGAACATTTTAATAATGCCACAGCAATTCTTGATGTGCAGAGAGTAACAGTAGAAACCCTAGAGAAGGGCTTTTTAGTCAATGTACATTCACCCCAAAGTTGCCCTGGATTGCTGGTATCAGTCTTGGCAACATTTGAAGAGCTTGGCCTTAATGTTCTTGAAGCTAGGGTTTCTTGTGCAGATTCTTTCCATTTACAAGCAATCGGAGGAGAAGTAAGATCACCTAATTCATTTTCGTGAATTTAAATGATGTGAAACAATATTTGATTATGTTATTTAATTCATTCATCACAGAACGAAGAAGACGAAGAACTAGTGAACGCGCAGACGGTGAAACGAGCCATTTCGAAGACGATCAAGAATTGGAGTGAGAGCATTGAGTAAGATCATAATTATTCAAGCCAATGTGAGGCTTTATTATAATTAAATTTTCCCTCTGGTGATTAATGTTTTTCACTAGATTTTCATTCCATATTGTGTTGTAGTAGAATTGGTATAAAAAAAAGAAAGTGATCAAAGATCACTAATTAATAATTTTGTTATATAATGCAATTTCAGCATACACGATCTTGGATCGTTTATTTGTTCTATGTAACATGCTTTAATTAATTAATTAATCGAATGAATATTATCTTCATATATATATATATATATATATATATTTCTTCACGAGCTAGTACATGATATTTAACACAGTCTTGAGGGAAGTGCTTTACCTCTGTCAAAATTTGTCTCATGCGTACGGGACATTATAATTAATCAGTGATGATTAATTAATAACCAGCAATAATTGTTACTATGGTAACTCAAATTAATAATAATCTCATAATTAACCCATAAACTCCAACAAAATGGGAATTTCCATGCGTCATTTATGCATAATTATGGTACCTTCAAGAAGAAGTTACGCTGTTACAACTTTGTTGTCTTTTTTCATTATGTGAATACGTAATTTTATAATTAATTAATTATTTTATTTAGATAGAATTACATTTATTAGTAAAATTTTTTTAACTATATGTGTTTTCTACGATAAAGTTAATAAAGCCAGCTCCAAGGGGATATTGTTGTTTCAAGTTCACATGTATTATATATATATATATATATATATAGTTTTGTCTCCCGTATACTACACGGGTTTTACTATGTGTGATGGTTTTGTTTTAAAAATATATTTATAAAAATATCATTTTATGATTTTATATTTTATTATTAAATGTATATATTTGTTTTGTTTGTTTTTCGTCTCACTTTACTATTTAATGTATCATTACCTCCGTGTTAAAAAAAAAAAAGAATATTTCATTAATATATAAGGATGTGATATGCCATAATATTAATTTTTTTAATTTAAGGCATGAACTGCTTATGTACATTAGTGCTACATCTAAATTAGAGCATGTTTTGCAGCTTTGCTAGAGGGAACAGAGCAGAAGCTCCAACCTGGTAATTTTATACTAATTGGATATCCTATATTCATATTTTAATAATAAATTTAATAGTAAATTGAAAGAAAATATTCATCCAAAATGTAAAAAAAAAAAATCAGCTGATAAGGCTTGGAACCAACCCCAAAAAATATTTTATATTTTCTTATATTAATTAATCTCTATGAAGAGCATAATATATAGTGATAACTGGGTATCAAGAATAATGGGCTTGAAGCTGATGAAAAGCCCAAATGTTTTTGCCAAATCAATATATTATATTGAACTAACTTATGGCTCAAATAAACTTATCATTTCTGCGGTCTTGTCAAAAGTAAAGAATATTAATAAGTATTTAAATATTTTTTTTAAACCATCGCATAATTAAATATTCATTTAATTTAAATAATTTAATTTATTATTCTTTGATTTTAACTTTTTAAATTAAAAAATAGCTAATATTTGTAATGTATTAATTATTTTGTTTTAAAATTTTAAAATATTAGTGTTATTGTTTATTAATTTGGACTTTAAATTTGAATTGGAAAGAATGGAAGACGAAAGCAGGTTAATAGATATGAAAAAAAGTTGGTGTCTTGTGTCTCTGCACAATATGGTAAGAGTACAATATTTTGTTTTAAAGAGTATATACTTTAATTAATAAGAATACAATATTTTGTTGTAAATGATATACACTTTCATTAAATATATATTCCCTCCGTCCCATAATACTTTTCACACTTTCCTCATTTGTTTGTCTCACAAAACCTTTCATAAAAAAAAAAAGAAACATCATTTTATCTAACAATTTCAAAAGTTACTTTAATTTCAAAATTTCCACTTATTTCTCACACACATATCATTAATTTATACTTTTTTATTACCTAAAAATACTACAATACCCTCTAAAGTCAATAAAGTTGGTCAAAAGTACAATTTTTCTTAAATAACGTAAAAGTAAACGTGAAAAGTATTACTATGGGACAGAGGAAGTATATTTCTTTTCATGAAATAAATGGTACATATCCTTATAGTAAAGGATATACAATTTAATATTAAAAAGTATTTGGGCACACGGTATCCCTGGACACATAAGTTTTAACTATAAATTGGTCTTTTTTGTACTCAGGTGCATAAAGTGGGTAAAGATAGATATACACTTTAATTAATAAAAGTACAAAATTTTGTTCTTGAAGATGTACACTTTTATTAAAAAAAATTCAAGAAAATAAAGAGTACAAATCCTTATACTATAATATTATACCATTTAATACTAAAAATATTTGAACGTGTCTCGAGAGACAGACAAGTTTTAGTCAATGAATAATTAGAGAAAGAAAATGTGCAACAAATATAGATAAATATATAATAAAAATATGGGGCAGCTATTTGCACTCCAAAAATTGCTAGACAAACCTCAATTATTTATAGAATAAAATATGATTATGTAAGAAGACTTAAATATCCTTTTATAAATAATCATTAAATCTGAAGAAAAATATAATTATTAAATCTGAAGAAAAAAATTTGTTTGACATTTGTGATCGAACAGTTGAGTAATTTTTTCTCATTATTCGCTTCCTACAACCGAACAGATACGTGTGTTCGGTTATAACGAGCGAACACTTTTTTTCTTTATTCACTTTTTTATTCTTTAATTAGTTGTGATCCGAGACGTGGGCGGAGGCTCTTGGATTCCCTCATGGATTGAGACGCAGAAGAATATACAGAACCTTGATTTGTCCAACACTGCTATCTTCGGAGATATTCCTGATTGGGTTTTAAACATTCCAATGCATATTCTATCTCATAACAGATTCAGTGGTTGTTATCTCAAATAGGCAACATGCTGGAGTTACTCTATTTTTCTAACAACTCATTGCATGTCTCATTTTATCAATTTCTCAATCAAGGGGTAGCCGAAATAAAAGTATATGATGAGCGGCAGCGAAGCGGCGAAAATTCAAGGGCGTAGGATAAGCGCAGCCGTGGGCGGCTGGGGTGAAAGGCGGTGGTTTCGTTCTTAATAGATGGCATGACGGTGTATATTTGAAGAAAAATAGTATCTTGTTTATAGAAATTAACTCTCCATTCTCTTCTTAACAGTCCCGACATATCCTCCATTCTCTTCTGAATAGTCCCAGTCCCGGTGTATTCACACCGTAATTCTTGTTCTTTTTCAACACTCTTACGCGTATTTTTTTTTATTTTGTGATTATTTAAAAAGGTAGATTTATCTTTGTATGAGATGTATTTAGTAATTTAAACTAGTAAATTTTAATTTTAGTGAGGTATGTTTAATAATTGAGATTTATCTAACAATTTCGAGGTGCAAATAGACGCCCAAAAATATAACTAATAGGCTTTCAAGTATATGGGATGAATAGAGAGAACGTTGGACGAATAAAAGATATTTTGGGATGAGAAAAATAGATTGAGTAGAATTTTAAGTATATGAAATGACCAATTAAAAATTTGGGGTGAATAAATAAAACTTGAAACATATTTTATCCATATTTTTTTTAATTAATGCTACATTAATTATGTTGAAATTACTCCAAAAATAATGTTATTATATAATTTATTTATATTCATCAATTTTTAATTCCCTTTTTTTATTTCATAATTAAAATTGGCTTAATATTCATGTACACTTGGTACATCGACTTTAAAAAACGTATACAATTATAAACAAAATTATATACGATTATGAACAAAAATGTATTCACTCTTTTAGTGAATTTTTTGTTAATTTTTTTAATGAAAAATTGAGTGTAAAATATATACAATTATTCAAAAATATATATACACTATTTAATATAAAGTTATACTAATTTTTTTTAATGAAAAATTAAGTGTGAAAAAAATATACAATAATTAAGACACATTTATACAATATATAATTAAAAATTATACACATATGAGTGTACCCTTACACTCGGGTGCATCGGATATCAATCCTTTGAAATGTATCAAAAATTTTAATAAATTCTAAATATAGTTAACTTTATATTTCGTGGAATATATTATAAATTTTGATGAAATATACATTTTATTAAAAAAAATTTAAAAAAAAAGATTTTTATCAATTTTTTTCTTTTTAAATATTGTACAACACATTAAATGGATCAAATGGCAAGAAAAGATGTTCTTATGTTAGATGAGAAAAAATATAATGTTCCACTGTCTTTATATTTCGTCAAATGGCTCCTTCCCGCGCCCCACGTGTGATGTTCCACAATTTCGTCAATGATGAGAATGAAGGAGGCGATGGCGTACGGTGGTTGGAGAGGTTTCGGTTTCTTCGTTAGGACTGTTTGCAATTCTATATTTCTGTTGAGCTCCTACAAATATTTATGACATCTATAAGATTTCTCTTGATCTCTGTAACAACTATCAAATTGGTGTACCTGATAATATAATCTTTAAGTATACTACTGCTTTTGAAATTTTAACTTTCAAAAAAACGTTAAAAAAATTGGTAGATGCTGCAAAAGGATGGAGAAATATATTTTAACTTTCCAAAAAATGTCAAAAAAAAAAGGTCAATCAAGTTTGGCTGTGTGTGCGCCATTTCCAAGTTTTTTTTTAAATTAATTAAGTGTATTAGGTAGAGTTTTGAACTAAAACTCAGTGCACTTATCATAAATATGGGATTTCGTCTTATCATAAATATGGGATTTCGTAATTTGTTTAATTGTTTCTATTGATGCTATCTATGGTGTGGAGTAAGACTATCATTCGATGCAAAAGATTAAAACAAATTAATTTCACATATCTTTTCTTTATTAGAAAAAAAAATCCTAAAATAGTTATTTTTGTTCCAAAACAATATTCTTTTTTATCAAATTTATCTCATAACTTTGTAAAGTACCGATCCAGCATCATTCCATGGAAATTGAAAATTTGAAAAAATTTAAGTAAAAATAATTATTTTGATGAGAATATAAAAGTTTTGAAACTATTTCAAAAAACTTAAATTTCTTGGGACTATTTCAATAACGTAAATTTATAAGAGATGATTTTGATACTAAATTCTTCTATTCAAGCAGAGAATTTTTTATTCTAAAAAAATAATAATAATGATCATCCATTTTTATTGGTTAATTTTTAAGATTCGTGATTGCTATCAAAACTACCCACCATATTTAATAATAATTTATTTTTACCGATAAAAAAAAAACTACTAGGTTATAACAATTGTGGCTTGATCTTTATTATTTGAAAAACTTTGGGCACTGCGCTGTTATTAACATGCTACTTGGAGTACATCTTATCTTGCACTATATCTATGTTTAAACACTTGAGTAACATAAAAAAAATCACATTCAATTATTTGGGCAACATTACTGGTACTGTGTGATCGAATATGACCGTTTTATTTTTTCACTATTAATTTTTTTATTAAAAATATTATTAATTTTTATTTATAGAGTAATAATATATTATGCGTGCTATATCTCACTTTAAATATGAGTTAAGAGCAAAGAACGATACAATATACTAAAGAGCTCATTGGTCCCAATTAAGTTTAAGAGCTGAAGATAAAGTCCGCTTGTGATATAACCTATAACCAATAATTAATCTAAAACATCATCACTCCGTATTTTAAGAAAATTTCTATATATGTACTACTAATTTTTAAAAGTTTAGGGGGCCCAGTGCCCCCCTAACCACTACGTACGTCCGCCCCTGCTAATAGCCGATAATAAAACCTAGTCTTATCTGAACATATAACCATATACACGACCTAACACAAGATTGACATAGTTACTTCGGGTTGAGCCAACTTTAAATAGGCTCAGCTCAGATAAAGATAACTAATGCTAACTTGTTAACACAAAGACGAGAATAACATCGTAAGAAGAATAATCGCACTTCTTAACATTCATTGAAAACGTATTTACAGATATGCTTCAACTATTACAACAAAGAAACTGCAGGCATTACTAATTAATTCGATCATACTTCATTTAAAAAAAAAGACTGTGATTTGGAAGCTAATAATACTCAGTCGGCAGTAGTCGCATTTTGTTGACTACGCTTTTCATAGTAATGGTAGGCAGCCGCACCGGATAGCACCGCAAGTGTCAAGGCTTGTGCATGCATCCTGTGAAACTTAAATGTATATTTAATCATATAATTAAAAAATAAAAAAATAATATTTTTTTTAATTTGAAAAATAAAATAGATAATGACCTGGCATGAATAAGACGAAGGCTGGGCTTGAGAGGGGTTTTGGCACGTGTGTAAGTCAATGAAGCACCCATTGCTGCAGCCCACAATGTCCCTATCAACACATATTCCCATTTTATTACTCCATTACATTATTTTATCATGAATCAACATTATAAATCTTAATAACAATTAACTGATTGCAAAAGGTAAATCAAATATAATTGGAGCCATTTAACTAGCAAATGCAATCTATAATAAAGCAAATTATTATTCCTATGTACTCCCATTGTATTATCTATCTACTTTTTTTATATGGAATAAGCATATTATTATTTTATTTTTATTGGGCTTGTATTAGAGAAATGAAATGGGCATTTGAGGCACTTTTATTAAATAGAGGAATTGATATATAAATATAGACTTACAGCCCAAAATAATTAAATGGATATCTGACCGATCGCAGAGAGTAAACACGGAGTACTTTTGAAAAGAAATTAATAATTACTCTTTTGTGTGTGATTAAGAGAGAAAGAGGGGGGAATTACATACCAATGCTGGTGAGCTTGTGTTGAGAAACCCATGATTGCACAGCGTCCATTGATATTAATTCTTCTAAGCAAAAAGTTAAAAAAAATAAAAATAAACCAAAAGTAATTTGGATTGATGAGATGAATTGAAAGTATGTTTAATGAGTGTGGGGAAGTAAGTTTGATGAGATGAATTGAGGTGAGGTGAGTAGTTATATATAGATGAAAAGTTAATTTGGTAAATGTTGAAAAAGCCCCCTGGTTATAGTAAAACCAGTGGCCACCAGTGTTGATGTGAGAATCTTGTTGTACTTTCACTTATCTCCTTATTTGACAATTTTATCCTTCAAATGCAGTGGGGAGCCACTAGTTTTATTTAATAAACCTCCCCACTAGTTTTATTTAATAAACCCAAGGCATATTCTGAACTCCATCTACTGGTAGATGTTGGGATTTGCACCCTTGTCTCCACAGGGCACTCACTTTTAAAACCCTAGTCATCTTAAGTATTTTTTTTAATAAAAATAATTACTCCATCCACCAACATCAAAGGGTCTCATTTGTTTTTCTCAAATGAATTACCAGGATCTTGAATGTTCTGTTAAACTTGTGTTACATTTTCTGTTACACGCGTTAGATGAATGACACATGTACGGAGAAGAAGAAAATCTCAATCATTGCCTCCTAGGGTTTAAACTTTTCATTTAGAATATGTTTTATTATATCATACGTATCAATATCTAACTGTCGCAATATGAAATGTAACACCAAAATATAACAGGAGAACCTAACCGACTGAAAGGAAAGAGGGAACACTTGCGTAAAAACGTACTTTATCTCCAATTCTTCTCTCGCCTGGGTCGTATGATGGCCCACTGAGTTTACTCTTCAGCCCATTATATTTATTTTCCTAACACTAATTCTTCGGCCCACCTTATTTATTTTCTTGACCAAAATTATAAGGCAAAGCTAAAAGAATAGAAAAATGATAATTATTTTAATAAAAATGTGATAACACGCATTTAAAGAGTAATAATCATTTAATTAAATCGTTTGTGTAGTTAATCGTATTATTAATAATTCGTAGAAGAGATAAAAATAATAATAACGACTTTATGAAATGAAAAATGATAACTAATAATAAAATCAAAAGATGTTATCGATCAAAGTCTATTAGTTCACATACATACAGTCTCCTTTTGTAGCCTCAGTAATTTTGTATGTGTAAGTGTAAACTTAAAGTGTTCAATTTTTGTTGAAGAAAAAACCCAATTAAACCGTGTATATGATGTTAAAGCCTACTTTTTAATCACAGAGTCAAATTTTTAATAAATTTAATGTGCATCTATTAAAATTCAAGCTATTCTTTAATTAACTAATTGTGATCCATACTGTTGAACTACAAAAACTCCTATTCTTCAATTCAAGCTTTCTCTGTCTCTGAAGAAAATTGATGAAAGATATATGTGAGATATCATATCCACGCTTAATCAAATATAAATTTGGTGTGAAATCTTTCAACCTACATATCACAAGCGAAGAATAGTTGAGAAACAGTTCTATATTTCTAACAACCTTTGAGTAGAACATATTTTCTTAACGTGAAATTTTTGTAGTATTGTGGTATTATATATATATATCATTAAAAACGTATACATTTATTAATAAAAATAATTACACTAATGAATAAGAACCTATACGGAAGATTTTCATATCAAGACCTAATTTTTAATTTAGGTCTCAAATAAGACCTGATTTTATAAATGTTTCAAATAAGATTTAAATTTAGTTTCTTTTTTCAAATGAAGACCTAATGTTTTATTATTTGTTATTTTTTCTCATTTTAAAATTTACCATGAAATTTATATTTTCATTTCAAGTCATACAAAATAATTTAAAAATATTATTATACACCTTCAAATCAAATTATAAAATTAAATATATGTTATTTTTATTAATATTTTATATTATTTTATAATATATATTGAATTCGAAATAAATATAAAATTACGATAGGACTTAAA
The DNA here is from genome assembly GCA_023678885.1 of Pogostemon cablin. Classification (NCBI taxonomy): domain Eukaryota; kingdom Viridiplantae; phylum Streptophyta; class Magnoliopsida; order Lamiales; family Lamiaceae; genus Pogostemon; species Pogostemon cablin. Next base: position 16,827,872 of record CM042998.1, on the reverse strand, counting down.
TTGAGAAAAAAGGTAAAAATTGAACCTTCAAATGAGACATTCTAAAATAGAGCCTAAAATTGAGATCTAAATTAAAAATTAGATCCTTACATTAAAATTTTCCGAACTTTGGTACAGTTAACTAGTAATTTTTTAGCGAATTTTCTGATAGATTTTTTTTAAAAAAATAAAAACTGAATGTAAAAAAGTAATATATTTATTAAAAATTATAAATAATATATATATATATATATATATATATATATATATATATATATATATATATATATATATATATATATATATATATATATATATATATATAAAGGATATTAATTTTATGTGAATATTTGCTTTAGAAATTAATGTACATAATTTTATGACAAAACAGAAATGAAAAATATGAAGTACATATCATGAAAGATATATAAGGGTAAAATATTTTGATTTAAAGGGTATAGAGTTTAATGAATATAAGGGTTTCATTAAAAATGTTGGCTAATTAAAATATGAATATTATTAAAAAAATTAAATTTTTTTCTTAAAAAATTAGGGTACAAGTTATTTATTTATTTATTTTGAGAAATAGGATATAAGTTATTTTACTAAAGCATATAACATTTAATGCTTTAACATTTAATATTAAGGTAAAGACTTGTGTGAGATCGTTGCATGTAAAAGCTTATGTGATACAGATAAAAATTGATAACTTCTACTCCCTCCGTCCCGCATTATCTTGCACCATTCATTTGTTTACGAATGAATGGTGCAAAGGAATGGTGCAAGATAATGCGGGACGGATGGAGGGAGTATAATTAAAAGTGATACTCAATTAATGAAAAGTAGCTATTTTATGAATAATTTATAGTGTAAATAAAAAATGATAATATTTTATAGCGAAAGTGATAACTATTTTAAAAAGTGTATAATAGTATTACGTGAGTCGGTCTCACGCAAGACCTACCCTAATATTAAAGGATACAATTTTTATAAAATGTAGGATTTGAAAGCACGGCGTCCCTATAAGCATAAATTTTTTTAGTCGTTATAATAAATTGTAAAATTTATCATAGGAAGTAATTAGTAATGGATAACAATCTAATGAGTTCATATCCATGCACGCATGCACTATGTTCATATTAATTTTATCAATAATTAATATATATGTATTTTTTAATAGATGTATTATAAAAAAAAACAAAATATATTCGAAATTTAATGCTTCAAAATTCAACTAAAAAATTATTGATGAGCTTTGAACTTTGAATAAATTATACTATAATTGGCCTTATGAAATAGTGGTGCCATCATTGCAGATAAGTTAATTTGAAACTATAGCATCATCATCATGCTCAAGCACCATGGAGTTTTTAACACCTCATATATGAATATGATTGTTTGAAAAATGTATTTGTGGTTCCTAAATCTTACATGATTGAAATCTTAGGATGCAAATTTAATTTTAGTTGATAATTTCAGTTAACTTTATTTAATCTATATTATCTAACGATAAAATATTTATAATGTAATTTTTTACATTTATTAAGTTATAATTTTACATTCATATTTAGAATTAATTCAATTATTTACGTGTGAGTTGAGAATTATTTTATATTAATTACGATTTATTTTTAAGTGAAATATATATATTTTATTATTGCAATTCTTGTTCAAATATATCTAAAAAACCCATTTTATATGAGGGATTTTATCCACGAGCCAAAGGAGACAAAATAAATGTGAAAGAGGATTTTACGCCATTAATTAAATTAATGGCTTACGGAAAATACTAACTCTCCTAGACACCTTTAGAAAGAGCTAAAAAGATTTTAAAAATATTACTCCCTCTATCCGCTTATAAGGTATCCATTTTACTATTTTTAGCGTTCGCTTTAAAGATATTCATTTCTCATATTTAGTAAAAAAGTACACAATATGACTCACCACTTCCCTCTAATACAACTACTCACTTTACATATAATAATAATACTCCTTAATTCACGTGTAAAAAAAATAGATACCTTATAACCGGACGGAGGAAGTATATTTTTATCTACGTTATTCATCATCCTCCTAGGCAGATTTGGACGGCCACTGGGCACTGACGGGCTCAAGGGAGAAGCACCACCAAATTGAGTAATACAGTTTTCTTATTTTATTTTTAATTTTAATATTTAATTTGCAAATTTGTTTTTATTTAAGGATTGTGAATCTCCCATTAAATGTTTTTTTTTTACTTTACTTTGCCATTTTTATATGAATTTATCTTATTGCATTAAGTGAATTGAATTTATAACGCTTGGTAATTATTTATATTGGTTATTTATATTTAATTATTATGTTAATTGTTATTTCATGATCTACAATCCATTTAATTGCTGTAGTAGTTGGACAGAGTAGTAAAATAAAGGAAGACCCTTCAGGTGTAATAATATTTAGGTTGTATGATTCGTAATCCATTTTTATAGCATAGTAGTTTTAATATTTGGATCCTTAATGTATTTTCGAGTCCAAATCTTTTAAAATTATTTGAAAATAATATAATTTAGTGGTCGTACCCTAAATTACTAATCCTAAGAATATTTCGTATTGATTTGGTCGTATTATTAATCTAAGGACTTGAGTTTATATTATTAGACTAGGTTCGTGCATTTTATTTTTTGTCTTATTTAATTTTGTTATTTTTTCTTTCATTTATTTAAATTTGAATGCTTTTGGTTGTTAGATTAAACAAATATCCAAACCCCCTTCCGATTATCTTTATAAACACATTAAACTTCAATTATTACTTAGGGTTCGACTCGTATTTATCCTATTACATTCTAGTAAATTACATCGAAAATTTTATAAATATTATTTTTTAATGTTGACCATAATGTTTCGATTGCACATACAACATCAACTTTATAAATAAAAATGACGTATAAAAGTTGATAATTACTAGTAATATTTAAAAAAATTGGCATTACCTAAAAGAAAAAATATTTGGTTTAGTGGTTGGACGGTCGCCCATTTAGAGAAAAGGGTAAACGTATAAATTGTTAATTCCAAGCCAATATATATAATCCAAAATCCATGTTTAATAGAAACATCAATTTCTAGTTGATATTGGCTTTACAAATACAATGGTTTGTGGACCTTTTTGCCAACCCATTTCATATCTTCTTTGGACCAAAACACATTTCACCTTACACTCCCACGTAATTATTACTTTTGGACCAAAGAATAATGTATCATTACTTTTTGCTTCTCTTTCTTAATAGAGATACATTGTGACTTTTCTTTAATGCTCTATCGACAATTACTTACTTTTTGATAAGTTTTACAATATCTCTATGGTTGTCATTCTATTAACTCGCAGTGTCGTATGAAACTTTTTCACGGCGTGATAATTTTACATTTTTGAATTACTCTCCATCCTATCGAAAGATTTTTATTTTACTATATTGAGCATCACATTTAAAGGACCTCATTTTCCCCTTTTAGTTAAAGAGTCTCACATATAGTTCACCACTCACTACTAATACAATTATCCACTATACATAAAATAATAATACTTATTAATTTACATACAAAAAGTAAATGAGGACCTTTGCCCGAGACGGAGGGAGTAGTTATCATTTTGTTATTAAAGAAATTATCACTTTTCTTTCAAAATGTTATCATTTTTTATTTGTTTTATAAATTATTCATGAAATAGTACCCACAGCACCATTATCACTTTTTACAAAATATCACTTTTCGTTATTAAGTGTTAAATAACCCCTCATATAAAAGTTTAAGTTGATAGAGAGAGAAATCGTTTAATACTTAATCAAGCCACTTTTAACACGCCCACTCACATGCAGGCGGGGTTAATTTTTGCCTCAAGCATTGCATGTGGAATTTTCTCATAAATGGGTGACGATGAAGTTCAAACCCTGGACCTTTGCTAGGCCATAACTCTGATACCATGTTAAATGACCACCTCATCTAAAAGTTTAAGTTAATAGAGAAGGAGATCGTTAAATATTTAATCAAGTCACTCTAACATTAAGAGTATCATTTTTTGTTCTTCTCACGAAAATCATTTCGTAAAAAAGTATCACACAAATTTTTCCCTTCTATTAATCTTTTACACTAGTGTACACAAGATATATTACATTAAAATGACACAAAATTCCGAAGCGATCTAAGCATATCTTTATTAATTTGATCAAAAAATTATTTCAGATAAATTTATAGGCTTAGTTAGTTTTGACTTTTAGAGTAAATGACTAACTAGAGAAAAAGCCTATTTATCTAAAGCTTATATATTTTTTTAGACAAAATTATATAATAGATACTATGCTTTTGCTTTAAATATCGCGTAAATGAAATATAAGAGAGAGTGCAAAAATTGGTGAGCGTTAGTCTCCTAGGTTTATGGTGTAAATAATGTCCCTTTATAATTTAAACTCTTCCATACATAAAGTATAAAAAAATTAAAAGAAGAGATTACATGATTTACACTATAAATTCGATTAATACAAGTGTTTGTTTAGAGGGATCTATTTTATATGCATCTCAATAGCTTATTATATGTCTCTTAATATTTTATAATCATTTTACTAATACTTAGATTGAACGTGTTTATTAAGTGCTTGGTATATAGATTATGTTAAACACATTTAGTTTAATAGTAATATGATTATAAGACATTAATAGACATGTGATAAAATAGTAAAGCTTACAAAAACTATATGTGTAACGGGTACGTCTCATTCTAAAGATTTAGGATTAGTCTTACCACTTTTTGTCTAGTTAATGGGATTTATACTTTTAACTTTGGGCAATTTTGAATCAAGTGGGATTATTTTACTTTTTTATATTCATTATAATTTTCTATTAAAGATGATATAATTTTTCTTTAAAAATATTGTCAGTTTATATTTAAATATAAAACGTTTATGAAATAGTTTATTATAGTATTATTATTTTTTATTAATTAAGTATTATTTTTATTAAAATATTATCATATTTTATCCGTATCATGAAAATCATTTCGTGAGCCCAAGTCTTGTCTTTAATTTAAGTTCGTTGATATGAACGGGATGCAAGTAATTGTGAAAAAAGCTGAAAACGGACAATATTGTTTATCACTTAATCATCTTATTGATTACGATAATTACATTGGGGTTTGATTAACTCATCAATTCAATCATTAGTTATGTTACAAGAATTAACTAAACTATTTATAGTGTAGGGACCGTAACGATAAGTTTAATATAAAATTAGATAATGGACTAAAAAAATTACCTTGATGTTCTGTTATATTTGGTGTTATATCTTTTATTACACGCGTTAGATATATGAGTGATATGCATATGTGCGAGGAAGAAAATCTCAATCATTGCTAATAGGGTTTAAACTTTCCTTTTAGAGTATATGTTTTATTATATCATACGTGTCAATCATCGAACGTTATGCAATAGGAGATGTAACACCAAAATATAAAAAAAAAAAAAAAGCACCGAACCGCCAAAAAATAGACTTGGAATAATTTAGAAAGAGCATTTTGTTTTTTCAAAAGTAAGTTTATACTAATAAAATAAAATGAAAAAGGGTATGACCGTATTAGGCTTACTCTGCATTCTTAGTACAAGATTAGAAATTAACCAGTCATATACAAAGCTAGATTTCTTATTCACCTCTATGAAGTAGTCTTCTTTCATAAACTATAAGCGAATAAAAGTGGTTGATCATCTTCTCTCTTCGTGGCATACTAATAACTTCATTGAATATTTTTTAAATAGCCCAACACTACAAAAATAACTATTTTTTAGCAATGAAATTTACCAAAGGAATTCAATCCATTCATTGATAATTATCAACGAAATAGCAACAAAAATGATAATTTTCATTTAGCAATGAAATGTCAACGGAATTATTATTTATTTTACCAACGGAATTCAATCCATTGGTAATTGCCAACGGAAACATTATATAAATTACCAACCGAATTATTAGCAACAGATTACCAACAGAATAATTTACCAACGAAATTGAATTTTCGTTGTTAAAAATTTACCAACCACCATTTTACCAAAGGAAATTTACCAATGGATTTCGTTGTTAATCCGTTGGTAAACCAATTTAACAATGAAATTGAGGCTTTTACTAACGGAATATTTCGTTGATAAAAAAAGTTTTTTTAAATGCATGTAACTCTATAAATATACGTTAAATTTATCCATCAAATCTACTTTTCCAATTTCCAAACCATCAAAGATAATTGCATTTCTTGCCTTCCATATAAGCCACACTAAGCACTCCAAAAAAAAAAAAAAAAAAAAAAAAAAAAACTTACCTTTCCTCCTTCTAAAATGGACTACTAAAATGAAATAGGTTATAAATTGATGAATTCGAAGATAAACCGTTTCAACTCCAATCCAATGAAAGCGCTCCATTCAAAGACGATAAGTGAATTTACATTCAAGCAAATTTTACTTTTTCTTAATATATACTTTTCATTAAAATGTTTATCACTTTTCATCAATTCTCAAATTGTTTTATAAAATAATTCAATTAAACGATTATCATTTCTATGAAATAAGAGTCATTTTACTATAATTAATTGGGTTTGAGTAGTCATCATGTATTCTTAATCTATTTTGTTTGATTTTCTCTAACATCTTCAAAAGCATCTCTATAATTTGCTATAGTTTTGGATAGCACTTTATAAAAATTAAAGAGTTATAATTTTAATCTCCTCTAACATCCTCTTTATATTTCATTTAAAATTTTATCTTTGCCTTTTGAATGTTTATTTATTACATTATTTTTTCCTCAATTTTATATTTTTCACTCCTAAAATATTTTTTTATAGATGTAAAGAAATGATTATTAAGATTTCATGAATATAAAGCATTGGAAGTAATGAAATATGAGTATTTAATACTACAATTAATTTTAGAGAACCATTTTAAACTTTTGGCTCTTGAGAGTCAAAATCATCATGTAAATCTTATAATTATCTTAAAAAGATTGTTGGGAGTAGAATTTTATGTTTACTCTTTCAATTATAATAACTAAAATGAAAATTTGGAGAGTACTTCTATTACAAGTAATAAATAAATGTGTAAAAGGTGAAACCATTCAAGAAACTTGTGATTGGCTAAAGTTGCAGCTCCACTGTAAATGGAAGAAGTCAATTACACTTTGTATAAGAAAATAGGATATTCCATTCATGTATATGTGTGAGAGAGAAGGGTGTGTGATTGTGTGATAGATATTGTTGGTGAGTGGTGACAATAATTGTGAGAGGGGAGTTTGTTTGTATTAATTGAACTCTATAGGAGTATTAATCATACATATATACTTACATTTTAATGCCAATGCAGTTGAAGAATCTTGCTGCACACTGCCCTACATGCAATGCAATTCTTACAAGCATATATCAATTTATAATTAATAAAGTTTTATTGGATGCAGACATTATTTCCCCTAAATTATTAATGGTGTACCACATAACTTAAAATAAAATAAAAATAGTACTTAAAAAGAATATGAAATTTAATATTATAATTAGTTTCGAGATAAAACACAATAAATTCAAACTATGAATGTGATGCAAGGAGTATGAGAATATTCGAGATAAAGTAATGAGTTTCGATATAAAACTCAAATATAATTTTCATCCAAAAATGTAAGAGTTTCAAGAAGAATAATTTATTTTAAATTTGAAGATCATCTATAATGCAGAAGTTTCATGATGATTTAATAAGCAATTCGAGAAAAGTAAATAATTAAGTTTGATCAAGATAGGACATTTGTGTATTTAAGATTAAATTAAAAATGGTTAAGTGAAAAAAAAATCATGATCTTTACTAATATTGCAAATTTATCATCACTTTCAATAAATTGAAAAAAAAAAACTATTTTTAGTTATTGTTGTAAAACACGGTACCTAATTTCTCAAAAAATAACGTCATTTTTAATCACAAATTGAGTGCATTTTTAACAATACTTAAAGGTGGTTTTCTTTTTTGCAATTTTTTAAATATGATAAATTTGCAGTTAGAGTAAAGTTTGTGATTTTTTTTTCAATTAACCCAATTAAAAATAAAGACTTATTATTATTTTTGTAATCTCAATTTTGCCGTATTAAAAAAAATCTGTTAAAAAACTTGTTTTTTTTTTTAAAACATAAGTAGAATTTCATTACTTATATTATAAAATAAAAAATATATAAAAATAAAAAACTCACGGGGCAACTCTAACTTAATTTTCACTGCAAGTTTGAAAATTGAGTACTATTAAGTATTACCAAAGAGGAGGGTGGAAATTGAATATTATTACAGGGGAGGATCCATGTGAAGTTTCTTATTTGTAAACTCATTAAATTTTAAACAAGCAGGGCATAGAAATTAGAATAAGTTTTGTGAGAAAAATAAATAATAATATAGAGTAATAGATAATTTATTTGCCTCATGATTATAATTATCTTAACATTTTCTATTTTTATTCATCTTATAACAAATACTTGCACTATCACAAAATGAAAATATCGATTCAATTCAATAATTCTAAAATGCTCTACATTTTAATTTAAAATTAACATTTCTATAACATTATTTTTCTAAAAAATAAACATTACCCCTTTAAAAATTAATAAAATTGATCAATAAACCAGCTTTTATTTATATCCTTAATACAATATTATGAAAGGAAAAGAGTATATATGAGTGAGTGTATATATAAATAGCGAGTGTTTAGTTGGTTGTATCATGTGCAAGTAGTATTATGCACGGGTACATGGACGATCTTAATTATAAAATTAAGTTGTAATTCATTTTTCACCATTAAATAAATAAATAATAATAACTACCCACTAAATTTTATTTTATACCTATAAGCCTACCGGATACACTCTTGAATCACTCACAAATACATAAATATAGATATTTTGTTTTTTAGAAAGTGATCATACTCTATATATAAAAGATAAAAATATTATGTGCATCTCATAAATCATTATGTAACCAATTTCGTTACATATACAACCAAGGTGATGGGTGCATTTTTAATAAAAAAAAAAGTAATTCTTTAATAAATAAAATTAATATCATCTCATGGAATCAGTATCTCACACAAGTTTTGCTATAAATTTTATATTTTATTTTTACAATAACTTTTTATATAATAGTTAATGTCTTTATTTTTATAAATTTGATTGATCTATAGCTATTATATTAATTTAAACTTGAGAATTTAAACTTTCTACTACAATAGATTAAAAATCATGCATCTCCCTGGAAATATATATAGTAATTAAACATAATAATTGCGAGCCCATTTACTTGATATATATAGAATTAGTGACAACACATTGGGAATTAATTAAGTTAATTAATGATATTAATAAGTTGGAATATTGGCAGATACTGTGATTAATGCATTGTGGGGGTTAAAGATTGTCCAATTGGAGAAGTATAATTAAAGTTGTGCATTAAATAGGTAGTGCTCCATTCATCCAATTATATTTTCTGAAAATTTTCAACCAGAAATTCTGCCTTAGATTCTTTCATCATCATCATCAACCCCCCAAATATAATGGGAATGTTGCAATGTGTACTATGTATTATATAAAAATTATCTTTTTAAATATTATCGATTTTAATACTAATCATTTTTTATTTGTAATTTTCAATTTTGATCGTTTTTTATTCGATTTTAGTCCTTTACAATTAGAATCGATTATATTTAAAAAGTGAGTTTTGATATTTTCTCTACACACTTATCAACTTAATTATACTAATATCTTATTAATTACCTATAATTAGACCTATATTATTCTTAATTTAATTTAATTTAATACCAATTATTTTGATTCTGTAGTAAATGTTGTGCTAGTTTTAGGCCTCCTTTACTAGGTTATTTGGTTAGTCTCGTTATTAATCACTATCAATTAATTGATTTAGTTATTTAACTAAGTGTAATCCTACGATATTCTTAAACATTTAAATCGTTACACCTTATGGCATCAATTAAAATTAATAGTCCCATCCCATAAAATTTTTCATATTTGGGATTTTTCTGATTGATTTTTTGTATACATTCTTCGAAAAAAAAAAATCAATCCAACGACATCCTCAAAATGTACTTAAGTTTTAATTTGATCATCTCCATCTATCACATATTAAATAAATAAACTTTCAACTAATTTATTATTTAAAAATACTGTAATATCAATAATATTAATAATAAAAAATGGTACAAATGGAGGAACCTTTAGTTATAATAGCATTCAGTCGATCCAAGCATACTTTAAATAGATATACAAGGAGAGAAGAATCTCGACTAAAGACATGAAGCTTCGAACCATTGCACTTGCAACATGTGTGGCTAAGACACATGAATACGGTTAGGTTATTAGATAAAATTATGCTAGAAGTAGTCATATTAAAATTGAGATAAAATTGAGGGAATATATTTTAGAAAATTGGAACCATAAGTACTAATTAATGTACAAAAAGGTTGTTCGCCCACCCCAAGCGCCCCGCACGCCGACCCGACAGCATGTAAAGGAGGTTAATTATGGTAACTCAACCGACCAACAAGGGTTAGACCTTTTAACCCACCACACAAGTAGCCCCTCTTAATTAAGAGATTACTCCGCACGCCAGCCCGACAGCATGTGAAGGAGATTAATCATGGTAACTCAACCGACCAACAAGGGTGACCTTTTAACCCACCACACAAGTAGTCCCTCTTAATTAAGAGATTACTCATACGCTGCGGGTGGGATTCGATCTTTGATAAATGTACAAACTGTCTCCTTACTTGATTAGTTGAGCTGTCCATCATTGTCAAAAGAAATGTTAGCTAGATTAGAGTGAGGACAACCTATGTTAACTTAAAATAGAAAATCATACTTAAATAGATCGTATCAAGAATCATTTTAAACCTATTTATTTGGGCCCACTCATTTAAACAATTCGTTTAGACAAGACCCCACCTTAATCCAACTTGTCTTTTTTTATATTTTCACCCATAATGTATGTGTCGTATTTCTTTAATACAACATCTTTCATTCCGAATTTTATTTTTGTTTTTTTATATATTAAAATAATATTACTTAAAATACGTGATCTTTATGCGTGAAGATGGAATATAAAAAATCATATTTAAAATAACAAGTAATTTTAATTTATCCCGTATAAAGCGTTTCAAGAAATCATAGAGATAACGATGGGCTACCGGCTGTTCCGGTCAAGCACACTGCCTACTTATAGACGCCTCGAAAGCCTACGCTTTTGCAGTCCCCAAAATTGCTTCCATGTCCTAAAATTACTTGCTTCATAATTCTATTTTATTTTAAATTTCCTTTATTAATTACTTATAAATTAATTAAATATAATAATATTTAGAGTTAAATGGATTCCAAAGGGTACACACAAGATGGGACGGTTGATCTACGTGGCCGGCCGGTGCTCGCCGAAAAGACCGGCAAATGGAAAGCTTGCGCCTTCCTCGTTGGTAAGCTCGTCTCGACTCGACTTGTTTATCTCGGTTTCGTTTAATTGGATGTGTGCGTGTGTTTAGGATATGAGGCGTTTGAGAGGATGGCGTTCTATGGAATAGCTTCGAACTTGGTGGTTTATTTGACGACACAACTCCATGAAGACACAGTTTCGTCTGTAAGAAATGTGAACAACTGGTCAGGGGCTGTTTGGATCACTCCAATTCTTGGTGCATATATTGCAGACTCTTACTTGGGCAGATTTTGGACATTCACCATTTCATCTCTCATTTATGTCATAGTAAGTTCTCATCATCAATTCATCATCATCTTTATTATTATTATTATTTTTAAATTATTCATCTAAATTACTTGGAACTCTTTCACAACAAATCAACCCCATGAGTACTTAACAATCGAGTTTCTATACTTGGGAATAATCCAAACAATGAACTGTTGTATAACGGTATTTTTTCTACTTGTCAGTCGAAACAAGTCATCCACATTAAAGATGTGTTTTTTCTAATTAATTTTGTTAAAGATACAATAGTTTAAAGGTGGCAAAATTTTGTTGTTAATTAAAAAGAGTATGAATTAATTAATGAGGTAGTCCAACAATTATATACGTGCACCCATTAGAGGTGCACCAATTGTTTGGTGAATATTAGAGCTTACCTAACTGGATAAGCTAATAAATAGGGGAGATTTTTGATTGGTGGGGCCCACCTTGTGTAATTAGATAGTGGCTTAACTAATGATTTGTAATTAGGTTCGCCACATCTTTCGTCATGTGCTCTTCATTTCATGGGGTACCTTCTACCTCTACTAATTTATGGACTGTATGTTCCCTTGGGGTGTCATTAATTTATATTAATTCTTTTTTTATTTTTTGGTTAAATAAATTACTTTATACTATTGTATAAAGGAGATTTTGTTCTCTTGTCTAGATGGAACACTGAATTGACATGCACTTTAAATTAAAAAAAAACACACAAACTAAAAAAAAACAAATTTTATTATATAATAAATAAATAAATAATTCTGTCGAGCATCGTGGTTAGGGGTAGGTAATATCGGTATACCGAAAATACCGATACCGTACCGAAAATTTCGATATGGAAAATCTATATCGATACCGATACCGCAATTTCAGTATACTGATTTTAGGTATACTGAAATTTCGGTAAATTAAATCGGATACCGATACCGTACCGAAATTTATATCATACCGATTTTTTGATAAATATCAATTAATACCGAAATGTTGACATACCGTTTCATACCGAAAATTCAACATACCAAAAAATACCGATTTACAGAAACTATACCTAAAAATAATATTTAATTTTATCAAAATAATAAAAATATAAAAATATTTCAAAATAATTAAATTTTCTAATCTCAAACATTCTACTTTGACACTTGTGGTATGAATTCTGAGAATGAGTCTTTCACCTGTTCATATATTGGGCACGTCAGCCCAATACTCCATTGAGAGCCCACGAGCCTCCCTGCCAGAAGCAAAGAGGCTCCGCCTGACTAAGCCAAATAGGTCACTTGATTCAATTGCCTCAGATACGCAGAAACTGCTCCGAGATACACGCGTAGAGGATATCCTAGATCATATACTAAAAATAGTCACATTAGGCTAAAACACATTTAATGCTCGCACTGTATACGATAATCTATCAACTTACCCAGATATGGGTGACGTCAAATTATCCAATATAGATATGGGGAACCCCATAATAATACAATTATCCCCTTTACCCCCTAAAAAGGTACAATCACTCCTGGGGCAAATCTCTCTCTTTATGTTAGATTTTCGCCATAACAGCCACATTAATCCACCTTTAAGAAGAGATTAAAATCTGACGAGCGACAACACTTATGTTCCTTTTAATTTATTCATGATTATATATTAAATAACAATTTTATTATTATTATATTTTTATACTCTAATATTTTAATTTAGAAGTGTATTATATTTTTATTTATTTTTATTAGAGCTTATTTTAAATTTTAAAAAATATATATGAATAAATGTGATACATAGTGAAATAAAAATAATTTAAATATATTAATAATATAATATATACTTAAATATAGTATTATGTATAATTAAATTTTAAAAAAATAAATATAAAATTTTCGGTATATCGGTATCGATATACCGATATCGAAATACCGAAAATAATTTCGGTATACCACCGAAAATTTTAATATCCAATATCGAAATTATCGGTACGGCAACCATACCGTACCGAAAATTTCGGTATGTTGAAACTTCGACATTTTTCGGTATTTTTCGATACGACGAACACAGTATACCGAGTTTTCGATATTTTTCCCCATCCCTAATCGTGGTATCCTTGAAGATTAGAGCATTTGACTTGGTATGATTTGATGTCTGTGGAAAAAAAAAAAGATTGATGATCTTATTCGATTGTTAGGCATTGATATATTATTCCTTCTACTTCATATATTATATCACTCTTTCTTATTTATTTATTTTATAAAATTAATTGTTTAAAAATGAATAGCATTTTTATTCAAAACTTCAAAATTATATTTTAATAACAAATACTTTTATTACAACTCAAACTCAGTTTTAATAATCACAGATTACATAGTTTAAAAAAAAAAGAATTCTCCAATTTGTACGGTTTTCTTATTGATTAAAAAATATATACAATTTACTGTATTTGTTAGTTTTTTTAATAAAAAATTGAGTGTAAAAAATTTACAACTATTAAAAAATATGTATCACTATTAAATAAAAAGCTATACACATAAGGATGTTAGTTTTTTTAATGAAAAAACTGTATGTGAAAAAAGTGTACAATTATTAAGAAACATATATACAAAAATAGAATAACATGTATACAAAATAGAATAAAAAAATTATATACATATGTGTGCACTCTTACACCCGCGGGTGCACCCAATATCAATTTTATATGTTATGCAGTTGCAGTTTCTTTTTTTTTTCTTTTTTCGCACAAATTTTTCCTGTATAATTTTTTCTTCACAATTTTTTTTTCAAACATTAAATTGTTTTAGAAAAAAATGCAACTGCATATAAGTAATTTTGTTTTTTTTTTTAAAATTTGTGTAGTTGATAATGTTTCCTTTTTTTCCATTATTATATTTAAATGCAATTAAGATTCAAAGTATGTACCTTCTAAAAATAAATCCTACCCCTCTATCTCAATATAAATTTCAAACTTTCCATTTTTTGTCCATCCCACATTAAATTTCACCATCCCAAAAATACATCAATCTTCGACCCTAAAAGTACATTTTAAGTACAAATTTGTCTCTGTCACCTAACATACATAACATACTTTATAATTTATTTATTACTTAAAAATACTATATTACTCTTCAAAAGACAATAAAGTTAGTAAAAAAAAATTGTCTTTAACTCTATATCTATAATAACTGAGAAGATTAAGTTCGGATGTAGGAAGTATATTTTATTTATAAATTATACTCCTTCTGTCCCTTAGTAAGAGTCTCATTTGCTTTTGGACACGTAGATTAATGATTATTATTATTAATGTGCAGTGGGTAGTTGTATTAGTGGGTGTGTGGTTCCTATATTTTAATTGTATTAGTGGGTGTGAGTGAGTCACATATATCCAAAAAAGGAAATGAGATCCTTTGGGTGGGACAACCAAAATGGTAAAATGAGATTCTTACCTAGGGAAGGAGGGAGTAACTATTTTTGTTTAGAGTGAGAGTGATAAGACAAAATGAAATTTGTGATGATTAAAATTAATATATTTATAATACTCTCTCCATCTGGTTTTAAGGTGTTCATTTGTTTTTTTGCACGTGGATTAAAGAATATTATTATTATATGTAAAGTGGGTAGCGTTCATGAATGGTTGGAGTGCATGGCAGGGAATGGTGCTTGTAACAATGGCTGTTTCCATAAAATTCCTAAAGCCAAAGTGCGAAAATGGGCTATGCAGCAAGGCAAGCAGCCGTCAGATTGGTTTTTTCTACACTTCACTCTACATAATCGCGATCGGTGCCGGAGGAACGAAGCCGAACATCTCGACCTTCGGCGCCGACCAGTTCGACGACCTAAGCCCCGAGGAGAAGAAGCTCAAGGCCTCATTCTTCAACTGGTGGATGTTCAGCGCCTTCACCGGCGCCCTCTTCGCCACCCTCGCCCTCGTCTACATCCAGGAGAACCTCGGCTGGGGCCTCGGCTATGGCATCCCCACCCTCGGCCTCATCTTCTCCCTCCTCATCTTCTACATCGGCACCCCTCTATACCGCCACAAGCCCCGCCGTGCCGCCCACCCTGCTGCTGATCTTTTCAGGGTGGTCGTCACCGCATTTGCTAATGCCAGGCTTAAGTTACCTGCCAATCCAGCCCAGCTGCATGAGTTGGACCACCACTATTATATCACTACTGCCACTGGGAAACGCCGGGTCCACCATACTCCCGCTTTCAGGTATTGGAAATTTTTACTTATCTACCTATATATATCTCACAGTATTAAGAATTTTTTAGAGTGATTAAACCACACATTTATAGAATAATTAATAGTTTTGCTATTACATGATGCAAGAAGTATGATTTTCGTGTTATCAAAATAGGCACACAGTGTTTTGATGGTTAACAATGTACTCCCTCCTATGCTCGAAAAAAGGGTTTTTTTTTTTTTCTATTTTGGTCGTCCGTTCCGAAGAGGGTCATTTTTCTTTTTACACATATGGGACCCACACACACTAATACAACTAAAATATAGGGTCCACACTCCCACTAATATAACTACCCACTACACATTAAATAATAATATTCTTTAATCAACGTACACAAAAGTAAAATACCCTCCTCACGGACAGAGGGAGTATTAATCATGAAATAATGAGTTATAAAGTGTGAGTTAATTATAAATATAGATCATGTGATGCATAGAAGAAAGATTTCCATGTCCTAGAAATTGAAACAATGTGCAAAACTTAGGTGGACCATTATATAGGTGTGGGACTATTAGATAATTATCTCCACATTCATGGCAAAAGTGGACACCATCTTCAATATTCCATGTGCATTCTTTCATATGGCATAAAGTGCTCCAATCACTCCCTTTTCAATTCTATCCTCCAATCAAGTAATACCACAACAAGATAAATGTAATAAATTAATGACACAACAGACACATAAATATATATACACTACACTATGCTATGCTATGCTATACTATAATACAATGTAGAGAAAAATTTGTCATTTTTCTTAAAAAATAAAAAATAATAATTCCAAATTCATGGTTGACTTATCATAGTGCATTCAACCTTTTAGCCTACCTAAGACCAATATATATCATTTTGTTTGCCCTTTAAAAATTTGATCGATTCAATTAGAGGCCAGTACATTAAATTTGCCCATCGTTTTCTACACATTATAAAGTTTTAATGGTCCATTCTCTTTCAAGATAACGTTTGGAAAAATGGGGCCAATAAAAAAATGATGATATGATTTGTTTTGGGATCTTGTTATTTATCTTTGGGGAATATTTTTCAATAAGACATAGATTAAGTGGTGTTAAGTCGATTGCACAATTTTACACGATTTTTATATATGTGGAGGTGGACCCAATTATAAGATGCATCATAATGCACCCTATTGAGAATGGAATCCGTCCAATCAATATTGTTAGCTAGGGTACATACTAATTTAATTTGACTTTTGAGCTTCATTTCTACTTATATTTAGCCATCATTAATTTCATTATTATGAATTTGTTTTGGAATTGCTTGGCAAAAGTAGAAGTTAAAGTGCAACACACCAAACAAAACATAAAGTGAATTAATTTTATACACTATTTAACTTTTACATGCACAAATAAAAGTTTTGTAAAAATGGTTTATGCTTATTTTATTTACATAGGGTTAATGTTTACAATTTATTTATGAGTTAATATAGTTGTAATTTTACCATAAATCACGTTCATGGTTCGAGGCGTACCTTACTTTTGTAGTTCATGATATATTTTACCCTTATGATTTGCGCTGTATTTTATTTTTGTAGTTCATTTTTATATTCAATACTGAGATAATTGTCTTTTTAACTTATAAACGTGTGTACATAAACTCCACTTAACATGAGAGAAGCTCTAAAAATTTCCATGTTGTGTCTAGGTTTTTGGACAGGGCTGCTATCAAGCAAGACAACTTTAGTACAAGGCAACCATGTACAGTGACACAGGTTGAAGGGACAAAGCTAGTGCTAGGCATGTCCATGATATGGCTAGTAACCCTAATCCCTAGCACCATATGGGCTCAAACCAACACCCTCTTTGTCAAACAAGGCACCACTCTAGACCGGCATTTCGGCTCAAGCTTCCAAATACCGGCTGCATCACTAGGAAGCTTCGTCACAATCTCAATGCTAATCTCCGTGCCAATGTACGATAGGTACTTTGTCCCCCTCATGCAGAGGCGAACCGGGAACCCTAGAGGGATAACCCTATTGCAAAGGCTAGGAATCGGATTCCTGATCCAGATCCTAGCCATTGCAATAGCGTACGTGGTTGAAGTAAAGAGATTGCACGTGATCAAAGCGAACCAAATCAAGAGCCCCGATGAAATAGTCCCAATGAGCATATTTAACTTGCTACCTCAATACGTGCTACTCGGTGTGGGCGATGTGTTCAATGCTATTGGATTGATGGAGTTCTTCTACGATCAGTCCCCCGAGGACATGCAAAGCCTCGGGACGACGTTCTTCACGAGTGGGATCGGCGTAGGGAACTTCTTGAACAGCTTTCTTGTCACCATGGTTGATAAGATCACAGGGAGAGGTGGAGGGAGAAGTTGGATTGGGAAGAACATGAATGATTCACATTTGGACTATTATTATGGATTTCTTTTCATATTATCTGCAATTAATATGGTTGTTTTTGTGTTGGCATCAAAGAAATATGTGTACAAAGTTGAATCAGCTGAGATAGAGATGGGATGTGAACAAATTGAGGGCAAAGCCCTAGGGTTGCAAGTTTGATTAAATTAAACATTGTTTTTACTTGTGCCAATTTGATTGTCTCCAATACAAATTTTGATATTTTAAAGCTTATAGCACAATAGTTAATTAAGTACCATATGTCTACTTAGAAAATATCAAAATTCATAAGTATTATCAATTACAATTTTAATTACTATTTTTTATTTGCAAGTTTCAAGTTTGATCATATTTTTGTTCGATTTTAATATTTATCCAAATTTAGTCCCAGGGTTGAAATTTTGCCCATTCAATTTATATAAACTCGTAAAATGTACTTCAAATAGTTTATGATTGAGAACATATATAGTTTAACCAAGTGTGCAAGAATTCATTTTTCATGTGGAACCAAGGCCCAAGCCCAACTAGGAGCTCAATTGAATGTACCTTAGCCCATTCTAATCCCTATGTTTTGTTTTATATTGTCGGGCGGCCCAAAAATTTAGGGGCCGTGGCCCGTGATAATACTCCAAAACGAAACCCCAAATTTTTATTTACCTTTTAATTAATAAATTTCATGATAAAAATATTTTACATAACATTTCTATTTCCACATTATAGCTTTAATTTACAGTATACAATTAAAAAATGATGGCAGACAACTAGAATGTTTGGTTTCTCAGTTTTTTTAAGTTTTGAAAAAAATACTCCCTCTGTCCTATAATTGTTGTCGTAGTTACTGTAAACACGGAGCTTAAGAAAAGTTGTTTTTTGATCAACTCTATTGACTTTTTAGGGTATTGTGGTATTTTTAAGTAATAAATAAATAAATTATAAAGTATGTGATGTGTGTTAGGTGAGAGTGATATTTTTGAAATTAAGATAACTTTTGAGGTTGTTAGTTAATAGTATAAAATTTCCATTTTTGGAGTATGACAGTTATTGTGGGACGGACGAAAACAGAAAGTAAGACAGTTATTATGGGACGAAGGGAGTATTAAATTATTGATTTAAGAAAAGTATATTCACTAAGTTGTTCTTAACATTAACTAAAGTGATTTCTGGGTATTCATATAACAAACATAAAACTCAATTTAATAAGTATGTATACATCCAACTCATATAAATATTATGTCTTTTTATATTGGTGCAATGCAATTATGCAAGAGGAAGTCCACTTATATATACATCCTGATACAAAAATAAAATAATATATATATATATATATATATATATATATAAATTAATTAATTAAGGACCATCCTATCAAAATTGGGGACCTCTAACTTCCCATCTTTATGAAAGCCGGAAACTGATGATGAAGATTTTATAGAAAAATAAATAAGATTGTGTATAGAATTACTTTTTGGAATATGACCAGGGCTTATTATTCTTTTAAATAATAAATTATTCCAAAATAATCAAGAAATATAAACGGTAAATGAACACATTTTTTTCAGAAAGATAACAGTTTGATAACATACAGAAAGGTATCAATTGTTATGTAGGATATATATGGTGACACATTAAAATCCGTTCTCTAATTATTCGTGAATTGCTTACAAAATTGTTCCGTGATACTGTCGTAATTTTTTTTTTTTGTTGATAGATTATCAATTTCTATAATAAAAAACAAAATAAAAAATTTGCATAACTTTATATCTGCCTTAAGTTAATTACTATTAATTTGTAGTTTAAGTGAATTTTTTATTAATTGATGGCTAATTATAGGGTGCACTAAGATAGTGCACCCATATACAAATATAAACATAAACATATACAATTAAGAGCAAAAATGTATACAATTTAATTGTTAGTTTTTTTAATGAAAAATAAATGTAAAGAAATATATAATTATTAAAAAACATGTATACACTATTGAATAAAAAATTGTACACATATGAAGTTAGTTTTTTTTTTAATGAAAAACTTAGTGTGAAAAAAATATACAATTATTACTAGACACGTATACAAAATATAATAACATGTATACAAAATAGAATAAAAAATTATACACAAGTGGGTGCACCCTTACACCCTGGTGCACCCAATATACTCTCTTAATTGATTAGAGGGTTGAATGTTATAAATTAACTATTGATATTGATTCTAGATTATAAACATTCCAATAGATTATTATTTGCTGTTTGAAATGGTCACACGACTCACACCTACTAGATTTTATGCAATTGATTATCATAATTAATCTTCTATTAAAGCAATAGATCTGTACAAACTTACAATTTAAAAATAGTTTAATCAATTGATAAACTTGACCATTATTTGAAATCAACCCACCCTTAGCCCACAAGCAAGATTGTGTTGAAAATGAATAATATTGGGCCTTTGTATTATGGACCATAGATAAGGGCACATTTTGTATTTATATATATATTCTCAATTGTACATCTTATAATCTATCCATGATTAATACAATATTCCCTCACATGATATCAGGAGCCTAACTGATACACAATTTTTTTTCCTATAGCAAACCCTACTTCTCATATACACCCTACTTCTCATATACCGGCGCAGCCCTCCTCTCCACCTTCATTTTCTTCTTTGCTGCCGTCAGATCTCTTTTCATGGCTCCCACCGATACCACCACATTATCGTGCAGCTTAATGCATCGACACACTTCCCCATCAAACTTACTCTTATGAATTTCGCCGTCTGGAGTTGCCAAATACAATCAACTTTGATTGGCCTCGATCCCCTTGGCTACATAGATGGCTCAATTGCTACACCATCCAAATCTCAAGAAGGATCATCTACACCAAATCCTTCGTATCTCGCTTAGTACCACCAAGACCAAGTAATAGTTTCTGCCCTTCTCGGCGTTATGTTGACTCCATTCAACCCATGATATCTACTGTCACATCTTCTCATGAAACCTGGACTCAATTGACCAATACCTATGCCAGCATTACTTCTAGCCTGATACCTACGCCAACATTACTTCTAGCCGTGTTCTTTCTCTAAAAGCCAAATTAGCCCAAAACCCTAAAGGAACAAGGACTATTCCTAAATATCTTAAGGATATGGGTGACATAGCCGATGCCTTGGCCCTTGTTGGTCACCCAGTTTCGAATTCAGATATAGTCACATTTGTTATAATAACGCAACTTGGCGATGAGTATCACAAAAAATGATTAAAAACACAAGTAGCATCAAACCACACAAGCATTTAAAGAGTATTTTACATGTTCGGAGATTATCTCAATCCCCTTTAAGCTGTCGGGTGGCACTACGATGTCCGCTTTGTATGGCTTCATGAATTTCATGTATGTCGGTCTCATGCATGCGGTGTATTTTTCCTCCTTGGGCCACATCCGGAAACAGGAAGGGATGGTAATTCGTAAATGATTTGGAGAAATCTTCTAATCAATCAAAAACACTTAAATGATTTGGAGAAATCTTCTAATCAATAAAAAAAAAACGTGTTAATAACTATTTAATTTAATGAAAATCTAGAAATTAAATGTAAAAGACATGAATATTACCAGAGTCCATGTCAGGTCCATGTCAGGTCGTCGTCATATAGTTTACATATCCCTTCCACAAGAAGGATGGAGAGATCATCTCCGTTCATACCTTGTTGAACAACATTCTTCAAGGTGTCCAAGTGGAAGGCGTCTTCAAAAATAAAGTTGCTTTTATCACAAACAACTTATTTGCAGGATATGATGCTAAAATACCTTTCATGTAAAATCCTCCAAACTGTAGAATTTGAGGAAAAATGCAAAATTGTCCAAATTTTCGTGGACTAGAAAATCGTCCAAATTTGTAAAATATCTTACAATGCTAAAATACCTTTCAATATGCAGTCACTTCTAAATCAAATTGCTAATTTCAACATAGCTGATGGTGGTCCAAGTCTGAATTATTATTTTGAGTATCATCCTGCGATGAGGACTCATGCTGAGATAATATAACTTTTCTTGAACTCTTTCCATAAGAAAATGGTTTGAATGACAGTGACATAAATCGTTACATTGGATATTTGTTGTATAAACGTGGATGGATAAATATATTTGCGGATCGTAATAAAGATCTTCTAATCAATAAAAAATAGAACAGATTTATCACCATCTCCAATATCTTAACTTGGTTTAATTTACAACAATTTCTAGAGCAAATCCACAATTTAAATTTCAGAACGGATTCAATCTGGGATGCTCTTATCTTAGAAGCCAAGACAGTAACACTACAAGAAAACACCATTTTATTAACGGATATTATTAACGGATGATATCTGTGGATAATTACATACAAAACAATTACGGATTAGTAACCAAAAATCATATTTAAGGATGCACAACGGATTCACCAATAGATTAATAACGAAATTTTTGTAATAGACAAATTTTGTTTGCAAATTTAGCGACATTTTTTACAGCACTCTACCAACAATTATTTACAAAAATTATTGGCTGAAGTAGGTTGTTAGTAATTATGTTGGGAAATAATACGTGGCATTAGCAACAAAGTTTATATTAGTAATTACTAACATATTTGCAGTATGTAAGTATTTTTATTAATGAATTTATATTCCGTTAATAATTATCAATATTTTTTTGTGTGTTAACAATTTACTAATTAATTTTTTTGTTGCTATTTAGTAATGAATACAAATGTGATGGTAAATATTAGCAACAAAATTTATATTAGTAATTACTAACATATTTGCAGTGTGTAAGTATTTATTAATGAATTTATATTCCGTTAATAATTACCAATATTTTTTTGTGGTTTAACAATTTACTAATTATTTTTTTTGTTGCTATTTAATAATGAATACAAATGTGATGGTAAATATTAATTATTTTTCAATTTATTGTTAATTATTAATGGATTCATTTGTTAATAATTATCAACCAAATTGTTAATTATTAATGGATTCATGCAATGCATCATTTCTCAATGAATTATATAATTGCAATTAAATACGTGACATTTTCTCCTTTTCTCAATTTAATCATGCACACTTTTTTTTTTATTAAAAAAATGCATAACCCTTTCCTTTTGTTTCAATTTAATCACAAACTTTCTTTTTATCAATTAAATACACAACTTTTTTTTTAATTTAATCACTAACTTTTTTTAAAAGCTAAATAAATGATTTTTTATATTTTACAATTTTCGATTCTTTATATTAATAGAAAAAATATTCGTATGACTAACTCAATTAATAAAATAAAAAATATCTATTAAAAATTAAAAAATAAAAAATATTCGTATATTATATATATATATATATATATATATATATATATATATATATATATATATATATATATATATATATATATATATATATATATATATATATATATATATATTTATTATAAAAAAATTTGGGATTAAATAAAATTTATAGAAGAATTGTTTTAATTATAAATTTTTAATACTGTCATACAAAAATTGATGATTAAATAATATTAATAAATTTACATTCATTTATTAATTTAGAGTATATAATTATATTACATATATATTTTTAGAACAATTCGTGGTTAAATAATATTTTCAGATGAATTATAGTATTTTTTAAAATTTTGTGATTACGTAAAACAATTCATTTAAATATAATTATATTTATATTAATAATGAAAATTGCGTGGATAAATCATATTTATAAATGAGTTGTTTCATAATTTTTGTAATTTATTTATTATATTTTAGATATTTAATGTGTACTTATTCATATTAGTCAAATTAGTCATATTTTATTTATTTATTAATATAATAATTCCATGTATTTAATTGAAAATAGAAAAAGTTTGTGATTAAATTGAGAAAATACAAAAAAAAAACTCATGTATTTAATTGATAAAATGAAAGTTCGTGATTAAATTGGAAAATAAATAAAACATCATGTACTTTTCTAATTAAAAAAAATCGTGATTAAATTGAGAAAAGAGGAAACGTTGGTGAATTTTAATGCAATTAACCCTCCCTCAATTTCCCATACCAATTAATCTTCTATATGTGTAAGTATGGTTCCAAATTTAATGGATTTCCCAACATAATTAGATCTAGATCTAGTGCATAAATATGTTGTCGCTATTGATCAGAAATCTTAGTAGATATTTACAACAATACATGTTTATGTGGTTGGATTTTTCTGAATAGCAGATTATCCTGCATTAATGTACAAATAAGTATATTTCTCTATATAATAAACATACTTTAGTAATAGGTCGACCCGTCTCACAAAAATACGTCTCACAAGAGAGATCCCCTTAAATTAATAGTTGAGAAAATAACAATTTAATAATATATTTACTTTATAATTTATTTATCATACTTTAATAAATCAACCTATCTCACAAATATAAACGCCGCTAATAAAAGACTTTGTATTCCTTAATAATAATAAAATAATTAAATATAGGATAAATATAACATTCTTGATAAATATAGTGAAATGTTAAAAAATTTGAATTAAAGTACGAACTATTGAAGTAGAATTAATTTTTTAAATAAGAAAATTATAATAAACATATAAAAATTTTATATTATGAAAATTAAATAAAAATATGTTAGTAATAATGATAAACTAATACTAATACTTAAAATTTGAAGTGAAATTATCTAATTTTCAAATTTCCATATATTAATAAAAGAAAAATTAACAATATTAAAAAATGTTTGGATCTAATTTATTTAATCACTATCATAGTCCATTTCATTCTCATATAGCTCATCATCTTCTTCAATAGAAAATGTATCATCCTCTTCGAAATCAAATAATGGCTCGAATTCTTCAAAGTCAGGTATCCTGTTTTTCAATAGCATCAGACTCATAGCTTCGGTTTAGTGTAGAAAAAGTATATAATTATTAAGAAATATATGTAAACAAAAAATAAAAGGATTAATTACATCAAAAGTCCTAATTTTTTGCGAATTTCAAATTAGTCAAAACTTTTCAATATTTACAAATAAGTTCTCCACCTTAAATCCATTTTGCAAATTAAGCCATCGAGCAGCTGGAGGTCTGCCCGTTGGCTGACGTGTCACTCTTTTGTCCATGTTGTCTTCCACGTGCATAAAAAGGTCGTCATCTTGTTTTTGTTTTGTTTTGTTTTGTTTTTAATATCAGAAATTAACAATATTCAATCTACCATCAGTCCATCACAATTCATCAAATCAAATCTGATATGATGAACCCACAATCACAATACCACATAGATTCCAAGCTTCTCTGTGAATAGCTGGTGTTGGAGAAATCCCAAAAGCTGCAGCTCCAGAAATGCGGCCATGATCGAGTGTCCTCTCGACTTCAACACTCCGGAAGCCTCTCTAAAATGAGAGATCGGTTCCAATTTCAGATTTAGGGAAATTCCTCGTCGAATTTGTCGATTGTGTAGACAATGACGAAGCCGTCGTCGAAGATGGGGAGCGTTGAGTTGGAGGGTTAGGGACATAGAAGTGAATCCTGAACTGGCTAGAGTCTCGGCAGCGTTGAATAAGGATTGAGGCGGAGGTGGCGAGGAAGGTGGTGGTTGCGCGACGGCGGAGATGAAGAGTAAAAGAAGAACCAAAGGAGTGAGTTGCTCTTTCCAAGCACATCTGCCGGGACTTGTAAAAGAAGAAGACATGTTTTAAATCTAGAATTTTTTATTTAATTTTTTATTTTTTGTGACATGTCGGGTGACTTAATTTGTAAAACGGGCTAAAGGTCGATATTTTATTTGTAAATATTAAAAAGTTTAGACTAATTTGAAATTTTCAAAAAGGTTAGGACTTTTAGCTTAATTAACCTAAAATAAAATAACATGTAGTATACAAAATAGAATAAAAAGTTATAGGCAAGGACTTGTATGAGACCGTCTCACGTAAGGTCTTATGTGAGATGGACATAAAATGATAAACTTTTATAAAGGAAAGTGATAATAAATTAATGAAAAGTGATAATGATATTTCATGAACAATTTATAGTATAAATAAAAGTGATAACATTTTATAATGAAAGTGAAAAATGATCTCACGTGGGACAGAAAGCGATAACTTTTATAAGAAAAAGTGATAATAAATTAATGAAAAGTGATAATGCTATTTCATGAATAATTTATAGTATAAATAAAAAGTAATAACATTTTATAACGAAAGTGAAAAATGATCTCACGTGGGACGGTCTCACGCAAAACCTAACCAAGTTATACACATAGGGGTGCACCCTTCAACCCTGCACCCAATATCAACTCTTAAATGATATACTCTTTAATATAAAAATGTATATCTCTTGATTTTCTTATTAAAATATATAGTATTTCTTATTAAAATATTTATTTATATTATTCATATTTCATGATCTTTTCAATTAAAAAATTATATTCTTATTAATTAAAGTGTATATCATTTAGCATAAAATATTTGTTTATATCATTTACTTATCACTACAAGAAAAAGGGTCAATAATAAAAAAAAATTAATTACAGGAGCAAAAACGTGTTATTAAAGACCATTTTTTTATATTTATGAAATTTAGGGGATTACTTAGGGATCTATGTCACCTATTACCCAAATTATTACCAGTTATCATCGATTTTATATAATTTTTTTATCATTGCTACATTACATATTTATTTATTTACCCAAATTATTATCAGTTATCATCGGTTTTATATAATTTTTTTATTATTGCCACATTACCTATTTATTTATTTTTTATCCATTATCTTATTGCGTATCCTAATTTTAAGCGAATGAACAATATTGTTGTTTACCGTGATAATTAATACTTTTCTTATTATTTTTATTTAGTATTACTTTATTTTTTAATCGGTCATAATAATATATTTATTTAAAATAATATTTTTAATATTAAATTTATTTTGTAACAATTGATTAGTATTTTAAATTATACTATTATTATATGAAATTTTTGTCCGTAGAATTTGCTTACGTACTTTTAATATTTGAATTCTTAATTTTAATTTTTATTATTATTCTTAAATGTAAAAGATGCTTGTCAAAATAGATATAAACGTACGATTATAAATTATAAAATAAAATATATAAAATGATTATAAAGTAAAAATTTTATTAACAAATATAATATTTTTTAATTGGGTCACGTATGCTCAAGTTAACCACCTCCTATGCATATGTGATAAAGAGATATGAATTATTACCGGCTACTTGGATAGAAAATCAATTTTAAAAAAATATTTTTCCATCTAACCGTAATATTTATATCTGACGGCTCTTATATGTTTGGGTTATATATTACCCAAATCATATAAGAATTGGCCTGAAATTTATGTAACGTGTTATTAAAGACCATATTTTATATTTATGAAATAATTTACATAAATATTAGTGAGGGAATTAATAATCCTCTCATTAAAACATAAAATCCTCTCGTTGATATATTAGGGAGAGATGCCTGCGAAAATTTGGCTCTTTTATTTCCCTCTTTTATTTTTTATTTTATTTAAAATTAATTTAAGTAATAAAGAAAAGAGAGAAAGAATGGATTTAGACATCAGAACCCACGGCCACGATTCCCTGTTTCACTAAGGATTGAAATCCTACATTTCAACCCTAATTTTTCGAAGAAAGCGATCCCTTCACCCTCTATATCGAAAACCCTTTCGAAGAATTGAGTCTACCAGAGCCCTCAACTGCCATTAGAGATGTCGCCCACAACACGACCGCTACCGCCGACTGTAACATTGGTTTTACTTCCGATAATTTCACAGGTTGTTTCTCGTTCTCTCTCAAAATTCATAGGTCTCTAGAATTTGAAGAAGAAAAACACTGATAACTAGTGTGTTTGAAATTTCGGTTTGAGTACTAATACCGTACGCCATTGCTCTCAATTTTTAAAATACGCTGCTTGATTTTATTTTAAATTTTTGTTTGGAATATTACAATAATCTTAGACTCTAAATGAATTTTATGTATTGGGTTGCTTTGCGATGCAAAGAATTTAATTTTTTGTGCAAAATATTACCAGAAAGTTAGGTGCATCAACAATTCAATACTTTTTTTACTTGACAAATTTTTTGGAGTTTTTTTGCAAATATCTCAAAATTTTGCTTCTGATATCCATTCTTTGGTTAGTGAAGCATTTAAAATTTTGGTACAATTATGGTATACTATATTTCTTTCTTTGGATGTTGGTCTTCTATTGCTTTTATTCTGATCCCTAGGAATTGTTGTTATCTTGCACTTGTGGTATTTATGCTCTTCTAGCTGCATCTTGGTTTTGCTGCTGGGGTTCTGAGTTCGAATGTTGATTGGTTATTTATAATTATACATAGTTTGCGTTATTATGTGAATAATGACACTTCATGAAGAACTATTCGGTGTTTCTTGGGTATTTTGTAAGGATAAGATGTACACTAAAAAAGCCATATTGTTTGATTATACATTATTTCCTTGAAACTTGAAAGTGAACTAGAATGAAAATGCATAATTAGTAACCTGTTTCTATCATAACAAGAATGGAATGTATTTTTCTTTTCTGTCAACTTCTTTGAGTGATTTTAGCAAGACTGGGAAATTTGTTTACTATTAACCATAATGTTTAAATTGCACTCTTGTAAACCTGCCACTTGTATACTACATTGTCATGATTTCTTAATGGGGTTTTCTGCATGCATTGGAAGCAGTTGCTTGTTCAGCATGATAGAAGACAATATGTCTTTAAATTTCACTTCTGCGGGTCTCCGAGTTCAAAGTAAGGTTGCAGATTGTTATTCGAAGATTTTTCTGGTTTGGTAGCTCGAACCAGCTATTTCTAATCTTTCTTTGAAGTTGATGGGTTAGTTCTCTTATAGCAAATCTTGATAGATTGTTACTAAACGATACATAGTCTTAGAGAGGTAAGTTAATTCATAGTCTTGGAGAGGTTAGTTTTGAGTACTCTGCACATTGGTATAAAGATGTATTGTACTTTTGTACAGTTATATTTGGAATATATTTACCATTTTCAGTTTAGAACCATGTGTTACTAAATCATCTATAAATTTATATTTGTTATTAAATAATTATTATCAGCATAATTTCATATTTGTTACTAAAAATGCTAATATAATTTTCAAAGTGTAGCTAATAATTATTTATAATTTCATTTTTTTTATAAAAATACCAACATAATTTCAATATGTAGCAGATATTTACTTATACAATTATTGTTAATAATTAATTACTAATTTTAATTTGTTACTGATCTCTACTAATTACTTACGAAATACAGTATGTAACTAATAATTAACTATGCATTAATTTGTTATTATTTATTTAGAAATTCCTATTTATTACTAATTATTAATTATTAAATATGTTACTAATATTACTTACAACATGCTTCATTATTAATTAATTACTACTTTTAATTTGTTGCTAATTGCATACGGATTCTAAAATGATATTTTACCAATCATGATTAACTTGCCAACATTTTACTAATTGTTAATTTAAGTTACTAATATTACCTACAACATGACTTCATTTTTAATTATTTACAAATTTCAGTTTGTTACTATTTGCAAACGGATTCAGAAATGATATTTTACCAACCATGATTAACTTACTTACATATTACTAACAGTTAATTTGATGCTAATCTAGTAAGGATATGCTATTATTGTTGGCATTCCGTTTATAAATTTGTTCACGGACTATGAAATTGCGTCATTATATTTAGCAAGGAACACAATACTAACGCCTGAACACTTGTTGGCAATTTGTTGCTATCTCTATTTACTATCGGATTTTCTTATTTACCAACAAATATATCCGTTAGTATTTCGCTGTTTTCTTGTAGTGTAAATTAGACATGACCATAGAAAAACAACATTCTTCAGCAAGATCACAAAAGGGCACTTACAAGTCATCATATTTTCAGTATTAGATTGACGTAGAGATCATAGATATTTTCAGAATTAGAGCTCACAGATATGAGCATTCCTACATTTGGCAAAGATAGCCTTGACTACACCCTTAGCTATCGAGAACTAAAAAAAATCCAATGACCAACTCTTGATATTGATCATTTGACAACCTTTATTCGTTTCACGATCCCTTTCCGCCTTTCAAAGTATAGTAACACCAACAAGTGTGAATGAATTGAATGTGATATTTGGAGATAATATTTTAGATCTAAAAGAAACTCAATGTTGGACCTAATCAGTACTACACATACATACATATTGAAAAAGTAAAATGAAAGGACAATATATGTATTTTTGATAAACGAGAGAATAAAAAAAGAACACAAAAGATGATTAATAGCACAAGTAGCATCAAACCACACAAGCATTTAAAGAGTCTTTCTGTTGGTTTACAGTAGAGAAAAAACATACCATTACTCGATCTAACGATCAACCAACTAGATCTACAGTCTGGAGTAAACATGTTCAGAGATTATCTCAATCCTCTTTAAGCTATCGGGTGGCACTACGATGTCCGCTTATGTTTTGTATGGCTTTATGAATTTCATGTATGCCAGGCTCACGTATGCGGTGTACTTTTCCTCCTTGGGCCACATCTGGATAAAGGAAGGGACGTCAATATCCAACAACAGAAATGGGTTAATAACTATTTAATTTAATAAAAATCTAGATATGCTAATTTCCATCATCATGATGTACAATTCCTTCATCATGATGCTCATTTTCTTCATCACGATGCGCATTTCCTAAATTATTATACTCATTTCCTTAATCATGATGCACATTTCCTACATTATTATACTCATTTCCTTAATCATGATGCTCATTTCCTTCATCATGATGCATATTTTCTTCAATAATTTTGATTAAGTCATTCACCTTTACTAAAGGCATGTCACTCTATCATTGAGTTGAAGGTAGTAGACTCTTTTGCACATTCTGTAACTAAAATGGAAATATCGAACTGATCTACATATGAGATGCTGAGGATTAACTGGTAGATGAAATATTGTAAGGCATGTATGATCAGGTTATCCTTTGTGATTATCTTGCAAACTCACAAAAAGAAAGGCCAACAAAATCATACATGTTCTCTACCATCTAAGGATGTAGTTACTGTAGCAGTTGAACCAATTGTAAATGCGGTTAGTACATTGTTCTGTTTCTTTTCCTCATTTACACCTTTAGCTATATTTGTCCATTTGTTTATTGTGAGGTGTAATTTCTTTGATGAATCTTGCAAATCCAAATAGGTAGCATCTGAAGTGGTTTATTTTTTATCTTTACTAATATGCTTCTTGGCCCTAATTAAGAATTTGCAATTGGTGATTGATAATTTTACCAATAATTATGTGTGGCTTGCAAATTTAATTGAACTCAAATACATTCTTTGGCAATGAAGGCTCAAAGAAAAAAAATTGACTAAAAAAGAAGCTCTGCAAGACTAAAAAAAACCATTCACTATTGAATTAGGCAACTTTTCTAATACAATCTGCCACCTTCTAATAAAATGAACAAAACTCTTATTAGAAAATTCCAAATGCCTCTTAATTGATTGTGTTGCAAACTAGACTCATATGGCTTTCCATCCATGTATTGATCAATGTCTAATTCATTTCCTATAAGTACCAGTTTTTGTTTAAAGTGACCACATTTATTATAGAACATGCAGTACTTGCAATGAAAACTTAACTCCATAAATTTTTTTGACAAATTTGAACTCAAAGACATTCTTTGAACAAGAAGAATCATGAATAACATTATAATTTCAGTTAAGAGTTAACAATGTAAATAAAATTAATTGATAAAAATAAAACGGTTGAAAGACTCAAAAGACCATAGAAAACAAATTTGACAGCTAGAATGCAATCTGCCACCTTTTAGTAAAATGAGCATAACTCTTACTAGATATTAATCATATTTCTGATTCATATTACACATAAAGACACTTGAAAATGAAATCTAGTGAATGATAAATCACATATTCTACACAAAAGCAGCCTATGAATGATGATTATTAAGAAACAAAGAACGAGTTGCACAGATAGAGAAGAAGGAATTTAGAATAATATGGAATTGTTTCACTCCTAGTAAAGTTCAAGTGTCTAAGGGAATGAATTCCTATAAAAAATGAGCTTGTTCGATGTAGAGTTTTATCTGCTTGGCGTGTAATAGATTGATTAACTAGCAGATAAAAATGTTGGAGTCTTTGAAAATAAATAGTCTAGCACAATGATCCATCAAGTAGATGGGCCAGGGTTAGGAGGGGGGTACTTAATAAAGTGAATAGGACCCTTTGCAAGGCCACATAGGCCTTCCTTCCCTGCGATGTTCTTTTCCATTTTAATATACCCCTTGTCGCCCATTCAGTCCCCCAGGAGTTCTTAAGGATCCAGAAGTCCTCTTCGTTCTTAGTTCCGTACCCAACGATAACTATTGCATGGTTTAACATCGAGCCGCAAGGTCCACGAAATATTCCCTACAAATAATAACAATTTAATTTAATGAAAATTTAAAAATTAAATATAAAAGACAAGAATATTACCAGTCTACAAATATTTTGAGATCTATCATATACCGTAGGTCGTCGTCATATAGTGTATGTATCTCTTCCACAAGGACGGAGAGATCATCTCTGTTCATACCTTGTTGAAAGGTGTCCAAGTGGAAGACATCTGCAAAAGTAAAGTTGCTTTTATCACTAACAACTTATTTGCAGGATATGATGCTAAAATACCTTTCACGGATAAATTGGCGAAAAATGCAAAATCGTCCAAATTTTTTTGGACTAGAAAATCGTCCAAATTTGTAAAAATTGCAAAATATCCTACAATGCTAAAATACCTTTCAATATGCAATCACTTCTAAATCAAATTGTTGATTTCAACATAGCTGATGGTGGTCCAAGTCCGGATTATTATTTTGAGTATCATCCTGCGACGATGACTCATGCTGAGAGAATACAATTTTTCTTGAACTCTTTCCATAAGAAAATTGTTCGAACTTTTTCCATAAGAAAATGGTTTGAATCACTGCGACATAAATCGTTATATTGGAGACGTGAAATCTTTGTTGGATAAACGTGGATGGATGAATAGGTTTGCGGATCGTAATAAAGTTTTTAGTTCATTAATGGATTGTTATATATGGCAACGCTATAGGAGAGAAAGCTAAAATGCCATTAGAAGAATTAGATATGGATGTGATGCTCACATCTCAATTTGATTATGTGTTGGTACAATTCTATAGTTGTTTGTATAAGAAAAAGGTCATACAACGCATTGTGACTTGGATGGAGGAACGCGTAATTAGAAAGGAAGTTACATCCGAATTTGATGATGGGTTGATACACTTTACTATGGTTTGTATATGTAGGTGTCTTATGACTCATTGTAACTTAGATGGAGTAAATATTGTTTTTCACCGTGTTATGTTACTATTAGTTTCCATCTATTTCTCTGAAAATAGTTTCTTGATTTTCTACCAAAAAAAAAATCAGAGTCAAAGCCTTGTAAAGGTTCAGGGTTCATTTAACATGGTATAAAAGTTATGGCCTAGCAAAGGTCAAGAGTTCAAACATCACTGCTTTTTTGTTCTGGAATTAATTTAACGTAGTCGTCTCTCTGTCCGTCATAAGTTCATTTAGCATGGTATCAAAGCTATGGCCTAGCAAAGGTCAAGAGTTCGAACCTCACCACTTTTTTGTTCGGGAATTAATTCAGCGTGGTTGTCTCTCTATCCGTCATATTGCAGCTGGTGATCAGATCGCCAACATCCTAACAAAGCCCTTCAGCACTACTTCTTATCTTCGTTTTCGATCCAAATTGAGTCTCCATAACGGATCCTTCATCTTGCGGGGGCGTGATAAATATCATTAGGCCTTTGTATTATGAGCCATTGACTAGGGCACACTTTATATCTACATATATTCTCAATTGTATATTTTGTAATCTATCAATGATCAATACAATATTCCCTCGCAAATAGGTCTGATTTGGATCCAATTAAATAGAGTCATTCTATAGCTTAGAGGTGTTGCATGCCCTATTATTTACTGAATTTAAAATATAAATTATGTATTAAGCTTCAAAATAAGATTATAAAAGATAGAGTTAAATTCATTTTATACCCTATAACTAAGTGAAACTTCGATTTTTACCCTAAAAAAGATAAGCGTTTCAATTTTGTCCTATAACTAACGAATCACTTCAAATTTTGCCGGAAAACGCGAATTTCGTTGAAATCTACCATGTCATGTTTCAATTTGGGGATTTTCGACTAGTCAATTCGACGTGACAATTTTGAATTTTTTTAGCCAATGAATCCACCACGTCATATCTCACCTATTTTTTTTCGTTTCCATATTAGCATAGAGTTAAATTCATTTTATCCCCTATAACTAATCAAACTTCGATTTTTACCCTAAAAAAGATAAGTGGTTCAATTTTACCCTATAACTAACAAATTGTTTTAATTTTTATCAAATTTTTGCCGGAAAATGCGAATTTCATTGACATTCACCACATCATGCTTCAATTTAGGAGTTTTCGGCTGGTCAATCTGACGTGGCAATTTTTACTTTTTTTAGCCAATGAATTCATCACGTCATATCCAACCTAATTTTTTTCCTCCTCCAATCCGACGACCTCGATTTGAGGCTGCAGGCCGCCAATGAGATTCGCCACCTTAATAAAACCTCGCAGCGCTACATTTCTCCACCGGAGTCAGGGCTCTTGTCGATACACTCCGCTGCCACTCTGCCGACGCTAATGAGGCCGCCCTTGCTGCTTTACATAACCTCGTTGTCAAGGACGAATCGTTAGTTTGATTTAATTTTTGTTTGGAGGTTGTGCTTCTCGTGCTTGTGTAATGCGCTCTAATTTGTTATTCAAGTGGATCACTTAATCAATAAACTTGATGCTTTTGATGTTGAAATGCTGGAATATAACAATTTCTGGTGTTGAATATTGGATCAGGGAATTTCGCTTTTGCCATTAATCCCTCCCCTTTTATTAACTGAACTGCAGTCAAATTTTCTTTTAGAAATTATATTTTAAAAATTTAAAGAGAGAAGAACGTGATTCTTTACTGGTTAAGTATTTTATTATGAGGTCACTTTCTCATCCTTTTTGTTTTATAATACTTCTCCTAGGATTCTGTAATTAATTGGAATTTTGAATCAAAATTTGTTTTACCCTTCATTGTATCCGTAGAATTTCAATTGTTCGTTAGCTTGAACGGATTACAGACGGTATGAATTGATGATGCAAAAATTCGAGGGTGCTCTGTAGAATTTTAATTTTCTTTTTTATTTTATATTTCTGATTTAATTAAATATTATGCTGATGTGGAAACGAAAAAAAATAGGTGGGATATGACGTGGCGAATTCATTGACTAAAAAAAGTCAAAGTTACCACATCGGATTGACCAGTCGAAAACCCCAAATTGAAGCATGACGTGGCGGATTCCGGTGAAATTCGCGTTTTCGGCAAAAATTGGGTAAATTTTGAGACGATTCGTTAGTATAGGGTAAAATTGAATAACTTATCTTTTTAGGGCAAAAATCAAAGTTTTACTTAGTTACAGGGTATAAAATGAATTTAATTCATAAAAAATACGTAAATGTTAATTCAATATCAATTTAAATATATATATATATAAATTTTCAACCGTTTTACATTATTTTAAATTAATTATTATTTAAAAGTATTATCATTTTTCTATACAGTGTATCACAATATTCTATCCATCTCATTAAATAAGTTCCGTAAAATAGCCACAAATAAGTATTTGTCACAATTTATATATTTATAAAAGTTATCTGAAGTTCATTAATATATATATATATATATATATATATATATATATATATATATATATATATATATATATATATATATATATATATATATATATATACTACAAAAAAAAGTTTTTTTAGCAATTGAATTTATCAACGAAATTCAATCCGTTGGTAATTTACCAATGGATTAGCAACAAAAATGACATTTTTTTTAGCAACGGGATGCCAACGGAATTATTTTCTATTTTAACAAATGAATTAAATCCGTTGCTAATTACCAACGGAATCATTATATAAATTACCAACGGAATCATTAACAACGGATTACCAACGGAACTATTTACCAACTGAATTAATTTTTCGTTGCTAAAAATTTACCAACCACCACTTTACCAACAGTACTTTACCAACGGATTCCGTTGCTAATCCGTTGGTAAGTCAATTTAACAATGGAATTAAGGTTTTTACCAACTAAATATTTTGTTGGTAAAAAATAGTTTTTCTGTTGTGATATATATATATATATATATATATATATATATATATATATATATATTATTTTTTTTTTTTCAGCATGTAAATTTCTCATTCATGTTTTCTAAATTCCAGTTTTTAATTAATTAATTACCTGCATGGTTGCAACAAAAATGGAATTTGTGAAGTATTAAACGACCACCTCATCTAAAAGCTTAAACTGATAGAGAGGAGAGCCGTTTAATACTTAATCAGGTTGCACACTCTAACATGAAGTAATTTTTGTTTAAAAACAAAACACTTATACGATCATTTTATTAGTTAAAGAAATAAATCAAATTAGCACTCTTAAAATACATGCTCCAAAAAAAAAAAAAAATACAAAGACCTAGTCAAATATGGATTAAGCCTGTTAATTTAGTTACTAAGTACGTATATAATTTGCTTTATTATTAGGTATCATAAAAGTTTTTGACTGAATATTTCCACGTTCACATAACGGTATTGTCAAAAGATAATTAATATAAATAAATAAATAAAAAAGATGGTGATATGAAATTAATTTTATTGGTATGCAGTTCACCCAACCCAAGAAAACATTGTCACATTTCTTGAACCCTTTCTGCTTTACTTTTTATCTTTATTTATGAGTCAATTAAATTGGGCCCCCTCTTTGAATTTTAATCACACTACATTACTACATTGAATTGTGTTTGATTTGACTTTCGATTGAACTCAAGCTGATCTAGTCTAAGTTATAACACAAAACAAGTTCATCGTTACCGCATAGTATTGGCAGCGTGAAGGTCCAAAGAGTGTTCATATTTACCTTTTTTTTTAGACGATGTTCATCTTTACTTTTTCGTTGTTTAAGAAAATGAATTTATTATTTTATTAAATTTATAATTTTTTTTATTAAATGCAATTTGATACCCTTTTCTCCATATCA
The DNA here is from genome assembly GCA_023678885.1 of Pogostemon cablin. Lineage (NCBI taxonomy): Eukaryota > Viridiplantae > Streptophyta > Magnoliopsida > Lamiales > Lamiaceae > Pogostemon > Pogostemon cablin. Next base: position 16,790,308 of record CM042998.1, on the reverse strand, counting down.
AATGTCCTCGTTTTATTATTTTGAAAGTTCCCTTCAAAGATACCAAATTTCTCTTTAAGTAAAAGAGCTCCACGTATGACCCACCTATCACTACTGATATAACTACTTATTACATATAAAATAATAATATTACTACTTAATTCATGTAAAAAATACTAAATGACCTTTTGAGTAAATGGGGGCAATATTTTTAGGAATTAATAGAATATAAATATGATATGTGTGAAAGAGTGGACGTCAATTTAAAATAAGGATTAATTGCATAAAAAATCCTGAATTTTCAATCCATTGCAAATTAATCACGACTTTTATGAAATTGTAAATAAAATCATAATATTTTATGTTGGTGCAATTCGCACCCGTCGGGCAGGTTTCAGCTGCCCGACTGTTAACGTGGCATATGGGCCTCCACTTGGGCATTTGAAACGACGTCGTTTCATCCCCAAAATTAAAACACAAATCCTAATTAGTTGAACACTAAACCACGTATCCGTCAGATAAATTGAATTTATCTTCTCAACCTCTTCACAGATCCTAATTAGTTGATGTGGTAGGCTTCTAGAAATTGAATTCATCTGTCTCCATCAAATAACAACTTCTTCTCAACCTTGAATTAAGCTCTGTCGTACTCTCCGGAGGACGGCGAGTTCAGATCTGACGTGGCGCCGTTCTGCAACCCGATCTTGAACCACACCGCCTTGCCGAACTTTACTCCGTTGCGGGACAGCAGCTCCGGGAAGACGCATCCGAGAGCTCCGGGTTTGGGGTTTGGGTTCAATTAATTAAATTTGCATTTTAATTGGGGAAGAAAGAAGAAACGACGTCGTTTCAAGGCCCAAGTGGAGGCCCATATGCCACATCAACAGTCGGGCAACTGAAGTCTGCCCGACGGGTGCGAATTGCACCAACATAAAAGATCATGATTTTATTTGCAATTTCATAAAAATTGAGATTAATTTACAATTGGTTGAAAGTTCAGGATTTTTTGCGCAATTAACCTTTAAAATAATGTATAATTTTGAGATTTTATAAAAGAATGTATACTTTCATGAGAAGAGTGAGTAATGTTGTACTTGCTTTTTAGGAATATTTTGATAGTTTTAAATAATTAATAAATTATAAAATATATTATATATGTTAAGTGATAATGATAATTTTGATATTAAAGTAGGGTATTGGTTTCTTTTTCGATATGTCCAAATAGTTTTGAAACAAACAAATTAAAAAAAAAAGTATGGATTAGTTAATTGGAGGAATGGAATACTCCCTATGTCTTAAGGTCTCTGACCCTCATTACTTGGGACGAAGGGAGTATAAAATTGGAGGAAATTGTACACTTCCTTGGTAGTTTGATTTCATCTATCATTTTAGTATAATATCTTTTTTATCATATTCCTCCGTCCCACCGAAAAGTCACCGTATATTTTTTGTACATAAAATAAGAAGTATTATTATTTTTATATACTATATGTGGGGACTTTTTACTAAAAATGAAAAATAAGGGCCTTTGAATTGGATCTCATAGTAAAATTGAGACATTTGGGTAAGATGGAAAAAATATTTTTAAATGAATGATAAATATAACAAAAACTTATATGAGATCGTCTAACAAAATTATATATATATATAATTTTGGAGTCAATTTCCTTTCTAGAATACTTTTCTTGTAGACTACATATAAGAAAAAGGTTAATTTAGCGTTTTTTTTTTAAATGATTTTTAAAATACTTGTATTTGAAATGTTATTTAGTTATTTTGAAAAGTTATTAATTTTCATTATATATAGTACTATCACAAATAACATGTTTTTAGCGTCTCTTTGCTATCACAAAAACCTTGAAATACTCTATTATTTAGAAGTATAATGTATTTGCACGTACTCAATTTCTTCTAAATGTAAGTACGTACTAACTGATTATAATGGCAGAACTTAATTACTTTTCATAGAACCTATTTTCAATTATTTTTAGTATATAAAAAACTATTCTTTAAAAACGTACTCTTCTAAATGACAAAATTACTCTTTAAAATTATCGATTATTTTTTAGGTTATCAAAGTCACTCTTTAGAAAAATAAACTATTATTAATTACTCTTTTAAATAAAATATATTACTCTTCAAAGAATAACTTTTATGTATCGAAGAGTAATTTTATAAAAACAAAATTGACGTGTTAACCGAATTCCCACCATACTCACTCAATTATAATTAGTACCACAAATGTGGTCGCCAAAACCACTTTTTGTTGCATTGAGAATGCGTGATTATGTACTGTTGATTGATTGCATGTACATATTAGTCTAAGATGCCTTAAATTCTAAAACTATTAATGACATTATTATTGGCTAATCTTGCTTTTGGCATGAAAGCTTAGAGACAACGTTAATTATTATTACGTTAGTTAGTACGAAGAAGTCAAATTCTCAAACTCATGTCGGTAAAAGTCTACCTCTTTTTTGTCCCACCAAATCAATATACAATTGCCCTCCATATCCTTTTTACGTTAACTTCTTTTTGACAAAGATTACTAATTAATCACTCTTTTAATTAATTAATAGTAGAAGAGACAACGCGGATTTAATTTGAGGTTGTCACATAATTAAATCAATACCATGTCCAACACAAAATTTACTTGGAATTTCTCGACAATTCAATTATTGGAATTTAAACTATTTTCATCCAATAACTTTGCCCAAATCCAATGTCAACTTTAAAAAGAAGATAGATTTAAAAAATTAGCCAAAGTTCGATGCACCTTGCCTATGTGTTGTTAAATGCTCTCACTCTTAATATATTGAAATCATTGAGTGTAACTCTGTGTAAGACGGAAATGATCATTACCTCTAAAAAAATATTTAATCAATTTACTCAAACCGTCTCCTTAACGTGCATGAGAATTAATTTGTCTCAAGGTCACTCTAATACGTCCCGATGTGAGTCAATTTGCCTCAAACTTGAGGAATTTTAAATAGGTGGTGGTGGGATTTGAACATGGTCTTTTAATGTGAGTCAATTTGCCTCAAACCAGAGGCGGATCTTAATGGCCACCAAAAGCCCACTATAATATATGTAAATAATTTGTATTTTTTGAAGTTTAGCCCAGTCCAAAAATATTTTTAGCCCACCCTAAAGAAGCTCAAAATTATTTTTAAGCCCACCCATTACAATAAAAATTAAATTTTAGCCCATTCTCCATCCATCTTTAGTTAAGAAAATGATTTTATATATATAAATATATATATATATATATATATATATATATATATATATATATATATATATATATATATATATATATATATATAATTTTTTTTAATAAACTTAGCCCACCCAATCACGAATTTCTAGATCTGCCCCTGCCTCAAACTTGTGGAATTTTAAATAGGTGGTGGTGGTGGGGTTTGAACCTAGTCTTTTGTTAGGACATGTAACTTAGATATAAAAATAAATGAACACTACATCTAGAAGTTTAAACTTATAGAGAAAATTATTAATACTTAATCAGGACACACAAATAATAATAGTAAATCATTTTTTCTCCTCATTTTTACAATGCATATATATGCAACAAAATCTTCATCGGCAGATTTCATTACATAACTTTAGTAGATTTCATTACAACTCTCGATCGAGCAGTTATATCTCTTGAAATCAGAAACTACTTCTCATACTATTTTATTTCACACTCCTTTGATACATTGTGAGTTTGGACTGACAATTTTTGGACAACGTTAGAGCAATTCCATATGGATTGGGACCAAAAAGTACAAAATAAAAAATTGAACTAAATTAATCGAAACATCTCAAAGTTGGTCATATCGAAAGAGTTGGTATCTTGTGAGTTTGTTTTTTTTTTTTTTTTAAATGATCAGTTGAAATATGAATGATAATAATATTGGAATTTTTTTTTCAGAAAAATTAAGAGTATAAACTTTTATATTAAATTATACGACATTTAAATACTAAAGGATACATCTTTCTGAGGTCGTCGAATTTGTACACATGATGCGTTCAGGTCACGCATGTTTAATCATATCCTAAATCCCCAAATTAAAATAGTTCGTGAAGATCACATACAATTTTCTGGCTAATTTTGTAATTTTTTTGGTGATTTTGGGACATTATTAACATTTTATATTTCATCTATCTCATTTCAATCTTTACATATTTTCAATTTGGACGTCCCATTTCAATTTTTACATTTCCTTTTTTAGTAAATGTGACACACACAAATTAATTATTTATTTCTCCATGGTCTCACACATCACACTAATACACCTACCCACTTCACATTAAAATATTATTTTTTAACCTCATTATATATCAAAATACTACATTCATTAATCTACGTACAAAAAGCTAACGTCAAGTTTGAAACAGGAGGAGGGAGTATGAATTAAGACTAAATTGAAAAGGCTGCGAGTAATTTCTTTGAGATTGAAATTGAATTCGCGCAAAATAATACTAGGGATGAAAATAGTTTTTATCCTAATAGAAACATGTGTACTTAAAAGCATTTCAAATTTTAATTTTAATATATGAAATAACAAACGCCATATTACAATATTATAAAAATACTCATTCCTCCAAAGTTAATTAAGTACACATATCAAATTATGTATGAATATTAATAAAGTTATATTTTGGGTTTAATTTATTCTTTTAAGATAATAAGGAGTATAAAATATAATACGTGTGTTAATTAGGTTGTGAATTATGATGATAGCTTTTGTAAATAAAATGTATTATAAAATTATTAGTTAAGAGACATTAGCTTTTATGAATGTGTGAACTTGATTAATTACGAAAGAAAACAAAAGGTGTGAGCTAGGATTATACTATGCGTTATATAGTAATTTTTTTTTACTTTGTGAAGGACAATTTGATATTTGTGGAAATAATTAAATAAATTGAAAAGAATGTCCACTACAAAAAAGTTGTTCGGCAGTGACGGATTTTTGTGACGAAAAATTTGCCGTCACAATTGTGACGGACTTTATGACGGCATTTTGAAAATAGTGACGGCTAATAGTTGACCATTTAAAATTTCGTCATTCCCTATATTTGTGACGACATTTGTGATGAAAAAGTTGATGATTGAATATTAAAAAAAGATAGTGTATTTAATAGATAAAAATAAAGTATATTGTGATTGAATTAAGAAAAATATAGAGATGATGTATTTTCTTATAAGAGAATTAAATTGAAAATTTATAAGAATGTTATTTATTTTAATGCAAATTAACCTATTTTTCATCTATAAATAAATAATATATTTAGATATTATTTATAGATTGAGAATTTAAATTTTATTAGGATTTTTTAATTTAATTATGAAAATTTTAATATTTCTCTTAAATAAATAAAAAATAATAATGTTTTAATAATTATTAGTCATATTAATATATATTACATTAATCAATATTATCATCATATTTATTTTGAAAGTTGATTGATGTTATTTTAATATAAATTAATTGAATATATACAATATTTATTAAGGACTAAACACATTTAGTCAAATTGGTTCAACACTTGCCGGTTGGAAGCCAATCTACACAATTAATTTCAAAAGGAGCACTTCTTGCCTAATTAATTTTGGAAATTATAGAACCGATGTAGTTGTCTTATGGTTATTTAACTAAGTAATTTGTAATTGTTAATATTCTGAATTTGATCATACATAAACCCTTCCCTGGAAAGTGACGTTTATGTTGGGTTGGATGTAATAATTAGTTAATTTCAAAATGTGCATGCTAATCATAGAAAAATATGGCTACGTGGTGAATTGACTTGTGTGTTAGGTTACCTGCCACCCCAATACCCAGAGTGAGTAATACACACACCAGATTGTATCTATATATACTTGTGCTTAATTCTCATAACCATACTACTACACTCTTAATTTTCTTCTTGTTTCTAATAATTAATCTAAGATTTCATTTCCCAAATGGCTTCAGCCATCACTTTGGCTATCCTGCTTCTCTTCCTAGGGACCTCCTCTGCTCAGCTCTCCACTAGCTTCTACTCGAAATCTTGCCCGAATCTCTTTAACGTCGTCAAGTCAGTCGTGCACTCCGCTATTCAAAATGAGCCTCGCATGGGCGCCTCCCTCCTTCGTCTCTTCTTCCACGATTGCTTCGTTAACGTAATTTTCCTTTTTGTCCCTTGATCATTTTTGTGACTTTCTTATTTTGGATTGATGCCGAGTGTTTTAGGGTTTAGCATTTTATACACTCGGCATCATTTCGAGAGAAGAGAATTTTTTGAAACATTTGTTTGAAGAGTGAAATAACAGTATGACTCAGGGAAAATATTGGAGGATATTAAAATCAGACTTTGGAATTGGTTATACGATCATTTTCTGTTTAGTATATCAAGGAGTTTTCACAATTGGTGGATCAGTCCTAGAAACGTTATTAGATAAAAGAAATAACTGTTTATTCTAGGCGATTCTCTTGTGAAAAGAAACCAAAATTTGATGAGTTTAATACTATGTACACAAAATGTCATTGCAACTTGTCAACTTCCTATTCTACCCCTGGCTAAGCTTGACCTAATTTTCAATCATCTAGAACAATCTTACAGCTATTAGTATAAGAAAAGGAAATATAGCTATTTTGTTCTGCTACCTAGTACAGTAACATGACCTACAAAGTCATTTATTTTCATGACATTACAAAATTACTAACTCTTTAGTTTACCTCTCTACAGGGATGTGATGGATCAATCCTACTCGACGACACATCTTCCTTCACCGGAGAAAAGACGGCGATCCCAAATCAAAACTCCGTCAGGGGATTTGATGTTGTGGACAACATCAAGTCCGCCGTGGAGAAGGCGTGCCCTGGCGCCGTCTCTTGTGCCGATATCTTAGCCATTGCTGCTCGTGACTCCGTTGCCATTGTGAGTAATTGTCAAACATAATAGGGCTATGCATATTCATTAAACTCTTAAACCAAATTTGTTATTTGAACTAGCTCGGAGGGCCTAGTTGGGATGTGAAACTGGGACGAAGAGACGCGAAAACAGCTAGCCGATCCGCGGCAAACAACGATATTCCCCCTCCAACGTCGAACCTCAATGCCCTGCAATCGAGATTCAGCGCTCTCGGCCTTTCCAATCGGGACTTGGTCGCACTCACTGGTGCCAACTAATATTTCATTAATATTTAATACTTGTGTTTCATTACTTTTAACATACCTATTAAATACAGGTTCCCACACCATCGGTCAAGCAAGATGCACCACTTTTAGGGCTCGCATTTACAACGAGACAAACATAGACAGCGGATTCGCCCAAACAAGGCAAACCAACTGTCCCAGAGCCAACGGTTCAGGCGACAACAACCTGGCACCATTGGATCTCCAAACTCCAACGAATTTCGACAATGACTACTTCAAGAACCTCGTGAATCGTCGTGGCCTTCTCCACTCCGATCAGCAGTTGTTCAATGGAGGATCGACAGATTCGATCGTTAGGAGTTACAGCAATGACTACAACGCCTTTAAGTCAGACTTCGTGTCGGGGATGATCAAAATGGGTGACATTAGGCCATTCACTGGTTCCAATGGGGAGATAAGAAAAAACTGCAGGAGGGTTAATAATTAGATTAAGATGAAGGGTGTACTACTTATTTTCTCAGATGTTTTGAGTTTGTTTTTCCATTTCTTTGTCTTAATCTAGTATCTTAAAAAGCTGTGTTTGAGAATTTTCAATAAATCTGTTTGCCCTGTTTTCACTCTGCTTCATTCTGTACAATAAATTTTCTCACAATTAACTTTGCTGTTTTAATTATATATATACTATGGAGTATACTATATAACAACTAATACTCAAGATAGAAGAAATTCAAATTGAAGTAACTAGTCAGGCAGAATTATTTCTTGCGATAGGAAAATGAGTCCCATATTTTATTTGTATTAGTGGAGGGTGTGAGTCCCATAATCTATAAATTGTTTATAAAATAATCAACTGTATCACTATTTTTTTTATTAGTTTGGATATTACTTTTTATTAAAATTTTATCACTTTTTTTATTCTCTCAAGACAACCTTCATGTCTCACAAGTCTTTTGCCTAGGAACATTGCCAGGGTATTAATAAAATAAACATAATAATTTTATATTAGTTTCAGTTTTATTTTTAATCTGAATGGATTAACTGCAATACTAGTAGTCTAGTTCTACTTATTGTATTTGAAATAACATTAGTATATTATCACAATAAATTTTTGGGTTTAAAATCATCTCACGATGGATTTTTTTTTTATTAATTTTAAAATATGATATTCTATAACTAAACCATTAAAATTAAGTTCAAAGAAGCCCAAATACAAAAACACCCAAGCCCAAACACAAAATCATAGGAAATAAAAGCCCAAATAATATTAATGAGGCCTAAATGTTTTTTACAAAAATATTTTAAGCAGCCGTAGTTCCTCCTTCCACGGCCCACTGTGTCACATTGCTTTTTTTTTCTTCTAACTTTTTATTACTCTAAATTTCATTTTATATACTCTTCGTTATGATTTTCTTTTTAATGAAATTTTATGAAATGTAATATAACAATTTGTGAAATAAACTAATATGAAATGTGATTTACATAATTAATTAACGTGATACTTAAATTTTTTATGTTCATAATTTTTATAGTTTACAACATATTATTAACTTTATATATATATATATATATATATATATATATATATATATATATATATTATTTGAAGTTTTTTTTTTATCTTAGCTTATTGCAAAATTTTGAGCAGTGAGTTATGTGTATAATTTTAATTTTAAGATCAACTTCTCATTAAATTGAGTTAAATTAATTTTATTAGAGATTTATAAAATCATAAAAAAAAATCAAAATTATAAAAGAGATATTTTATCTTAAGTTGTACACTTAAAAAAAATTGCAAAAAAATACCTGTGTAAACTATCATGACGGAAAGAGTATTTTAGTATAATAAAAGTGATAATATATATTAAGAGTAATTATTACACTTGTTCTATGCATGGATTATAATAAATGGAATAGAAGAGAAACACTAACATTGCATAAGTAATCCATATTCTACGCTTTCAGTATTGTCATTCTCGATTTTAGTTATTTTAAAGTTAATCTTAGTTCTTTTTTAAGATTCACCCGACAAGATTATTTATGGTTCTTTGAAAAGGTTGAAAGATGAGACATTGGGGATATGAAAACTAAAATGTAAGAGGTTGAGAAGTTATTTTTATCATTAAATTATATGAATATGTATATATGCATGTATAAAGTCAAGTGCAACCCAATTTATACGATAACTCTATTTTTAATACTTATTACTCCATCCGTTCCATAGAAGTTGACACACTTTTCTTTTTGGTTTGTCCCACTAAAGTTGACACATTTTCTTTTTAATACATGGGACCCACACAAAAACAATTAATCTATTTTCATGGGCCACATATATCACCTCTAATACAACTACTCACTACACATTAAATATTATTTCTCTCACTTCACTTTACTTCACTTTACATTAAATTATTATACTTCTTAATCTCCGTGCCAAAAAAAATTATACCAACTTTTATGGGACGAAGGGAGTAATATATAAAAAGTACTCTTTGAAAAATAATATTTTTTATTCAAAAGAGTAATAATTTATCTTTGTAAAGAGTAATTTTTCATGTTGATCAATAAATTAGAGTTCGCAAAGAATAATTAAAGAGTAATAGTTGAATTCAGGAGGTTTACAGTGTTTGTCGTATGTATTTATGTAAATTATTGTGTTTAGGAATTGAGAAGAAATTGTGTGGAGAGAAGGAAGAAGCCACAATTAGAAGCAATCTTGACTTTGGACCAAATTTAGTCTACATCTCCGCTTTCTATGTCAAATGATCAAATTCATCTTTACACTTTGCGCAGGTATAATAATAACAATAATAATAATAATTATTATATATTATGTATTTAATAATTTATAATTTCTGTATTTTGTGCAATGATTTAATTTTATATAACTAATAGTTATTAAATAAATCAATTATTCAGCCCATTGAATTAGATTACAAATTTGAACATTGTCTCACAATTCCTCTTACATGTTATGGAGTATTATTTTAGCAGCAGGACTGTTTTTATTATTATTACTAAAATGTATCTTAATATATATATAATGTTTTAAAACAACATTTATAAGACATTAGTTACCTTATTGTCTTTGAATTATGTATTGTATGCAATCAATATATATATATATATATAGCAGAACGTCGTTAATTAATCATAATTAAGTTGAAGATATAATTATATCTTAGATATTAACATTAGGTAACAACTTCCCTGGGGTTTAGATATTAACAATCGCATAAATGTCATGAGATCCTCATGCCGGCTTAAAACGAGTTTACATGCATGTTTTATTTTTGGTCTTTGCCACTTTTTTTTATCCTCAAGAAATCTTTTTGAAGGTGTTCTTGCTTCAAGTCTCCTAGTCGAATTAATTTTTCTTATCTACTTTGGTAGTGCAATATTGAAAGATTTTCATGTGCTGATTGAGGTGTTTATGTTGGTGATGAAGATGAAAATTTTGTCTTTTGATTGTGTAAAAAATACACAAACATCCTTACTCTGCGTAAAAGTGTGTATGTTGCTAAACATTTGGAGTTTAATCTTTGTTTCTTTCTTGAAGATACTAAACGTATCATTTTTGTTGCTTTAGGCCACCTTGAACCAAATGCTTCTCTTATCCTCGTTGATATCCATTAGGCCATGCATTTTTTTGAATTAGTTGTTTTCAAAATCTCAATGCACATGAATTTTCTTTTCATGCTAAAAATGTTCCTTCTTGTGAGTAATCATGGTCATTTGATTCCAACTTTTTAACATAATTTTTTTTTTCCATAGTAATATAAACATTCATCATGCAGATTGCTGAAAATACAATTCTAAAAAAGTAGATTTAAAATAAATAGGGGGCGTCCTATCCTTTTTCGATTCAAAAGAGAAGCTATTAATGTTTGATAAAATCCTACTTTTATATTATTAGAACAATCTCATTTCATTTTTTATATTTAATCTTTTTTTTTTAACTTTTATTCTGGAAACCGTTTAGTCAAAAAAATAAACTAAATACAAAGTAAGAACATTAAACGATTTCCATCCAACAATTAATGGCAGATATCAAAGTTGCAACTTTTGGAAGATAAAAGAGAAGATAGAACCACAAAAATAAAATGAGACTAATAAGATCAAATTCCAATTATTCATAACTTGCTAAACTACCAATTCCAAAGTTATAAAGAATAAAATATTGTGATGATTTCCAACTGAAACAAGTGTCCTATCCCCGTCTCCCACTAAATGAAAACTGTATCACTAAGCAATCTACTGAATTGATATAATTTGGAATAAATAAATAAATAAATAAATTATTTGATAATTCTAGCTATATTCCTGCATTAATTAATTAATAACTATCCGTGCACATACCCTTTTATTGCAATTAATTATAATGTACTCCCATATAGCAAAACACAACTCACTGAAAAAGTTTTGTGTAACAGATAGATAAAAATTAATAATATTTTAATAAAAAGCGATACTTGAATAAATAAAAAGTGATAGTGGTATAATAAATTATTTCATGAACAATTCATAATAAATAAAAAATAATACTGATATTTTTAATAGAAGATAATAAAAATTTTCAAAAATGTTATAGTAATTATTTATAAAAAAAAAAAAACTACTTACATGTGACACGACCACACACAATGTTACGCAATATTAATGTTAGATTGAATACTTACTTTTGTATAACGTTATAAATATTTGTATGGGGAATATATTATTATTATTATTATTATTATTATTATTATTATTATTATTACAATGCGGGATTATTTATTTAATTTTTCTTATTTTTTTAATTAAATAATCCGTATTATATAACGTAATAACATTAATTAAGGAGATTTTTTTTCTCATAGTTAGACAATTTATTTCATCAATGTAAAGAATTTGCAACAAATTATATATATATATATATATATATATATATATATATATATATATATATATATATATATATATATATACACACGCTTGTTACACCATGTCGTCACCTACATGTAAACAATTTTTTATTTTCTAAATTCTTTTTATAAACTCAACTCAAATGACTAAAATATGAAGATGGACGCAAAAATACATAGTGTCTCTTGCCTACTGTAGTTCATTTTTTGACCGTCATTTTTTTTTTTAATTTCATTTTTCATGCTAGGACACTCAAAATCTGTCCGATTCGTTAAATTGCAATCACTTACTAAAATGGGATATTCTTTTATTAAATTCTAAAATTTTTGAATAATTTGTAATTGAAATAAAATTGATTTTTCGGACAATTAACTCTAAAAAATTAATACTAAATCGGCCATACACATTAATTCTAAGGTAAAGATTTGTGTGATTCCGTCTCATGGAATAACTTTCTTGAGACGGATAAGAAATTATAATATTTTAATGAAAAGTGATACCCCTCTATTGATGAAAAGTAATGTTGTGTAGCAAACAATTTATAGCATAATTAAATAAAACACAAATACTTGTGTAAACCGGGTTTACATATAAACATAGGTAAATCTTATTAATCTTTAGTATATGAAAAATTACTCTTTAAACACATAAATTGTTGCTCTTCAAATTAAAAAATTACTCTTCAAATTCTTATAAATCCTGATTTTCCGATTACTCTTTAGAGACATGAATTATTACTCTTCTTTATAAAAATTATCACTCTTTAAAAATTAGTTTTTTATATACTACTAAAAAAATAATTTTAAAAAATAGGGTTTACATATAAACTCATGTAAACTTTACATGAGACACTCTAAATAAAAGTGCAAATATTTTTAAAGAAAAATGATAATTAACTTTCTTAATAAAAGATCATGATGACTAATTAAAAAAAATATGTAAAATGGTCCCATCACGAGATGGTCTTACCAAGACTGTCACTAATCTTAAAGACATAAACCAGTACTATATATTAATTTCTAAAAAAATCATCTTATTGGGTTTTTTTTTAATCTATTACAACCTTGATTTTTATTAGTTTAATAAGTGAACTATTTAATATATTGAATTCTATTATGAACTTTTATTTTATCAGTTTAATACGCGATCTTTTAATAGACAATCGAACATAAATGTGGACGACCAATTATCGAATAGATATCTATTTTCTTTTTAAATGTCACTCATCTTATAGTTCGAAATGTGACAAGATATTTATGTTGATACACTGAAAATGAGTAAAAAATACAAGAAACTGAATTTTATTTTTCAAAAGTATAGAAGGCTGTAAAGTCATGAAAAAATATAGAGAGAGAGTAAAAATAATGTTTTTTTTCAAAATAAACGCAATACATTTTTTTTTTTTGATGAAAAAATGTGTGAGAATAATACTATATGTTCTTGGACAGAAGAGAAAAAGAAAAAAAAAAGAAAAAAAAAGCCAAATGAATGATCAGAAAAAAAAAAAAAGAAGCATTATATATATATAAATTAATGGATGATCACTTGCCTGTTGTTGCTGAAACTTCATGCATCTCTTTCCCTTCAAATCAGCTGCCAAATTATATACTCCATGTTTTTATTATTCCAAGTATATATAGAGAGAGAGAGAGAGGAGATTAGTTACACTCACAAATGAAGTAAAATATGAAATACATGGCTTGTTCATATATAGATACAAAATTCATAAATAGATTAATTATATATATAACTCTTTAGACATGATCATGGAAAAAAAATTAAAAAAAAAAAGAAAACAATTATCTAATTATTTATGCTGATTATGCCTTCCTTGGGTAATTGATAAATAATTAGAAGGCCAAATAATAATTAATTACTCAACCAAAATATGTGATATTCTCATGTGTGGGAATGGTGCTAAAGTCAGATGCTGTGGAAGTTATAACCGGGGTGAACAAGGGGGTGGCTGCAGGCGGCGGCGGTGGCGGTGGCGGTGGAGGCGCAGCAATGGAAACAGCAGCAGCAGATGAAGAAATGAGAGATGGAAGGTGCATGTTGGATTGATCTCTAAACTTGTATTTTAAAATCTCATTTCTGACAGCATTGAGCTCTGCTTGAAGGAGTTGTACTTGCTGCTGTAAAGCTGAGATTGCACCCATGCACCCATACACTGGATCCCTCAGCCTTACATTTGCCTCATATACAAGACTGTTTGCTGCATCTGCTCTTTGGCTTTCATGAACCTCCTGTTGATTTGAGTTTGCTTAACATATGATCAAATGGATTATAAATTAAGGATTGATATGGTTATTAATTAGGTTTGCGAGTTTAAAATCAAAATCCTCCAAATATATATATATATATATATATATATATATATATATATATATATATATATATATATATATATATATATATAAATTTACTTTATTCAAAATATGGGTGATTTTGGGTGTATCCCAAGATTTATAAGTTTAAATTGGAGTACACTGAGTAGTTTTTTTTTTTTTAAAGAATTAATCAGTATTATTTTATTTAATAATGAAGATTAAATTAAAATTTAGTATAATGGTTAAGATCGTTCAGGTGCATCTTAGTTAGACTCTCAAAATAGTTCAAGAAACTTAATTTCTCTTAAATAATTCCATAACTTTTAAATTCTCACCAAATTGTCCTTTTTACTTCAAAATGTTCAAATTTCCTAATTTCATGGGATGAGACAGAATAAGTGTTTTTACAAAGTTATGCAATGAAATTAATTAAAAAAATATTATTTTGGGATGAAAATGAATGTTCTAACTATTTTAGGACCCTTTTCGAATAAAGTAAAAAGTTATAGTTTATGTTTTAAAGGTTTACCATTAACATCTTGGAGACATTGCTAGCACCAAAGACTTTGTGAACGGAAGCAAACTTGTGGGGTTCGTGTGGGGAGAAGTAGGGCGAAAACGGGCACTCTTGAGCGCAGCGTCGTCTCAAGAGCTTGCAGGCGGCGCATGGAGTGATCGTGTTTACGGTTCCGGACACATGCCTCCTTCCTCCCATCTGTTGATGATGGAACCCATCCGATTCTCTCTTTATCTTCTTCCCTATCTCCTCAAATCTTTCCCTTCAAATATTAAACATTCATCAACCATTTTCATCATAATAATATATATATGATCCAAACTAACCCTACCTTTCTGTGGACATTCAGGCATACTATCTGCTGATTTAGCCAAAAACAAGATTTATGAGGGGGGTTTCAAGTTGAAGAAAGAAATATAAAGAGAGATAAGAGTGCTTAAAAGGCAAGACAAAGGGGGGTAAAAGATGGTCTATTGTTGGAATACATAAACTGCCAAAAAGGAAGTGATTAGGAAACTGAAAATAAGTTGATAATAAGTGATCACTTTCTAACATTAGTGGTTAAAATTGTGTTT
Source organism: Pogostemon cablin (assembly GCA_023678885.1). Taxonomy (NCBI): domain Eukaryota; kingdom Viridiplantae; phylum Streptophyta; class Magnoliopsida; order Lamiales; family Lamiaceae; genus Pogostemon; species Pogostemon cablin. The sequence goes on along the minus strand of CM042998.1, from coordinate 16,774,860 downwards.
GTGGCCCATTTGATGCGTGTACGAGGATTCAACAGAACCAGCTAGCCATGTAATTACAACAACTAATTAATTCGTAATTAATTTAATTAATCATGAATTAATTAACAATATGTCACAGACTCGAATGCCATGCAGCTTTAATTTCTCACGTGCGATTCCAAAAGGTGTTGACTTTTGGAGTTGGGTTTCAACTGCATACACATTCTTTTCTTCATTATATTTCTTTCCCATGTGCCCTTGGAGATATCCAACGTTTGATCCAATGCTTAATTAGTGTTTGATTAAATTGATTCCTAGTGTTAAGCTTTAGATTTAGACTATATATCATGCATGGATGGATATAGAATTTGTTTTTGACAAAAAAGGGGCGAAGTGCTACAAATTACAATAGTCGATCCGCCTCCACATTGGATTTTCTGTGTCTAGTTATATGGGTTCTGCGAAAGAGAGAAAGATGTCTAACTCTTACTTTTATGGTAATTTGAGCTTTTTTTTGTAGGGTCAATAGTATTCTTTCTCCAACATGTCACTCATATGACAATGTTACACGATGCAGGACAGCATAGAAAATCTAAACCGTTGCTCGGCCTAAGAATATCCAAGCACAATATAGCTAGTAGTGTGATTTATTCATTTAGCTAGCTCTTATCTATGTCATGTATTAATCAAGATATGAATTGTTACAAGTTTTTGAAGTAGTTTTCAGAGAAAATGATGGAACACCTTCAAGATAAACAGACTTTGTTTTACAAAAATTGTGGGGTTTAGTTTCAAATGAGATCACTTATTCCACTCTCATATTTCATCTATTATTTTATATATTAAAATCTTGCCTCGTGTCACAATCAATGGCCAAAATTCAATACTTGCCTCAAGGGTTTAATGGTAAATTATAAGGTATAATTTTATCATGTTATGGAATACCAATGAAACATGAAAAATGAAATAGGGAATTCAAGTTGGTTTAGTTTGTGAACAAGTATAGCACGTTGCTACTAGATTTTGGACATCTTACCTACGCACTTCTAAATGGCAAGTTTTGAGTATAAGAATCTTATATGGGGCCCCCTCTTTTGTGTTCTAAATAGAAGCTTATATTTCAATTGCTGTATTGTATATTAGTATTAATTTCGAGTATTAATTATCTTGCTTACTTAATTAGTAAATTTCCATAATTATAACTAGCTAAAAACTATGTATCAAGTGCTTTTCTAGTGTTAATCACTTTAAGTGGATTATTTTTAGTAATCTCACACTGTTTTAAACGCACAAAACCCAATTATTATGAGATATTATCTGTGGAGACCATCAAATTAACCAATTATTGAGTTACTATCAATTCGAGTTCGAATAATAAAGACCTCAATTTAAGTTTGAAAGATATATACTATTTTGATCCTATAAGTGAACTCACATATTTGTCGTTCGTCTCATCAAAACTATCTTCACATGAATTCCAATAAAAAATAATAATAATAACACTCAACTGATTAATAATCTCATAATAGATTTTAATTTTAAATTTATCAATCCACTAAACACACAAATAATATATTACAATATTATATGCCAAAAAAAAAAAACAATAACAATATTTTTTAAACACCGAATTTACAATAAGTGTTTTTTTTTTCTGAACAGAAGGAATTAACACATATCAAGTGAGGATCGAAAATGTTTAGACTATGTTTGTGTATAACTTTGTAGCTAACATACATAATTATTTTATCTTTAAATAATTCTATGTTTTTAAAGATAGAATTAGATAAAACAAGTTTTTTTTTTCATTGTATTAGTATCAAATCCATAGACCAACTAATTTGGGGAGACTAGAATTCACCGTCCATTAGCAGAGACCCCTATTTCAAGTCAGAGCTTTGCGCTCTGTACTAGACTCTAACCCCACAGTTCTTAATCGCACCACATAAATTTCGAATTTGAGACATTAGGAAATTTCATTTTAACGCACCTCAAACCCTCGCTGATAAGTTTGGTTCACACAACTTCAGTTGATTTAATTTTCATTAATATGATCATTTTCATAAACATCATAATAGTTCAATTTACTTTTAGAAAATATGTAGTTAGCATATTAATTTAAATTGAAAGTATAATACAAGAGAAATGATTGGAGGAAAGCAAGTTTTGCTTGGGTGTGAAACCATGGAACGTTATTTCAAGGTGGGTGGTGATGTAGGGATAATTAAAGAAAATGGTATGTATGGAGTAGATATTAAATTTATGAATTATTTTTGCTTAAACTTTAAGGAAATGACATCGTGGATTAATCTTGTTTGACCCGTATTTTTAGCCAAATAACCCGCCCCATTGTTCAACCCATCTCACTCTGCACTTGTGTTTTTTTCCCCCAATTAATTTGGTTCATGTGTACAATTTATATTAATTATTTTTCCTGTGTACAATTTATATTAATTATTTTTCCTATGTAAATTAACCCTAATTTATTTAATTCTTGGAGTTTCAATTATGGTCTTGGAAGTACAAAGTCTTAGCTGTCTCTTGAATTTTGAAAGGACCATTTAATTAACTTAACTTAATTACGCTCATAAATCTAACAATCTAATCTAATTATTAAATTTCTATTTGGTTTAGTTCGGTATAGTTAATTTATTTCTCACACATAATTAAAAGAATGAACTCTTACATTTGGTCATTAAATTGGATTATTAAATACACATTTGACAGAATATATTCATGGTGTACCCCATCATTAGGGCCCCATCACCCCTGCCCTGGAGATTGGTGGAGGAGGTAAATCGCAGAATGTGCCTCAAGTGGCTTATAGAGAGGGCTCACTGTTAAACTTGTGCTAGCAAGGACCAAATTCATGCCAAATCCATGAATAATTAACATGAAATTATTCTTACATATTAGGGTGTCCACTATATATAATTATTCATGTTAATTAATTACATATTAATTAAAGATGTGTTTTCAGAGGGCATTAATTCTTCAAACAAATTTTGTTATATTTTCTGACATCTCATGAATTAGTCTCACACAATGAAAGAGAACCTAAATTTATTTATTTTTTAAATATTAAATATAATAAATAAATAATAATAATAATAATAGTAATAGTAATAATAATAATAATAATAATAATAATAATAATAATAATAATAATAATAATAATAATAATAACCTAGACATTCTAGTCTTTGGGGTCAAAGTATTCAGAAGCCATGCATACACCAAATTAATTACCTACCACCTGAATTTGAGAAAAATAAAAAAAAATTAAATTTAAATAATTTATCAATTAATTATCATTGTCATAAGTTTTCATTCTTGATTATATTTTATAAAAGGGTTAATATTGTTTTTAGTCCCAACTATTTCCCTTTTCAGATTTAGTTAATTAATCTTCCCTTAATTTTATTCACTATTAAAAATCGTCCGAAATTCTCTTTCACTTATATAGTTAGAACATTTCCTAAAACACTTTAAACGAAAAAAATAAAATAGTTATAATTTAGAGAGTCAAGTATAAAAGTGTATGTCCAATAACCTTTTTAAAATAACAAAATATTTTATATAATAATTTTGAAGAGCAAAAACAACTCTTTAAAATTAATTACATTTACTTTTTTATTATTTCCAACACCTTATTTTTTGAAATTTTCACAAAAAATATTAATTACTTCACATTTATAATAAAATAAATTAGGAGTAAAAATTATAATATAAAGACAAAATACAAATGTAATAAGTATACATTGAAAAAGTGTGAAATAAAGAAAGAGTGTTGGAGGAGATTAAAAAAAAGCTATTTAAAATTAAAATATTCTTTTGCATCAAAAACCCTCTTAATCATAAAGATCACGTTGGAGATGCTCTTAAATATATATAGTACATATATATATATATTTACTTTTTACAAGTGGTACGAGGATTATAATATTTAATGTAGCGAAGAGTTTTTTAGATGTGTATTATTTTTGGCAAATTACTATGTTCATCTGGCTACACTGTGCATCTACTTTAAAAGATTTATATTTTTACAAATAAAAATATATATACTAATGAATTAATAATAAATTTTTATTAGTTTTTAATGAAAAATTGAATGTAAATAAAAAAGAAAAACTAATTATTAAAAAACATATACTTATACACTATTAAATAAAAATTTATACATATATGGATGTGCGTGTGCACCCAGATATATGTATAGGATATCACCTTTTTTTTTTAACCCTTTGACTGAAGTTGATATTTAAATCTTAATTTCTAGAATATATATATATATATATATATATATATATATATATATATATTTTTTTTTTTTTTTTTTTTTTTTTTTTGATGTGGAACTTCTCTTATCAAAAGGACAAATATATACATTTTGAATGAACATTTAAAATGATAAATTCAAGTGGACGGATGGATCGTGTTTGTTTAAATAATCAAAATGGCGTACAATTCTTCAAATAATTAATCATGTAATTAAAACAACACACATAAAAAGAAAATATTCACAAGAATTATTACAAGTGTTCACACACATACAATCTATAAACTGGAATACTATTTATTGCTAAATGAAAATGAAAAATAAAGTAGATAAAATCGTGGCATTGAAGAGGCAAATATCTTGGGCTAGAATGAAGAGGGGAAATTATGGGTTAGGATCCTACGATCTAGAAGAGGCAAATATCTTGGATTTGGGAGGAGGGAAGAAGGGATGAGTTCGGTTGTACTCAATAGGGGATGGTGGGTATCAGTCTTAAAAGCAATTAGGGATCAATATGGGGAATGGTTTGATGAGAAGTTAGATAAGGTGGTTAGAAATGGTAAAGACACAATGTTTTTGGAAGATAGATGGTTATATCGAGTCCCTCTTAGGTCTCAATATCCACGTCTATATACTTTAAGTTTTACAAAAGGTCAAATGGTGTCTAACATGGGGAGTTGGCTTAAAAATGGGTGAGAATGACAGTGACAATGGAGACGAGAGTTTAGGTCTAGGGAGTCTGAATTTTTTAACATATTGTTCACTGATATTGACAGGGTTATCATTCAAAAAGAAATTGAGCACAGATGGAGCTGGAAATACGAAGGAGAAGAAGAATATTCCGTCAAAGCGGCTTACAATCTGTTGCAGGAGAGAAAGTTAGGAGGAGAAGTTAGCAATAAAGAAACATCTCAACTTCTTTGGAAATCTCAGGCGATTCTCAAAGCAAAAGTGCACTCGTGGCAGATACTAAACAATGTTCTTCCAACCTTGAAGAATCTAAAGAGAAGAAATTGTAGGGGAATCAAACGACCTTATGCGCTCTGTGTCAAAAGGAAGAAGAATCGACGGAACATGTTATAATAAATTGTCCGAAAAGCTCAGCGATATGGTCAAAAATTTTGTCATGGTGGAACATTTCTACTGCTTTACCAGCCAGCATTCATGACCATTTCTTGTCATTTTGCAATATCATTACAGGTAAAAAAGGGAGAAGCATTATGTCAAATGTATGAATTTGTTGTGCGAGGCTGATATGGAGCTCGAGAAACTCCATCATTTTTCAAAATGGCTCATGGGAACAAGAGAGGATCATGGAGGAAATAAAGAGTAGAGTTTGGAGTTGGATAATCCATGTCAAATGAGGTATGTTAAAAGATATAGATTTCAAAACTTGGTCGATTAAACCAAGTCTATGCATTGCATTGTGATTATGAATCTAGGTTGAGAGTTGGTTAAATTTTTGTTATAAAAGCTCAAGAAATTATAGGATTATTTTTGTTATCTTTATGTGGTACTTGTAAACTGGGGCAATTCTCATGCCTTCTAATAAATTTTTACTCATCCAAAAAATAGATAAATCATGGCATTGTCTCTCATATCCGTTTCATCTATTAGCTATATATGGATGCTCTTCAGAATGAAAAAAAAAAACATAATAAAATAAATAAATAAATAATGAAATTATGGAGTAGGAAAGTAAAATGTGACTAAAAAAGTTACGTCTCGCAATCATTTCTTCATGATGTATTTAAATCGTGACTAATTAAGCATTTCCATTTCTTCTTAAATTTTTTTCTCAGATAATAAAGCCTTAAAATCCGTATATACACAAAAATATATGTGAATCGCCATTATACAATAATTAAGCAAAAAGTCAAAGAAAAAAAACAAAAAACAGAAAAAAACAAAAAATAGGTTAAGAACGAAATATAAAAGACATTTTAAAAAATAATATTAAAAATTAATTATCTCAATTGCATTAACATATATATATTTGGAGTCCTTTTATGTTTAAACATTTGATATATTCCCTGTTAATTTATTTATGTTTCAAATTGTATCAATAATTCTTCCTTTTTCGGTCTGTTAGTGACTCGTTTAGTCTGAGCCTCACTAGAATTAGAGTTAAGTCACATAGGTGAAGGTAGATATAACGTGAACAATTTAACTCGCAATCCGTTCAAATAAACTAGTTTAACATCCTAAAAGTAATAATTAATATTTGTGAAATAATTCATGAGAAAATTATCTAGTATCTATTACTTCATTTGTATATTAATTGAAGTAGATTTCGTAGTGTTCAATTGGAATTCAAAATTTATAATCTCGAATACATTAAATGGTTAGACTTCGGATGCAAAAAAGTTTAAAGTAGCTTTTATAAATGTTTCTAGAAGAACATGATATCTTGTGTTTATTTATTAGATAGAAGAGACCAAGTTTATCTCTTGAAGCAACTTCATGTCATATACTTACTAATTATCAGAACCTATAAATCTTTCTAACTGAACTATGGTTTGAATTTTGCCGAATTAAACTTCTTGTAATTATATAACTTGATTTTCAAGTATAATATATATATATATATATATATATATATTTTTTAAATGGTCTTTATCTTTAGATTTTTTCATGCAAAACTTTGCTCATAAAAATAAAATATTATTATTTCATTAAGAGTTGATGAGAGATGACTCCGCCTGCCATTTTTATAGTGGCGAAATATGATTGGGTGGATTTTGAAATTCCCATTAATTTGGAAAGAATTTTTATTTATGCTATTCAAAATTAATGGCCCAATTATTGTAGCAAGGAGTTTAGTCATATTCTAGATAGAATTAGTTCACGTCGGCCCAATTCTGGCCATTCTGAAATAGATTTAATAGTCATCAACTAATTGATGATTACTAATATTGAGGGCGTTGTAATTATAGTTACGTAATTTTTAACTGAATTTTCTTAAATTCAAATAAATTTTAATTTTTTATTTTTCTTGATCATATATTCCCTCTTTCCCTTTGATGGATGTGTTTTTCACGTAAATTAAGAAATATAATATGTACTGAATTGAAAAATATATATTTTAATGTGTGATGAATAGTTATATTAGTATTGAATTTGGCCCATGTATAGTAAGTTGAGTGTAAGTAATTGTTTTTTTATTTTTTGTCGCATCAATTCAAAAGAAAATGAATACTCTCTCCGTTTCCTTGAGAGGTAACCGTTTGTTTTTTACACGTAGATTAAGGAGTATAATAATTTAATGTATAGTTGATTGAGGGATATTTTAATGTATAGTGAGTAGTTGTATTGATGTTGAGTGTGGGGTCATGTATAATGAGTTTAGTAAAATAATACTATTTTTTTGTGGGTCACATCATCCTAAAAAGAAAATGGATACTTTTTAGTGTTGAGTGTGGGGCCCATGTAATTAAATTGACCAAAATAGCAAAATAGATACGTATCGAGGGACGGATGGAGTACTTTGTAATGGACCGGACGGAATTAGGGATAGATAAAAGTGATACTCCCTCAGTCCCAAGAATACATGAACGTATTTGGTGGCACGGAGTTTAAGAAAAGTAACTTTTGTTGTAATGATGTTAGAAAAAAATTGGGTAATTGAATAGAATAAAGTATATACTCGTATGATATAGTTAACTTTGATTAGATTGTGTGTAAAAGATTGTGATATTTTTATAATGTTGTAGTATTGTAAGGTTATTGATATTGTGTATTATTTCCATTCTTAGGATGTGCAAATAACTTTGGGATGTACCAAGATAGAAAGTGTGCAAGTATTCTTGGGATGGAGAGAGTAGTATTTTATAAGACAATCTTTCGAAATTAGTTCTATAAGAAAAATAAAAAGTGGTAGTTAAAGTGGAGAAAAATGATTCTCTCTGTTTCACATAAAATTTTATATTTTCCATTTCCGTTCATCCCATATTATTATTTGAAAATTAAAATTTAATTTTCAAGATAAACATTTGTATGTACATTTACAAATTTTGTTAATTCTTAGCTCACTTACCCTTTATATATTCTATCTTTTTATTCCTCAACTCTCATTAATTTTCTTTTACGTTATAAATACTCGCATTATAAAGTTAAAATATAGAGTCATACTCTTTTAAGACGGGTGTGAGACGGATCGACCCATCACTAAAGTATGTTTATTGTATAAATAAAGTATGTTTATTTGTAATAAAAGTATGCTAATAACACTACAAAAAAATTACTTTTTATCAACTAAATATTTCATTGGTAAAAGCCTTAATTCCATGGTTAAATTGGCTTACCAACGGATTAGCAATGGAATTCGTTGGTAAAATTTCGTTGGTCAAGTGGTGGTTGGTAAATTTTTAGCAACTAAAAATCAATTCCGTTGCTAAATAATTTCGTTGGTAATATTTCCGTTGGTAATTGATCATAGTCATTTTTACCTAAATTTTAGTATCTTTATTTGTGAATTTTTGGATATTTTTATCCGTATTTGTATGACTTTTGGTGGAGTTATTGTTATTTTATGAGATGTGATATGAATTGATAGAAATGTGTAAATGAGCTTAAATATGTGCAAAACAGGTCAAAAAATGAAGCAAAACAGAGTTGGGAGCTGAAACGAAGAAGCTGGACAGGACTCGACCACGCTCGAGTCGAGCTCTAAAGCTCGAGTCGAGCTGCATGGTCGAGCTCGGGCCGTGCACTACACACGGGTCTATAATCGAGGCCGTGTGCGGGCATCAGAATGAGCTACACAGCCATGAGCGAGGCCGTGCGCGAAACACGGGTCGAGCTCTGTCAACACGCAGAAACATGCCGAGAAATATGCAGGAACTCGAGTCGAGCTCTGTAGCTCGAGTCGAGTCGTGCACGAATTCAGTGATAAGTTAAAAAATTCCAGAAGTTTCTAGAAGGTTCCCAAGAGGTTTAAATACCCAATTGGTGCGAGAATACAGGGGAGAGATCAGATTCATAGTAGTTACACACACTAAACACCACATTTCCTCACACACTAGATCCATAATCCATTTCTACCATCTAGATCCATCAAAATATCATTTGATCTCTACAATCAATCCATAAAACTTCATCCAATCCATCTCCACATCATTTTGAGAAAAGAAAAGCTTAAAGGAGTGAAGAAGTTGATATATTGAAGAAGAGGAAGGATTCTCCATGCAAGGGAAGCAATTTCATTTTTCATTTGTTGATTTTCTTCTCAATTTGGCTCAAATGGAGCAAAGTATGATTTGTAATGATTTACACACCATGTTTAGTGGTTAGTCCTATAGTAGGGCTAATCATATGAATGGTTGAGGTGAAGAGTTAGATATGTAGAACTTGAGTAATGATTTGAATTGATTTGTGGATTTCTTTTTATGATATATCAATCATGTTTCATTTCAATGTTTGTGTGATTAAATTCTCTATTCATAGTATTAGGATGACCATTCCAATGTTGTGATTGGATGTTTAATTGAATCATATATTGAATTGTGCATGTATGTTAGTATAAGGGGAGATAAGTCATACCCTCCTTAGACTTGGAACATTCATAGAGGGACACTTAAGAGATTGAGTGAAAAGAACCAACTTATGATCATAGTACCTTAAGGGAATTGAGATTAAAATCAATACTAGGAGATTTAGGCTTGTAAAAGAGTCGAGAACCTAATTGCCTTGGCCATAAGGATTAGGGGTAAAATTGTGATTGCTTTTAATCCACAAGTTATTAAGAATTACTATCAAGAGTTTTATATATCTAGCTCAAGTCTTAACCATGAGTATGATTAGTCTTACTCTCTTCTAAAGTGAATTTCTACATCCATTTCATTTATCATTTGCGTGTTAATTGATCATTTACTTTGTTAGACTAAATTCTTAGTTCATTGAGTAGAACAATAATTAGTAGCTTAAATACCAAACCTTCAATCTATCATCCTTACAAAACATAAATCAATGGAAAATCCGGATACAACCTAGAGTTACCTTTCCCTTGGGACGACATTATTATAAATTTTGTACTTGGTCACGCGTTTACTCGACGATAGAGTCTCTTACTCTTACACATTTTTACTCAAAATGCGACTAAGAACATGGCTCCGCTTACCGGGAAAATGTTAAACTTTTGGTTGTAACGAGTTTGAAGTTGATTAGTTTTGATAAGAATATTTCTTTTATTTGTTTACTTATTTACTTGTCTTGGTTACTTTGAGAACTACTTTGGAAATTCTTGTAGGTACATGCAAACGCGTTCAAGGTCTCAATCTATTGAACCTTTGAACTTGGAATTGGAAGCTACCTTAAGGAGACAAAGACGAGGAGTGTTGGAGCCTACGGAGGAAAGTATGGAAGATGTAAGGGATAATGCAAACATGGCTGATGAAGAAGGTAATATGAGGAATTTTCATAGAGTTGATAATGCTAGAGAGAGTTATAATATCCGGAATTTGTGCCACAAGCGTATGCTCAACAAATGCACTTGCAAAACCAACAAATGCAAGCTATTATTCAAAACTTGATGGCACAACAAGAATGGAGGGGGAATGAACATCCGAGATCATTTCCAACCTCAGTTTGGGAATTATGCGATGGGGCCACCATTAAATGTTAATAATTTTGAGATCAAGACGGGATTGATCAACATGGTGCAAGCAAATCAATTTGGTGGTGGTGCTATAGAGGATCCGAATGCTCACTTAGCCCAATTTATGGAGTTAGCCAACACGATAAAGATAAATGGGGTGAGTAAGGATGTTTTTAAAATGAAGCTTTTCTCATTTTCATTACAAGATAGAGCTAAGGCTTGGTATCATACTCTATCACCGGAATCTTATACCACATGGAGAGAATTAGCACAAAGATTTTTGAGCAAGTATTTTCCCCCTTCAAAGATGTTGCATCTCAAAGGGCAAATCTTTCAATTCAAGCAAATGTCACTTGAGACATTTAGTGAAGCATGGGACCGATTCAAAGAGATGCTAAGGAAGTGTCCACAACATGGATTTCCCGAAGAACAACAAATAGGATTTTTCTATGCCGGTTTACACGAAAGTGAGAGGATGTTTATTGATGCTTCGGCGGGAGGTTCGATATTGGGGCAAACTCCGAAAGAGCAATTGTCATATGTGAGGAAGTAGCTTTGAATACGGGTCAATGGCCCATGGATCGTGCACCGGGAATGTATGATAGGGAGAGAATTGCTAAGATGGAAGAAGTGTGCTTGCAACAAGTGAAAAAGGTGGAAAAGCCTAAGGAAGATATGACCGACAAGGCGATCACGGAGATATTAAAGAGGATGAATGCTAACATGCAAGTGTCTCCAAATTCGACACCTATGGTGAATCAATAAGTGCTTGCAAGTCCTCAACAAGGTATGTCATTGCCTTTGATGAATCAACAAGTGTTTCCTAATCCTCAACAAGGTATGACCATACCTAATGTGGGTCAATCTTCTCAAAGTTTCCAAATGCCTACATCCATGCCTCAACAAGGTATGTCCTCTAATTTTGGAATTCAAGATACATGGTATCCATCGGAGATGACACTTGAAGAAGTTGCCTTCATGTAAGGAAGGAACTTCTAAGGAAATTATGGTGGTAACTTTGGAAGTCATGGAGGAGTATATCTACAAAGACAATGAGGATGGGGACAATGTAACTTTCAAGGTAATTTTAATCAACCTCGTAAGTATGAGAATTTGTCAAATGGGAATCAAGGGAATGCACTTACTCTTCCACCGGGCATCAATTCGGGGGAGAAAGCTCCAAATGGTGAAGGAAAGCCTACAATGGAGGATCAAATAGCCAAGGTGTTTGATTTCATGAAGCAAGAGAAAGAGGTGAATGAAAAAAGGTTTGACTATATGAAGCAAAGAGAAGAGTTGAATGATAATAGATTCAAAGCTTTGGAGACACAAATGAGTCAAATGGCAACTGAGCAAGGTGAAATACATCGTAAGGGTAAGTTTCCCTCCACTACCGTTACTAATCCTAAGGAGCAATGTTTGTATGTTACCATGTGCAACATGGAAAGTAAGGTGGAGAAAGGGTTGGTGGAAACAACAAACATTATTTCCAAGGTTGAAGAAGTAGTTTGTGATGAAGTTGTGTCAAACGTGGAGGAGAAATTATCATTGATGAAGAGTTGTCTTTGGATGATGAGAAGATAAATGGTGAATTTTTATCTTTGTTGGATGATGAAAGTAAGTGTGATGAAGAGATGATGTTGAAACAAGATAATGACATTGTTGAAGTTGATGCTTCATCAAAGGTTGAAGACCCCGGTAAATTCGTTCTTACTTGTAAAATTGGAAATGGAGAATATTTTAATGCTATATGTAATCTTGGTTCAAGCATTAATGTGATGCCTTTGGAAATTTTTGAAAAACTTGGCATTGGGAGGTTAAAGGAAACGGATGTGGAAATCGGAATAATGGATGGTTCAATGATAAAGCCCCAGGGAGTTGTGGAGGATATGCTTGTGAAAATAGATGATTTGTCTTTCCAGTGGATTTTATGATAGTTGAGAAGCAAGCGGATCCTTTGATCCCATTGATTTTTGGAAAGCCATTTTTGGCAACCGGAAGAGTAAAATTTGACATGGATAAGAAGAAACTCACACTCCGTTCAAATGAAAAAGAATTGGTGTTAACAAGCAAGAATTTGAAAGGGAGAGATCTTCATTTGAAGCCACCCATTAAGCCTCCGGATGATCGAGATCGAGTGATAAGTGAAATTTTAAAATATGAAGATTTAACTAATTTTTTACTTGAATTTGCAGGAAATTTTCTTCAAAAAGGAACAAGCTTGGGGGAAATCCACAAGTTGATTGAAAGATTGATAAAGGGCCTCCGGGATTTGAAAACGTAAGAAAAAGAGACAATGAAGTGAGTTCAAGTGTTAGAGGAGCAAGAAGTGTTGATAAGAAGGTTGTTAAGGAGATGTTTAAAGTGAAGATGAGGCCCGATGGGGTCTTGAATTTCTCCGAGTGTTAAGAGCTTAAATGCATCTAGCTCGACGACATTAAATCGAGCGCTTAATGGGAGACAACCAATTTTAATAAGTTTGCTTGTTTAGTTGTATTTTTCTTGTATTTTTTTTATATATAGGTGGAATGTGCTCATGGAGAAAATACTTATGGAGGAGACGAGGTGTGATAGATTTGGAATGAAGATGTATGTCGCACCACTCTTTACAAACTTAAATTTAACACTTGTGTTAATTTAAGTTTGGGGGGGAGTGTGTGGTGGCCATACTTGAATGTTGGAATGCACATATGTCATCACAAGGTAATTTTATGATGATCAATGATGGAAACTACAAGGGTAAGACTCACCACTTTTTGCAAACTTAATTCTCAACTTGTTTCGATTTAAGTTTGGGTGGATAGTGCATGGTGTGCCTTACCACTTGTATATGCTTGATGGATCATGTTGATAGAGTGATTATCTTGATTGTCTTGTGTAAAATTGGGTCAATTTTATAATTTTTCTCAAGAGTTTGGTTCGTTTTGGTATGTTTGGTGGTGTCTAAGTGCATGCTAGTCCATTAATTAGTCATAGATGTGGAATTAATTGATTTTGATGAGTTTTTGAACATATATAAGTTATATCAGAAGCAAATAAGCAGGGAAAAACAGGGTCGAAGTTCGAAAAAATACAAAAAAGGGTATAAAGCTCGACCCATCTTCAGGACTCGAACCTGTATACGAGGCCGAGCTTCGACATCAGAAGCAGCAGCACGCCCAGTCGGAGGCCGAGTTCAAAACTCGACTCGAGTCCAGTAAGAAACTCGAATCGAGCAACATAGCTCAAGTCGAGCAGATCGCGAAAGTCAGAATAAAAACGCGATTTCAGGCTCATTTCTACAGAACCATTCATTGAACCCGAAGCTCGCGTCATGCCCAGTTCGTCCGTACAGCCTCCGAAATCCTTCTCAATCCTTCAAAACTCATGTGAATTGGTTAGTGTAGTGTCTATTCTTCACTTTAATCCATCCATTTCTTCCACAAATTTGATTCTCCATAGTTTGCCAAGGTAAGAACTTTCTACCCTAATACTTCGAATTGGTGTTTAAATTCTTTGGATTGATGCATGGGCTTTGAATATCATGATACTTGAAGTATGAGAATGAAGTTTAAACTTGCAATTATAGCATGAGTTTGTGAATTGATTGCTTATTTGAATTAAGGTTCATGAATGTAAAATTGGGAAAAGTTGTGAAATACATAAATTGGGTTGATTTGTGTATTCTAATTGATGAATTGGTATGAGAATGAAGTGGAAATTGCTAATTTGAGTTTGGATGAGAAGTGAATTGGTGGAATTTTGATTTTAGAGTTTCAAGTTAGGGTACATGGAAACAAAAATTGGGGATTTTTGGTAATTGAGCATAATTGATTGAACTGATAAGTATAGATCTGAAATTGATGCATGAATGATGATTAAAGGGTGAGATTTAGCATGATTTATGTGAGTTGAGCTTACGAAGTTGCAAGTTGAACGTATGCATACCATGTTTTGCAATTAAATGGTTATTTGGTGTGAATTGAAGTCAAGAATTTGATTAGATGGGTGCATAATGATTATTTGTTGATTGGATAGGAACTTTTGAAGTCATGAGGTTGCATTCTTGATGATAAGTTATGCTTATTAGATAAGTAAAGTGTGAGCTTACATGATCAAGTTGTTAATTTCTTGTAAATGAAAAATACTTGTTGGTATTATTTGGCCCTACCATAAGCTTAATGGATTAAAATTGCAAAATTATGCATTCAAGTTTTGAATTAAATGTGAACTTTTGTGATGTAGATTGCTAGAAGAGAAAGGGGACAAGACTTCATTGTACTTAATGAAGAGGAGTTGGCACTTTGTGATGCAAATTTAAGTATAAAAGGGTTTCATCTATTTGATATGGATGTGGACTTGGTGGATGAGTGGCCAAAGTACGCTTCAAGGTGGGAGGCAATCTGTCCAAAAGTTCATGCAACTAGATTCCAAGATCAACAGACTATGGTGGATCTTGGACATGAAGATGATTTGAGGACAATGTTTCGTAATGTCCACATGGAGGAATTTTTTGACAAGAGGCCACCCGCATACCGAAGCCTCACAGTGGAATTCTTGAGTACGTTAGAGGTCGTAAAGAATCACAATGAATATCCTACTTCCATCAAGTTCCAGTTAGGAGATGAGTGGTATGAAGTTGAAACTCCTGAGATGAATGAATACTTTGGATGCCCCTTAGATGAGGATCGAGTCATCTATTCATATGTGGAGAGATACAACAAAAAGCAGTGGTGGCGCAGATTGATTAATAATAGAGCGGAGCAACAGTCAGAGTATCGAGCTAGTTCCTCTAAAGGAACATCTATACGGAACCCAGTTATGAGGTACTTGGAAAAGATTTTGTCGAACACCGTGTTTGGGAGATCGAAGAGTGATTTCGTAGTAGAGTGGAAGCTGCATATGATATATTGTCTGTATCATGGGAAAGAGTTCAATTATGGCTGCAGAATTCATCCAACATGCAGAGAGGATAGCTAAGAGACGCGCTCATCAGCAAGTAATGATTGGAGGTATGATTACCATGATCGCTGAGGGGCTCGGAGTTGATTTTGGTGAGAGAACTCTAATGGTGAGTGAGGGGTTGAATGCTCATGCACTAATGAGGATGGGTTACTTAGCACGTGTTGGAGATAGGTATTGTTTTAAGTAAGATCGAGGCAGTTCGTTCCCTCTTCCTACTCCTGTATTGACGACGATCTTCGGTCGTAGGGCAGCTGAAAACTTGAGTATGGTTAGTGCTCAACACTCTGAGGTAGTACGAGCATTCTATCGAACCAATCGTGAAGGTGTTGAAGAAGTGCTACGAGGAATGGAAAATGTAGCAGATGCAAATTTAGAGGAGCTTAGAGCTGAGGGTGAGCCTATGGATTTAGGATATGAAGAAGAAGAGGAAGAAGAGCATCAGGTGGAGTTCGAGGAGCACGCTCCAGTGCCGCCAAACTTTGAGGAGGCACAGATGGGAGGTCACAGAGATCATTTTAAGTGGAACATCCTCGAGGGTGATGTTCGTGATATTAGACAGGCTCAGCAGGAGCATGGGATACAGATCCGAGATCTCCAGGCTGGACAGTTCAGGATGGATCATAACTTTGAAGAAATTTGTCGTCACATCAACAACATTGAGGAGATGACCACCATGATGTTCAACATGCAGTTTCCTGGAGCAAACCGTGCCAACATGCCCTGGAATCCATATCAGCCACTTCCACCTCCGGAGCCATGAAGGGAGTACTTTTGGTGCTAGGCACTTCCATTAGTTCGTTGAGCTATGATTAGACATTTGATTTGATATTGATGGATTGGATTGTACTTAAATTATTTTATTTTGGGAGGTTTTACTTTGGGATTCTATTTTTAGTTTTATGCGATTTACTTTTCGTTGATTTTGGTATTTTAGTTTTATTTTTATAATTTGGATGTGATGGGAAGTTGAGCTTATTTGTTGTGGATGTGAATTAATGTGCTTAAACCTCTTGAGATGGATGAGTTTTGGTTATGTATGTTATATGTTTTTGTAATCTTTCTTGTTTGGTGAGCCTATGCTTATATGTTATGTTGGTGATTTGTGTTCATTCTAGTATAAGGTTGGTTTGGTGGTATGTTTTTGGGAAGATGTTGAGTATTTTTGAATATGAGCTATGATGCATTGTTTGTGATGAGTGATGACAAGTATGTTAATGGTTTCTACTTGTTGAAATTGTGACATGAATTACATAATTTGTTCAATTTTGAGAAGTAAGAAGGGTAATTAGGTTTCTTTTGGTCCAAGCAAAAGCTTGTGAGAATTGTGCCTCAACCGTGCCTTCATGGTTAATTCTTGATGAGAGGACCGGTTGTACTTAGACAAACTAGAACTTGCTCATGGACTATAGGAACGAAGCCCGAATGATTAAAATTTGTGATATGATCTTAGGTCATCCTTATTAAATGAAGTCATAGCCATAAAATTCCTTACCAAAAATATTATCCCTAATTAGCCATTTTGAGCCTATAAGTCTTTTCTTTATGATTTGAGCATAATACAAGCCTTGAAAACCCACTTGAGCCTTATATATGTAACCTATATGTGGATAATTGAGGATGATAATGGTTTACAAGGGAAGATGTAAAAAAATGTGCAAATAGATGGAAAAAGGTTAACTCAAGAAAAAAAGATGAAAGAGCTCAAGATAAAAAGCAAGTGCAACTTCAACAAAAGTGAAAAGGAGAAAAATCCTAAAATATGCTCAAGGAACGCAAAAATCAAAGAAAAGAATTATGTCATTCAAAAGAAGCTCAATAAATCCATGGTATGTTGATGTTAAGTGTTCTTGAACAATTACAAGGAAGGAAGTTTGAAAGTGAGGAAGTTGAAGAAAATAATCATATCTTCGATTATCCACACTTGATTAGTCACTATTATTCAAATTTTCCAACCTTACCAAAGAGCTTAAACATTATATCCTAAAATAAAGACCTTTTTGATCACTTATTGAAACTAGGGTGACTTGTGAACATAGTTCATGAGCAAGCCTATCGTGAATCGGTTCTAACCGGTTGAGGAGTGATGTTAAAAACCCTACTCTATAGAGTGTTGAGTGAATTTGATAACCTATGAGAGGCTTGGATTGAAAGGGGGTTTGATTACTCTTTGTTATTCTTAAGATTGAACTCGTTAATCTTTCATGTTATAGGTTTGATGATGTAGGGATACTTAATATGATCTTGTAGTCCTTATTACTTGTGATGTGTTGTGGTTTATGTTCGTTAAGTGTTCCTCTAGGTGAAAATTACTCCTCTTGTTTATCATTTTTTATTGTTCGAGGACGAACAATACTTTAAGTTTGGAGGGTTGATCGTAGTAATTTTCACCTAAATTTTAGTATCTTTATTTGTGGATTTTTTTATATTTTTATCCATATTTGTATGACTTTTGGTGGAGTTATTGTTATTTTGTGAAATATGGTATGAATTGATAGAAATGTGTAAATGAGCTTAAATATGTGTAAAACAAGTTAAAAAATGGAGCAAAATAGAGTCGGGAGCTGAAACAAAGAAGCTGGACAAGACTCGACCACGCTCGAGTCGATCTTTGTGGTCGAGCTCGGGCCGTGCGCCGTACACGGGCCTGTAATCGAGGCCGTATGCGAGCATCAGAACGAGCTACACGGCCATGAGCGAGGCCGTGCATGAAACACGGGTCGAGCTCCGTCAACATGCAGAAACACGCCGAGAAACGTGCAGGAACTCGAGTCGAGCTCTGTAGCTCGAGTCGAGTCGTGCACGAATTCAGTGATGTCAGAAAATTTCAGAAGCTTCTAGAAGGTTCCCAAGAGGTTTAAATACCCAATTGGTGCGAGAATACAGGGGAGAGATCAGATTCATATCAGTTACACACACTAAACACCACATTTCCTCACACACTAGATCCATAATCCATTTCTACAATCTAGATCCGTCAAAATACCATTTGATCTCCACAATCAATCCATAAAACTTCATTCAATCCATCTCCACATCATTTTGAGAAGAGGAAAGCTTAAAGGAGTGAATAAGTTGATATATTGAAGAAGATGAAGGATTCTCCATGCAAGGAAAACAATTCCATTTTTTATTTGTTGATTTTCTTCTCAATTTGGCTCAAATGGAGTAAAATATGATTTTTAATGATTTAAACACCATGTTTAGTGGCTAGTCCTATAGTAGGACTAATCATATGAATGGTTAAGGAGAAGAGTTAGATATGTAGAACTTGAGTAATGATTTAAATTGATTTGTGGATTTCTTTTTATGATATATCAATCATGTTTCATTTCAATGTTTGTGTGATTAATTTCTCTATTCATAGTATTAGGATTGTCATTCCAATGTTGTGAGTGGATGTTTAATTGAATCATGTATTGAATTGTGCATATATGTTAGTATAAGGAGAGGTAAGTCATACCCTCCTTAGGCTTGAAATATTCATAGAGGGACACTTAAGAGATTGAGAGAAAAGAACCAACTTATGATCATAGTACCTTAAGAGAATTGAGATTAAGATCAATCCTAGGAGATATAGGCTTGTAAAGAGTCGAGAACCTAATTGCCTTGGCCATAGGGATTAGAGGTAAATTTGTGATTGCTTTTAATCCACAAGTTAATAAGAATTACTATCAAGAGTTTTACATATCTAGCTCAAGTTTTAACCATGAGTATGATTAGTCTTGCTCTCTTCTCAAGTGAATTTCTACATCCATTTCATTTATCATTTGCGTGTTAATTAATCATTTACTTTGTCCGACTAAATTCTTAGTTCATTGAGTAGAACAATAATTAGTAGCTTAAATACCAAACCTTCAATCTATCATCCTTACAAAGCTTAAATCAATGAAAAATCCGGATACAACCTAGAGTTACATTTCCCTTGGGACGACATTATTGTAAATTTTGTACTTGGTCACTGATTAGCCATTTTGTAGTAGGGATGACCAATTAAAACAATTTATCGAACCACAGGGAGGTCGGCGCTAGAACTTAAGCGAGATCACGTTTATCGCAATTTTATAGAGACGAATCATCAATGGGTAGTTTGATCAAACAAGAAATTAAATCAATCAAAGCTAGCAAGCAAGCAATGATTAGCAAACAAGATAGATGGATGAAATGAGTGGTTTTCCAAATTGAGTAAAAGTGAGATTAACAACATTTAAGAAGTGGAATTCTTAGGATAAATGCATCAAATTCATATGATCATGGGTTTAGACTAAGGGCCAACACTAAGTTCACCTAAACTCCCTCTCAATATGAATAGGATATGGAATCAAGCTCAATGAATTGGTTCTCACTCAAACAATTTCAACTAGGTACTAAGCTTGAGATTAGAGTCCCTTCACACGATTAATCAACCTCTCGATCAAACCAATCACATGTTCTATCAAAGGGTTCTAAACTCTAAAGGATTTCTCAATCTCTTTACAATTTATAATGCACATGAAGTATTTGATGAAATGATTCACTTAATTATCCTAAGCATATAATTGATTTCTCAATCTAATCACATATCTAGAACAACTAAACACACAAATCAACAAAAAATCAAGCAATTAATAATCAATGATAGAAGATCAATTAACTCAATCAACATATGAATTCAAATACACAAATGCCAAAATTATCCAACAACTCTCATGTTGCTAATCTCACAAGAGAGATTAGCCTATCATATTCATAAAGAAATTAACATAGACAATTAAATCCTTACAAATCATGACAAAACTATGAGGTTTAATACAAAGATTGAATGAAAACTCCCTTGATCTATCTTCAATGGTGATCTCATTCCCTTCTTTGCACTTTCCTCTCTTCCTTGATCATTTTCCTTCACTTGGATGTAGAAATTGATGGTGGGATGATGATAGATCCAAAGGATGAAGAATGGATGTAGATGATGGTGTGGAATGGAAGAAATGGTGTGTGAGGTGTGTATGCAGGGTCCAAAAAACCGAATCTCCTTCATATATTGAATAAATGGGTATTTATACCCCTTGGGAAGCTTCTAGAAGTTTCTGAAAATTTTCTGATCCCAACACCTACACGGCTCGAGTGCAGCACACGGCCACAGGAGTGGCCATGTTGGTGTTTCTGATGCTCGCACACCGCCCTTCTGGACAGGGCCGTATTTGGTAAATGGCCCACTGCACTCGGCCCGTGTTCTGCACTCGGCTCGGCCACAGGGGTGGCCGAGTTGGTGTTTCAGGCGACAGCGCACGGCCAATTCCGACAGGGCCGTGCGCTGTACACGGCCCGTGTTCTTGCTGCCCTGTTTCCTCTTTCACTGTTTTGGCTCGTTCTCCCTCGTTTCAACTCCGAATTGAGATCCGCTTTTTCCTACATCTTCCTTATCATATCTAGCATCCAATAAAAACATAATACACAACCAAATAGAATATAAATACGGATAAAATACTACGAAAACACATATAAAAAGACACTAAAATCTAGGTGAAAATATCACTCATCAGTCACGCGTTTACTCGATGATAGAGTCTCTTACTCTTATACATTTTTACTCAAAATGCGACTAAGAACAGTAATTTATATAATGATTCCCTTGGTAATTAGCAACGGATTGAATTCCGTTGCTAAAATAGAGAATAATTCCGTTGGCATTCCGTTGCTAAAATAAAAATGTCATTTTTGTTGCTAATCTATTGGTAATTAGTAACGGATTGGATTCCGTTACTAAATTTGGTTGCAAAAAAAATACTTTTTTTGGTGATCCTGCAATAATGCCTTCTTTATTTTGAATGATAAAAATGTGTTTATAATGACATAATGTTATTATTAAGATATTATTGTCATAAAAGATCTTTAGGCTTTAACTATGGGGCTGTTAGAGATAAGCTATTATAATAAATCTCTATCATAATTCATTAAATGAATTAGTACAGTTTTATAAAAAAAATCCCATGAAATTGGATTTAGAAGTGTAACATTTATACATGACATATAGTATTCTTTACATGATATATAAATTATTATTCTTATGAAATGGCTAACTAATTTTAAAAGTTAAATTAGGATGCACATACTCTCCCATCTCACTCAAAAAGTCCTTTTTTTTTATTTTGGGAGTTTTATTCAAAGAGTCTCACTTCTTTTTTTACACATATGTGACCCATACACACCCAATAATACAATTAAAATATGGGATTCACAGCCCCCAGGGCATAGCTCAAGTGGTAGAGGGGAGGGTGGAAAGGTCTTCCAACTGAGCTTGGTTGCTGCAGGGTGGGGGTTCGAATCCTGCCTTTGGCATGGATTTGGCCCCTTGTAAGCACAAGTTTAACAGTGAGCCCTCTCTATAAGCCACTTGAGGCACATCCTGCGATTTACCTCCTCCACCAATCCCCAGGGCAGGGGCGGTGGGGGGCCCTCCTAAAAAATATGAGATTCACACTCTCACTAATACAACTACTCACTACACATTAAATAATAATACTCATTAATCTACGTGCAAAAAGCAAAAACTACCCTTTGGTGGAATGGATGGAGTAATGAATATGACCTAGTATTTTAAATTAAAAGGTTAACCAATAACAGCTTTTAGATAATAAAATAATTAATTTTTTTTATTAAAAAAAACTATATAGGCTAAAACTAAGCATATGAATCCTAGATACATTCATACTCATTAATCTACGTGCAAAAAGCAAAAACTACTCTTTGGTGGAATGGATGGAGTAATGAATATGACCTAGTATTTTAAATTAAAAGGTTAACCAATAACAGCTTTTAGATAATAAAATAATTAATTTTTTTTATTAAAAAAAACTATATAGGCTAAAACTAAGCATATGAATCCTAGATACATTCGGTGGACCACAAAATTATCCTTAATTTTATATCATATTGTGATTTTCTATGTAGTAATTTATTATTTAAAAAATTAAGTAATAGTCATGGATAATACTCTCTCCGTCCAGGAGATATTGACACATTATTTTGGGCACGGAGATTAAGGAGTATAATAATTTAATGTAAAGTGAAGTGAGAGAAATAATATTTAATGTGTAGTGTGTAGTTGTATTAGTGGTGAGTGTGATGTGTGTGTGGGTCCATGTAAATAAATAAATTATTTTTGTGTGAGTCCCATGTTCCTTAAAAGGAAATATGTCAATTTTTGCTGGACAACCCAAAAAGGAAAGTGTGTTAATATCTTTGGGACGGAGAAAATATTTTTTTTTAATAGGGTAAGTCTTGTGTGAAATCGTCATATGATGAAACAATTTTACGTTTTCATAATTAATTATCACTCTTACTATAAAATATCATTATTTTTCATTTATATTATAAATTATTCATAATAATTTTTCATTTATTGAATATCACTTTTCATCCTTCTCATATAAACTATTACGTATATGACAAAGACTTGTGTGAGACCATTTTACATAAAGAATTACGTGAGATGGACAGAAAGTGATAACTTTTATAAAATAAAGTAATAATGTCATTTTATATACAAATATAAAGTAATAATATTTTTATAAGAAAAATGATAAGAAACTACTAATTATTTTAAAAGTAAAAAAATGATCTCACATTACACGTCTATGGTCACATGAGTATTGTCCTATTTATAAGTTTATTATTGAATGGTTTTAAAACCACCCAAATTCTTAAAAACTACTCAATGATTTAAACTCCCACTTTAGCCAAAATTTCCAATTAATTAAATAAAAGTCAAAACGGTAATTTCGTTTCGAGAATCTAATTCAACTGTACAATTCAATTGTGTGAAATGGACACATGAAACCCATCCCATCCCATTTAACATGAGATGAAATATGGGTTGTCACGGGTGATTCCAATAGCCAACCGTGTCGGTGCATACTCAACTCCATATTAAATTAGATCGATGAGAGAGAGAAAGAAGGAGAGAGAAACAAATTTCTATTCACACTATGATCACTTGGATTCGTCACACTAAAATCAGGACACAAAATTAACACAATTACATTCATCCCAAATCGAACCAAATGCTACTCCCATGATGTACAAATTGAACATCAAACATGTTTTTTTTTTTTCATTAATAATTCTAATTAATTAGAATAAGCGATGACCAACAATCAACATGACCACCTTCTTCACACTCTTGATCGGGTACGAATACCCCTTCAATTTCCGGGTCGGACTTCCATTTCTCGGGCCAAAGCACAACGTCGATATCGGAGAATCCACCGCCGTCGGATCATACTCATCCTCATCCACCCCGAAATGAACGGCCGATCTCGACCGACCCTTCCTACGGCTCTTCCCTGCATGAAACGGCGTCGTCAACAACGACGAAAACGCCGGCGGCGGAGAGAACACCGGAGAACCGTCGACAACTAATTTCCGGGAAGAAACTCTAGCAAAGATGGAGTTCAGATTGATCTTGCTCGAACTCCGACAATGCTTTGTCGGAGTTCCTCTAGGGCTGGAGTGGAACTGCGGCGGCGGCGTCAGCGGCGGCAGAGGCCGGTCACTAAACTTATGTTTGGGCGTCCCGGGCTCCGACTCCCAGACAAAGGGGACGGAGCCGGTGGCGCCCGCATAGTACAACACTCGAAACGAGGTGTCGCCCTGCTTTGAAAGGTTGTACCTTTCGCGGCAGGATAGAAGCTTGGAGAAGAGTTTGTCATGATCAGAGTTGAGCATTGTAGAGAGATGTGTGGATTAATTTGAGGGAAATAATGAAATTAATAGAGTGGGTGTGGGTGTGGGTGTGACATGATTAATGGATTCAAGAATTGTTTATGAGTGATTTTTTTTTTTTTTTGACAGAATTGTCTATAGGTGATGTTGACTGGGAATTTGAAATATAAAAATCTTGGGATATATATGTATTCATTGTTCATAAAACCAAGTGATATTTATTAAGTGAAGTATTATTATTAAGTAGATGATGAGTAGAGATGTTAATACAGTCCGGAATCGTAGGTTCGGCCCGTTTAACTCGAAAAAAATGTAGGTTTAGGTTTGTATAAGTACTGGCAAGTTTAAATTAGGTCATTTTTGGACCGGACTGATTAGCCCGCGACCCTATAGGGCTAGCTCGTAGGTTAATAGGGCTGACTCAGTTAGCCCGATTAAATTTTTTATAATAAAAAATTAATTAATAATATACTTAAATTATTAAAATTAATAATAATTTTTTATGTTAACAAATAATTTTTATTGATAATTATATTTAATAGTAATTTAATACTCTCTAACTTACTACATTTTTGTTGGTTTGTCATTTTAAAATAAAATAATTTAAGAATAAAGTATGTGAGACATTTTAAAAAGTAATATTGAAAATAAACTATGTTAATTCACAAATAATATTAACGTATTTGGAATCCCAAAATTCTTTTTATTTATTACGTATAAACTTATAAATTTATAGTTCATTATTAATGTTAGAACAACATTTGATGTATTTTTAATGTTTAATTATGTTTCAAATTTAATTAATATTTTTTTATTTTTTTTATTCACCAATTCGTTAGTGGCCCGTTTAGTCTGAGGCCCGCTAGGGTTAAGGTTAGGTTCGCATAAATGACGGCCCGTTTAACATGAACCACTTAACCCGTGACACGTTTAGCCTGTAATCCTATAGATCTGACCCTATAAGTTCAGGTCCAGCCCGTTTAACATCCCTAATGATGAGTTTGGATCTTTGAAAGGGGAACAAGTGCATTAATAATAAGTGGGCCATTAGTCACCTAATATTAATTAGTTTTTTTGTTTTTTTAGATTTTTTGCCGGTGTAATATTTGTCACCATATATAAACATATAGTACTATAAATTAAATATTTCTTCCCGGTAATACTTTTGTGAACTAGATTCTCATCTAAAATCTATTTTTATCCAAAACTCTTTAATATATAAAAAATTACTTATAAAAGAGATAAACTATTCCCTCCTTTCCAATAGAAATGTCTCATTTTACTATATTAATTAATTTATAATTCTTAATACAAGTAACATATATTATTATTTTGCAATTTTATAATAAAAAATTATTATATAATCTTTAAAAGTTAATAAAACTGATTAAAAAGAAATTTGTTAAATTATTAAAATATCACGCGATGATAATGCATCCAATTAAAACAAATACTTGTGTAAATCCGGATTTACAATGTAAATCATGTGGTTCCTCATTCTAATTATATTATATTTTATTTATTATTAAAGTTTAAATTAAAGAGAGACCACATATTTTACACCGTAAACCTAATTTATATGAGACTAACTCTCTTATTAATATGAAATATTAGATCAACAAAATAATTAAAATAATTTAATGCACAACAAAATCACTTTACTCAAAATAATTAAAATAATTTAATGCACCACAAAATCACTCGTAAAGTTAACATAGATTTAGCATGCATTATCATCTTTTACCATGGGAGATTAATCAATTAATTGATGAATAAAATGAATTTCACTTCAATTAAATCCACATTTACATTAAATACTTTTATGCTATATATTAATAATATATTATATTTATGAATGGAAGATCATTGGTAGATTTCTTTAAAAGCGTATACATAATATTTTAAAAATCTCATCTATCATTGTATTATTATATGAAAAATACTGCGTGGCATTGCCTCTGGATATGATTTTGTAGGATGCGCATCAATTTTTTTTAATATAGGGTATCATTTTTTTTTAATTAAATGTGATATTTTCATTTGTCTAACAAAATAGATTTAATGAGATGGGCCCGCTCAACCATCTAAATTTTCTGTATTATTCATCAACCATTTATAAAATAGAAAAAATAATAATATATTTAATAAAAGATTGATCCACGCTAATGAAAAATTTGAAATATTAATCCCCATTATACAAAATTTTTGTATATTTGTATTTATGGAGATATATATGTATGGTCCCTAGATGAGAAACTAAGAGCATGTGGGGCGATTCAGCCATCTAAAGATCTACCTTTTCGTGATCTACATTACACAAGATATATAATTCAATATTTTTCTAAAATACATCTCACGTCCTATATATATATATATATATATATATATATATATATATATATATATATATATATTGTCAGGGGTAATTAAGGATTGAATTGGTTAGAGTCTCACGGATGAGTATGGAGATAATAAATGATCAGCCTTTGGCGAGGTCCATCGTCAATCGTTCTCCCTAAATGTATATATATTTTCTCGTTCCAAAATTATCTTCACATTTACTGTATATAGAGAGTTTAAAAAAATTATACTTTAATTTATTTTTGGAGTAGTATGATATTTTTTAGTAATAAATAAATGATAAAGTATATTATGTGTGTTAAAAATGTGATGTCAAATATGAAATTAAAGTATGTTAAAGATGTATTAGTTAGTTGCCTTTTTCCTTCTATGA
Source organism: Pogostemon cablin (assembly GCA_023678885.1). Lineage (NCBI taxonomy): Eukaryota > Viridiplantae > Streptophyta > Magnoliopsida > Lamiales > Lamiaceae > Pogostemon > Pogostemon cablin. The sequence continues at coordinate 16,747,629 of CM042998.1, read as the reverse complement.
AAATGTGAAATTGAATTTGAAACGGATCAAAATAGAGGGTGTGAAGATGAAGTTGGGATGAACCAAAATAGAAGGTTTGAAGTTGAAGTTGGGAGAGTGATACTCAATTAATAAAAAGTGATAATACTATTTCATGAACAATTTATAATACAAATGAAAAGTGATAAAATTTTACAGCGAAAGTTATTTTTATACTGTATGGTTGATGGGTTAAACGTAGGATGTAATGGATAATTATTTTTACAAATTTTAATTATTTTATTTTATTTAATAATGAAGATTGAACTAAAATTTAATTTAACAATTAAAATCGTCTCGTAGTGCACAATAATTGTAACTTGAATTTTGAGAAGATGAATTGATGAATAAAAGAACATGGAAGATTTGTGAAGATGTATAAGGTAGACTCTGAATTTTAAGAAGATGAATTGTTGAATTAAAGAACATGGAAGATTTGTGGTGATGTATAATGTAGCTGGTATCATGCAATTAATCAATAGATTCCTCAATGATGAGTACTCCTGAAATTATAAATATATGGAGTAAACATTCACATTGAGAACTCAAATTAATATATGCATGCATATTGTACATATGATTTAATATAACTAATTTCAATTAAGGTGATCCACAAAATACATAGTATCATTCTTTGGGTAAAGTTTTTCTTTTTAATGCTCTGTCTTTGCCTTTAAATTTTATGTCTGTTCATTTGAATTTTTATTAATTTTTCATATTTTTATCAACTACATTTATACGAATTTACGCATATGGACTAATTCTACTTTTTTTTTTAATATTTTAATATTTTTATTTTGTGCTTTGGTGAATCAGAATGTTTATCAGCAGTTCTTTCTATGTAGTGTGATATCTCTCCGTCCATTCATAAATTTTTATTTACTTTTTACAAGTATATTAAGAAGTATTATTATTTTATGTGTATTAATTAATTGTATTAGTAAAATGAGGATATTTTGATGGGACTAAGGAAGGATAAGGATTCGCTTCGTCCCTTAACGTAATTTAAATTATGCGAGTGAGTCGTGATTCTAATGTTATATCTCATGAACTCGATTTTTTTACTAAAAACAATATTGATTGTAAAAATTTATATAACACTCCTTCAAATTTTATCTTGTCATTGAGTGTTAGCTGTTTCCACTAGCTACATTATTGAAATCATTTTTCTTTAATAAAAAGATGGCAAATTAGTGAATTTACTTAAAGGTCAACACTAATTCATGATAAGTAACAAATTAGACAACAGAAAATAAATCCATGTTATTAGTGTAATAATTGAATAGTAGAATAAATTTTATTAGTGGCCAATTCACGTGGATTATATTCAAACACTAACTTTAGTCTTGAATCGAACACTAACTTGATTTGAGATCATCTGATCAGAGGGTACTTGACACATTGATCTTTGATTAATTTAACATCTTTTGAATAAAAAAAATATTATTATTGAAGAAAACGTAAAAACGGTTTCACGTACTATGATTTCAAACAAATATTTTCATTTTCATGAAATAATGTTCTTTTTTTATTCTTTGCGCTTTGATTAATTGTGTTTTATTTGATTGGATTATGAGTTTTATTCTATTTTCATTTGAACTCACTTGATGAGTTTAGCTTTAAATGCATCTTGATTTTGAAGGCTTATTTGGACCTATTTAATTTTAATAAATTTAATTTAATGTAATTAAAATTATAGATTTATATACTTAATTATTTTAAAATTTAATTATTTCAATTCTATATTTTTAATATAAAATATAAATCATTTTATATATTTAATTTGTACACAATAAATTAGTATTCACTTACAAACAATACAATCCCAAATGTTGGTAAATTAAGTTGTCGTAGATCGGTAGTAAATAGTGTGAAAATAGAAACATAATATTTTTTTTATTTTCTTCAAAATTGGAAACCACATTAATTATAGCATTCTAAATTTCTCTGTCACAAGTGACAAGAAGACGTATTTCAAAACTTGAAGGCTTCCTAATCCTACGTAAGAGTAGAATTACTATCTCATAATTTCACAAATAAATACATTTATGACACTCAAATTATCTCAAATTAATGAAACTCCATCTAAATTATGAGACTTTGTCTTGTCAAATTAGACCTCCTCATTAAATTAGAATAATTATAATTAATAAAAAAATCATATATAATAACGAAATTTTTATGATGTTAGGATTAAATTAGTTATAACGAGTATCATTAAAAGAAGATAATTACAATGGGAATTAATATAATTAATTAATAGGGGAGGGTTATTATTATTTGGGAATAGTTTAAATTTTTTAATTTTTATTAAACTAAAACTTGTGTGTTCCCGGGCATCTTGCGCTCAAATACTCTCTAGTATTAAATGATATACTCTTTAGCATAAGGAAGTATACATTTTATTTTCTAAAAAAAGGAATTAAAATAAAATATAAGTGGTACTTTTATTAATTAAAAAATATATATTTTAAAAAAAATGTTATACATTTACCCACTCTATGCATACACAAGAGAATTCTTTTTATTATTCAACGGCAAACATCAATAATCCAAATCAATTTGACTATAGCAACAATTGCCTACTTCCTCAATGAAATCATTACCTTCTTTTAATTATTTATTACTTTTTATTAAAAAATATATAATATATTTAATAAAAAATTATTTTTTATATATAATTCTCTCTAACCGTCCATGATGAATATCATTTATTTTCATATGGATTAAAGTTATTATTGACCTTTTAAGGCACACGTTTGGCAAAATCACACCCTTAATGGCAGGAGGAAATATAGGGATGTAATTGAACAGAGTGAAGTCGAACATTACTATACTTAGTATCGTTTATTAAGAAATTATTGAACTCGAGCCCGATCAGCTCGAACTCGTCAAGAAAAAAATATCAAACTCGAGCTCGAATCCAAACTATTTGTTAAGGCTCGCGAACGTGTTCACGAACACATAAAGTAACTTGTTTAAGAACATTTTTTTATGAACATTTAAATATTTTTGTTCTTGGATATTAAAAGAACGTTTTGTTTATAAGCATCTAATGTTATTCATAATATTAAATACACAAACTAACAAAATATAATAATAAACGTTAAAAAATATTTAAATATTTAAATAATCACTTAAGTTATTACTCCTTCCGTCCCAATGAAATGCAAACGGTTATCTAATGTTTATAATAAGGTATTGTTTGCATTTCACTGGAACGGAGGGAGTATCATATTTGTGTGGTTTAATATAAAATATTTGATTATTTAACATTAATAAATAAATAATACTCCATCTGTCCCACAATAACTGTCACACTTCCTTAGTAATTTACAAAGGAAGTGTGACAGTTATTATGGGACATATGGAGTAATATATAATACTAAAAAATAATTATAAAATTTACGAACATGTTTGCGAGTCATTAACAAGTCCATTAACGAATATGTTCGCAAATTTTCGAGCCGAACACCCTTAGAATTGAGTTTAGTTTGATAGATTATTCGAACTCAAAATTCAAGCTTGATTTAGCTCGTTACGAACAAATTCGAATGAATATTTTATTAAATCAAAGCTCGAATAGTTCGCAAACAGTTTGGTTCGCTTACCTTCCTAAGGAAATAATACATCACTAAAATAAAAGTAATATTATACTCATCCATATCCAATTCCAGCCAAACACCCCGTTAGATGGAGTAGAAAATAATCAAGTTAAAGACTAGTTTGCCCCTGCCCCGTATTCAACCGCTGCAACCTGTAAGGTTTTCTTATACCACGTGATAAATACCAAATGCACGTGAATCATCACATGCCTTTCTTTTTTTTTTTTTTTCATTTAACAAAACTATTAAAAAAAGGCACGATCAATGTTTATTAATGAAAAATGTATAAGAAAAAAATATCACTTTTAATATTTTATTTTAATAAATACCACTCATTATAATTTTTTTTTAAATGCTAATCCCTCGTTTTGTCGTATATTTCAATACAAAAAATATTATAATATACTTATTTCACTACACATGAGGTTCACACTCAATATTAAAATAAATATTAATTCCATATTAAAATATTATATTCTTTAATTCATTACCCATTAAATTATTATATTTCCTAATCCATATAAAAAACAAATAGATATCTATTATAAAACAGAGAGAGTACTTTTTAAAATTTTAGACATAATTTACATATGTAACCCATACACAAAATTCAATATTAATTAGATGTTACTGCGACCTTGCCTTCGACTTTAATTTTGATTTTATATGATCCTACACACAACTATATGTGTGAGCATATACATATTTTATTTTTAGCATATATTCGACACTACACGCGATTGTATGTGCGATTAGATATTAATTATATTATGAAGAATAATAAAAATAAATAAAAAATTACATTTTTTCAAAAAATTTATAAAAATAAAATTTAATGGTATTTTTCACGATTTTTCTTAATGAAACAAGAGGGGAAAAAGTATATCAAAACTAAATCATTGACTAAATTAATAAAGAATATATTGAAATATATTTTTCTATGGTATCATATCATCTTTTTTAGGACTTAAAAATAGAAAATATTTTTTCCATAAAACTATTTACATTTTTCTTATTTATTTAACCTTCAATATCCTTCAAACCTGAAAAAAAAAGTACAATTACCCAAAATTTTACAATAATATACATCTAACACACAAAATTTATGTTACAATTTATTTACTATTTAAAATATTAAAATATCCATAAAACTCAATAAAAATTATATAAAATAAATCTTAAACAACATAAAACGGTTAATGTGAATAATTTAAAAGAGAAAGGAAAGAAGAAAAATTGAAGCGGTAAATTTGGTGGTCTCCATTTAAATTCCACGTTGATGCTGCCCTTTTATTTATTCCGTGGGTCAATTGACTGCCAAATGGGCCTAAGCAACTTAAAAGTGGGCCTCCCATAAGAGAATTCGTGCGCTTCTTGACATGGTCATCTTTTTATTTTTACTAAATTAATGGAGGTGGGCCCTAATTAATTTCATCAAGTGGGCTAGTAAATTGGTTATTGTTGGGCCATGTGTGATGAAAAATTGGGCTGATAATTACGGAGCAGACATATAGCATAACTCGAATCTCTGTTTTTTCAGAAATTTGAAAGGTAAAAATATTGTAATTGACTGGTTGACCGTGTAAATTTTGATAAGAAGAGTAAATGTTCTTTAAAATATAATAATAATAATATGATAACGTAAAAATATCCAATTAAAAAACCATTAAAAAATTTATTGATGTGAAAATATAATTGATTTAAATACTTTATTGGACTTTATAGATACATATCCATTTCATAAGAACAAATTAATTTATAAACTTAGTTTTTATTAGTACACATATACCTATTATAATATTTTTTTAAAATGGGTCCCATAAATTTAAATTCCTGAATCGCCTCATTTGTCTTGAAACAAGGCCTAACAAATTAATTGGCAAACCTAGTTTAAAGATACGAGGATTTAATTCTTATCTATAAGTTTGTTGGTTTTTTTTATTTTTTTATTGGACAAAGTTAGTTTATTAGTGGTTAGAAGTTAATACACTCATACTTCAAGATTATTCACCTAGCCCCCTTATAACTCCCCACTCTCCAATTCGTTCTCGAATGAAATCGAACTCGGGTCAATACTCACCTTATCGATAAGTTTGTAATATATGTTTAGCCATTTAGGTGACTATTTTTGGAGTTAATTCTTTAAGATTTCAATTGCAAATCATTGTTACAAGAGAGCTGTTATTTTTAAAAGAGTTCTAAGTCTTTCAAACACAATATTAATACTCTTTCATATAGAAGCGCAATACACCTAGAGGTCGTTTGCTTGTGGGTATGGGATATAAAGGTATTATGTATAATGAGATTTGTTTGACTTGTGATTAATTGTATTGTTGTTTGGTATAATGGAAAAATAGGGTTGTTGATAACTAGGTATTAGTTATTTTATGTTTGTTATTGAGTATTAACGAATGAGATAATAAGTAAATGACATATTTATCCTTATTGTTTTTGTTGTTATTATTATTATTATTATTATTATTATTATTATTATTATTATTATTATTGTAAAGTATTATTTTTATTATTAATTATTAATTTTAATTATCAATATATATTATTAATTATTATTATTAATTATTATTTTTAATATTATTATTATTTAATAATAATAATAATAATTAATTGTTATTATTAATACTTTTAATTATTAATATTACATTAATATTATATATTATTAATTAATTATTATATTAATTATTATTATTAATATAATAATTATTATTATTGAATAAGGGTATAATGGTAAAATTACATTTAATATCTATATATTAAATGGTGGTATTGTGAATCCCACATATTGAGGTGGGATACACAATACCAAAGGAATGATATTTTTAATATGGGGGAATTTTAATACCTTTGAATAAGTATTATTAATAAATCGAGACAAAAGTGGTATTACGAGGTATTGTGTATCAATTTCCCTTAATACATGCAAGCAAACGAGCACCTATTATATAGAAACGTATAAGGAATTTTATCAATCGAGATGGATCGATCGATGTTGAATTTAAGAGTAAGGTGAAGAGCACATGATCGATAGTGAGAGACTAATTATAATGGAAGAGAATTGAAAGCATATCAAATAAAATGGTAGTTAGAACATAATAATTGATTCTACCCTCTTAGTGATCATTTTGAGTGAGCCATCAATTATAGTTTTTTTTTTCTTAACGATAATTCAAATTTAACATCAAGATATATCTAATCTACTCCCGTAAGATTCGCATTATTAATAATTATGATTTTCTGGAAGTAATGTAAACAACAAATTATTTAAGGGTTAATTAAAAAAAAACCATAAACTTTACACCTATTGCAAATTAATCCATACTTTTAAGAAATTACAAAAAAAACAACCACCTTTAAGTATTATTGCAAAATAAATCCAAAAAACCCTACTTTTAGTCACAAATTTGGTTTATTTTGCAACAATACTTAAAGGTGATGATTTTTTTTACAATTTCTCAAAAGTGAGGATTAATTTGCAATAGATGTAAAGTTCGTGGTTTTTTTGCAATTAACTCATTATTTATTAACTCTTTAGTCTTAATTACCACTCACTTTTAAAACCTCTTCAATAAATTGTTGGAATGTTCATGAAATTATGTTATCTCCTTTGTCATGTGAATACAGATATATAGAGTTTAATATACATATAATTTTTTTATTAACTTTTTTTATCAAAAAATTTAGGATAATCCGGTCATTTATTTATAATAAAATAAGTTATGTTATTATTAGGTGTAGGTAATAATTGAATGTATAATGCATTAAGAGGTTATTTATTTTGTTTAAAACTTTTATATTTTTTAAGGATGTATTATATAAAAAGAAAAATAAATGAGAAAAATAATGAAAAGTGTTGAGAGGGTATTTCACATATGAGTAGTAAGTTGTTTGGTGCAACCAAATCAACCCATAGAATTTAAATCATTAATATGACAAGATTCAATCATTAACCATCATTTTAACTTTTGAGATTGACCTCTAACTAATAATTCCAACTCATTGAGTTTAGCCTCACAAATTGCGTCAATTTAATTTAATTTTTGATGAAAATTCCCGCAAAGTTTAAACTAAATTGATCTTTTTTTTAAAACTTTAATGAGATTATTTCAAATAAGGTTATAAGGTGTGACAGACCACAGTTAGATATCACGTGTTACATTTAGATAGAAAGCTCCAAATCTTTTAGATACATAATCGACATATGCATAATTCCTGCGATTTTATTAATTTTCAATAAAAACTTATAATAAATTGACGCAAGTTCGAATGATATGTCACTAAAATTTTCTTCTTTTTTTAATACTTTCGTATGACTATTTTCAATAAAATAAGATGTATGACGTTTTTTTAATTTTAACTATTGCATGATTCAAGTTATTGTGAAACTGGTTGAAAGAATATCAGATTGTATTTTGATTCCAACCAATAACATTAAAAAAAAATCCTAATCAAGGAAAAAAAGAGCATGCATTTGGTGGAACCAGTATACATACAATCTCTTTAATTTCATATTAAAAAGACAATGCATAATACTTTAAAAATTAATAATATAATCTATGGGTAAACTCTAATGTTAGGATTAAATTAGTACATTATAAACCACAAGAATATAATAATTAATTCCTTTGAATGAAATCGCTGATGAATTATAAAATTCCATAAATCGGAAAATACAATAATTCGTGAAATAAAAGAAAGACAAATGTTAAAATAAATGTGAACCACAGGCATGAAGATGTAAAATCTAGATTCTGTTTAATAAATTCATAAAATCAGCAAATTAACTGTAAAATCGTATTGGGAATAGATCAATCCCAAGATGCCTTCTAATCTCCAATGTTGAATAGAATAGAATAGAATAGAATAGAATAGAATAGAATAGGGTAAAATACATTAAAATAATAAAGAAATCAGAAGAAAGAACTCAAAAAGTGAAAAGGTAGATTTGATTGTGGTGGGAAACGATAATAAAAGTGAAGCATTGGCCAATTCTTTTCAGACATTAGAGAGAAAGTATTACTATTATTCCTTCCAAGAAATTATTTGCATTTAAAATATGCAATTTGCCAAATAATCAACCTAGTAAAAGAAATAATTGAAAATTATATTAAAAGAAATAATCCATTTTTACTGTGCAAAATTATTACTACTCCATCTGTCTGGTGCCGATCCTGAATATGATGGAGAAGGGCGACTACTCGACCCTTAAATTTTAGAAGTTCTTAATTTTATCGAATAATATATATAAAAATAAATTTAAAATAAAAAATATATAAAATCAACTATATTAATAAAACAATTTTTTTTTTATTAAATCTCAAATTTCCATTAGGGTGAAAATCAAATCAAACTACTAGATACTCGTCTTAAGATTGTTCGGTAAAAAGTTGGTTTGAGCTCGATTTGATAAAGATATCAAACAAGTAATTTAAACATACTTTTATATAGTATAAAATTAAAAGATCAACTTGAGCTCAAATTCGATTAATGAAAATAGGTAAAGTAAGTATAAATTAATTTATCAAACTATTCGAGCTTGACTCGAGTTTGGCTCAATAAAAGTTCATTTGGGCTCGGCTCGATTGCTTGTCAAACAAGCTCAAACATATATTTTTAAGCTCGATAATATTTCAAATAAATTTGAGCAACTCTTCGTTCGGCTCGACTCATTTACATACCTAATCTCCATCCACAAAACATTACCATAATAGCAACATGTACTTTGTTTTTTAATTCTTAAAATTTATTTATCTTATTAAATTATGAATTGTGAACATGAGTTTTTCAGCATTCTTTAACGATCTTACTTTTTATTCCAACTTTGCATACTTTGCATTTTTTTACCTAAAAACACAAAATAACAACTCAAATGCACTAATATCTTCAATAAATAAAAATTAACCATATAATGTTAAAATATGAACATAAATTCTAAAAAATGCTAAATTGGACTCTAAATCATGTAAATTTTCTCACTAATCATATTTAAAAATAGTACTCCATATTATATAATATTAAAAATAATAATAAATAAAATTGATTAATAGTGTAGGTTAAACATTTGAATCGCGACAATACTTCAGATTTTAGTCCTGCAATCACGGGAAAAGCTAGGGTGAATGGATAGTGAGGCCAATAATGTCATTATAAAGTGATTGTGAAACCTTTTTCTTTTATTTTTATTTTTATTTTTATTTTTTTTGGGTCAAAATCTGGTTGCTACCTTCTTAGTGTGATTGTGCGAGGGCAGTGAGTCTACTCCCCACTTTTCATCGTCAAAATAAAAATTACTATAAAATGTTTTAAAAATTAAGTGTAGATTGTTAAAAATAATTAAAAAAAGTAATCATTAATAGTAAATTGATGAAAGAAAGTAATAGCAAGAAGAAGAAGAGAGGAGAAGAAGTAATAAGATGAAGACTAAAGGATTTTCTATTTCCCCAACCGTCCTAAAATGTGTTTTTTTTAACACCATTAAGAAATTGTCCAACTTCATATATAAGAGTAAAATAGGCACAATAATAGTAATGGTCACATCATTAATATTATAATAATAGTAATGGCCATAGTAATGGCCACATCATAAATATCACAATACTCCCTCTTGGACATTACGATGTTCATGCCTCGTTAAAAACCTCCCTAGAAAATCATGTGGGAAAAACTAGTCGAGGAAAAGAGCATGTCTTATGATTTTATGTATTATAATAGCTACCTCATTAAAAACCTTTTACTAAGAAAACCCCGTGGGAAAAACTTAGTAAAGGAAAAAAAATATAACTTGATCTTCAGGATCCAATTTTCAAGATTATTTAGAAGTTATCGTGCTTCTTGAACATGATAATCTAGTCTGCCTCATTAAAAACCTTTAACTAAGAAAATCACGTGGGAAAAACTTAGTTAAGGAAAAAAGAGTGCAGCATCGGTCTTCATGACCCAATCTTCAAGATTGTTTAGAAGTTGTTGCTCCCCCTAAGTACAAATGATTTAATCTGCTTCATTAAAAATCTTTTAACTAAGAAAACCTCGTGGGAAAAACTTAGTTAAGGAAAGAGTGCAGCATTGGTCTTCAGGACCCAATCTTTAGGATTGTTTAGAAATTGTCGCTACCCTGAAGATAATAACCTTTCTAGTCTTCGCATTCTAATATTATAAACAAGTCTTTCAAAAGTTGATGTGGGGAGAGATTTTGTGAATAAATCTGCTAGATTTTCACTAGATTGAACCTTTTGTATAGTAATTTCACCATTTTGTTGGAGCTCATGTGGATAAAAGAATTTTGGAGATATATGCTTTGTTAGGTTTCCTTTAACATATCCACTGCTCATATGCGCAACGCAAGCTGCATTATCTTCATATAAGACTGTGGGGGAGGTATTATCATTTTCTATTCCACTTGAGCTATGAATATGATTTATCAACGATCTTAATCATACACTTCTCGTGATGCTTCATACAGAGCAATAATTTATGAGTGGTTTGAGGAAGTAGTAACCATTGTTTGTTTAACAGATCTCCATGAGATAGCGGTACCACCACAGAGAAAAATATAACCAGTCTGAGATCTAGCATTATGGGGATCAGACATATAACCAGCATCTGAATAACCTACAAATGATATATTTTTATTCTTTTTATAAAATAAACCAAGATCTTTTGTTCCTTGCAAATATCTCAGAATATGTTTAATGTCATTCCAATGTCTCTTTGTAGGAGATGCACTAAATCTCACTAATAAGTTAACTGCAAATGCAATATCAGGTCTAATGCAATTTGCGAGATAAATGAGTGCTCCAATGGCACTCATGTAAGGAACTTCTGGTTCTAAAATATTTTCATTCTCTTCTTTAGGTCGGAAAGGTTCTTTATCTCTATCAAGGGATCGAACAATCATTGGTATGCTAAGTGGATGAGATTTGTCCATATAAAATCTCTCTAAAACTTTAATTACATAGGTTGATTGGTGTATATAAAGATTCCTTCAGGGAGGTGCTCGACCTGCAAGCCGAGATAATATTTGGTTTGACCCAAATCTTTCATTTCAAATTTCATCTTTAAGTATGAACAAGCTTCTTCAAGTTCATTACATGTTCCTATAATGTTTATGTCATCAACATAGACTGAGATAATACAAAAATATTTTAATGACTTTTTTATGAACACATAAGGGCATATATCATTATTTATGTGTCCTTTTTTTAGGAGGAATTCACTAAGGTGATTGTACCACATTCTTCCAGATTGTTTTAGTCCATATAATGACTTTTGTAATTTAATACAATACATATTACGATTTTCATTATGACCCAAACTATGAATTTTTAATCCTTCTGGGATTTTCATATAAATGTCAGTGTTTAATGAACCGTACAAGTATGCAGCCACGACATCCATTAACTGCATATTTACATTCATATTAATTGCCAAAGATATTAAATAGTGGAAAGTTATGACATCCATAACAGGAGAATATGTTTCATCAAAGTCTATTTCGGGTCTCTGCGTAAACCCTTGAGCTACTAATCTCGCTTTGTATCTCACCACTTCGTTATTTTTATTTCTTTTTCGTACAAATACCCACTTATATCCTACAGGGATAATATTTTCTGTGTACGAATCATTGAACCAAACACTTTTGTTTTGTTTAGTGAGTCAAACTCTGCATCAATTGCATCTTTCCATCTTACCCAATCGGAGCGCTTCCGGCACTCTACTATTGATTTAGGTTCTGGATCCAAATTATCATTCGAGATAGTATGCGCAATTGTAGATGCAAATATGTTGTCGACAACTATGATATTTCTGTTATAAGTTTCTCCTGTGTTTGTAAAATTCATGGCAACTTCTATATTTATATCAACCAAATTTTCGTTATTTCCCAAAAACTCTAAATTTAGTTTTTTCGCATCCCCAGTGATATGAGTATTTGATGCACGTGCAAATCGACTGGGGTTTTTGTCTTCAAGACAACTCTCTTCTGGAGATTTTTCACTTTGAGACTGTAAGAGTGATTGTGTTTCATTATTAATTTTGGATTTCCACGGATTCTTATCTTTTGCACCAATTGGTCTCTCATTCTTTAGGCGTTGAGAAGCATCAGTTGAATTTTCTAATCCCTGGGGAACTTCCACACTTGGTGGTGCATTAACAGCAGGTATATGAGACTTTGTCACTCCTTTATGATCAATAAATGCATCTGTCAATTTATTTGCTAAATCTTGCAAATTAATAATCCTTTGAACTTCTAGTTCTGTTTGACTAGTGCGTGTATCTAAATATTGAATATTGTTTTCATTCCATGAAATTTCTCGGCATTCTTTTGAATTTAACCTTTTATCTCCCCCTAATGCCGGGAAATAATCTTCATCAAATGTGCAGTCAGCGTATCGAGCAATAAATTGATCTCCTGTCATGGGCTCTAGGTATTTAAGAATAGATGGTGAATTATAACCAACATATATACCTAATTTTCTTTGTGGGCCCATTGAAATACGCTTTGATGGTGATATAGGAATATAAACTGCACAACCAAAAGTTCGCAGATGGGAAATATTAGGTTCTTTACTATTCACTAGTTGTAGGGGAGAATAATCAAGATATGCAGTAGGTCGGATCTTAATTAAAGAAGCAGCATGTAAAACTGCATGTCCCCAACAAAAAATAGGTAAATTGGAATTTTATAGTATTGGTCTAGCGATCAATTTGATACGTTTAATTAGTGATTCAGCTAGACATTTTGAGTGTGGACATATGGAACTGGATGTTCTAATGTAATGCCCAATGACATACAATATTCATCAAATGCTTTTGATGTGAATTCGCCGGCATTGTCCATTCTTACTGACTTAATTGGATAATCAGGAAATTGGGCTCGCAATTCAATAATTTTAGCAATAAATTTTGCAAAAGCATTGTTTCTAGTGGATAATAAACACACATATGTCCACCGAGTAGAAGCATCAATCAGAACCATATAATATCGAAATGGCCCTGAAGAGGGATGAATAGATCCACATATATCTCCTTGAATTTTTTGTAGGAAAATAGGAGATTCAATTCCAACTTTTGTTCGAGAAGGTTTAATTATGAGTTTTCCTTTCACACAAGCTTTACAATAAATTCAGTTGGAGAAGGAATATTTTTGCTTTGTATATTATGCCAAGAAGAATTAGTAATTAACCAACGCATCATAGTTTGCCCTGGATGACCCAATCTGTCATGCCACAATTTAAAAGAATTTGGGTCTATAAATTTTAAGCTCATTGCAACATAATCATTATGTGGTTTGATATATGTGTAATACAACCCCGAGGAGAAAGAAGGAAGTTTTTCTATAACTTGTTTTCGACATCCATTCAACCGTGTCATCAGGAGATACTCAGTATTGTTTTCCTTTTCAGTTTCAATGTGAACACCATTTGCTCGAATATCTTTAAAACTGAGAAGTGTACGTTTAGATTATGGGTATAAGAGTGTTTCTTCAATAATTAGTATCGTACCCATTGGGAGTATGATTGAAGCTCTGTCGGAGCCCATAATTAAAATATTGTCATTTGCAAAAGTAGTAACACTCCCTTTTTTCTCAGTTAAATTTTGAAAAAAATTTCTATCTTTAAATATTGTATGAGTAGTAGCACTGTCTACTAGGCATAAAGTATCTTCATTCTCCATAGGTTGATTACTGAAAAATTCAATTTAATAAGATATATAAAAAGAAACACGAACAATAATAAAAAAAATGAACCATGAACATAATTTCATCACCACAAATAAGTAAACATATAGTGTAGCAAATATCTAGAGTTCTAAAAATAACTAGAATCCATGAAATACATAATAAAATAAGTTGTCTGACATAAGAAACATTATTAACATGAAAACAAGATCACATTTGATCTCCATAATCCTCGAGCTCGAGTCCCAAGAGGTCATCATTGTCATGGTCAAAATCTTTGTTTGCTTCAGGTAATTTTGTATGATGCGATTCACCATTGATGGCGTTTCCTTTTTTTGTTCTTTTGCATTCTTTGATATGCTTCAACTAAGTATTTTGGTGTTCGACAAGTGCGAGACCAATGACCATCGCATCCACATCTATAGCAAATATGATTCTGGTTTTGTTGAGTGGAATTTGGAATTTGTTCATGGGTATTATTTTGAGTCATTCCACTACCCTGAGCCCTATCAATACCTTTAAATCCTCTGCCTCGACCTCGACTACGTCGAGGTGATAAACTTGAGTTGTCTCGACCACCTCTTTGAGGCCCACTTAAGTTTCCTCTACCACTGTGATGAGCCCAATGTGTATTTCCTCGACCATTACCTCTTGCTCTTCCTCTACCCCTTCCACGTCGATTCATATAGAATATGCCACGTGCTTCAGGCACAGGTTTTGAATCAATTGGTCTAGCATTATGATTTTCCATTAACAATTGGTTATGTTTTTCTGCTGCCAATAATGCAGAAATAAGTTCTGAGTGTTTAGTATAATTTTTGGCTCTGTACTGCTGTTGGAGAACGAGATTGCTAGCATGGAAGATGGAAAGAGTCTTTTCAATCAATTCAATTTCAGTAATTATCTGCTTACAAAGTTTCAACTGCGAGACAATACGATGTAGAATGGAATTGTATTCTGTAACTGATTTGAAATCTTGGAATCTTAAATTCAATCATTCATATTGAGCTTGATGGAGAATTATCACAGTTTGTTGATCAAACCGATCCTTCAGGGATTGCCATAAGATAAGATGATCTTTTTCTGTTAGGTACTCATTTTTTAAATCTTTGTTTAAATGATGACGAATGAATATGAGTGATTTAGCCTTCTGGGCTGGAGTAGCATTAGCATTTGGAATAATAGTGTCACTCAAATCACTAGCAATTAGGTGCATTTCCACATCTAGGACCCATGTTAAATAATTGTTACCATCTAGGGCAAACTCAGTGAATTCCTTCTTAGTGATGTTAGACATATGAACTACAATTATTAAAGAAAAATAAGAATTAATTATTTTTTAGAAGCATAACGTGTTCAAAAAATATTACACGTATTTAGTCACATGTATTAAATATTGCATTTATTTAAGTATATATATATATATATTTTTTATTTCATTTCAATGAAAGAAATTCTGCAAATCATTCCCAAAATATTCAATTATATACTGGCAGTATCAAATTACTTAAGTCTCCAGATCTTTCAAATCTGAGGCTATCAAGTTTTTAAATAAGACTGCAGTTGTAAAGTATAACTTTGTGCCCAATCAAAATAATATATGGAGTGCATCTAGAATTTTGAATAATTTAAATAATTTCATGATTAAATTAATAACCTTAATCCACACAAATTAAAATATGCAAAATTTATTTTAAGAAAATGGAAATAATACTCATGTAAATTATCCAATAATTAAATCGGTACTCCAAATCTCATAAGTAACAGCACTCCAATTCCAATAAATAACGCACATTATAATTCCCATAATTATATCATGAATACAAACCAATAAATTAATCAATTAAACCCGTGTATACGGATTAAATTAAAACTAGTGCAGATCATGATTTTAATTAAAATTGAAAAGCAATAACCAATAGAAACTAATTAATATATCGCATTCATGCATATTGTTTAAAAATTAAAATCTAAGAAAATAGACTTTGATTTTGACAACCCAATATGAATATATGCATAATAAAAGTTTGCAAAAAAAAATTATTTCAATTAATCACATGCATGATAGATATCAATTATAAATATTAGTTACAATGGTTCATATAAATCATAAATATGTATATTTTTCGTGATTGAACAAATTATTGTAAAATTTTTAGTAATACCTTACAGAAAAGATACGATTCTTTTCTAGGGTTTCCTTCCAGTGATTAGAACGTCGTGCTGATAACGTGTTCAAAAAATATTAAAGAAAGGTAATCATCAATAGTAAATTGAAGAAAGAAAGTAATAGCAAGAAGAAGAAGAGAGGAGAAGAAGTAATAAGATGAAGAACAAAAGATTTTCTATTTCCCTAACCATCCTAATATGTGTTTTTTTTAACACCATTAAGAAATTGTCCAACTTCATATATAAGAGTAAAATAGGCACAATAATAGTAATGACTACATCATTAATATTACAATGATAGTAATGGCCATAGTAATGGCGACATCATAAATATCACAATATGAGTAAGATTATTTTTTTTATTTGATTAATTAAAGTGTGCTGTGGCAAATTTATTGACCCAATTTTGTTTTGATGGTCGCCTCAACAAATCTTATTCCCCCAAACTAAATGGTCATGTTCAACGTACGTAGCCGTTTTACGGCGAAAATTTAGACTTTCGATAAAAATTTTACAAAATTAAAAATAAACTCATAATTATGGTATTATACAAATATATTTTTATTTGGGATAAATTTTAAAGTCTTAAAAAGGTGTGGGCAAGAACAAATTTTTAACTCAATTAATATCATTCAAATGGCTTTAAAAATTATTAAAAGTAAAAAGAATTTTCACACTAATTACGTTTATTTGGGCATATTTATCTTCCAAATCCGTTATAATTGAATTATTTTATTTTCTAAAGACTAATTACTTCTTTTCTTTAAAAGTACACTTTTCTTATCAATTTTATAAAATATTTTATTTCAACGTTAATTATATCCCTTTTCATTATGCATAATTTTTTAGTTGACCGGATGTAAGGGTGCATCCATATATGTATAATTTTTATTCTATTTTGTATACATGTTCTTAATACACAACAAAAAAACTATTTTTAACAACGGAATATTCTGTTGCTAAAAGACTTAATTTCATTATTAAATTGGCTTACCAACATATTAGCAACGGAATCCGTTGATAAAGTGGTGGTTGGTAAATTTTTAGCAACGAAAAATCAATTCCGTTGATAAATAATTCCGTTGGTAATCCGTTGCTAATAATTCTGTTGGTAATTTATATAATGATTCTCTTGGTAATCCGTTGGTAATTACCAATTAATTGAATTCCGTTGCTAAAATAGAGAATAAATCCGTTGGCATTCCGTTGCTAAAAAAATGTCATTTTTGTTGATAATCCATTGGTAATTACCAACGGATTGAATTCTGTTGCTAAATTCTTAGTACTTTTTTTGTAGTGATAATTGTATACTTTTTTCACACTCAATTTTTTATTAAAAAACCCAGCATCCATATGTATATAACATTTATTTAATGCTCCCTCCGTCCCAGGTTAAGAGTCTCATTTGCTTTTGGGCACGTGGATTAAGGAGTATTATTATTTAATGTGTAGTGGTTAGTTGTATTACTAGGTGTGGGCCCCATGTTTTAATTGTATTAGTGGATGTGGGTGGGTCTCATGTGTCCAAAAAAGGAAATGAGACTCTTTAGGTGGGACGACCAAAATGGTAAAATGACTCTCTTAACCTGGGACGGAGGGAGTAGTGTATACATATTTTTTGGGATAAAATTTTTTTTACCCCATAAGTTTGGTCATGTACAATTTTTGCCCAAAAAAATATAACATTTGGGCATTTGTGACGATTTGTCCCACTATCTTCATAATTGCGTCAATGTTGCCCCGTTTTCGCTGAAATTTGACATTTTCGCCGGACTCGATCACGTGCATGTCACGTGATCATCGGATTTGGCATTTCCCGGCGGGAAAAAAATATTTTTTTGCCTCGTAAGTTTGGTCATGTACAATTTTTGCCCCCAAAAAGATAAGATTTGGGCATTTGTCTCAATATCTTTATAATTGCACCAATGTTGTCCTGTTTTTCTCGAAATTTGACATTTTCATTAGAATCGATCACATGCGTGTCACGTGATTATCGGATTTGGCATTTCTCGGTGAATTTACTGACCTGACGACACAGGGGCATCTACATCAATAACAACAATAATAATATTTTATTAAAATTTTAATTAAAAAATACCCTCCATCAATGCACTCAATTCTCACGTGCCCTCCACGTACTTCCACCATCTTCACAAACTCCTTTTTTTGTCAATTAGAGAATCTCTCATGTACCCTCTCAAGTCTAACCACCCTGGGCGGCAGTCGTTGGATCTTCCGCTCGCGTCACCCTACTCACGTCACCAAGCTCCTCATCATCATCTACTTCCACAGCGGATAATTCATATTCTTGAGCGCCACCACTCCAAATTCTTCCACGAGTCATGCAACCGTGTGGTTGCTTACGTTCCTTCCCTCATCGCTTCCGTCGAGTAATACCTAGCATTGGAGAATCGTCTTCTGGAGGCGTACGACGACCTCATGGACGAAATGCAGTGGGCTAAAACTAAGCACTCACCGGTCGTGACGCCAATCCTTCGATCCAAGAATTCGCTGAATTCTCTAGGGTTTTCCTAATGGAAAGCAGCGTCGCCAGCAACATGTTCTACCACGTGGGGATGTGTGCACGTGATATTGATCTCCAGATCACAATTAGAGTCGTGAGACTGATAATGAACCATCAGTTCTTCAGTGGGGTGCGAAGGACTGAATTGGAGCTAAAAAAAGACCAACGACCACATCCTCCTCTGCATGACTAGGATATCATGTGGTTGCTCACACTGTCAGAGGGTACGGATCGAGGCCATATATACTGTGATCCGTTCATTGGTGGTAGGCCCTTGGAGGAGAGGATCCGACAGTTGTCGTCCATGGTAGTGAGAGGGTACACAGGGGATCCCTGATTGACAAGAAGAGTGAGTTTGCGTAGATGGTGGAAGTACATGGAGTGCACTTGAGAACTGAGTTCATCAATATTGAGGTTATTTTTTTAAATTAAATTACTAATAAAATATTATTATTGTTAATGTGGATGCCACTGTGTCGCTAGGTCATGAAATTCGCCAGGAAATGTCAAATCCGATAATCACGTGACATGGACGTGATCGATTCTAGTAAATATGTCAAATTCCGGAAAAAATTGGGCAACATTGGCGCAACTATAAAGATATTGGGACAAATGCCCAAATTTTATCTTTTTTGGGGCAAAAATTGTATATGGCCAAACTTACGGGGCAAAAAAATATGTTATCCTGTCGAAAAATATCAAATCCGATGATCACTTGACATGCACGTGATCGATTCCGGCGAAAATATCAATTTCGACGAAAATGGGGCAACATTGGCACAATTATGAAGATAGTGAGATAAATGCCCAAATGTTATCTTTTTTGGGGCAAAAATTGTACATGACCAAACTTATGGGGCAAAAAAATATTTTATCCCCTTAGTTGTATAATATTTTTACACTCAATTTTTCATTAAAAAACTAACAAACAAATTTGATACATTTTTGTTCATAATTGTATATATTTTTGTTCATGATTGTATACGATTTGAAAGTGAGTGCACCATAGTATTAACCATAATTTTTTATAAAATATAATGATTTATTCGTTTAAAAAAAATTTCCACTTTTGATATGTAGGTTAGGAAAAATTCTTTAATTTTTTTGGTAATAAATACTCCCTCCGTCTCAGGTTAAGAGAGTCATTTTACCATTTTGGTCGTCCCACCTAAAGAGTCACATTTTCTTTTTTGGACACATGGGACCCACCCACACCCACTAATACAATTAAAACATGGGGCCCCCACACCCACTAATACAACTATCCACTACACATTAAATAATAATACTCCTTAATCCACGTGCCCAAAAGCAAATGAGACTCTTAACCTGGGAGGGAGGGAGTATGATAAAGTATGTTAGATGTGTTAGATATATATATATATATATATATATATATATATATATATATATATATATATATATATATATATATATATATATATATATATATATATATTTGCGTGTAAAAAAGTGTATAGGAAATGATGATTGTATTAAATGAAAACTTTTTTAGGTCAAATGAAAATGAAAAAAAAAGTAATCACTTTTTATTTTATTACGATGGGATGGTGTTAGATATATTTTTACCTTAATACAAATATAAGCTTTTATATGTCTTAATATTTGAATGATCAGGCCAATTAAAATCAGGCATTAATCTTAGGGTTATAATGCAAGAACATGTGATCCCTGGTGCACTCAATTTAAAAGCAAATGGTCCTGAGTTTTTTGGTCACTTTTATCTTCCACGCTTCTCATTTCTTCTGCTTTTGTACCAGCTCAATTGTGAGTCCATTGTCTTCCCAATTTTTTTATTATTTTTTTTTATTGAAATAAACATTTTTTTATTCTATTACTTCGTGTATATTCCTAAGATATTTATTTTTTTATTTTGAGGCATCTACTTCAAAAGTATTCATTTACTCTTTAGGACTATGCTTGTTTTCGATTTTTTAGATTTTTAGCTTGGCAAAAGCTCATGCACCCCGGAGACACACTGTGCCCTCATGGGAACACAACACTCCCCCTCTATATTCTATTTAAACCTATATATTACTAGGAGTTTAAATTGTAAAAGGGTACGAAAATCATAAAGGAGCAAGGTGTCCCCGGGGCACAAGAGTCTCACTCTTTTAGTTTTGGTTAGAATTATATAATTTCATTCCTTATTTTAGTGGGATTAGATTTTAAAATCCATCCTACTTAAATCCTTAAATCAAACGCAGATTAACACTACTTGTTAGATTTACTAAATTCACCTGATCCTAAGTCTACTTTTCTAATTATACCTACTTAAACCAAAAATAAAAGCAGTTGCAAAATTAAGGTGAATGGAAAATTAAACTTAAAATTAAATGGTGTCTATTAGATTAAAGTGTGTTTATAAAGAGGTGTGATCAAATGTTATGAAAGTTGTGTCTTTTCATTAAAAATTACTTGAATTTGAATTCAAAATCAAATTCAATTATTACATCAATTCACGTAAAGACGCCTTAAAATCTATAAATAGGTCCTCTCATTTCCATAATCAACCACCCGAATTTCACTTGAGTCACTTGAACAACACTTGATCAATTCCGAAAATATTTCCATACTTGGAGTCTTGATCTCAAACACACAAGTCGAGTGAAGTCGTAGTGTATTCCTAGTCGTTCTACTCCTAAGGTGAGTTCATAATAACAATTGGTTCGTCATATCTTGTGATTTGTAGTGTTACTATCACAAGATATGAGTCGTTTTATTTTAGAGATGATTGCCGTTGAACCGTAAGCACCAGGGCGGAGCAATTTGTCTTAAGGAAAAATAGTGTAACTCTTACTTCGACTCAAATTACGTTCTTATTATTTTTATCACATTTTTCTATCAACATCTTATACTGAAACCCAAATATACCAAAACAAAAACATCACCTTAAAGTTTACGTTTTACTTCAATTTTCTTCCGTATTAATTATATATGTCATTCATCTATAATAATGTGATCAAAATGAGATACAAAATCACCGGCTCAGATTCTCTGTGTCATTTTGGTACATTATTTCATGTACCAAACCATTAGGACGACACGTAGGAGAGATGAAACTATATCCTAAACATTAAACCCTAAGGGCAATGGTTGAATTTATTTCCCCTCTTACATATCAATCACTTAACGCGTGGCACAGAAAATGATATAAAAAATGTCACATAATATCGAGTATGCAAAATCCCAATTAAGTTGAAAGGTTATTTGAATAGCCTACAAAAGACTCATTGGATACAAATTAGATAAGCTATTTAATTTCCCTATTTCATCCCCTATTTCATTTATTAAATATAAATTACAATCTAGGATCACAATTCAAATCCCCATGTATGATCAATGTCTAAATTACATACCAAGAGGAGTACAAGACTTTAATAGTCATTTCTTAAGGTATACTAATATTCTCTTTTTATAAAAGAAATGTAACAGAACACAAAATGAAATAGTATTGTAGAACAGAGAATCAATTACACAAGAGTTGCATATATCAAAATTTTCCATATATATGCATATATTTTTATACTACTTATACTGTACTGCATGGTCTGCACAATAAAGATGCAATGGCTTGGAAATGCTCCTCTCTTTTAAATTGGTCCCATGTTTTACCTCCCAAACATCATCATTACAACCACCCCACCCCCACCCCCACCCTCTGTTGATCATCGGATTCATCTCCATATATTCTTCCATTCTTACACACACCCTACACCTACTAAACCAACCAACATTCTCTCTGCTCAAATTTTCAAACTAGGTTTCTCACTGAAATTCATAAGTTAGAACAAATGGCGGAAACCTCGGAGGCTGCCGCCGCCGAGACCAAGAAGATCATCAACCCCAGAGCCGAAATCGACACGTCGCCGCCGTTCGAGTCCGTCAAGGAGGCCGTCGACCGCTTCGGCGGCAGCGGCCCTTGGATTCCCCACCACTTGCTCCGTTTTGCTGCAGCTCATGTGAGTTTCTTTTTTACTTTCTCTTTTTCTTTTTCTTTTCTTATAGTTTATTATTTCATTGTTATATAATCTAACAAATTAGAATAATTACAGACTGATCACATATTAATGCATTGTCAGCTTTCTAAGGTAGTGTTAGATTATTAAGTGTATGTACTTCAATTTTTGAGATACTACACTACCAATATATCAAATGGTGATTTAATTTATATAGTTTAAAAACAACATTATTAATCCAATTTATGTTGATATGATTTTTAATTAAGATGAAACATATTTTGTGGGGTGGTGTTGGTTACACGAATATTCTGTTATATTTTGTTTTTAGATAATTGAAGGAAAATCTTAACCACATTTTTCTTTTAGTATATTGATTTGATCCCAATGCATGTATCATTCATTCAATTACTTACAACAAGAGAAGAGATGTATTACTAAAATGGGAGATTCTGATGGTGTTAGTGGGTCTAGTGTGAGAGTAGAGTAGCAAGATTAATGGAGCTATGAGTTATGAGTTGTGATTTTTTGGACAAAATGGAGAGAGAATGATGGTGGTGGTAGACAATATTAATGTCTATGGTGGGAGAAGAAAGTTTGAGTGGGAAATGAATACCCCAAATGGCACTAAGTGTTAAAAAGTTTTATCATCAAAAACATCACTTTGCTTTTACCATGTTAATTAATTCTTCCCCCATGATTTCAACTTGATTTTACTTGGATCTTTCTATCCCTTTATATATCATGCGTTTTTTTCTTTTTTTTACTTTCTCATGATGCATTATTGTGTTTCTTGAAAAAAAACATTGCATTTATTGTTCTAGCTTTTGAACATAATAATTATTTTATACTGCTATGAAACATTGTTGAGTTTGATGCATTGAGTACCTAAGCTAGTTCTAGAGCATACATGTTCTTGAATCTTGATATACCTCGATTCAGTTGAAAGACAATATTTTGTTAGTCTTAGATTTCTTTCAATTTAAAATTTCACTTTAAAAAAAATAAAATAAAATAAAAATTGATGTATATTGTTAATTTTCGGCCAACATATAGAACATTCATACTGGTCAAAAGAAGCAGCGGGCCCTCAATTTCTTTTTGAAAGGAAGAGTACAATAATAATTCTAAAATTAAATTATACTATCATGAACATACCTTGAATATCTCAAACTACGTACTATATTCTTGATCTGAATTTCCTATGCCAAAATGGTGTAGATCTCTTTATACTCCCTCCATCTTATAATTGGGTTAAAGTTTACTCCTTCTATCTTATTTCAGATGACACACTTTTCATTTTTGGTTGTTCTATAAAAGTTTTCATTTTCCTAAAAAAAGTAAAAAGTCAAATACAATCACCCTTCCCCGTACACTTTATTTATAAAAAAATCACCCTTACCTGACACACCTAACATATTTTATCATTTATTTATTACTAAAAAATACCATAATACCCCTAAAAGTTAATATTCGTGCCAGAAGAGGAGTGCAAATATTTGTGGGACGGAGTGAGTATTTTTCTATACTCCCTCCATCTCATTTCAATCTTTACATATTTCTATTTTAGGCATTCCATTTCAACCTTTACATTTCCTTTTTTGGTATATGAAACTCATCTAAAACAATTAATATATCACACACATCCAACACTAATACACATATCCACTTTACATTTATTATATATTTCAACCCACTATCCAATAAAATATTATATTCTTTAATCAACATGCAAAAAACAAATGTAAGTATTGAAATAGGACGGAGGGAGTATTGTTTAGAAAAAATATTTTTTTTTACCAATTTTATATTTTAGTATCTTTAAGTAATAAATAAAGCGTAAAGTAATGTTATGTAGATTAGTTGAAGTCATGTCAATTTTGAAATTCAAGTAACTTTTAATGTTATTAAATAAAAGTGTGTTTTATTTTTGTAGGTGTGAAGTTTATTAATTGTACATCAGACGAATATAGAAAGTGTGAACCGTGGAATATAGGAGTATAAATGCAAAAAATAAATGTAAGTATTGAAATAGGATGGAGGGAGTATTGTTTAGAAAAAATATTTTTTTTTAACAATTTTATATTTTAGTATCTTTAAGTAATAAATAAAGCGTAAAGTAATGTTATGTAGATTAGTTGAAGTCATGTCAATTTTGAAATTCAAGTAACTTTTAATGTTATTAAATAAAAGTGTGTTTTATTTTTATAGGTGTGAAGTTTATTAATTGTACATCAGACGAATATAGAAAGTGTGAACCCAGGAATATAGGAGTATAATCATACAGTTAAATGTATGGTGCCTAGAAGAGAAAAAAAGAAAAACCTCTTAATTATCCTTCAAAGAAAAATGTAAATCCTATGAATAATGGTTAGATTTGTTGATGCAGTACGTAAACGAGGCATTTGACATGGAAAAGATGGAAGAACAAGCAGTGCAACTGGAGAGGGACGTGATGATGAAAGAGCAGCAGACATTGAATGTCTTAAAAGAACTGGAATCAGCTAAAAGATTCGTAGAAGGTTTAAAATCGAATCTCATCCCAGAAATGTCTTCCTTATTGCAAACCAGCGATCATGATCATGGATTAATAACCTTGTCTTCTCCTCTGGTATCACCTGGTCTAATGTTCACTGAGTTGAATCAAGCCAAACTCAACCTCAGCAAAACATCCGTCGATCTCGCCGCCATTCAGGCCTCCGTCGACTCCCTCAACAAGAAACTCCGACACGACAGTGTTCTGCTCGAGAGGCGATACTGTAACAACATCAATGTCAAAGAAGATATATCCATTACAACGCCTGATCGTTGCTACCGTGGAGACGGAAATGGTTACGAGGACGAGCAATTCAAGAAAATGACAGAAGCTTCAAGGTACTTGTAACATCCCAAAATTTTAGAAAAAATAGTTTCTTAAATATGGACTTTTAGTATAATAAATAGCGGAAGTATAAAATTTATTAAGAACTTAATACTCGTAAATGCTTAAGCATAATATGTTCTAGTTATTGCATAAAGTAAAGGAAATCATAAACTATCATTTATTTATTTATCTATTTTTACCGCCTCCCGAATCACCGCCTCCTCTTAAATCTGAAAAATATTTAAGTTTGAGGGTAAATACTTAAAGCTTAGTAAGAAAATTTTATATATAAACTTAAATAAAAAGCAAATCACTTTGATTCATATCATAAAAATATTTAATATCACAAATCAAATAATGTTATGAATACTTTTCATGTCTTAAAACACATCAACTCATGATACTTTTTAAGTCTTAAATCACATCATTCTATGTTATTTTTTATGTCTCTTTTATATGATCGATCAATATAAATTCTTTTTGACACTACGGATATTCCGCGAGGATCTCTCTCAATTCCGCACCTCTAGGGCCTGGCACGTCTCAAGTATCTTTTAAAACACTAGTAAAGTTTAATTTTTATGTCTCAAGTACTATTGAAAACACTTGTAAAATACTTAATTTTCATATATTAAATACTTGCAAGAAAAGTATGTGAGAAGTCAAATTTTCATGTTGGAAGAACTTTAACATAATATTTGAACATTCATTTGCATGTAGGTAAAACATATTCAAATACTTGCAAAAATACATTCCTTTTTATGTCAAAATAAACATATACTTGTATTTAAGTAAACACATAAATTTTCCTCAACAATACATTCCTTTTTATGTCAAAATAAACATATACTTGTATTTAAGTAAACATATAAATTTTCCTCAACGTAAGAGTTTAGAATGTAGGAGAAAGAAAGAAGTTGAGAAGACTCTAAAATTAGGGCTACTTCTCCAAAAGTGATTCTTGTCTGAGATTGTGTGTGGTATGTGGATTGAAGGGTTTGAATTTATAGATGGGTTGATGGAGGGTTTAAGGAAGGTGGCTAAAATGGGAGTATGTCTAGGTTCAAAATTACTTTGAAGGTTTATTTTTGGAAGGTTTTACTAAATCAAATCATTTCTTTAATCTATGTCCTTTCAGTTTTTTCTTGTATTGTCAATGTGTAAATCTAGCCCTAATTCCTTAGCAAATTAGGGTTTATTGTTACAGTACTGTTAAAGTAATTTTATTAAGTATTAAATGACTTTTCTCATCACCAAACTTAAACTTTTAGATAAGGTGATCATTTAATATAATATCATAATCATGACCTAGCAAAGGTCCTGGGTTCGAAGTTAACCCCACTGGGGCTTGTTACAATGATTTTATTAAGTATTAAACGACTCTCTTCCCTACCAGCTTAATTTTTTAGAGGACGTGGTAATTCAACAGGTACGAGGTGATGAAGGCCATGGCAGAGATAGAGCAGACCAAGAACTGCATCAAGATGGCGGAGATGAGGCTCAACGCCGCCAAGAAGATGGAGGAGGCCGCGAAGGCCGTCGAAGCCATTGCCGTCGCCACCAGATCACCATCATCGTACAAGGCCGACAACATGGATGGAATAACGTTGTCGTTCGAGGAGTACCAAACCCTATCTCAGAAGGCAAAGCAGGCAGAGGAGCTCTGCAAGACTAAGTTCGTCGACAGTGGCAGCGGAGGACGCCATGACCGCCGCCACCTGGAAGCTCCGATCCTCGAGAAGTTCGAGGAAACCACCACCGTCGAACATGGGCGCGTGCAGAGATCAGGAAACACGTTTGCCAAGTTCAAATTCAGAAACTCGGAATCAAGTGAGAGGAGAGAGAAACCTCCTACTAGCGGTGGGTTTCGATCGGCCACCACCTCCATTGGAGATGTGCTGAGCAGGAAATATGTTGTTGAGGATGATGTGATGGTGGGGCGACACGTGGAGGAGAGAGAGCATGTGTCTTTGAGCCAAATGCTAAGAGAACAGAGTAGATCCATTTTGCATTCAAGTAAGAGTAGTAATCCAGCTGGGAATCATGTGGAGAAGCGATACATTGTTCAGAGGAAGAAATTTGGGTTCATCAAGAGAAAAACACACCCTCTCAATCCCACCTAGTGACCATCCAACTATATATAGATACACATTTGTGTATATATATCTTATAATAATTGGTTGTGATATTTCTTATGTTGGATTCTCCTGGGATATTTCAAGTGCTGTGTGTAATGCTCTGTTTGATTCATTTGGTTTAGGTTGGATTGGCCATTTTTTTATTTTATTTGGGGTTGTTGGATTTAATTTAATGTCAAAATTCAGCTCTGGTTCATCATTAGTTTATAAATTGCAATGGTCATATTATAAACACTGTGCTCTTAATTTGTAGTATCCAAAAGGCCCGAATTAATCGGACCAAATTTATTGTTATACTCCCTTTAACCGGTTGCGAATAGATTAAGAAGTATTATTATTATATGTATAGTGGGTAGTTGTATTAGAGAAAAGTGATGGACCATATGGTGGGCCATTTTACTAAATAGAAAATATGAATACCTTTGAAGTGGACGTTTACTTTGTAACCGGTCGGAGGTAGTATTTTGTCAGATAGTTGTTATACGCATTAGATTGAGAGAGACTTTGGAAGAATCTAAACTTTTATTTTTTTCTTAGATCGGAAAGATTTTCGTATCAAAGCCTAATTTTTTGTTTAGGTCTCAAAATAAGACCCAATTTTATAAGTGTTTCAAATTAAGATTTAAATTTAGTTTTTCTTTAAATTAAGACCTAGTTTTTTATATTTGTTATTTTTTTTTTTCATTTTAAAACTTACTCTGAAATTTATATTTTCATTTCAAGTCATACAAAATAATTTAAAAATATTATTATATACCTTCAAATCAAATCATAAAATTAAAAATTAAAAGAAGATTGGGGTTGGATATAATGGTACTGGTGGATCGAGAAATTCATTTAAATTTGGCAATCTTGAGTTTAATTAGTCTATATTTAAGAACTTATGTCATTATATTTTGTTGAATTGGGCCATAAATTCTGGCCCATTTCAGTTGTGTTATTTTTAGGGTCTACTAACGATTTACTAACTTGGGCTAGTTATAAGCCCAAAATCATTTTATAAGGCGGAGCTTACCATCTGCCGCAGATTATAAACACATGCATCCAATTAATTTTATTTTAACCTTCTAAGTTTTGCATTATTCACTAAAAAAATTTCTCTTTTAAGAAATGTAATTCAATTTGTTGGTAATAATTGAGATGGAAAGAGAAAATTGGAGAGAGACAGAAAGGATTTGGAATGACTGGGTTAGGGTGTGGATTTGAAATCCTAAAAAAATAATTTGAAATTTCTCATTTCTAAATCCAAAATTTAAAGGGAATCGATTTGAAAAAACATAATTTGATATCCCTTGCGGAATTTAAATTAGTTTAATAATAAATAAATAAATAAATAAATAAAAGAAAGAACAAATATGAGATATGCCTTGCGGATTCGATCCCGAATACTTCACGTGCAGTGGCAAAAAAGTTTTGGTGCCAAAATGAAAATTGGATTATATGATATTTTTATTTGCATATTAATATTAATACTCTCTTAATACATACTCCTTCAATCTCAATAATAACTACAAATATTTTTGTGCGAGTAGATTATGAAATTTTATTTTTTAGGTTAATTACGTTAAAAGTCTCAACCTTTTTGTCAATTGCGGATTAGTCCAAACTTTTCAATATTTACAAATAAGTATTCGACATTAAACCCATTTTTTAAATTAAACCACCGGGCAGCCGAAGGCCTGCCCGGCGAATTACGTGTTACTGTTTATAATCCACTATTGAAAAATAATAATACTCCCTCCATCCGCCCGAAAGGTCCACATTTTGTCATTTTGGGCGTCCGCACCAAAGGTCCACATTTCCCTTTTTAAACGCATGAGACCCACGCACATTACTAATACAATAAATTTATGTAACTCATACACCCCACTAATATAACTACCAACTACACCTTAAATAATAATACTTCTTAATCCACGTGCAAAAGCAAATGTCCACCTTTGTGGCGAACGGAAGGAGTAGTAAGGAACACGTGGGCTAGATTAGTGATTACCCACCCCCCACCCCACCCCACCCCACCCCACATGGAACTCACTGATGATTCCCCTCACCAGCACCACCACCACCACCGTCACCACGTCCTCACAACCCTGCAACCTAGCTACTCCTCCCCACCTACTCCACCGCCTCCATGGCACTTCTCCTCACTTCTTTACCACCATCTACCGCCCTCCTCTTGCTGCTGCACCAATCGCCACCACCATCTCCTCTCCACCCTCCATAGTTGCTTTCTCCTCCTCCGCCGGTCAACACCCGCCACCCCAACACGTCAACGCCTCACTAGCCATGGCCACCAAATCGGAAACTCTAATTGACAGCTCCGAGGCCCCAACCCAATAAATAATTACACTTTCAGACGGACGAACCGCCACCCAAGAAATCAACGAAGGACCGGCACACTAAAGCGGACGGCCGGGAGCGGCGCATCCGTATGCCGACGACGTGTGCAGCTAAGGTTTTTCAGCTGACCCGGGAGTTAGGCCATAAATATGAAGGCGAAGCACTCGAGTGGCGACTATAGCAAGCGAACCGACCATCATAGCTGCCACCAGCAGAATTCCGGCTAATTACTCAAACCTCAAAGTCAACCTCAAAAGCAGCAGCTCCACCATATCGGCTCCGCCGTCGAAGCCGGCTCCTCAATCATTCCACAGGGCGCTGGGCATTATCCACCCGCCGCGTCACCTATTACCGCCGGAGGCTGCCATAGGTGAGGCGAAGACGGCGGTAGGAAGGAGAATTACTTGGCAAGGAACGACGTCGTTACTTAAATTTTATTTTTTTTAATGCGTGGATTATAAACAGTGACACGTCAGCTATCTGGCAGCCGGTGACTTGATTTGAAAAATGGACTTAAGATCGAGTACTGATTTGTAAATACTGAAAAGTTTGGACTAATCTGCAATCGGCGAAAAGTTTGGAACTTTTTACGTAATTATTTTTTATTATATATTAAGATGCATACTGCTATTGGGATATGGGTAAAAAATGAATATTTAAATAATTTAATTAAAAAAGTTTGTAAAAGTATTGGGAATTGACTCAAAGGTTAAACATTAAAAAAATATTTAAATAACACCTAATTAATTTATCATAAGAATACTTAAAAAAATAATAATAAAAGAGTATATTTGGGTAACCCGAATTGGGTACCGAAATATCCGGTTCATAGAATATCGGATCGGGTTCGGATAATATATTTTCAAATCCGATATTTCGGATACCCGAACCCGAAACCCGACTCGTGCCCACCCCTAATTGGGATGTTTATAAAAAGTAAATAATATTGAAATGTAATTTTTTTTCATTTTGATACATAATTATTGAGACTAATAAAAAAAATTATAAAATAATTAGTGGGATAGCGGTTACAATTTTTAAATCCAGATTTATGATTACCTAATCTATTTTACCTAGCTCTAACGCATACATCACATCTTACTATTTCACACACACCCTTTTACTCTTACACATTAATTTAACATAAAAGATCAAATTTATTTTTACTTAAATTTCTCCAAAATAAACAGATTTGAATTTAACAAAGTCAATTAATCCTAAATCCAAATTTCTTCCTTGTAATCACACTAATCACACCCAAAAGAGGGTGGATAGTGAATTTCTCCTCACTATAGCTGTAGCTACAGTGAGGATAAATTCACTGCAGTTACGGGAGAGGATCCGAATCCCACCCAAAACAAACATCACTAACTCACATTGAAGCAGTGAATTTCTCCTCACTGTAGTTGTAGCTACAGTAAAGAAAAATTCACTGCAATTACGGGAGAGAGCTACAGTGAGAATAAATTCACTGCAGTTATGGGAGAGGATCCGGATCCCACCCAAAACAAACATCACTAACTCACATTGAAGTGCGTAAGTTAACCAACCCCTACCTCAAATTTTCCCATGTTTATTTCTCTTCTTTTATATTTGGATGATTGATTTTAGATTAGATTAGATTAGATTAGATTAGGCTACAGTTTACTCTCTTCGTTCCCAAAGTATTTCACATTTTCCTTTTTCATTCGTCCTACAAAGTATTTCATATTTTACTTTTACTAAAAATAGTAAAAAATACACTATAATAATACCTACTTTTTACACACATCCCAATATAATACTCATTTTTCACATATTCCAACAACTTTACACATATTTTTCATTAAATTAATTAAAATACTTCTTCGTTTTTGTACTTTATACATAAAATAACAATTTTTTCTTAAACTCCGCTCACAACAATACGTGATGTATTCGGGGACGGAGGGAGTATAAGTTATATCGATAAAATCCCCAAAACACTCCTGCATAGGGTTCCTTAATCCTTGAGCACTGAGGGGTAGTTGAGTCATTTTAGGATTGGAAACACGCGTACCCCTAAATCATTCACACCACTTTTACAGTTTTACGTGTCCTCTGCCCACAGGTGGAATGCGCTTTCCACTTTATTATCGGAAATAATGCCATAAATAGAATTATTGCATCCCCGTCACCTTTAATAATTCACAAACATACACGTGTGAATACCAAGGTCTATTTTAAAGGTCATTTTAGTCATTTACTTTTCTGAAAGTCTATTTTAAAGGTATTTTAGTCATTTACTTTTCTAGTTTATAGTAGGTTCACACACATATCAACTAGTCATTCCGTCCCATTTTAGATGACACATTTTTTATTTTGAATTGTCCCACAAAAATTTGTACATTTCTATAAAAACAGAAAGTCAAACATAATCACCTTTTCCCATACACTTTATTTAAAAAAAACAACAACATTTACTTAACACACATAACATACTTTATCATTTATTTATTACAAAAAAATATCATAATACCCCTAAAAGTTAATATTACTTTTCTTAATCTCCGTGCCGGAAAAGACATGCAAATTTTTGTGGGATGGAGGGAGTACTCACTGATACAAATATAAAATATATTTTATATATAATATATTTCTTAATCCACATGAAAAAAACAAATGAGTACGTTATAGGTGGACGAAGGGAGTATTACTCTTTAGTACATAAAAAATTATTTTTTAAAGACATAAATTATTATTCTTTTAAATAAAAAATTATTCTTAAAATTATTGTAACTCCTAATTTATCGATTACTTTTCAATATATAAAAAATTATTTTTTAGAGATATAAACTATTACTCTTCTAAATAAAAAAACAATTACTCTTTTTAAGAGTAATTTTTTTATTTAATTTTGTTAAACAAGATTCACGTGTGAACCCAATTCACACTAGACTCACTCTTAAAGGCGTTTACTTATGTGAGACAGTTTTACAAAACGAGCTTCGTAAAACAAATAAAGGTGATAATATTTTAATAAAAATTATACATAATTGATGAAAAGTGATAGGTACCGCTCAAATAAAATGCTTTTTGAATAATTCGCTGTATAAATGAGAAGTATGAGTACTCCATCCATCCGCTTTCAAGGGTTCCATTTCCCTCTAATAAGTTGGAACCCTTGAAAGCGGACGGAGGGAGTATTTTTTAAAAATGATACTATCTCCACTGAAAAATGATAACTAATCATTCCCTCCATCCCATCACGAGGGTGGTGTTTATTTTTTTGCACGTAGAGTAGTATTTAATGTATAGATAATGAGAGATAAATAATATTTTAATATATAGTGGGTTGTGTATTAATGTGGTGTGTGGGTCCCATGAAAATATATTAATTGTTTTGGTCCCACTTACTAAAAAGATAAATGCACCTCTCATATAGGGACTGACAGAAAATAACAAAATGCACTTTTTGTGGTAGGATGGAGGGGATAAAAAAGAGTAAAACATTCTCATCATGAGACAATCTTATACTCCCTCCGTCCCGCACCAAGGGTGCATTTTGCTTTTTTGCATGTAGATTAACGAGTATTATTATTTAATGTGTAGTGGGTAGTTGTATTAGTAGGAGTGTGGACCCCATGTTTTAATTGTATTAGTGGGTGAGTGTGGAACCATGTGTATAAAAAAGGAAAGGAAACCCTTTAGGTGGGATGACCAAAATGGAAAAAAGAGACCCTTGGTGCGGGACAGAGTGAGTACAAATACTGCTTTTAATGAAGAGTGAGGCTCCTGTACCGTGTCCTCATGTCCCCAAACTCAATTTAAACTCCTATCAATACATAGGGTTAAATAGAATATAGAGGGGGAGGGAACACTTTATTCTTGTTTTCCCATGGGGGCACGGTATATCCCCAGGACACAAGAGCTTTGCCTTTAATGAAATATTGGGAGGAACATATACTCCCTCCATCCCACTATAAGAGTGGCAAAATTTTTTTGTACGTAAATTATGAGATATAATATTTAATGGGTAGTTAATGGTAGTTGAAGTGATAGAAATAATATTTAAATGTAAAGTGGGTAGGTGTATTAGTATGGTGTGTGGGTCCCATGGAGATATATTAATGGTTTTGTGTGGGTTCCATTTACTAAAAAGAGAAATGCACATCTTGTGTTGGGATAGACGAAAATGGTAAAATGCACCCCTTATTGTGGAACAGATAAAATATAATATACATACGGAAGAAATGCGAAGAAATGCGATAAAAAAAATAATAAAAAAAATGAAAATCACATTTATGTGCGTGAAGATAACTGTAATCTAGGTATTTGATTAAGAAATTTTAGCTACTAATCTTTTTTTAATTGAACACAAGGTTAAAGAAAAGGCAAAGAATTGGGTGAGACTGTCTCACGGATCCCCTTATGTGAGACGGATCACTCATTAACCCAACTAAATAATTTTGAAGGGTCTTGTTTGGTTGTTTTAAAATTGAAATTTAGGTATAGAGTAAAATTATTTGGGCCTAAATAAATTTCAAGGGTCTTATTTGGTTGATATTAAATTAGAAAATTTAAAAATTAATTACCCTTTAAATGTATTTTTTTCTACAATTTTTTTATTTAATATATATTTTTAATATTTAAAAATATAATAATTTAATATTTATTATTCATTTAATTTATTTATTATAAGTTTATAAAATGTGATAATATTTTTAAAGGTAGTAACATTTTTTTATATAAAAAAATACTTATCAAATAAAAGTGGTAACTTTTTCATTTGAATTATATTATGAATAATTCATGATGTCAAAGAATTATATGAGTTCGTCTTACTAATAACTGTGAGAAGCTAAGAAGTGATAACCTTTTATAAGGAAAAGTAATACGCAATTGATGAAAAGTGATAACGGTAATGTGAACCATTTAATGAACAGTTTATACTATATAAATGAAAAGTGATAACATTTAGAAAAAAAGTTATAACATCTTTAATAAAAAGTATTACGAATGTGAATTTCACAACAATTTATAAAATTGATAAAATGTGATAATATTTTAAATAAAAGTGACACTAATAAAAAGTGATAACTGACCAATTGAATTATTTTATAAAATATTAGTAAAAGGACAAAAAGTGACATTTTTATTAAAAAATGACAACATTTTTATTAAAAAGTGATACATGATCAATGAAACGTGATAGCCGTCCAATTGTATTATTTTATGAAACATTCTTAAAATAAATAAATAAAAATTAAAAATTTTAATAAAAAATGATATCTAATCAATAAAAAATGATAATCAATAAAAAAATATTTTATGATTAATTTGTAAGATGAATAAAAAGTGATGATATATATAATAAAAAATGACGTCTGAATTCTGATTATGAACTTTTTAGAAATAAAAAATAAAAAAAATATATTTTAAATAATTAATAAAATTATTTATTAATAAAATAAGAAAAAAAATTAAAATTTTGTTTTCAAATTTTAACGTCCAGCAGCGCCTCTTGCTTGAATTATTCTATTCTTAATTAACTAATTGGAACAAACAGGGTTTTTTTTTATTTATTTAATTATTAATTAAATTTAAAATTAGTTCTTTTTATCCATGGATGATCCGTCTCACATAAGGAGATCCGTGAGACGGTCTCACCCAAAACCTACCTTAAAGAAAATGCTCATATATATATTTTTTAATAGATATTAAAGGATAGATATATGCGGCTAAAGCCTAGAATTAACTAACTTGAATAACTCTAATTACTTATGCATGATTTTAATCTATTTTTCGATAATCCTAGAAATTAAATTACTCTCAAGTTTATAATAGTTTTATCTAAAAAAATATATATATACTGATGAATTTTAAATCATAACTTTAATTTTTTTTTTCTTTAAATTGATTCTATGGTGATTTTACACTAGTAGTTGAAATATTTAATTTTCTATCAAATCACATTCCTTGAGCCAATGCAATCTCAACAACATATGGCTTCTCCTTTTCAGGATCGGAATTAATTAGGAACATACAATATTAGTGGATGGAGTGAACTGACTAAATATTAATCAATAATCCTTTTTATTGGTTAAGTTTTTTAATAAAGTGGTCATTAAATATGGTATTAGAATCTTGGCCCAGCAAAGAAGTCAAACCTTACTGTCACTAATTTTTCAATTCTACCCGTCTGTAAAGAGGCGTGTTAGAGTGAACTGTTGAAGTTTTAAATGAGGTGCTCATTTAACATGGTATCAGAGTCGTGACCTAACAGAGTTTTAGGGTTCAAACTTCACCGACGCCCATTTATCAATTCCACCCTACCTGCATGTGAGGGGCGTTTTAAAGTAAACTGATTAAATATTAAGTGATAGTACTCATCTCTATAAGGTTAAACTTTTAAATATTGATTGATACTCCTCTCTATAAGTTTAATCTTTTAAATAAGATGATAATATTACAGCGTTCCTGAAGCCTTTCCCAAACACCTTTGCAAAGACATAAAGTTGAACTTCACTACATCAATCGAAGAGTTGATTGCGTTGATAGACTTTGAATTTTGCAACGATACATTGTTTTTCTCAGCAGTCCATATATACAAGTTCTTTCTTAAGAACCAAACCTCCATCTTTATCTATAACCATAGGAATTGTACATCCTGACAATATGTTATTCCAAGCACGTTCATCAAGGGCTTTGATGTAACTCATCATCCGACTTTTCCATGCGGCATAGTTGGTTCCAATAAGTATGGGAGGACAGGTGACAGATCTAGTGGAGTAATCCATGACAACACAATACTCAACACCAGGAACTACACTTAGTATCATCAAGTGTGGCTCTGATGCCACTTGTCGAGTGTCTGTTGCGTGTTAGTGTGTTTTTTACAGCAATGTTGTCTGAAGTGTTGTCGACACTACATACGATATTGTATCAGAATATAAACTTAAATAGAATAAATAAGTTTTAATAGCGAAAGACTAGAACACACATGTAGATTACTGATTAATCTTTTCACAAACTTTCGTCTGTAGCGACCTCATAACATAAATATCACTATATTAGAAAAAGTGGTTAAAAAAACAGATTATGAAGATAATAATTCTTTCCACCCTCTCTAATATAAAATCATATCTAGTATCCAAACAAGTTCCTAAATGGAAAACTTAGATTATTCATCTTATTCTACTTCAAGTATGCACTTTCACTATAGCTGTGAATATTTACATACAAAATGTACGGGATAATACCATACACTAACTGTAACACGAGGTGTGATAACACCACAGAAGAAATCGAAAAATAAAACTATCTTAGTATAGTGTCTCGCTATTCCGCACGCACGGGGATCTCTTATTTCTTCTAACCATCCAGAAGCACTTTAAAAAGGCGTGTAATTACTGTTGGATAATCTCTTCACAAAAATCACCAGGTATGTTTGAATTCTTCCGGATCCTATGACCGACTTCTATATCAATTTCTACATACCTGAAACAACATTATCCACGACACAAATTTGATTAACATTAAATATTAGCGGTTTGAGAAATTGTTGAGAATCATTGTGATTTCAGATGTGTCAACATTGATTTCAACACTTACATCAACAATTCATATAAAAAAAGAGGAGAGATAAAGGAAGAAATAATATTAAATGAGGAGAGAGAATATAGAGTTTGCATGTGTGTATATAGGGGGTGGTTGATAGAAGATACTCTCTCCGTTACGCGTTAAGATTTACATTTTTCATTTTGGTATATTCAAGTTAAGGTTTACATTTATTTTTTTATCAAATTAAATCAAACAGAGCAATTATTTATTCTACATAGTAGCCGGATACAACACTAATACAACTACCCAATACACAAAATAATTATTTATTCCACATAGTACTCAGACACAACACTAATAAAACTATCCAATATACGATAAATATTATATTTTTTAACTCAAGAAAACGTCAATGTTAACGCGGAACAAAAGTAGTACTCCCTTCGTCCCGCATTAATGTTTACGTTTTTCATTTTGGGTTGTCCCAAGTTAAGGTTTACGTTTTCCTTTTTTGTCAATTGGGCCCACTCAAAACAATTAATTATTCCATGTAAAACTCACACACAACACTAATACAATTATCCATTTTACATTAAATATTATTTCTCTCACCTCATTACAAATTAAAATATTATATTTCTTAATCTCCGAGCAAAAAGCAAACGTCAACGTTAACGTGAGGTGGAGGGAATATAATACTCCTTCTGTCTGCTTCTAAGGTGTCAATTTCATTATTTTGGCGTTAGGTTCAAATGTATCAATTTTTCCTATTTAGTAAAAAAGTACACAATAAAGCTCACCACTTCCCTCTAATACAACTACCCACTTTACATATAATAATAATACTCCTTAATACACGTGCAAAAAACAAACGGACACCTTAAAACCGGACTGAGGGAGTACAATAATAAGGGATTGTGTAGATTTCGGAAATCAAAACCGAAACTTAACATCACCCAATATATTTCAATTGATGTGAAAAGCAAAGATCTGTTGATCGCCATAATCTTCCAAAATATATTGGTTAGCAGAGATGATAATATTAGCCAACACCTAAATAAACTAGTGCCATGGCTACCCTACACACAGGCGCACGTTAACAATCCATGAACTCGCATCTATAAATAGATAGATCAACCTATTCATTTCATCCCTAGTGCACCATAGCAACTCTGTGAGCTAGCGTAGGTTAGCCGACGGCAGCGCCTTCCAAAAATGGTAAGTCTGCACCCTTTTATTAATTAATTAATTTCCTTAATTAATCACATGAATAAATTCAGACTTACATAAATAAATAAATAAATTGGAGAAAAGAAATTAGTTGAGTAATTCTCTCTCATTTGTAACTTTTTTTTTCCTATATATAATTCCATTCGGACAACATACAACTTGAAACTTTTCTGCACTTCAAATGTTTATTTATTGATTTTTGGTGGCCTTAATAATGTTATTCTTGATGCAATGGAATATTCAGGAATGGTGTCGACAAAGAAATGATTTTGTTGGTGGAAATGCCGAAGATGGAAGTGAAGTCGTTGGGACATAGAAAACCATTTCCAAACAGGTATTTATTTCGCAAATTCAAACCCGATCTTTATTTTATTTTATTTTATTTTCAGATAAGAAAGGCTATGGCAAAAAAAAAAAAAAAAAACTAGATTTTGGTGTTTTTTCCTCACTAAATGTACAGGAAATTAGAGAATATTATTGTTTAATTTTCACATTTCTATACCATTAATTGATTTTAAGTTGTGAATATGTATGTACACTTTAATGGAAATACAAAACTAACTTTCCATTCTTTAATTGTGTTTATAGTTACAGGTGGAGATGGAATTCTGGATAAGAATGGTGGGTCATGCTTAAAGATTGGAAAATAGTTTTTCTTATTTGGATGGAATTTATGATGTCTTTTGTGAATTGTGATGTTGTACACATAATCATTGGAGGCAAGTCAACTCATTTTGGCTAATTCTAGTTGCTTGATGGTTTACACACCATTAGGGCTCCACCGTCCCTGTACTGGGGATTGATGGAGGAGATAAATAGCATGATTAGTTTAATTATATATGCTCCTGGAAATTTCATTTTAGTATTTCATCAAACATATATCTCCATTATATTCTTGTTGTTTGAATGAATTAATATTACAGATGTACTCCATATATGATATATAGCTTTATTATTTTTTATTTTTTATATTAGTAAACCAACTAATTCGGAAAATGTCTGTTTTAAAGATTGAATCGCCAAATCGGCCTAATACAACTTAATTTTATTTCTTTGAATTTGAATGAGGATACCTTAAGTTGTTGTTACATTTATTTATTATTTGTTGAATTGAAAAAAGTAATAAAGTTTTTGAAAATTATAAATAAAGTGTAAAAAAAAATTATTGAAATTAATGAATAAAAAAATAAGCTGATATATATTTTTAGTATTAAAAGAACGTGTTTAAGATATTTGGGAAAGCTCAACATAAAAAGTGAACATAAATTCATCTCCTCTTGTCTTTCATCTTCACCCTAATACCCAAATCACTTAAAATAGTAGAAATTAATGTCCATTAATTTCTACCCAGACGAAGATTAGTCCTCAAATCGCTTCTATGATTATCATAGCACATTTTCTCACAAAGTGGTGGACGAAGAAATGAAATATATGTGCGAATGTTAATGTGTTAGGAAAATGGTTTTGCGTAGAAATTTGAATTCTCGATTTGAATTGGGCTTAATAGATCAAATCAATGAATTATTGTACAAAAAATTAATTTAACTCTATTTGTTCATATAAAATAATAATATTGCATCATTTGCTTCAAATTATTTAATATGTGATGAATAGTTATATTATTATAGTATAATTTATAGAACAAAAGATTGAAAATGCTCGTGTCCCAGGTTCAAATCTGATCCGTAGCACATGAAGGGACCTTTCTTTTAAAAATTCATTCCTATAGAATAAGATATTGATTTTGATATAGTGCGATTGGATTTTATGTTATGTTATTACATAAAAAATTAATCCCAAACAAAAAATACTATCATTTTAATAGGAATGTAAATAAATTACATGAGTATAATGTAAATAACTTACATGAGTATAACATAATTTGAGGATGCGTAATGTTTTTCACTCGAGATAATATAATAGTTTAGGACTATGTAAAGTAATTTAAATTACAATAATTTAAATTACAATGTGACAAAATTTGAAGATGTGTAATAATTTTCAATTAAAATAATATATCCTCCGTCCACGTATTTATATATGTATTTTTATTTTAAGGTGTCCCAAAATTTTATGTATGAAGCATTAATTGTAAAAATATATTATACATCATTTTTTTTTTACATTTTATTCATATAAATCCAAACAATTTTATTTACGTTTTAACACTTTATTTATAATTTCCAACAATCTTATTTATTTTTATTTTTAAATTATCAATTTATAAATACTTTTTCTTGTACTATGACAAAAACAATATTTCGTAATCTCTGTACTCTTATAAACATATAACTACTATGAAGGGTATAATTTTTTGTTACGCTGTAAAGTAATTTTAAATTACAATATAACATAATTTGAAGATGTGTAATATTTTCTATACAAAATAATAGAATAATTTGTTACTTCCTAAAGTAATTTTTTGAGTATATTAAAAAATAAAATTTAGATGTATATATTAGTGTAAAAAATAATTTACCTTATTTCTATGCTCCTAAATACTTTTAGCTAGTAACTTTGAATATTTGATCTTTTTCTTTTCTATTTTTTAATAAAAAACAATCCCGCCCCATTTTACACATATACTCCATAAGTTAGCTCTAGAAAAATTAAGATGCATAAAAGTTATTATCATGAAAATTTTATTTTCTAATAATGCAAATAACGGTGTGAGATGAATTTAGTAAGATAGATAAAAAGGGATACTTATTATATTTTTCTATTAATAAAGATTGATATTGGATGTTGTGTGCCCATTCTAATAAATCTGTAACTCTATTTTAGAATATTTACCAAATTTGTGGGTTTTCTATTATTTTGAGCAAATTTTATGGATTTTAATAATATGAAGTTAGTAACAAATTGTATTACTCCCCCAATCTCCTTCTTACAAACTAATTAATTTTGACATTTGGTCCCTCTTATTATCCATTTCTTTTTGAACATTTTTTTATATGAAACTCATATTTAATAATAATACGACTATTTACTACGTAATAAAAATATTAAAATATGTGAAAATGCTTAAAAGTAGCCACATTAAAGAAAGGTTAAATTTGATGACAGGTGATTTGAAAATGAACCAACCCAAAAACTACTATTCTTGACTAGGTCTTCTGCTGTACCTCACCCACACAGTAAAATATGGTACAATTTAACTATATATCAAGCAGTAAAACAGATCTATAAATTTTAAATATTCTCATGAAAGAAAAATAAAATAAAATAACATCTTCCTTATACAGTAAAAGCTGCAGTTCTTGAAAAATTTCCTCTGTTAAACCTCAAAACTCAAGACAGCTTCAGGGAACTGCACTGGCACATAATCACCAGTATTTCACCTGCCATGCATTAGAAATTCCTACAAACACTACAAATCACTTGAGAAAATGTGCTAATAAAATACAACATGTAGAGACACAAATTCATTAAATTGACAAACAGAGTGGAGGAGAGCTCTTAATTGAGTATAGCTTTTCTTGATTTCAGAGGGAATCTACAGTATAATGCTAAAAATATGTACCTCATCAATTATGGAACATTACTATCGGGTTTTCTCATTGAAATTATTTATTCTCGAAGTTTTTCCTACAATGTATTTTACACGTTGAAGGCCTAAGTAATCTCAGCATAATATTAAATTTGCTTTGTGGCCAGGTAATCCCTTCATCACAACATGCTCTATAACATGGCAAACAAAAATTAGTGAGATACCATAGACTCTATGCACAGTAATGAGGATAGCAGAGTATACCAAGACCTCAAATAACGAATTGATACATTCAAATAATTTATAAACACAGAGGTTAATTTGAAGAAAAAACAGGATGGTTGCAGAATTCTGCGTAAATATATGTGAAAAGTAGAAAAAAAATGACAGCAGATGGCAGTCGCAAAACGTTTGTCTTCATCCTAACAGATCTTAGCGCCACGGAAGATCAAACTGTATAACTTGAACTTTGAAGTCTAGGCATAGCATGCATATGATTAACTTAATTTGATAACTAAATCACTTTACATCTCATAATATCATTTCATAGAGCCTCACCCTCTCATACAACAAAAAAATTGGACTGGATAAGATACTGAATCCCACTAGAAGAGCAGTGGATAATATGGTAATGTAAAACAAGGAAAATAGATTCTAAAGTTGTTCTTATATGCAATGAAAAAAACTCAATTACATATGAACAGAATGTGAAGAAGGAAGGGAGAAAATGATAAACCTTTGTTGTCACACTGCCAGATTTCAAAGACTTGATCTTATCAGCTTTTTCTATTGCTCCAGATTCAAGGACCCTGAAATTACTATGGGCGAGTTTAAAAAATATATGTTTATATAAATATAAATGCAGCCATTAATAAGAAAGATAAAATGTAGTACACAAATTGTTCGAAGGCTTACTTGAATGAATGCAATCTCACACCTGCTTTATCTTCTTCTTGTTTTTGTTTAACTCTAGCTGATTCCTCCACCTTTGCAACATAGCTTTTCTGGGAGAAAGCCAAATAGTTAACACAAAATTACAAAAAAGAGGACAAAGATAACCTAGTCATCCATGCATACATCAAACGAAGGATTCTTCCTCTTGTTGTGCTTCTTCTTCCCTGAACGGTTCTTGTTTTGTTTTAAAACATTTTGAGGGTCCACTTGACACAATTGCCTTCATGTCCTCATCCCCATTTCGCAAAGAACCATGCTCAGTACAAGATGCACTATTATCATCTGTTCTCATGAAGAAATCACATTAGAACCTATTCATATAAACACAATATATTATCAAGTAAAAGTGGAAAAGAAACAGTAGTAAATGACATTTTTTGATAGATAGTAGATCTCCAAAAGGCGAACTATGCTAAACTTAAAAACGACAAAAAAATCCTGCTGCAATAAATACAAATACTACAACCCATGAGAAATTTACAAAACACTTGTGATCATTGCATGTTTATAAGTGATTATAAATAATTAAAAGTTATTTTGGAAAGTAAAAGATGAGGGAAAGCTTTAAAAAAAAATGTAATTCTGCCCGATCAAACGAAGTTGCAAACATGCCCTTTGTTAGAAAACCTCTTAGACCTTAACTTATAATAATGGCACTTGACTCGAGAGTGAGAATAATTGTATGTTCTCAGCGAGTTTTCCCAGGCAAATCATTACCACAAGCACCATAGGATATACAAGATCACACGCACCAAAAAAAAAAAAGAAGAAGAAGAAGAAATAGAATATGGCATTAGTCAGTAGTCACATTACATTATGTACATGCGAGATAGCATCCATAATATCTTATTCAAAAAAGCATCACTAGTCATCTTTGTGATAAATTCAATATGCGTAATAATTGCAACAAGTATCTTCTTAAAGAGAAAACAAGACTGCATACATATGTAAATTTTTTGAGAAACTTTCAGCATCCTTGGGTGCTTGCATTTCGTGTCATGTGAAAAAACGAGCTTGTCAAGTGGGATGGTAAGATGCTTTGACCGCA
This sequence comes from Pogostemon cablin, assembly GCA_023678885.1. Lineage (NCBI taxonomy): Eukaryota > Viridiplantae > Streptophyta > Magnoliopsida > Lamiales > Lamiaceae > Pogostemon > Pogostemon cablin. Next base: position 16,703,059 of record CM042998.1, on the reverse strand, counting down.
ACGACAAAAATATAACCAACTATATGTCACATAATCTCCTCATAATATGATTGAATTCTCGCTGAAGGCACAGTATGTAATAACATCCCTAGTTATTCCAGGTGCACCCGAGGGTGTGAGACACAAGGAGCACTAAGGTCAGCACTTCTCTGTGCCCCTGCCCTGCACCTCTGTTCCATTATTTTGGTATGCATCAGGAGTCTCCAAGGCCGGTAGATCCCACCTCCAAAACATCTTTCGAAGTATGTTTTAAGTTGTTTATACATTTATTGAATAGTTTTTGATTAAATTTATAAAATTTATTATTTTATTTAGTTTGAAAGTAATACACGTTTCCATTCATAAGTAATAAAAAGTTATAAATAAACACAGTGTTCTCTCTAGTCATCTTCAAAATGACACAAACATCCATGACACTCACAGGCCACAGACAAAGCTAAATACTTTAGTCAAAAATCACAATCAGTAGTATGTTTAAGTTTTAACCAAGTAAAATAACCATTGAGCCCATCAATGTAACTCCTCCAAAACAAAACTACCAAACCATGCCTGAACCCAGAGCTGGCATACCAAAATGCTCCACCTACAAAAAGTATGGTTATGATGATTTGGCCTAGCATGCTGATTCTATATACTAGAAACTGATTATCTAGATCAGATTGTGGAAAAATGTGAAAACTGAAGATAAAACACTTATAGGAATTTTTTAACAAATAAAGTTGGATTTGCTGAGCCAAAAAAATGATATGCACAATTGCGCATTTGCGCTTGAGAGTTGTTTTACTCTATGTATGCAGCCATTGCAGCAACCATCCAAACGGACAGAGCAAGACATGAGGAAAGAAAGCAACCACATCTACACATAAGCAGGGAAGAAATCGCAAGTTCATCCTAATATAGGCATATTTTAATTCAATTCTTTCACGAAAAGGAATTTGCAGGAATAGATATCTTTTTTACATGACCTGGGGCTTAGATGATCTTCTCTAACTTGTGAAGCATCTATAGCCAGCTCAAAATCCTGTCCTCACAATGATAAGAGGTTTTCAGATACAGCAAGGTAAATTAAGCACCAGTTCATTCAAATTTTGCTTTATTTACTAACTCATCCTCCTGAATTATTTTGAGTTCATCAACCCTTTTAAATTTAAAAAATGCACAAGTGTAGTTAGGACATAAATAAGTGAATAGCGCTCAACACTGGCCAAAAGTGATTAAAAGAAGGAGAAGCGGAAGTTTCTTCCCAAAGAATATTTAAAGAACTGGCGGGTCAAACAAATTGGCGGGTCATTTTATAGCAGTAACTGGAAGGTAATTTTTTTTTTACGAGACACGTACTTAATAACTCAAAATCCAGAAATCTTCCTGATAATATAAACTACAAAAAATGGTTTATGACCACAATAACCTTTATGGTAAACTAAAACTCACAATAAAAACTAGAATTCATGAATTGAAAATATCTGAAAAAGTGATAATGGCATGTAGCATTGTCAACACTCATCCCAAATTGTTGCAGTCTATTCAACACTGCACCAATGATGATTAATATGGTAAAGCATAAGACAATTCATTGAAGTTTTGATTTAACATCAATCAGCATAATTTCACATATTCCAAAGAAGAGGGAAGGGGGCTTCATTTACACAAGCTATTAAAATCTATTCAGAACTGCAACTATTGTGCTCAAATCTCAATTTGGTATGACAAAAAAGGCATCATTGCACCTACAAGAAAACATCAAGCATCAATTCATGTGCTTCAATGAAGAGGGAACATATCTTTAATTATAACTAATTTAGCAATCTTTTCAGCTTCACATTTGATGCTTAATATGAAAGCTACAAAAATTATCAGCAGCTAATCAAACACATCCTAATTCTTTTAATCTTAATAGTTATCAGGATGTATATATCCGCAAAATTTGATTTAAACAGTTATGTATTTAGTGGAAAATATGAACAGGGGACAAATCTGTTATTCCAAGTTTTGCATTATTTTTCAAAAAGGTAAATAGTTGATGCATTTGTATATTTTCCTTATTTTTATGATATAAAGTATTAGGAGCAAATGAATGCTTACGAAATATCTTCATCGCACATCTCTAGAGTCCTCACATAGCTCTTCTTTCAAACTCTGCATGAATGGACAGCACTGATTTTCAGAAACATTATATAAAGAGCCATCTCATGAGACACTTAGAATAGAACAAAAGAGAATAACATATTTTTAGGCATATAACTAGCATACCTGAAGTTCTTGACAAACATAAGTTTCAAAGTCAGGGACTCTTGTAAGCGGACCAACAAGATCTGGGACATATATCAGACCACCAAGTGGAATGACCCAGATAATTGCAATTTTATCTACTGAAGAAGCAGGAATTCACAAAATCCATTCATATAGTTTCAAACATGGCTAAGCACAAATTGGATGACATCAGAAACCCAAGGCATACGACCAATTGATTTTATCAATAACTATTAACTCATTGGTGATCAAACATTACCATCTTTCCTTACTAAAAACCTCCAAAAGTAGGTAGTCTAAGATTCGTTTGGTTTCACCAATGAAAGCGAATTTTACTTAGTAAACCAGTTGGCTTTAAAATCCATTGAATGTTATGGTATAATTATACACAACACCACTTGCGCATCCCTATATAACTATTGATTCAATAATTCAACTAGATTTTCGATGGCTTTTTCTTTCCAATTATTTGTGTGTTAACGTATGTATATTATAGGCTTGAAGGAAAAGTTGGGTTTATAACTGGAATTGGTGAACGCTTAGCCAGATACTTGGTGCCTCATAATCGTATATGTAAAACAAGTTTTTCAACATAACTAAAGAATGTATTATTAACTAACTAAAGCAAAACTCTGTTAAGAGTAAACTCTAAAAATCCTAACTAAATTACAAACAGTTTCTGTGGCTCGGGGAGGACGGAAGGAAGACTGTACAGGGATTGAACTTTTTCTCCAAACTCACCCGTCAGCCGATGAGGAAGACGCCGCCTCAGTGTTGTTGCGCACGGCGCCCAGAGCAAAGCTCCAATTCATTAGCCTTGACATCCACGTTCATAAACAGCTCCTGCAACGCCGCCGTGAATTGCTCCAATTCCTCCAGTCCCATCTCCTCCTCCGCCTTCTCCCACCACGGCGTCGCGCCGGCTTCCACTATCCGAGCCTTGTCCACCTCCGCACAGAGGTCGGAGTACTTCTCCCCAAAATCCCTAATTAGGGTTTCACAGTTGTCATCACGACTGGGGTCATGAATCCCGGAGAGGAAGCAATTGAGAACGGCGTCGTTTGGGGGGTGGCTGAAGGACAGGGCGCGGTTGTTCTGAGGAATGAGAATGGCGACGTGAGCTCCGGTGAGAATGCAGAGCTCACTCGCCTTATTGAACAGTCCATGGCGCCGTCTGGACAACGTCACTTGACGACTCGAATTCTCTTCAATTTTCTTAATTTCAATCTTCTTTCTTCCTCTGCCTCTCTTCTTCCCCAACATGCCATTCGTCATTATCAACTGATCAATTCGGCGATCGCTAAGTGATGGAGTATAATACTTGGGACTTGGGAGAGAAGGTGTGTATATATATATATAGAGAGACCGGCGATCGCTAAGCGATGGAGTATAATACTTGGGGAGAGTAGTAGTGTATATATATATATATATATATAGAGACAGGAGGGGGGAGGGGAGGTAGGGTAGGGCTAGCTGTAATAAAATATTTTTGGCAAAAAGACATGTACCCTTCATCTAATTCTTTTAGCATCCAAGCCCTTTAACTTATTCTAAATGAATCAAACTTTCCTTTTATCTTTCACTGGTAATGAATCAAATTTCTATTTGTTATGCTATAAAGTAACTTAAATTACAATATAACATAATTTGAAGATGTGTAATATTTTCTATTCAAAATAATAGAATAATTTATTACTTTCTAAAGTAATTTTTTGAGTATATTAAAAAATAAAATTTAGATGTATATATTAGTGTAATAAATAATTTACCTTATTTCTATGCTCCTAAATACTTTTAGCTAGTAACTTTGAATATTTGATCTTTTTTTTTCTTCTATTTTTTAATAAAAAACAATCCCGCGCCAATTTACATATATACTCCATAAGTTAGCTCTAGAAAAATTAAGATGCAGAAAAAGCTATTATCATGAAAATTTTCTTTTCTAATAATGCAAATAACGGTGTGAGATGAATTTAGTAAGATAAATAAAAAGTGATTCTTATTATATTTTTCTATTAATGAAAATTGATATTGGGTGTTGTGAACTATTTTATAATCAATTTATAATATAAGTAAATAATAATAACATTCTTAGAAAAAGTAATAATAGCATCTCCAAAAGCATCTTTATAATTTGAAGAGGATTTGATGTGATTTAGAGAGTATTTAAAATTTAAAGATTTATATTTTATATCTCCTCCAACACTCAATTATATTTCATTTAATGTGTTATCTTCCCAAAAATTATTAATTACTTTTTTAATTATATTCTCTCCTAATTTGTTTTATTATGGATGTGAATTAATTATAATATTTTGTGCACATTTCAAGGAAATAATGTGTTGGAAGTGATGCAATAATTAATGCAATACATTTTAAAGAGTTGTTTTGGCTCTCTAAATTTCAAGAGCCAAAATCATTATTTAAATTTTTTTGTTATTTTGAAGAGACTATTAGAAATGAATTTTATATTTGACTCTTTAAAATTTAACTATTTTTTACTTTAAAGAGTCTTTAGAAAATGTTCTACATCTTTAATAAGAAAATGATAACATATTACAAAAGGCGAAGGCATAAAATTGTCTAGATGGTCTTATACAAGGTAGGCTACCCATTTACAAGGTAGGCTACCCATTCTAATAAATCTGTAACTCTATTTTAGAATATTTACCAAATTTGTGGGATTTCTATTATTTTGAGCAAATTTTATGGAATTTAATAATATGTACTCCCTACGTTCCCTTGAAAGGTACTCATTTGTTGTTTGCACGTGGAAAGTTTTAAGATCTTTATTTGCTTTTTGCGCATAAATTAAGGGGTATTATTATTATAGATAAAGTATGTATTTGTATTAGAGGGAAGTGGTGAATCATAGTGTGTATTTTCTTTATTAAACAGAGGAAATTGATGTTTTTGAAGCTGATGCCAAGAATAATGAAATAGATACCTTTCAAGGGAACGGGAGGAGTAGTTAGTAACAAATTGTATTACTCCCCAATCTCCTTCTTACAAACTAATTAATTTTGACATTTTGGTCCCTCTTATTATCCATTTCTTTTTGAACTTTTTTATATGAAACTCACATCCAACAATAATAACTATCTACTGTATATTAAAAATATTATCTATTAATTCATTACTCATTAAATTATTATACTCATTAATCTAAGAAAAGAAAATAAATGATTAATCCCTCGTCTCGTAGATATTGTTACATTTTTTACTAAAAATGACATCTCATAAATAATGTTACATTTCATTTTTTGGTATATGAGACCCACATAAAACATTTAAATATTTTCATAAGACCCACAACACTACACTAGTATAACTACCAACTATACACTAAAATATTATTTTTCTCACCCCAACATACAATATTTTTAATCTCTATAGTAAATATAAAAATAAAAATGGGATGGAGAGTGTGCATACTAAGAGGAGGAAGGAAGTATTAGATATAGTCCTTTTCACTTTGACATTTAAAAGAAAAAAGGCAAAATAATAATGGTATATAAGATTAAGTATCACTTCTTAAATAATAATAATAATAATAATAATAATAATAATAATAATAATAATATTACTATTTATGGTAATTTATAGAGTATTTTTTTAAAAAAAATGTACATATTACAAAAAATGTATTTTTTTTAAATGTTGGTTTAAATATGAAGAATATTAATTTAAAGAAAAAATTTCAACTTTTAATTTTTTTTAAAGAAAATCAAGAGAATATATTTTTAAATAAAAATATACTCCCTCCGTCTCATAAAAGTTGACAAACTTTCCTTTTTGGTTTGTCCCACTAAAATTGACATATTTCCTTTTTAGTACATGTGACTCACACAAAAACAATTAATCTATTCTCATGGGCCCCACATATCACCCTAATACAACTACCCACTACACATTAAATATTATTTCTCTCACTTCACTTTACTTTACTTTACATTAAATTATTATACTCCTTAATCTCCGTGCAAAAAAAATTATACCAACTTCTCTGGAATGAAGGGAGTAACATTTAATAATTAAGAAAAATATAAAATTGAATTTACACGACCTAATTCCATGTATCCACGCGCAAAAGAGTCTATCCAATATTAATTGGATGGAGGGATTATAATTTTGGGACTAATTGTAATTATAATTATAATTATAGTATTTCTACAAAATGGAGGCTCATTGAAAATAAAATATCGATTCCTAATTTAATTGAATAGAAATTTCCAGAGCTGGTGGCCTCAAGAATGGAGAAAGCTCTCAGCTTCAGCACTTCCTCCATGCTTCCCCTCACCCCTGTTTCATTCCCCTCCAACCTCCCAACTAAACTCATATTATCGGTACTCTCTTCCCTCTAATTCCAACTTATCAATTAATTTTTTGTGTTCTCTGCTTCTTAATTTAATCTGCATCATCAGAGGTTTAATCGCTCGACCTCAGTACAACATCATCGGAGTAAAGCTCTACTGATTAGGAATGCTTTTGGGTCGGACGATAATGGAGGCTTTAATGGGTTTCCCAGTATACCAAACAGAATATTCATGGAAGAGGTGCCTTCTCCTCTATTTACATTTTCACTGCGCTGTTTGAGAAGTCAATTTTGTTGGAAAAATATATGAATTTGAAAGTTCCTTTATTGGTCGTTCCCTTTTTATGAATTTATTTGGATTAGGTTTGTGGGGTTCCCATCAAATTACCTGTTTATTGCATTAGGAATTTGGAGAATTTTAAGTGATTTTGGGTTGATTTTTTATGACTGCTGATAGAAAAATGTCATTGTACACGCATGTTGGGCTACAGCTGCTGAACTTTATGCTAGTTTTTATGTTTTCATGCTAGTTATTTATTTTGGACCTTTTTTTTTATTAAAGATTATTGGAGCTGAATATGGTGAAGGCTTTGAGACTTTTAGACCGGAAGGACCCCTTAAAGTTGATGTGGTGAGGTTGAGAAATATGGTATTTCTTATACTATGTGTTATCTTATCATCTTATGGCAGATAACTTATTGTTGGTGTCATGCTAGGATTTTTTAAATGACAGAATGCAAGAAGGATTTCTCCAAAGAATTCGGTATGCCATGAAGCCTGATGAAGCCTATGGTCTCATATTCTCTTGGGATAATGTTGTGGTAAAATTCTGAACTATTTATGAATATTTGATAAGCATTTGTTTTTTGTGTCAACACAGTTTGTATCAGCTAGTGGTAGAGATAGATTTGTCGATCCTTAGTTGAGCCTTATCTAACATGAAGCTACAGGAGAAATTTGAAAACTTATTAGATGGCTTTTTATATAAGATCACTAGTTTACTACTTTTAGTTGATGGGTTCATAATACCAGCTCGCTTTCACAGCAGATGCTCAGAATATTCTGGCCGCATTAATTTAGGTTCTGTTTATGACAAATTTCAGAAAGAAGAAAGCTCATGCTCCCTTTTTGCTTAATGAAGTGGGATAACTGTAAAACTATATTTAGAGGGGTATTTGTATTGAGGTAACAATAAGATTCGGGTCATAATATGAGAAGAAAGTTGACAAGATAAAAGGCCAAGTAAGGTAGGAAAGTCTCTATGTAAAGTTGTTTTCAATTTGACATCCATTCTTTACCTTCCTGGTTTATGATAGCTCATTGAACTCTGTTGCTATGTTAAGTAAGATAAAATCACATTTTTATGGTCTTGCTCTAAAGAAAAAAAGGTTATCGAGTTAGTAGATCAAATAAACTCTATCGCTATTCATTGCTTTTGTGTTTAATTAGCGCTCTTTTCTACAAAGCGGCTAGGCCTTGTCTTATCATACGACTACTACTGCTATACTTATATATTCGGTAGAAAAATAGCTGAATTATTAACATCCATAAATATGTAAATTGCTTGCTGCTGTTGAAGGGCTTGGTTTAGGTTGGAGATCACTACAAAGTTCACATATATTACCTTTAGTGCCAGTCTCTATTACTGCCAGAGGACCTTTGCATTATCATATTTTGCTTCCCCAACGACCTCTCATACCTTCATAACATGGTAGACACCTTTTGTGAAAAACAAAAGTTATAGTTGAAATGAAATCCGTGTGTTTTGTTTAAACTTCCTGCAACTTGTTCATTTACTGTTAAACAACCTCATTACTTCTTAGTCGCATCTGCGATGTGTTCAAAATTCATTAATAATAGTTGCTTAAATTAGAGTATACACAGATGTTCTACGTGCTCTTGTGTTGAATTTATCTACCCTTATTCATGCTACAGGCAGATACTAGAGCTTTAAAATTGCGAGCATGGGAACAACTTGCTTCTGAAGAAGGTCTGCAGCATCCATTTCAGTTTACTGATTTATTTAGTAATTTTATTGTTTTCTATTTGAAGTTTTATAAGATCAAACTGCAGTATGGTTCATCAGTAGAGACAGTAGTTATATTTTTAAAAAGTTTGGTGTGCAGATGCATAAAATAGCCTTTGGAGTTATTCCTAAGGCCAAGACATGATAATTGCATGGATACTATTAAAATTCTGGTTAGCCAATATGAATCTCTGAAATTTAAGTTTACAAATGAAATTGAAGAACTGTAGTGCTTCCTTTCGCTGAAAAAAAACGTTGCGGATGCTAAAACTTAATTTAGTTTGCGGTTGAAATGTGAACTTTTCCCTAAGCTCTTTCTTGCTAATGGAACAGTTACCTACTTTCTGGTGATAATAAAGCATGGGTCGACAATTTGGTGGTTATCAAAGGGCTGAACTATCTCATGTCTGAAATATTAGATTTGTCCTTCACATAATAAGCTGGCCATGGATGCATTGTCATGAAAGCTATTTCTTAGCTTGAAACCTCTCTTCATTTTACAGTGTGTGGACAGAAATATTAAGAAGTTCTCCAAGCGATTTAGATGTTCCTCATGGTTTTACAGACAAATAATCAATATTTGGTGCTTCTAAAGTATTTTTATTAAGATAAAAGGATTCTCCTTTTGTCGTTTAACTTTTCAACATATTCATTTAGATACATTGTGCACTATGGTAGGATTACAATTAACTGAACATCCCTACAAGTATTTTGCAGTTCCAAGTTATTGAATGGATTATAAATATTGTACAGGAAAGGAGATTCCTGGGGATGACAATGTGGAGAGATCTTTGCTATATGCAGGTGCTGATCATGCTCTACATAAGGTTTGATAATCCAAGATGACCTACAATTACCATGCATTTCCCTTAACATTTATAGCTTACAAGTACTAATATTTTGCGTAGTCATCTGAAGTTTGGAGAAATGGGACTATTATAACTTTATGTGCACTATGTAATATTTTAATTGTTGGAATTCATTGTCTGATTATACATTAAATAGCAATCCCTGCATACTTACATTTCACACAACAGTATTCATATTTCCATTTAATGCCATCTTACATTAATTGAGACAAGTCGCGAGATGCATGATTTTCTGTAGTTTGTTCCTTTTACATTGTCACTTGTCAGCCTTCGATTTGTGTCTTCATTTTTATTTCTTGATGGGGGAGGGGGGGGTGCCTAGGAGGTTTTTCAAGTATTCTTTCAGAATAACTGAGAATATTGCGACATCAAAGCATCATTATATTAGAAAATTTTCTTATCAACTATTCACTTCATACTAGTTTACTGCTGAACATGTTTATTGTTAATATTCTTCTTTTCTTGTTGTCCTCTACCTGGTAACATCCACATCAGAATCTAGCCTGATTTGACTGCTATTTTTGTGATTCCTTCCTTCTATGGTGATAAATGAAAGTGTATGGTTGGAAAATCTCTTGTGTATTTGGCTACTCTCGTTCAATAAGCGGCATGATAAATAGTCTTAACATAAGCTTTGTCTGTAAGTAAGATAAACCGTACTTTATTGAAGTTTCAATTCTTCTTTCTCTCACGTTAATCTTTGTATTTCATTAAATTGTAGGTACTGCTCTGGGGCAACTCTGAGGATGATGTAGATAGGCTAAAGTCGAGGCTCTCTCAGCTATATTGTGAAATACATATCAAAGTAAGTTTATTCAATAAGCTCTGCGGATGCTTACTTTATCTTGGTATTGAGTACTGAATTTTTGTATTTGCTTTAGCTCTCAGAACCCATAGAAGGTCTAAGAGAATGGTTAGATGCTTTAGCTACATCTCGCATTCCTTGTGCAGTTGTTTCAAGTCTTGACCGCAAGAACATGGTTGATGCTTTAGAGCGTATGGGACTGAAAAAGTTTTTTCAGGTCACTCCTACATCTCTCTTCCTCCGACAGATGCACACACTTGAATAATAGATGAAGATTTACTGCGTCATTCATGAGTTTCTTTTTCCATAGCATATAATGGATACACTTGAATAGATGCACTAAATTATTGATATTGGAATTTCATTGACTTTGACATTTCTGTCGGATTTCCTTCTTGTGAAAATGAATATCTTCTGATGAATTTAATTTCTCACCTTCACTTAATATTGCACATCATCTTTCATGAATCTATGTTGAAGCTTTATTTGGTTTTGATTATCTGAAGACAGCTAACGATTTCCTTTTGGAGTTTCAGGCCATAGTGTCAGAGGAAGACGGCATGGAGTCCATAGCCCATAGATTCCTTTCAGCAGCAGTGAAGGTATATATGTTCTGTAGTTTTCCGGGGCAATTGAGGGATTTAGAAGAAAAAAATAGTTCTTTCATTGCATGAGGAGGACATTTAAGGAAATATGAGAGTAAAATTACATAATGTGTGGCGTTATGTCTTTACTTTTTCTTCTTCACTTATGGATCTTGGCTTCACATACCTTTGTGCAACTTTCCTTCCCCTTAACTGTATCTGAACATAGAAAACGCACGAGGCAATGTTCTAATTAGCATCATTACTATGCTTGGTAATTGTTTTGCAGTTGGACAGGAAGCCCTCCAAGTGTGTCGTATTTGAGGATGATCCTAGAGGAATTACTGCTGCTCATAATTGTACAATGATGGCTGTAGCTTTGATTGGTGCTCATCCAGCGTATGTATCACTGAAATTATTTCTTCACCTTTGTTCGATGCACTTCTATTTTGTTATTCAACAAAAAAAAATAAAAATTACACGAAGCAAAATGTGCAATTTTAAGGAACCTGCATGTAATTTCAGAAATTAGTATGGTCTAAATGTGATTATGCTCGCTACTTCACTTCCGTTTGCTGTATCAAACTCCATGTAATTTCAGAAATTAGTATGGTCTAAATGTGATTATGCTCGCTACTTCTCTTCCGTTTGCTGTATCAAACTCTTTCCAATGTGCAGGTATGATCTAGGGCAAGCTGACCTTGCTGTTGCTAGCTTTAACGAGCTTTCAGTGATCAATCTTAGGAGATTGTTTGCCCATAAAGGGTCAACTTTCATGGACTTGGAAAAGCAAGTTATAGAGAAAACACCTCCGAGAAGGAAGCTCACCATCGACACCATATTCTAACATGGTTCGTTCCCTTTGTCTCGTTTCACTTGTACATTCGTTGTAATTGAGGCTCAATCGATCTTCAACTCTACCACATTCATCGTTTCTTGATCTTGTCCATTCTTTTTGCCATATTTGCACAGATAAAATTATTTACATTTGTACAGACCGTACTCACTGTCTCAAGTTGTCAGTCTCTGATGTATAGTTCATTAAAAGATTGTTTATTTAAAAAAAAAAGAAAGAAGTCAATTTGAGTGTATGATATTCATTTTCCCCTTTTGTGTGTGTGTGTGTTATTTTTACATTGGACATTGGTACTTTCTTCATTATATATATGGCCCGGCTATTCATATTCTCGAATTTACTAAAGATACCTCATAATTAAAATATCTCTAATTAAAAAGACATATGAAGTATATAACTTTTTGATTATTATATAATTAAGATTTCAACATGTTCACTTATTCTAATAGAATAATATATATCCTATTCACTCACTCCAACCGACACTTTGTTCGCACATTTGAACAAAACATAGTGTTTGTTTTCTTTATACTTCAAGAAACATATATTGTTTGGTTGGAACAAGTGAATATAGTGTTTTTGTTTGGTTGGAATGAGCGAACATAGTGTTTTTGTTTGATTGGATTAAGTGAACATGTTGGAATCTTAATTATATAATTGTATTAGCGTTGTAGGTGAGTTCATTAAGATATTTTAATTGTTTTGTGTGGATTCTATGAGAATATTACGTACAAGTACAAATTAAAAATATGTATGTAACCATTAAGATGAGACAGAAAAAATATACTCCCTTTTTAATTAAAAATATTTTAATTATGAAATATGTTTAGTAAATTTGGGGATACTAGTCGGATATATACACATATTTTCTAGTGAGTTGCGTCTCTTTATGTAATGAAATAAAGAGAGCTTATAGTTTAGTATTTTCACATATGTCTTTATAGTTTATTTACCCCTTAAAAACTCATTAAATTTCATTTCGACGTTAATATAACTCAAACAAATACATGTATACTTGGATGCATGAGTTATTTGTGTCGCAAAGTCATAGACAAACCTTCTTATAAGAGATTATGGCTAAAAATTGATTTTATTTATTATTATTTTGATGTTATCGAATTAAAATGTCATTTCAAAATTTCTGTGTAACAAATAAAATTCAAAAAGTAGATGATTATCCAAATTTTAGTTCTTATATATGCATGTCAATGTAGAACTATTCTTAGAGAAAAAACTTATGTGATGCAGTTTCACAAAAATGGGTTAAATTTCATGGATTAAAATGACATTTATTAAAAAAAAAAAGTAATACTACTTATTAATGTAAAATATATTCATCTAATTAACATAAATATTATTGATGAAGAGTGATAATAAAATAATTTATCGTAAAAAATAAATGGGAGAGTGTCACTCCCTCACTTTAGAGAATTTGGGATAAGTTGACTTAAAAAGATCCGGTTTATAAGATAGTCCAAATAAGTAGGGTACCAATTATTATAAAATGCCTCGAGATCTCAGCCACAAAAAATAATCAATTTTTTTTTAATTATTATTTGTTGATTAATTAAGTTTTTTTTTTTGAAGAATTTGATTAATTAAGTTGGATAAGCTACTTGGCTTTGCAGCTTTACATCTGTTTGCATTCAAATCCATAAACAAAACGTCTACTTTCTGCAAAAGATCATGACGTAAAATGATACTCCTAAGTATATTCAAGGGTAAAATTTTAATGTGACAAAAAGGATTTATTAAAGGGGAAGGTTATCCACATCCAATTTCATTGTTGAACACTCTAAAAATATCTAGATTTATATACTCTTTTTTTATATGACTTAAATACCCTTATTAAAATATATTACCAAATTTATCTTAAAATAATTACCAAACATACCCTATACATTTTACGGTGAAATTCTCTCTCTCCATCTCTAAGCCCCATACAATTTACTGTGAAATTCTCTCCCTCCATCTCTCTTTGCAAACCTAAAATAAAAGGTTATTGAGGATAGATGTTGAGAAGATATGTTTATCTACTCCGGAACTGTTATGAAAAACTGACTTCTATAGTCAAAAATTTACTTTTGTAAATTCTAGATTCATTAGATAGGACAAAATATTAGCACAAAGGTTTTTATTTGTTCCCCACCCTCTCCCATCCGTCGTGTCTGCAAGTATAAAGCGTATGTATTATCGCGTTGTTATTCAAATTAGATTTCCTTCAGATTTCTATATGCAGATTTATATGGATGTCATTCCAACTCCAAAACAGATCAATAAATATTCTACAAACGTCTAATAACTCCAATAAAGAATAGAAATCAGCGAAAAGGATTGGATATGTGTTGTCTATGAATGTTAAACACATACAACCATGCTTACAATGGTTTCTTGCAACAAACCCGCAAACAAATATAGATGCAAGATTGACAACACCAGACGATAAAATATATGTTTATAAGCGTCGATATGATATTAAGTTTGTAAAAAGAGAGATAGAGGGGGAGATGGGGTATGTTTAATAATTTTAATGTATATTTAGTAATATATTATGATAAGGTTATTTAAGTTATATAGATTAAGAATATATAAATCTAAATATTTTTGGGATGTATTCAGCAATTCCGGGGGTGCGGATAGTCATCCCTTTTATTAATTTTTTTTTTACTCCTCTAAATTTTAATGTGACCAGAAGTATCATTTTTCATTTAAAATGTTATAATTTTTTATTTATATTATAAAGTACTAACATTCATGAAATAATTCACAACACCATTATCGATTTTCATAATAAATGTTATCATTTTTTGTCCATATCACAAAAGTCATTCTGTGATACAGTCTTATACAAGTCTTTGCTTTTTTAAAATTAGTCATTTAAATGGAAATTCTTAGAAGTAGGAAAAAAAACTAATAAACAATGAGGCACACTTGTATGAGACAATTCCACGGTAAGAACATTTTACGCTTTCGGAATTAGTTATCACTTTTTATTTAAAATGTCATAATTTTTCTTCTAAAATATTATCATTTATAATATAAATCGTTCATAAAACAATTTACTATCACCTCAATCACCTTTATCAATTGAATGCCACATTTTATTAAAAATTTCACTTTTAATCAGTATCAAACGAGGTTTTACCATAAACTATAGGACACTGAGCCCTATTACTTCTGTTTTTATTACTTATTAAAAGGGACTAGTTCTTCTTTGTTTTTTGAAAAAAAAATAAAAAATCTAGCTTTGAAATAATATGAAAATATTAAGTAATTTATCTTAATTACTATCATACGTATAATGTTAAATATGTTTTATTGTTTAAATGTTTTATTTTTTATCCATCTCAAACAGTTCATTTTATATGAGACAGTGTAGTACTACAAACTTTCTTTTTGGCCTACATATCATCACTTTGAAATTCGTTTTATAATTCCCCATTTCATCTGCCAAAATGAAAACAACGTATGATTATGTCTTTTTTCAATTTTTCATTTTTTTAAAAAAATTTTAAAATTTACTTGAAATTCGAAAGGATTGAATTGGTCATTGCTTCAGTGGTCCCGTTTATGATTCAAATTCAAACAAGTAAATGAATGTCACATATATTGGTGGTGTTATTTGTGCTCCATTTTTAACAATTATCTTCGATTAATATATTTCAATTCAATAAAATAAATTTCTACGTTTTTAAAATAATATATACTGTTGCTTCCATGATCTTAATGTATCAATTTTATCATTTTACATGTTTATTATAAAAATATTTATTTTTTCTTCCAAAAGGTCCATACATACATTTGATACAATCGATCAATGTACATAAAATATTAGTAATATTTTTTAATCTTGTGCATACATGTTTATATTTATATTAATTTTATTCAATAATATATAATGTTCCTTAATAAGTGTATACTAACTTTTTTTATAATTAGTTTTTCATTTGAAAATTAAAAAAAATTGCTAATAAAATTTATAAATTTTTATTTATATTAGTATTACATTACATGTTTATAAAATTATAAATTTATAATTAGTACGATTTCAAATTCCTGGACAGGTTATATTGAGATTAAATTGCTTTTATTGATAACAATTAATTACTAAATCAACTCGGAATTATCTAATTTGACAACTACTAAATACAAATTTTAACTAGTACAATGCGACGTGACAGAGAAAAAGTTAGCCTTAATATTTTCTTTTTCCAAAATATAGAAGATTTTTTGTTCATTGGAGCAATAATGTTAATTATTAATAAATAAATAACTAGTCTAGGGCATAGCTCAAGTGGTAGAGGGAAGGGTGAAAAGACCTTAGCATGAATTTGGCCCCTTGCAAGCACAAGTTTAACAGTGAGCCCTCTCTATAAACCACTTGAGGCACATCTGCGATTTTACCAACAGTGAGCCCTCTCTATAAACCACTTGAGGCACATCTGCGATTTAGCTCCTCCACCAATCTCGACGGCAGGGACCCCTGACGGTGGGGTACACCAATAAATAACTAGTTAAACTTACGTGCCACGAGTATTGTACTAATTAATTATTATGATTGCGTTTGAATTGGGTAATAAATCTGACATCTACAATAAAAGCACCAATAAAAAACTAGTTAAACTTACGTGCCACGAGTATTGTATTAATTAATTATTATGATTGCGTTTGAATTGGGTAATAAATCTGACATCTACAATAAAAGTATTTAATTATATAAAAGTTGTTGGGTGAGTTAATTTTAGGATGAGTTTCACGTCAACTTCATTTCATTTCCTAAATGTAAATGTATGATGTGTCTCAATAATAGTTTGGCATTAATTCTTGGTAACATAAATCCGTTAATGATATTTATTTATTTATTTTTAATAGGCAAAACCGACCCAATAAAAAAATTAATAAGATAGATAAAAAAAATATAATCCCCCGTCCACTTCTAAGGTATCTATTTTATTATTTTTGACATCTGCTTCAAAGGTATTCATTTCTCTTATTTAGAAAAAAAGTACACAATATGTCCCACCACTTTCCTCTAATTAATACAACTACCTACTTTATATATAATAATAATACTCTTTAATTCACGTGCAAAAAGTAAATGAATACCTTATAACTGGACGGATGGAGTAACATATTAATAAAAGGAAAAGCGACAGTGGTGAATTTGATTATTTGATGAAAATTCGTAGTTTAAATTGAGAAAGATAATTTTTTTAATAAAAATGAGTTATTTTTAATAAAAAAATATAATTATTTTACAAAAAAATTCAAAAGATCCATATTTCTATTAGACCATCTCCAGAAATTTGCACTATTTTGCATCACATCCAGCACAAAAATGATGTGAAAATAGTAATTCATTTTCAATGCACACCAAAAAATAAAAAATTCATAAAATCCTTATTTAACTTTTTTTTCACATAATTAAATTTATATATTTAATTTTGATATTTATCTTAACTTAAACAAAATCAATATAGCTTAAATATTTAGAAAATATTCATTAATTTAGAAAAACACTTTAAAAGAAGATGATTGTACCAATAAAATTCCAATACCGCATTTGATATGCTTGGATAAATTTTCCAGATAGTGGAAATGGGTTATTAGGAAAAAAATTATTTATTTATTTAATTTTATTATATTTATAAGTTTATGCTTTTTTTAATTTGCATATGTAATTTTATGTAATGTGTAATATAATTTAATTATATATATTGTGTGATGTAATTATAATTTCATTTTATGTTTAAATTTTATATTTATTTTAACTATTTTTTTCTAAATATATATTTTTAAGTAATGTTGCTTAGCAATAAAAAATTAATATATAATTCTCTCGTTGCTGTTGGAGGTCATTTTTCACGACATAATAGCATTTCATCCCATTTTGAATTCCGCTGAAGATGCCCTTACTAATGATGATTATAATTCATTATGGAGTATATATGATTCTTAAAATTAATTTATACTCTTTCTCCAGCATTTGTTTTTACCTTTATTTTTGTGCATCCCATAATTTTTTTTACCATTTTTAAATAATAATAATAAAATAATGACAATTAAACTATCTATACACTTTAATTATATATATATATAAAATTACTACCCAACTAGTACATAATATAACACTTTTATATTATACATACTAGCGAGTAGCGAGTTGGTTATTAAGAAATCTATTGTTATTTTATAGAGAAAATTTCTAATCATTGTTCCCTTAATAGATTTAGCTATAGAGTACTAAAATATTCTCATCAAAAGTCACCAACACCATATATTAACAATTCAAAAAGCTATTAATTATTATTTAATTAATTAATGAACCAAAAGACTATTACTTTTGTTATATTTACAATACACCTCTTGCACAAAATGCTCACATATTTAAAAAATGCATCTAATCTCAATTTGGTTCCCCCGTTTTGATTGAGAAATTTGAGTGTAAATTTGTAATTTAAGTCCTTAATTACATGATTTATTTAGATGAAAGATCAAATAAATAAATTTTTATTTTATAATTTTAGAATGAAATGATCTTAAATCCTAATTTGAACACAGTAACTTCTGAATTATTTTTATGAATTTTCAATCATTAGTTGTTGCAATATACTATATAGTGTCATTTACAAATTAGTTTTCTTAAAGATTAATAGAGTGAATAAGTACATAAATTAATATATACAACACAAATTTATCGAAATTGTGCAGAAAATTTTACAGGGAGGGGAAGGATCGGATTGATTATGTTGGAAAATTTAAGCAAACTCAAACAAATCACACAAAGTAGGAAAATTAATTTAGGATATAACAAATACTATTGCAAACATTTAACTAAAGATAAAATGAGGGATTAAGAGTAGTCTGGGTCGAAGCATGCCGTATCTGCTCTCTTTAGAGAAGAAACATCCCCACTACACTAATATGATATTCTTGTATTATACGTATTTCTCCCAAAATTCGACAACCCGATAATTCTCTCGTGTACAGCGATGAGAACCCCGAACCGCAAAATACTCAATGCACAAGTGAAAAATGTTTTTATGTGGAAATATATGTTGTGGTGTATGTTAATGTGTGTATAATGTGAGCCCATATGTATGTAGTAATTGGATAGATGCGTATAATATAAACTTATGTCAAGAAATCACATGACTGTTACATAATTGTTGGAGGTTTAAAAGTTTATAATAATTATAATAATGATTTTTATTTTGAATCATAAAATATCCAACAGATTATGCAAAATTTTGCAATTAAATAGTGGCTTGGATCATGTCCTAGACTATAGTGATATTTCATGCAAGATTTTGAATATGCTAAACAATTTAACATATATATTAATTTTTTAATAAAGGGCTCTATTTTTTTTACCAACTCCTTAAAGTTATGTAGGCCTGGAGACATGTGCACAATTATTGTAGATTATAATTTTCCAAGGATATGAATGATGTTAAATGTATTTAAAAATAATTTAATTGGAGCAAGTGTTAACTTTTGGTATATGCATTGCATGCATACATAAATACAGCCCACAAAGTTGTTGTGGATATATATCCTGTGGTGTGCATGCTTCATAATTCAATAATAAATCTCAATTTGAAATGACATCATTACTTCTATCCTTAGATAATATTCCTAGACAACACAAGTGATGTTTCTTGTTTAGTTGGCCTTAATGGAATGGAATATATACATACATCTTAATCTTAATATATATAATTGACAAATAATTTTCTTATATAATTTTTTTAAAAAACATATGTGACACTCTCTTATGAAATGTTGACTTTAAAAATACAAATGTTGATATATTATTGGTTGAATTCAATATATCATTAATTACTATAAAATATTAATTAAGGTATGCATTAAAAACTTTTGGTTTTTTAGTGTGATCTTAAATTTAAAGTATTAAAAGTTTTCTAAAGATAATAATATATATAATCAAAATTTTATTTATAAAATATGGATAATAAATAAAATTTTACACAATTATATTATATAAATAAATAAATGTATAAGAAAGAAATCGTGGTACATGAGATTTTTTTTACGTATATTATATAATTTCTTATTTAAAAAGATTAAATAAATACTCCATTAAATTTGACATATAATAAGTTTAGATAATGGAATTCATTTTTAATATTATTTTATTCTATATATTTATATAATAAAAACACACTCCCTCAATCCCTCCGTCTTTTAAAGGATTGCACGCTTTACCAGATATGAACATTAAGAAAAGTGGTTATTTTTAGGATTATTATGCTATTTTTGTTATAATTAAATGGTAAAAACATGTTAGGTAATGGTAGTCTTTTTTTATTTCCCTTTTATGGAATTATAAATTTTTGTGAGACGATCAAAATAAAAAGTGTGCAATTTAAAAGTAAACTGAGATAATATTATTCTAAGTTAATATTTATTTTATTCTATTAAAATATATAATAATTTATAATTAAAACAAAATTTGTATTTAATTTAAATTTGCAAAATATCATGGGGATCGATTTGCAACTATTAATATTCGTGCACTTAGATTTAATTCAAATATTTTTATTAGCAGCAAGTATACATTAGTAAATTATTCACTAATAAAATTTGCAACTAAAATGCAATTAGTTATGATATGCATAATTAAAATTAACACAATATTTATTATATAAAATTAATTAATGTTACAATTAAATATAAAAAATAATACATAAGAAAAACTCATATATAATTAAATTAAATTTAGATAATTTGTTATAGAAAAGGTAATTTCTAAATACATATCCATGAGTATATAAGATGAGTTGGTCTCTTGTGTCCCCAAATGCACAAGGTGTGTACAGATACAATATTTTGTTTTAAATGATATACACTTTAATTAATAAAGATAAAATATTTTGTTTTAAAGAGTATATACACTTTTATTAATTTTTTTCAGGAAATAAAGGATGCATGCCCTTATACTAAAGGGTATACCATTTAATACAAAGGGTATTGGGCGGTGTCATCAGGGCACACAAGTTTTAGGCATATAGGATATCAATTAATACTCTCTCTGTCCTATAGAAACGTGAGCGCTTGTTTTTTCACTTGGATTTAGAGATATAATATTTTAATATATATATCGTAAAAGTAAGAGAAATAATATTTTAATGTAAAGTGGATAGTTGTATTATTATTATATAGACCCTATGGAGATATGGAATATTTTGTATGGGTTCCAAAAAGGGAAATGTATATTTTATATTATAATGAACAAAAATGACAAAATGTGTACGTTTTAGTAGGACGGATGAAGTAATTTAAATTAGAAGAATGTAATAAATATATAAACAAAATAAAGCATACAATATGAGTACTGTTGAGTATTGAAGATATGCTATAGAGCTTACCCCTGGTAATTATATTGAAGCACATAATTGGTTGAACTCGAATTTTTGGTGCAATCCCTCGATAATTGAGACAATTCAATTTTACTAAAATAGTTTCATTAGCTCCCGAGGTATTATAAAATAAAAAGAGACCCTGCTATTTATGGGGTATTTGAAAAGAAATAGATTAAGAACTAAAAATTTTATTTTATTTCTATTAAAGATGTAAAGTTGACTATAGTATATACTCTCTCCGTCCCAAATTCATCTTCACGTTTACTGTAGATACGGAGTTTAAAAAAAGTCACTTTTTGACTTACTTTTGGGGATAGTATGATATTTTTGGGTAATAAATAAATGATAAAATATGTTATGTGTGTTAAAATGTAATGTCAATTTTGAAATTAAAATATGTTAGAGGGATATTAGTTAGTTGTTTTTTCCTTTTATGGAAGTGTGAAGTTAAATTTGGGACGAATCAAAATAAAAAGTGTGAAGTTGAAGTTGAGACGAAGAGAGTAAATATATTTGTATTTATTAAATAAAATATTTCAAACGTAAAATAAAATTTTTATAATCCCACTTAACACGCGGGTACTATACTATTATCATATATAGAGAGAGAGTTTAGTGATTAATTATATTCACTTCAAATAAAGTAATGAATTAAAACTTATATATTATATAAATAACACAAAATATTCCGTGCTAACACATTCTATTTATATACATTTATTAATAATAAAATAAAATAAAGTAATGAATTAAAACTTATATGGTATATTAACGATTTTTTAAATAAAAATATTATTAGTTTTTAATGAAAAATTAATCGTACGAATTAAAAATACATAAAAATATACCGGCGTATTTAACTTTCAAGCCACATGGCACATGTTCTCATAAATAATATTACGTAAATTATTCTTCCTGAAAAATAAGAACCTAAAAAGGATATTCCTTTTCTAAAACCTCCACAATACAACACAAAATTTCCTGTGTTCAAAATCTCCTGTCACGTGTCTAACACGTGCTCGCTAAATCTACACGTGTCAGATAAATAGAAGCCCCAGCGGCCAGCACAACACAGAAAAGATTCTCTTTTCTAACATCAAAAATTTGTAAACAATAAATTACGGAAATTTTTTATAGAAATACTATAAATCTATACAAAAATATGCTCAAATTTAAGCATCACATTTTTATATGTTTACATATTTTGTCAGTACCGATCAAACGGATCTTTAAATTATGCAGGTGAATTGATTATATTCGAAATTCGACACATGCTAAAATTATTTTACAATACATATAAATATTTAACTATCGCAAACATATAAGAAATATAAAGTGTTAGAAATACTTTTATCTATATAGAAAAATATACGTATATTAATACATTAAATTTAATGTACGTGAAGTAGTAAATTAAACATGATTTATATTCTATTTTTATTTTATATTTTGTGAAACATTTTGCTATAAAGAATATATATACTTGTATTATAATGCTTATCTGGAAAAAAAAAAAACACATTATAAAATACTCTTTCTTTTTTTACGTTGAAATTAATTTAATATGCAAACTAAAAGACACAAGATATGGAGTATGATTTATGCAAATTAATAGGGTGTGTAATAAAAGAAAAGAAAAGATAAGATAAAGAAAAAGAAAAAGAAAAGAAAAAAATTCGAAAAAAATTCGAAAAAAAGTTTACATATATACCTCCCAACTGCCAAAATGCGTTTGCCTCAAAATTTCTCCTTTTCTCTGCCTCTATCAAGGCGAAGATCCCACCCAACTTCTTCCCTTCATCAAGGTAACATTTCTCCATTTCAATCTCTTCTCCTTCTTCTTAAGCTTTTTGACCATCCATATCCCCTTTAATCTGCTTTCCATTTCTTGCATCATCGCTTTCTATGCGTTTCTAATTGAATTCTGCTCTTTTGCTTTGCAATTTGAATGGAATTTCCCTAAATCGAAATCATAGAAATTGTTGAATCAACGTGTTTTCTGTTTTTTAATTTACGCCTTTTTACGTATTTAAATGGCCTCGTGGCTGAATGAATCATTCCTGTTTTTCTGGAAGTTGTACTCTTTTTTCTCGATCGATACAGCTCCTGATATGTGTTTGTGGTCAGGTTGGGATCTTCATTCTTTTATCTGTGGATTTTCTGCTTTTTTTTTCTTTTTTTTTTTGAAACAGATCAGCGAATGTTTGATTTTATGAGATAATTATGGTTTTGCATTTTGAATAAGCCTTCGAAATGCTGCTTAAAGTGTAATTTATGTGTTTTGATTAGCTGAATGCTTCTGTAGAGGCAGAACCGAAACGAATTTAAACAGATTTTGCCGAATATAATTTGGGATAGCTTTCATTTGGATTGTACGTGAAGATGTTGAATTATAGGTGTATATAAAATCTGGTTGTTTTGAGTCTGCTGAAACTTGAATGGTGGATGTGGCTTACTACTCCGTCTATGATTATCACTTCTTATCGGTCTTCGTTTTCAGGATTTCCTTATTCATCGTTGATCTACAAGCTCCTGGGAATGCAGAAAGATGTATTTCTCTGCTAAGGCTCTCGTCTACGGGGTTGTGCCCGAGTTAGAATTAGTGTTGTTTCTTTATGATGAGAGGCAAGAATATAACATAACAATCGTGTCATACAACGAGAAGCACCGTGATCAAGGCTCTCGACTGTTGAACACGATCGTGTAAGACGACAGAGTAACGAAACTGCTGCTAAAGTATATAGCAGTTTCGTGTCTCTTGAAATGGACACCAAGGAGAATGTTCTGATGAAGAAATACGAAGTAGGGAGAATGTTAGGACAGGGCACATTTGCCAAGGTATATTATGGTAGGAACCTTAAAACGGGACAGAGTGTAGCCATCAAGGTAATCGATAAGGGGAAAGTAGTTAAGGTCGGGCTAATCAATCAGACCAAGAGGGAGATATCTGCTATGAGCTTGGTTAAACATCCGAATATAGTGCAACTAGACGAAGTCATGGCCACCAAAACAAAGATCTATTTTGTGATGGAATATGCTAAAGGTGGTGAGCTATTTCACAAGGTTGCTAAAGGGAGGCTCAAGGAGAGCGCAGCTCGGAAACACTTTCAACAATTGATTTGTGCTGTTCATTTCTGCCACAGCAGAGGCATTTATCACCGTGATTTGAAACTGGAAAACCTTCTGCTGGACGAACATGGCAATTTGAAGGTCTCGGATTTTGGTTTGAGTGCAATCACAGAGTCCAAGAGGCAGGATGGGTTGCTACACACGACGTGTGGAACGCCAGCATATGTTTCTCCTGAGGTTATTGGCCGAAAAGGGTATGATGGAGCCAAAGCTGATATCTGGTCTTGTGGAGTCATACTTTTTGTTTTACTCGCAGGTTATCTTCCATTCCACGACACAAATCTTATGGAGATGTATAGGAAGATAGCCAGGGGTGAGTTTAAGTTTCCTAACTGGTTCCCATCAGACGTACGAAGGCTACTCGTTCGGATTCTTGATCCAAACCCCAATTCCAGGATTTCCACTGCCAGAATCATGGAAAGTTCTTGGTTCCGAAAAGGCTTCGATCCTCAACGTGCAGAGACTATAGTTGGAGGCGTGGAGAAACCGCCAATAGACTTGGATGCTATTTCAAAACCTTCGGAGTGTGATAGCCTCACCCAAACTAATATGGGGTTTGGAAAGCCCAGTAACTTAAATGCATTTGACATCATCTCCCTCTCCACTGGATTTGACTTATCTGGCTTGTTCGTGAGGAATGATGAGAAGGACGAAGTTCAGTTCACGTCGACAGAGTCAGCTTCTTCCATCATATCAAAACTCGAGGACGTGGCTCATGAGCTAAGGTTCAAAGTGATGAAGAAGGATCAGGGGTACATGAGACTAGAAGGATCATATGAGTCGTTTAGGAAAGTGACTTTGTCCATTGATATAATGATTTTTGAAATAAGCTCATCGTTCTATCTAGTTGAGATGACGAAATCCAGCGGTGAGTCGATAGATTATCAACATTTGATGAGACGGGTTATAAGACCAGCCCTCAAAGAAATTGTTTGGGCTTGGCAGGGAGAGCAGCAGCACCACTAGTTTAACCGATCCGTAACGCCTAGCTAGTTCTTCGCATTCTGTGAGTTCTTCATGTATGTGTTGTACCAAGAATTCATCTGGCTTTCTACTCTTTAATAATCAAGTTTTTATGTTTTTATATGATCTTTCTTTTAGCACAATGTTGTTCTGTTTGTGTATGATGAGCTATTTAGTACTTCATTTTGCACTTCTGTATTATATAGGTTGATAATGCTTCCACACATAGCTTAATCTGGGATTTTCTTACAATGTTTGATATTTCTGAATTTGACTTCTCATCTCTTTTTTTTCTTTAAGTTAATGATTCATCAAGTATGATTTAGGTTTTGCTTTCTAGCTAAGCATTCATCACTTAGTGCTAATTATATGATGTGATCTTATGTTTTGGTTGCTTGCTTCTGTAGCTGAAACTTTATGGGAAATATCTAATTGAAAATATTTTGATGCAAATTACATCATACATAAAATACTCTCCCCATGTCCCACCTACCCATCTACTATTTTGCTATTTTGATGTCATTAAGGTATTTATTATTTTAGGAGTATGAAATCATGCCCACATCACTAAATACAATTAAAATACACACTCCTTTAATAAAATTATCTACTACCCCATTAAAAAATAATATTTTTAATCCACGTAAAAAATAATATATTCACATGGGACGGAGGGGTATAAAGTACTACTCACTCCATCTCAAGATTAATTTTACGTTTATTATTTCATGTTATTAAAGTTTTTTTTACTAACTTTATTAATTTTGAGGATATTTTAGTATTTTTAGATAATAAATAAGTTATAAAATAATATTATATGCATTAGATAGAAGAGATAAATTTGAAATTAAAATACATTTTGGGGTTATTGTATAAATATATTGTTTCTTTTTTTCGAGGTGTGAAAATTATTATTATAAGACGAATAGGAAAGTATGAACTTTTTGTAGGACACACGGAGTAGATTTAGGTTAGTTTCACTTGAGTATATATTCCATTTTTTATAGACAAAAACTTGTGTGAGACTGTTTCACGGAACGGCTTATGCGAGATAGATAAAAAGTGGTAATCTTTATAATGTAAAGTAATATCTATCTATTTAATGAAAAGTGATAATGATATTGTGATCTACTTCATAAATAATTTATAATATAAATAAAAAGTAATGACTTTATAAAATAAACATCTTAAAAAAAAAAGTAATCCCTAATTAATTATGTGAGTGTAAAATATTCTCATTGTAAGACCGAAATGCCTCTTTTTTGTATGGGTAAATCTTGTATGAGACCGTCTCACGGATCTCATGTCGTGAGACGGATAATCCATCTATTAAGTATAATCGAAGAAATAAAAATTAAATAAATAAGCCGCCTTAACCGGTTGGTGGTCACCTATCCAAACTTCTCGCTGAATATCGTATTCAATTCGCGTGAAATGTTGTTTCCTTTTCTTATGCAGTTAAA
Source organism: Pogostemon cablin (assembly GCA_023678885.1). Classification (NCBI taxonomy): domain Eukaryota; kingdom Viridiplantae; phylum Streptophyta; class Magnoliopsida; order Lamiales; family Lamiaceae; genus Pogostemon; species Pogostemon cablin. The sequence continues at coordinate 16,676,413 of CM042998.1, read as the reverse complement.
AATTAACGATTTTAAATTATTAAAGTACCAAATAACACTTAAAATATAATGTGATCATAATATAATAAAAATTGATAATTTACAATTAAAAAAATAATACACTTATTATTAAATTATTTCATAAATTAGAAAGTGATAATATTTTTTATAAAAATATTTAGAGAGTGATATTATTTTTAATAAAAAAAATTGAATAAGGAAAAGTGATATTCGACAATCAAATTATTGCATAAATAATTTATAAGAAAGACAAAAAGTGATAACATTTTAAATTAAAAAAGTGATATTTTATTAAGGAAAATTAATATGCATCCAATTACATTATTTAATGAAAATTTTATAGGATGGATAAAATGTTATAAAATACTTAATAAGATGTGATAACATTTTCAATCAAAAGTAACAGTTGATTAAGCAAAAGTAATACACATCTAATTATACTCCGTATTATTTAAATAAAATATTTATAGGACGGATAAAAAATAATATCATTTTCAATCAAGGTGATATTGGATTAAGAAAAAGTGATACACATCCAATTATATTATTCAATGAAAAAATTATACGGAGTACTGTATTACGGATAAAAAGTGATAACATTTTCAATGAAAAGTGATATTTGATTAAGAAAAAGTGATACACATCCAATTATATTAGGACGGATAAAATGTTATAATATTTTTAATAAAAAGTGATACTTGATCAAAGAAATTTGATAAATGTTCAATTAAATTATTTAATGAATATATTATATCATACGGAAAAAAGTGATAATATTTTTAATAAAAAATGATAACTAATAAAGTAAAATTGATAATTATTTAAATAAACTATTTCATTAACTATTATTATAATAAATAAAAATGATAATTAATAAATAAAAAATAAGTTACCATCTAAACTTTTTATTAATTATATATTAATTTGAGTGGACCTGGTATACTGATACACCCCAAGTAATTTTTAGGTTTAAATGAGGTAATGGGTAGTTTTTCTTTTAAAAAAATTAATTTTATTATTTTATTGAAGGAAGAAAATTAAATAAAAAAATAATCTATCAGTTAAGATGGTTAGGGTATACTTTACCTCAACACAATTTACATTAATTAAGTTCCTAAGAAAAATATTCTTTTGGAGTAATAATATAAATAAACTATATGTTCTAAGTTCTAACATATAATGTAAAAAAAATATAGTAAAAAGAAAAAGAGTAAAAAGTAAAAAGAAAACAGCATTAATTATGTTGAAGCATGGGTGTGGAGTGTGGACTGTATTAGCCGGTAGGGAAGGTAATCCGTTCACTTTGGATCCGCGAAAGTTTGAGAGGATTTTACTTGACCCGTCTCACGTAATGATATCCGTAAAACGGTCTCGTGCAAGTCTTTGCCTTTTTTATTCATCTTGACATTTACTACTCGAATTAAATGCTAATATAATAATAATAATAAACACGAAAAAAGAACAAGTAATCATATCAGCAAATAGCACTATATATGGTTTTCTTAGGAAATGTATTTATTTATATATTTGTGTTTTTAAGAAAATTTCTTAAAATATAAGGCAATCCTTATAGGAGGAAATAGATGCTATTGAGGAAGTTATGAATTGCATTAGTCAAACCAAAAACATTATGACTATACATGGTTGATTGTAACTATTAAGGAAAATCGTCTAGAGTCGCAGATAGGATAGGATCTCATAGTTTGTGGGCTGGGCCTTCACTATAGATCTAGATAAGTTGGGCTTTTAGGCTCAATTAATAAATTGATTATATAATTCTAACTCTGTAGTCCATGTTCCACTCTACATTTTCAAGAGAGATTATTTTTACATGTTCAAAAATAGTTATTACTTTTATCAAAGATATTATATTTTTTATTAAAAATATTTTCACTTTTTATTTATATTAAAATTATTCATAAAATAATTCTTATCACTTTAATTCAAATATAATTTCTTTTTTTATCCTATCCATCATATTAACCTTCTTTCCCCTCGCCCCTCATATTCAACTATTTCTCTCTATTTCATCTTCGCCATGATCTCCTTCAATTCCTTTCAACTTCACCTTACAGTATAGTATACATTATCATTTACTTCATCCGTCCTACAAAAGTTTGCATGTCTCTTCCGTCATGGAAATTAAGAAAAGTGATACCTTTTAGGGGTATAATAGTATTTTTTGGTAATAAATAAATGATATAGTATGTTAGGTGTGTTAGGTAAATGTGGTATTTTAGTAAATAAAGTGTATAGAGAATTGTGATTGTGTTTGACTTTTTGTTTTTTTAGGAATGTGCAAACTTTTATGGGACAATCCAAAATAGGAAGTATTTCATCTGAAATGGGACGGAGGGTGTACTTTACAATAATACTTCAATAGTATTATCAACATCGACGTCACATGCCTTTCTTTAAAAAAAAAGAGAGAGAGAAGCCATGTGGACATGCTTAGGTGTTTCATCTGCTTCGGTCAGTGATGTTTGATTTGGATTTAGGTTTAAGATTTAATAAATTATAAATAGTGTTGTTCTGTGTTTGTTTTGTATTTTGATAGGATAAGTTTAAATGTTATGTCAAATCAAATATTAAATGAACTGATAGAAAATATAAAAGAGAATAGCAAAAGAAGAGAAAATACTAATTGAGGATAGAGAATATATGGTGAGGGGTGGATAAGTATTAGTAGGGTTTATAGGTGTATACTCCCTCCGTCCCATGATAAGAGGATTATTTTTCCATTTTGTCGTCTTACCCAAAGAGTCTCATTTCCTTTTATACACACATTAGATCCACACACTCCCTCTAATACAATTAAAATATAGAATCCATACTCCCACTAATACAACTACTCACTACACATTAAATAATAATACTTCTTAATCTACGTATAAAAAAGTAAATGGTCCTCTTACGTACGCCGGGACTTAGGGAGTATATATGAGGGAGATTTAAGTAGGTTTATTAAACCTTAAATCCGGAATAAAAAATAGGAATCAAACATCACATTAAAGTAAGATATTATTGAATTTATTACATTTAATTTAATAGATTAATTTCAAGAGAGTTGATATTAGGTGCACTTGGGTGCAAGAGTGCATCCATATATGTATAATTTTTTATTCTATTTTGTATAAATGTTTCTTACTAATTGTATACTTTTTTCACACTCAATTTTTCATTACAAAAACTAACATCTATGAGCATAATTTTTTATTCAATAGTGTTATACATATTTTCTAATAATTGTATTTTTTTACATTCAATTTTCATTAAAAACACTAACAAATAAATTGTATACATTTTTGTTCATAATTATATATATTTTTATTCATATTTGTATATGTTTTTAAAATTGGGTGCATCGTATTTTGGATGAACCCGGATGCGGCATTTCAAAAAACATATAACAGGCGGACCAATTGAGAAAAATTAATGAAATAAAAATTATTAATCCAGTTGCGCCTCTTGGACTCCCTTTGCCCACTGGATCCACGTCTAAGATTCATGTATATATTAAGCTTCTATTTCTAAAGTTCTTTCATTACAAAAATAGGTTCATTATTAATTTAAACTCAACTTTTTTTATTCTAGTAATCATGAAACAGAAATATATTTAACTATTAATTTAGAATATCAAATTATTAAATTATTTAAATTAATATTGTGACTAAGTATATAAAATCTCATCTTTTAAGAATTTCATTAAAATTTTGTGTCAAATCTAAACAATAAATTTAGGAAGTGTTTAATGTAAATTGAGTTAATAATATTTAACGTTAAGGGAACTGATGGATTAAAGGGAGGTGAATTATAATATTCTATAAAACCATTAAAGAGTTAAAACAATTCTCAATATTCATTAATTATTTATAACATTAACAAACTTAATTAATCCACCTAATAGTGAGTCAAACACTCTCTTAATGTTTTATGATTTGGAGCGCTGAATAGAAAATTTCATACTCCATATTTTAAGTCTCTACTAAATAAATAAAATAAAATAAAACTGGAAATTAATAGTATATCTATCTATAAAATTTTAAATTGATGAAGAAAAGTTTATTTGAATTAAACATCAAATAAATTCAATGGTATAAAATTAAATTTAATTTGGAATGATATAAAATGGGTGTAATTGTCAGAATCTTAATGAAGTTAGTGGCAACAACACATGTTGATAAAAAATGGTGTTAATTGCATGCATGCACCAAAACACCTCGTTTGTGCAATCATTATTAAACTCACTGATTGATACTATGAATACGCCATTAATGATTAATACCTCCCTCGTGAATAATGATTTATGAATCTTAGCTTATACACTTCATACTTTAATTAGCAATTAACAGCATCATCACTAGCATCTGCATTATAAAAAATAAAAAAAAATCCTAATTAATTTAGAGAGTACTCCTTCCATTCTGTCATGATGGTTAAGTTTGTTTTAAGTGCGAAAATTGAAAAATATAATATATTAATATATAATGAGTTGAAAAATATAATATTTAATGTAAGTGAATAGTTGTGTTAGTATTGTGTGTGAGTCTCATGAAATTATAGAATTAATTATATTCTTAAAATTTTAAAATCTATGAATAAACTAAGATTTATTCTCACAATATATATTTATAACAAAGTGGAGTGTTTAAAAATTAAACATGACTTTACCTAAAATTGACATAAATGGTTATTTTAGTGTCCTTTCAAATAAAGGAATTAAAGATAAGAAAAAAGATAGTTCACTTCACTTCACTATTGGTGACATCTAATTGTAGACCTTCCAAACTAATAATGCAATTCATCTAATAATCATTATGTGGGCTAAACATATAGTATAAATTACCCCCACCCCACTCTAACCCCACCCCCATTCTTCTCTTCTTATTGGACCAAATTATTAGTATTATTGCTAGAAAACCACTTTGTTTTCTTGGTTTACTTGGTGACACATTTTATCCCACATCGCTAATAGTGGCCACTTGTCATAAAGATAAAGTATACCTTGCTTGGAGGAAACCCATTTTTTCGAATGATTGGAATTTGTGATATTGTGGCATTTTTGCTTGTGAATACATGCATACCTTTATATCAATCACTAGATTCTTATTTCCATTCAATGATAATAATCACTACTAATTTATTTATCATCAGATGCCTCTGTTTCTATTAAATGTAGAAATAATTCTACTTTTTTTTTATTTATTTAAAAAAAGTATTTCAATTTTTAATTTAATTTATAAGATATTTAGTAATGTTTGTCCCATAGCTTGTTTTGCTCATGTCTTTTGATCTACAGACATTGTATGATACGATTGAATCTTAGGAGGGATGGCATATGAAAACTTGCTTTGGAAAGCCTATTATGATGTGACCCAATTAATAAGGAGGTAACACTTTACATAATAAGTCGTTCCAATTTTATCGGATGTCCCCGAAGGGACCTTTACATAATAAGTCATCTATCAATCTTCTCAGTTTTCGGGGACCTTGATAGGCAGGCTTTGTAGGACTCGGCAAGCAAGCGCGGCCTAAGGGAACTCGGCAGGCCGGCACGGCCTAGGGAAACTCGGCAGGCAAGCTCTGAGGGACTTGTCAAGTAGGCACGGCCTCGAGAGACCTCTAACCTATTCTTAATATTGTGTGGTAATTTGGGTGTGGTGTTGAGCATAATGTTAATAAAAAAACGAACTTTTTATAGAATGGACAGTCAAATAAAATAATTCACTAATGCCTAATTTGATTATATAGTCGAATGCAAATTTTAAAACTAAATTTTTACTTATTGAAACTTAACGGACCACGTTACAATTTAAAAAATTTGAGGATCTAAAAGAAACATCCTAAAGTTACTGCACCAAATCCTATTTATTATGTGTCATGGAGTATTTTTATTATAAAGGCACATGATTGATTACTAATTAAAATTTTATGTAAATAGTTGCACCGAAAATATTTAACACTTATATTTAACGTGTTTATCCAAATATATATTAAAAAAAATATAAAGAACACTTATAGTACAAATGATTGTCTGAGTTAAAAAGGAGCATGAATGGGTGAACAAATTAAATAACATAAAATTCTCTATTTTAAATGAGTGTATATTGGTGCATCCAGGTGCAAGGGCGCACCAATATATTTATGATTTTTTATTCTATTTTGTATATATGTTATTCTGTTTTATATATGTATTTTATAATAATTGTATACTTTTTTATATTAAATTTTTCATTAGAAAAACTAACATCCATATGTATATAACTTTTTATTCAATAGTTTATACATATTTTTTAATAATTATATATATTTTTTACACTCAATTTTTCATTAAAAGACTAACAATTAAATTGTATAGATTTTTGCTCATAATTGTATATGTTTTTGTTTATATTTATATATGGTTGTACCATATTTTAGGGTGCACCCGAGTGCACACTATAATTAGCCATTTTAGATTCATTATGCACTTGATCCTTTTTTAATTATGATATACGCCTTTATTCATGTTTATTATTTCACATTATTTATATTAAAAAATTATTAATCAACTTATCACCTGTTTAGAAATTTTAATATCACTAAAAATTATACATTTTAGCAACTGAATTTACCAACAGAATTCAATCCGTTGGTAATTACCAATGGATTAGCAACAAAAATGACATTTTTGCAACGAAATGCCAACGGATTTATTCTCTATTTTAGTAACAGAATTCAATCCGTTGGTAAATACCAACGGATTACCAAAGGAATCATTATATAAATTAGCAACGGAGTTATTAGCGACGGATAACCAACGAAATTGATTTTTCGTTGCTAAAAATTTACCAACCACCACTTTACCGACGAAATTTTACCAACGGATTCCGTTGTTAATCCGTTAGTAAGCGAATTTAAAAATAAAATTAAGGTTTTTACCAACCGAATATTCCATTGACAAAAAATAGTTTTTTAGTGTATATTTTTAATAAATAAATAGTGTCTCATTGAAATATATAATATTTGATATTTATAGTAAGTACGAAAATTTTTTCTTTAAATTTCACTTAAAAAATTACAATTATTATCATTCATGAAATCTACTCTATAAGAATAGTAATAATTCATCATTACTCGCATATTTCTATATTTTTTAATCCAAATGTGTGCTCTTATACAAGTTGTATCATTTAGTATTGTTTCGAGGATCTCAAAAATTAATATCCTTTAATTTTTTGGGGAAAAAAAATCTTATTTAAATATTAATATTATTTATATATATTTTACCTGATTCTTTCATTGAAAAATAATTCCATTATAAATTAAATTATATATTTTTAATCAAAATGTTATACCCTAATTAAGTCACGAGTCATATTTTGGAATATTGGGCTTCATGAATTTTAGTATTTCGTTTGTGAGTTATTAGTCTTGTTTGATAGTGGGAGTGGGTTTCTTTCATGTAATACAATTTATATCCCAATTCTCATAAAGAAGAAAGTTAAAGGGTGATTGGGAGAGTTACCTAAATAAATACATAAGGTTCTTTCTAGTTGCTGCATATTGATTGGCTCCAAACAAACTTGTTAAAAGGAGATGTAATTATTAATAAATCTTTGAAATTTTTTATTTTCTATTTAAATTTATGAATAAATGTAAATGAATTTTTTTATCCTAAAATGTAAATTTTTTATTAAAAGGCAAGAGGGTTGCAAAAAAAACATATACTACAAAAGAAGAGAATGCAAAATTATAGTTACATACAGCTTTTAGGACTACCTGGTCATTCTTTAAATTTTGTTGTATCCATCTATTTTTTATTTGAGTTCATAAGCCAACTCCAACATCTAGACTTGATTTCACCAAGCATCCTTCTCCCATCCCACTGTTTCTTTTTGAAGATAAACTCATTTCTTTGCCTTCAAATTATCCATACTGTTCCCACCCAAATACACGATACCACCTTTTTTCCTATTTTTCCAAGTAGCAAATTGCTGAAATTTAATAAATTTGTAACAGGATTTTGGTGTCGTACCTCTTGCACCCCAAGCCACTCCACAAACCTTTAGAAAATTCACAGTCAAATAGAATATGTTGTCTTGTCTCCGTTTCACTCTTACAAATTTCACAGTAATCATTACCAATGATATTTCCACATCCTCTAGCCACCAAATTTGCCTTCGTAGGTATTGCATTCCAAATGATTTTCCACGCTTGTGCTTGTGCCCGAAGAATGGCTCTACTGATCCAAATTAAGTTGCAAGTTTTTCTTATATTTTCATCCAACTCGGTACTTCACAGTTTTTCATAAATAGCTCTGTATCCACTTTTAACTGAATACCATCCGTTCTTTTCTTTACTCCAATTTCATGAATCATCTATCCCTTATGTAATATTGACGTGGCCTGTGAGACTTATCATTTCCTTTACTTCATTTTCTTCTCATTCTCTAAGTTCTCTATTCCACTTCCACACATCGTTATCCATTTGTCCTATTTTTGTAATAAGGTTATTCTTATCTCCGGATAAACGATACAACCTTAGAAAAAGACTTGCAAGTGACCACTTCTTTATTTCAATTATACGATATATGTCATTTGTTATAATTATTTTCTATATTATTATATATAAGTATGCATGAATTTAATATTCATTATTAAGTTATAATATTTTATGAGAAAATATGTATATATATTTTAAAACACAAGATAGAACTCTTTTGTAAATTGAAAATCTTACCAACATAAATGAGATGTCTGATGCATTTGTATTGCGATCCAATACTTTTGAGTTATTAAAAAGGTGTACTAAATTTCAATTTAGTAGTAAAATTATTGGAAAATAAAATTTAAAGTTTTTCGAAACCGTACCACCGTAGTTTTCTTACATTAGTTAATTCATATTTAGAGTTTAAATTTTATGTTTATGGATTTATGGCTAATTATAGTGTACTCCACGCACCCTAAGATAGGTGCTCCATATACAAATATAAATAAAAATATATATAATTATAAGCAAAAATATATACAATTTAATTGTTAATTTTTTAAAGAAAAATTAAATGTAAAAAAATATAAAATTATTAAAAAGCATGTATACACTATTAAATAAAAAGTTTTACACATATGGATTGTATACAATTTAATTGTTAGTTTTTTTAATGAAAAATTGAATGTAAAAAATATACAATTATTAAAAAATATGTATACAATATTAAATAAAAAGTTATACACATATGGATGTTAATTTTTTTTAATAAAAAGCTTAGTGTGAAAAAAGTATACAATTATTACAAAGCACGTATACAAAATAGAATAATTTATATACAAAATAAAATAAAAATCATACACATATGAGTGCACCCTTGCACCAAGATGCACCCAATATACACTCTGAGTTTAATTTTTTTAAAAGAATTTTACAGTATTTACAGTCTCACGTGAGACCATTTTTCACTTTTTAAAATAGTTATCAATTTCGCTATAAAATGTTATTATTTTTTATTTATACTATAAATTATTCATGAAATAACATTATCACTTTTCATTAATTTATTATCACTTTCCTAAATAAAAGTTATCATATTCTGACCGTATCACGTAAGCCTTTACGTGAGACAATCTCACACAAGTATTTGCCCTTTATTTTATTTTTTTATTTATAATTTTCTTGTGATTCATATAGGATATTTGGTGTATACTAACTACTAATCGGACTAACAACTAACATTTACCGATAAAAAAATAGTTATGCTCATATAGTATAAAGTTAGTTCTTATAACGTAAGGAATTTTAATTTTAGTGTTAATTCTAAATGTATATTTTTAAGTTTATATTATTGTTCTTTTTTTTTCTTTTTAAGTTTAAAGTTTACACTTTGGATATAGTATTTATTTAAAGCATATAATTATATTTAAATCCATCATTAAAGGCTTATTATAGTGTGCACCCGGGGCACCCTAAGATAGGGTGCACCCATATACAAATATAAACAAAAACATATACAATTATAAGCAAAAATGTATACAATTTAATTGTTAGTTTTTTTAATGAAAAATTAAGTGTAAGAAAATATACAATTATTAAAAAACATGTATACACTATTGAATAAAAAGTTATACACATATGAATGTTAATTTTTTAATGAAAAGCTTAGTGTGAAAAAAGTATACAATTATTACAAAATACATATATAAAATAAAATAAAATGTATGCTAAATAAAATAAAAAGTAATACACATATATACACTCATCATTAAATAGATAGAGTCGATTTGAATACCCCACCATGGAAAAAACGTTTGCAGATATGTCCATGCTTTATTTAACGGTTGAATTCAGTATATAATAATAATTTTATAAGAATATGAATTCGTTCATTAAAATCTGAATTAATGAGACAAATTCAACGAAAATTGTGTATCCATTAAGAAAGTATATAAAGTCAACGAAATTTACCTTATGTGGTATTTTCGGTTTAAAAAAGTAATTTGTTCACACCTGAAATAGATCGTATTCATATTACTTATTAAGATTAACAGCACAATTTTAATTGTGTGTGAAAATTAGTCAAAATTTATGGGCGAAATCTTACCAATTGCAATTGCAATTGCATTTCCATTTGTCTTTCTAATTACCCTTCGTCATAGTTATGCATATTTCTACTAAATTTTTTAATTTATATATATAATCATAATAATAATAATAACAATAATAATACATTAAAATTATGCATTTGTTGACTTTGTGCTATGAATTGTACGACGCTTCAAACATGCGAATGCCATAAGGGTAGATAACACTTGAAACAACCTTAAGCATTGTAAATCAAACCATTTTATTAATGACAAAGATAATATGTGGTGAGAAATTTATAGTAATCTTTTGTCTAAAAAATGTTTTCACATTTTTTTATTAATATTAAAAAGTTTTTATTTTAAAGAACATTATGATATTTATTTTATAATAAATAAATTATAAAAAGTGTATTACTTCATATTTATAAAAAGTTATAACTATTTAAAAATATGTAAATCTATTTCATGTGAGACAATCTAATGTAAACATTGTTCATCTGAATATTTTTATTTAAGGGATGTTGGTTTTTTTTTTAATTAAGAGTATAAAATTTTAACAATAATTCTAAAGCAGAATTCATAATTTCATAATAGTATTTCACTCCATGTAAAAAAAATGGAACATAGAAATAGAATAATTGATTTTATTTTCCTAGGTTAAATTTAGGGTTTTAAGAAAAGATTCAATTAACTTAACATCTAATACCAATAGCAAGCAAGTCTCCATTGGACAAATTTAAAAGAGAAATATTGATAAGTTACCCAATAATAAAAAAGGATCTTCTGATTTTTTTTATTTAAGGCCTTTGACCCTGAAATTTAGGGGTAATGTCTAAATAAGTCTCTTAATTAAAATTTAGTGTACTTTCAGTCTAATTTTATCAAGTTATTAATATTAGTCATTTTAATAAATAAAAAATCGAGAAGAAACCGGAAAATTACACGTGCAACTGACATGAGCCCCTCAATTTGGGATATATTAATATTAATATATTTGACAAAATTGATTAAGAGAATATTAAAAATCGAACTGATGATACTTAATTACTGACTATTTGAACCGGAATTTATGGTTTCTATTTTCTTTTAATTATTTCCTTCATCCCTTTGGAAGGTATCCATTGATTTTTGCATATAGATTAAGGAGTATAATAATTTAATATATAGTAAGATGAGAAAAATAATATTTTAATGTGTAGTGGGTAGTTGTATTAGTGTTGAGTGTGATGCCATGTGCAGTGGTTGTGAGTCATATCAATTCAAAAAAGAAATAAATAGTACTTTGTAATGAGACTGATCAAAATAGAAAAATTGATACGGATGGAGGGAGTATTTAATATTATACTCCATATATGGACGGATCAATTTTCAGATATCCGTTGGCTATCAAACCCGCATTTTTACAAAACTATAACTTATTATAAAATTCAAACGGTTTTAAAATGTTATAATTTATATATACATTTATAAATTTTAAATCGTTCTCACTTTTACAAATCATCACACATCTACTTTATATTTCACCTATCCTACAACAATTCTCACCTATCGACTCGCGTAGAAGAAGAAAAAGAGAGTCAATTTTACTACTATTCTCGTCAAGTGAAAAACTAAAAATGGCTCAAAAAAGACATTAATTATAAAAATTGGGTTACAGATTCTTATTATTGTTTAGAAGAAATTTAATATTTTGCTTTTGATATGTTTATAGTTAATCTGAACCACTATTTTGTTGATACATTGTAGACTTGTTCTTTTAGAAAGTGCAAGACTCATGTGCTAATGAAATATAATTCATTTTTTCAAAAAATAGTAAGTATTCTAAAAAGAATTCTTTAATTTATACAAATTGTTTTCCTCATGAATGTAACTCATCCTTGTAAAAGTTATTTTTTCTTCTTTTAAAAATAAAATAAAAATAAAAAAATAAAAAAGAGAAATTACAAGAAAAGATGCACAATATCGATCATGGAACTTCTAAAAAAAAATGTAGTTAGAACAAAAACAAGAATCGAACATAAAGATGAGGTCACATCAAATCTGAACTCCATTGAAGGTGTTTGGATCAAATTTGTGGTCAAACGTTCTCATTAATTATATGGTCAATATTACGGCTGCACTATTTATTCCACCCAATCATATTTCATTTCTAATATTGCTTCATCTTCTCTTTTTCCAAAATAAATAATTAAATTAATTAATTGAAGCATTAATTTACTAACTTATTTCCTCACTCATTCTTTTTGAACTGAACCAACTTAACCAAATCTCAGGTTCTTCTCTTTTCTTTTTCTTTTTCAAAATTTATTTGAAAATTCATTCAATTAACTTTCTGTTTCAAGAATTTGTGAATCTATATTAGGATTTTAAATGGATCAAGTATAACCTCTTTTTACTAACTTTTTTGTTTGACTATTTGGTATTTTAACATTTATTTTCATCTTCGTAATTTCTAACCAATTTCAATATTACTCTTTTTTTTATTCATAAATGAATTCACAATATTTATCCCAAAATTATTTTCAAACCTATAAAAAACTACATAACATTCTACTCAATAATATTAAAAGACGTTAAATTTTAAATTTACAGTTAGTGTAAAATTCATTATGACACAGTATGAATTACTATATAATAAAATTTTATTTGTATATAATCATTAATTTTCGCACACCTTTATTTTCAACATAGTATTATTTCCGCACATTTTCAACTTTTACAAATCAACGCTATATTTGTTTTGGTTTAGTTAAGAATAATAAATGTGAATCGTTTTATATCAGATATATACATAAGAGAGGATTATTTTTCAAAATGGTTCATGGGAACAAGAGAGGATTATAGAGAAAATAAAGAGTAGAGTTTGGTGCTGGATCATCCATGTCAGAAGAAATATGTTAAAAGATACAAATTTAAAGACTTAGTCGATTAAACCAAGTTTATGCATTAATTTGTGATTATGAATCTAGACTAAGTGTTTGTTAAAATTTTTGTATATAATAAATGCTCAAGAAATTATAGCATCTATCTTTGTCATCTTTACGTGTTACTTGTAAACTTGCGGCAATTCTCATGCATTTCTAATAAAAATTTACTTATCTAAAAAAACTATACATAAGAGGTAATGGTGATGCATGTGATAAAGTAGGTATTGACGTGTGTAAGATACCTAGATAAGTGAATTTTGTGTATAGTGTAATATTACTAAATTCAAATTAAAATAAGAAATAAATTACTACGTTGCTATAAAGTTTAAGCATTTTTATTTTGATTGTCTCATCATAAAGTTTACATCTTTATAATAAATAAGGTCCACACGAATTCATTAATATATTTTTATAGGATCTATTCATAATATTAACATGATTATATGCTATTTATTAAAATATATGAGTATATCTTTGATCACCTTCTACGTACGCCTATTAAAATATTATTTTATCATTAAACCTTACGACAAAAAGGAGAGGATACATAATTTTAAAATAAAAAATAAAAATGGGCAGAGGTTGTACTCCATATATAGTTTACAGTATCAAAAGAATTACTCTCTCTCCCCGCTAATTACATCACACATTTTATTTTTATCCGTCTCAATATTTATACACATTTTTAGAAATAGAGAAAAATACATTTTAATAATGCTTATTTTTTACATACATTCTAATAATTTTACACATATTTTTCATTCAATTATCTAAAATACTTACTTTTTACATATATTCTAATAACTCTATACATTTTTATACATGAAAAATAGTTTTTTTTTTAATAACCGTGCACAAAATTACTTTCATTTGGAAGGATTATCATTTTAAAAAGTGCAAGAATTGTAGTAAAAGGTTAATGAATTTAAGTTATATAAACAATAGAAAATACATCAATGGGAGGATTATCATTTTAAAAAGTGCAAGAATTATAGTAAAAGTATAATGAATTAAAGTTATATAAACAAACAATAGAAAATACATAAATGGTGTGGATGGATGAGACACCCTCTGTGAAACGGGTTCACCTATTACTAAAGTATGCTTAATTGTTGCTAAAATATATTAATAATAAATCATATTATAATACCCTAAAATCATAATTTAATTTATCATCCATCATATTTTGGAAGACATACTTTAACAACTATTAAACATATTTTTATCTATAAAATAAATATATTTTAATTCGTCTCACAAACTATCTCGTATTAAAATAAAAAAAAATTATAAGTAAAAATATTATTCATTATGGGTACATGAGATACCAAGCATAGCCATATTGTTACTGCCACCTTCTTTCCTATTTTGTCTTTGAAGATTCACTATGTGCAATGAGATTGAATAAAATTCAATAATAGAATACAGTAGCAATTCCCAACCATTTGAAACAAGTTATCCATACCTCATGTGAAGTTGAGTACTCAAATAGAATATGTCTTTCAATTTCAATATGATTATCCCAAAGTACACATATTGAATCATCTTAAAAATTATCTTATTAATAACATCTAGACTTTGTTTAAAAGAATTATCATTTTAAAAAGTGTAGAGTTGCAGTAAAAGGTAAATAAATTTAAGTGATATAAACGATAAACAATAGAAAATACTCTACATATATAGTATAAAACCTTTGGATTGCAAAAGGGGTAGAAAAAAATATTTGGATTGCAAAAGCGTAGTAGAAAAATTTGTGGATTGCAAAAGGGGGTGAGTAATTGATGAAATAAAAAATAGGAGTACTCCATAAAATCAAATTCTCATATTCTTTGGGTCATTTGGGTGTAATATTAACTCAAATTTTATATACCGATACATAAAATTAATTCAAATTTTATAGTTAAATATTTTTAGTTTGAGTGTCTAACTTCAATAGTTACAAATTTTCTTTTAATAAATTAGACGCTTGAGTATTTAATCTCAATGCTTACATTCTTTTCCACATAATTTCAATAGTTACAAATTTTCTTTTAATAAATTAGACGCTTAATTGTTTAATCTCAATACTTACATTCTTTTCTTTATAAATGAAATGCATAGAAAAATAATTAATATATTTTCATGAGCCAAACACGATATTAATATAATTATATACTTTACATTTCAATATAAAAATGTGAAATAAAATATTGGAGTGTACTAGAATATGAACTTATAGGAAGTGAAGTGATACACTCATAATCAAAAATAGAATTCAATTACTATTGGTCCGGGTTGATGAGTGAGATTGATTGGAATGAATGAATATTAATTTTCATTGTTGACAATTTGTTTGATATAATAAAAATAAAAATTTCAATTATTTCTATTAAGCTTTATCTCCTCAATGGTACTAATTATCACTATAATCAAAGAATTTGAATTGAGAGGCAATAGCCTATAGTCATTTTAGTCTTTAAAAATTAGGATCACTACTAAAAGTCACATTGAAAGTGATAAAAATAATTTATTTATGAATTTATCGTGGTGAACAGCAGTACTTGGTGATATCTTCACACTCGAAATTAAGACTATTTTCTTGTTGAAAGAAATAAGTGAATAATAATAAAAATACTAATTTATATTCATCACTATACAATATAAAAGTAATTACAACTCCCCTACAAAAAAATCAACACTCCCAACTCAAAACACAAACCAATGGATACGGAATCCGGCGCGCCACCTCCGCCTCCGCCGCCATCCATCACACAGTCGCCAATCAGCCGCCTCAACTCCGCCGTGGCGAAAAGCAGCATCGGAAGACGTTTCAAGATCACCGAGCGCAACACCACATTCACCACCGAGCTCCGCGCCGGCACCGCTACGTTCCTCACAATGGCCTACATCCTCGCCGTCAACGCCTCCATCTTGTCAGATTCTGGCGGGACGTGCTCTGTTTCCGACTGCATCTCCCTCTGCTCCGATCCGTCGGTTTCCCCCGCCGACTGTCTCAACCGCCCCAATCTCCGCCTAATTCCCCCCGACGCCTCCTGCAAATTCAACCCCGTAAATCCCGGCTACGCTGCCTGCCTAGAGAAAACCAGGAAAGACTTAATCGTCGCCACCGCCGCCTCCTCCCTCATCGGTTGCGTAATCATGGGAATTCTGGCGAACCTGCCGTTAGCTTTAGCTCCCGGAATGGGAACCAACGCCTATTTCGCTTACACCGTCGTCGGATTCCACGGCTCCGGCAACATATCGTATCAGAGCGCACTGGCCGCCATTTTCATGGAAGGTCTCATCTTCCTAGCAATCTCCGCCGTGGGGCTTCGCGCTAAGCTGGCGAAATTAGTGCCGGAGCCGGTGAGAATTTCTTCCTCCGCCGGCATCGGATTGTTCCTTGCATTCATCGGATTACAGAGCAATCAGGGGGTGGGCTTAATCGGTTACAGTCCCTCCACATTGGTCACACTCGGTGGCTGCCCCAGTTCCGCCAGAGTAGCGGTGGTGCCGGTGATCGGCAACGGCACCGTCTCCGGAGACATACTCTGTTTGCATGGACGCATGGAAAGCCCCACACTCTGGCTCGGAGTAGTCGGATTTGTAATAATTTCATATTGTCTAGTAAAGAATATTAAAGGAGCCATGATTTACGGCATCCTCTTCGTCACGGCGGTGTCCTGGTTCAGAAACACCTCCGTCACGGCGTTTCCCGACACTCCGGCGGGTGACTCCGCTTACAATTACTTCAAAAAAGTCGTCGACGTCCACATAATCGAGTCTACCGCCGGCGCCCTGAGTTTCAAAAGCATCGGAAAAGCCCGTTTCTGGGAAGCTCTGGTAACCTTCCTCTACGTCGACATCCTCGACACCACCGGAACTTTGTATTCCATGGCACGATTCGCCGGATTCACCACCACCAACGGCGATTTCGAGGGTCAATACTTCGCGTTCATGTCGGACGCTTCGTCGATCGTGGTGGGGTCCCTTTTAGGGACGTCGCCGGTGACGGCGTTTATCGAGTCGTCGACGGGGATACGGGAAGGGGGGCGAACGGGGCTAACGGCGTTAACGGTGGCGAGTTACTTCTTGCTAGCGTTCTTTTTCACGCCGTTACTAGCGTCGATACCGTCGTGGGCGGTGGGGCCGCCGCTGGTGGTGGTGGGGGTGCTGATGATGAGGGCGGTGGTGGAGGTGGAGTGGGGGGATATGCGGCAGGCGATTCCGGCGTTCATGACGTTGATTTTGATGCCGATGACATATTCGATTGCATATGGGTTGATAGGTGGGATTGGAACCTACATTGTGTTGCATTTGTGGGATTGGATTGAACAATTATTAAGGAAATATGGGGTGATTAAGAGTGCTAATTACAATTACAATGATAATAACAACAACGTGGTTGCTGTTCATGCGCCTAAAGAAGGGGTATAGTTTAAGTATGACATGGAGATGGAATAGTAGTTTTCTCTAGTTTGCATTTTTTTTCTCTTTCTGTAAATTTAATTTTGTGGTCAATACCATTAGGCTTATGATTTGGGCTTGATTTGCTACTAATTGATTATTATGGAATGAGTGGCTAACTTAGACTTTGAATTTCTAAAGTTATTTCATTTACTTGACATATTTTACTTAACTAACCTATGAGAAGGGATGATGAATTAGTAGGATGATGGAGGTTATAAATATATACTCTCTGTTTTGATGGAGTGTTCACATATTTGCACTTCCTATCTTCTTGTTTCATTTTTATATACTAATCATTTTTTTGTGTCAAAACTTGATAAGTAAAAGAGAAATATAATTGACAATTAAGAAGAGAAAAGGAAATCTAATTATTATTACCTTATTATTTGCTATACTTTTTTTACAACATTGTGATAAAAGAAATGTGACACTAAAATTAAAGGAAATCAGAGAGCAGATTTTGGGTATGTTGTTTAATTGGAAATGATGTTGTAAACATTCATTAGATTTTTTTTCATTAAAGACCAGTATTTACTACTATTTAGCCTTGTATATTCCTTTGAATTTTTCATTAAAATTGTGAATGTATTGCAATATAACACAATCTGATACTATAAATTCAGTTATGCTATTTTTTTATTTTTTATAATTTGATATACTTATAAATTCAATTACGCTAATGGATATTACCACAATTCCTAATTACTATTCTTATCTGATAAGAGTAAAGGTCTAATAATGTGTCTAGTCTCAACCCATAATAATGAGATATTTTTATTAAATATGTTATTATTATTTTTTTTAAATGTTATCATATTTCATTTATATTATAAATTTTTATAAAATACTTAGTTCATAGGATTATTATTAATTATCATCAATTGGATATCACTTCTCATTATAAAAATTATTACTTCTTATCCGTATCACAAAAGTTATTCGGTGAGACATCACACCCGTCTTTGCCCCAACTTATATACAAGTCTTGAACAAAAAATGAAATCTTTGCATTGCTACCCTGGATAAAAGTTAAAAAAGTGTACTATCTTGTAAATATCCGTGCCCTGCATTCTTCAATTGAGACAAAAATTTGATATTCTTGATCGAATCTTGTAGAATCACAAAGATCTTCAAAATGATATTTAAAGGTACATCTATATCAAATTCTTGATTTTCTTGATTGAAAATTGTAGGATTAGAAAAGAAAGTCTTTAAAATACTTTGCAAACATGATGAGTAATCTTCTTCTTTATTATAATTCAAGTTTAGTTTAACCTAACATTTAAGAGTAATAATTGAAATGGGGTGAAATTTCTCCTTAATTAACTCAAATTGCAAACTAATAAGGGTTTTACATTAGGTGTATAATCTTAATTTTAGTAGATGTGTATATAATAAAATTAATAAATAAATAATCAAATGAGTGAGTATTTAATAAAAAATCATATGTATTTTTAATAAAAAGGAGTGTGTGTTGATAAGTACTCTTAAATATATTAATATATTTTATTATTTAATAAGTAAAACTTAAAAGAAAATGATTGAGAAACTACACCTTATTTCTAAACCAATCGCAACAATATTCAATATTAGGGTCATGGTTCGTTAAAAACTACACCATATTAAGTTTCGACATTTAACAACTTTTTAAAATAAATAATATTTTAAGGGGCATCATGTAACAAAGTTTAGGTACTTTATATTTATTCGATGATAATGAATAAATTAAAAAGAAAGATAAAATAGAGGAAGCAATTATTAGTTTTGGCATAATGTTAATTGTTGGAAAGAGTACAAGAATAAGAATATATATCAATCTCTTATTGAGAAAGAGACGACAAGACTGATAATGATGAATCCTAATTCCTAAACACATACTTATACTTTTTCTAAATTAAATAATAATGTTTTATTTTTTTTACTTTTAATGATAATTTTTACTCCAATATGATTGTATTTTTATTCTTGAAATTCTTTTACTATTTTAATTAATCTTTAAGTTTTATTTTTTACTTTACATAAATAAACAATTAAATATTATAATTATTATTTTATTAAATTACTCAAAATATCCCTCACCTATCATACGTTAATTATATACTTAAAAATCTTTATAATCTTTATGATTAATATATTACTTTCTTCGCCAGCGTATGAGGTATACTAAATTTTAAATATCATTTTGAGCTTTTTTATTTTTGAAAAAGAACTCCATTTATTGCTCTACACATATAATTAATACAATTACATAAGTTATAAAATAATACTCCTTCAATTTGAGGTAATTTTGCACGCTATTCATATTGAACTGTCTCAAAAATTTTTTACATGTTCCATTAATAATAAAAATAAGTAATATATCCACTTGATAAAATAAATGAATGACAAAATCTTATGTAACATAGTCTTAAGATTACTTCAGATGAATATTTCATTCGACTCGCGTTAAGATTTACATTTTTCATTTTGAATTATCTCACCTTAATGTTTATATTTTCTTTTTTTTTTGTTAACTTGACCCACACAAAACAATTAATTATTCCATGTAGGGCCCACACACAACATTAATACAATTATCTACTTTATATTAAATATTTTTCTCTCATTTCACTACACATTAAAAATATTATATTATCTTTTAATTTTAGTGCAAAAATAAATTTAACGTTGCTTGTTCTAACTAGCAAGCATGATGGGCATGCAATTAATGCAAGTCGTTTTCTGGTTGTCCAAACAGGTCATTAGCGAAGGGCCACGTGGGGGCCAAATGTTGAATAGTGTGTGATGCGACACGTGTGCATAACGATATGTTTAATGTTGTTGGATTACATATTTGGGGATGTAATTAAGTAGGATAGATTTGTTCTAACAACGCGATATCGTGTAGGCTACCTACTTACCTACGCAACAGAATATTCATTGGACTATGCATTTTAACTCAACTTTAACACTAAATAAATCATAAAATGGCAATGTTTTACATTGGAAAATATTTAAACTTGGACTTTTTGTAACCTTGTCGTATTATTTTGTTATTTTAATTCTTTCTTGATATACTTCCGATTTTAAAGTGTCCATTTATTTTTTCACGTAGGTTAATGAGTATTATTATTATATATAAAGTGGATAGTATTAGAGAGAAGTGGTGAGTCATATTGTGTACTTTTTTACTAAATAAGGAAAATGGATACCTTTAAACCGAACGCCAAAAATAGTAAAATGCACACTTTAGAAACAGACGGGAGAGTAAATTACTATTCTTTGAGGATTGATCATTCTTTTATTATTTGTTCGTCCTACATAATTATTTAAACCAAAAAAAAAAAGAAATGTCATTCTAATTTAACACCTCAAAAGTAAACAAATTTTAAAAATGTCATCTATTCTTTTTACACATAACATAATCTATACTTTATTTATTACCTAAATATACCATATTACCCCTAAAAATCAATAAAATTAATAAAAAATTAATTTTTTCTTAATATTTGTGGTACAATAAAGGTGAACCATTTGAAGGGATAGAAGAAATATTAATTTTTTTTAGAAAATGTAGTAGTATGAGTTTCGATAGAACATAACATGAAAAAGGGGAGTGGAATAGGAAATTTGTGCTCTTATGTAAAATCCTTTATTTTTAAAATTTTTTAATGCCAATTAAATTTTATTACCTTGATGTGAAACGTACATTTTCTTAAAATATAACATCACTTTGCTAATGAGCATCGTTTCTCTCATGTAAGACATTACTTAATATTCTTATTACTAACTATATTTTGTGAGTGTATCACCCGTACACAAAGGTTTGTACTTGCTAATTTGTAAAAGTAATTTAAGTTAAGAGGATCACGGGTCACCCATGACTCTCTAATATGAGGGGATGTGGGCCATACCCTAACCCCCATCCCCTTATGTGAGAGGGTCATGGGTGACCACGGGTCACCAAGAATTACCCTTGAATTAAAAGAATTCTAACATTTAATAAAAAGACATGTGTGCCATTAATGTAAAATGATATTTAGAATATGTTCATTTGTAATGCTTTAAAATCCAAAAGAAAAATCAAATTCAAACTATTTCTCCAATTTGAAAAATCTAAATCAACTTTTTGACAATTATATGCACAATCATTACCTCAAGTTCATCACATCAGCTCCCAATCTCAAACTTTAAATGCTACCTAAATTATTTGAAACTTTGGAGTGCTTGTGGGACCAACTTGGCCAACTAAAAGTGGCCACCACAATATAATTTGTGTACTACGAGAACTTATTCATAATGATGAAAAATAAATCATATTTAAAAGAAATTCTTTATTAACCAATAAATTATACAAGCTAGTACACTACTAAAAGTCCAAGTTTTTCATTTGCACTAAAGAGTTTAATTCCGTTTATTATATACCTAAGACCGCCACTTAAATAATTAAAATATGGTTCACCGCTCATATATTCAATAATACAACTATTTACCATATATTAAATAATTATATACTATCTCTTAATCCATGTAAAAAAGTAAAGAGAATCCTTAAAAATGATGGAGGGAGTATTTTACATATCTTTGTACATGTCAAATTATTTGTATGAAACAATTTTACAAAATGACTTTTGCGAGGGATTGTATATTTAACAAGAGATGATAATTAATTACGAAAGTATAAAATGATTTTACTGTGAGACGATGTCATGCAAATGTCTCTTTTGTACATGCACTTTTTTTTTACCCATTCTAAAATAATTTGCGTACTCTCAAATAGGAACAACTTATAATATCAAAACCGTTATAATACTACAAAATAGTATTAAAATAATACTTTTAAATTAAGATAAATATATCTATTATTATTTATTATTGTAGTTAAATAAACCAAGTTGGAAGCCAAAATGATGAGACGTTTGAATTGGGTAACCACGTATCTTATTATATATTCCCCACAACACCAAATAAATCTGTTTGCAGCTGGATAAAGTGAAGTGTATTTAATATTCTACACCTATACATATTTAATACTCCACCCAATATACATGAATAAATCTACAGTTAATGTAAGATGAAATCATTTAAACCTTCATTTTCTATTAATTGAAAACATACAATAGTCGTGAATACATATATAAATAAATAAGACGAATTATTATGATAAGACACTTTTGTGAGATGAGTATGTGTGCAAAATGATTGTGATATGAGTTAATTTATTAATAAACTACTATTATTATAAAGATAAAATATATTTTTTTTAATAGTTAAAGTATGTCTTTAATGAATTACTATAACATAAGAAATTATATTTTAATGCATCATTATTATGCATATTTTACCTATATAATAGTCATATTTTAATACAACTCACAAATTATCTCATATAATTAGCACCGTCTAACGAGAAGGGTTAGAGCATCTCCAAGCGACTCTTTAAAATTTGAAGAGTATTTTCACAATATAAAGAAGATTTTTAATTTTAAATAATCATATTTTTGTTATACTCCAACAAACTCTTTATATTTTCATTTCCAATATACACTTATTACATATTTTCTTTTTTAATTTATTAAAAACTATTTTATTTGAACCAAAACACAAAATAAAGTAGATAACATTTAATGTCATTTAAGTTTAAAGAGTGGATTTGACTCTTCAAATTTAAAAAGTGAAAATAATTATGTAAATTTAAATATTAAAATAGAGAGGGTGTCAGAACTCATTTTTTTAACATTCTCTTTAAAAGTTGAATATTTTATATTTTAAAGAGCCGCTTTTACTCTTTAAAGTTAATATTATTACTTCATCAGAAAGAGTTCATTTTCAGTACTAATATTGCTTTTTCTACATAAGAATAATAGTCTCTTGAGCAATTATAAGTTTTTATTATATTAAAGAGTAAGACTAATTCCACCGTGAAATCAATTTTATGTTAACTTTTCCGTATATATATATACACACACACGAAGCGTTTCACTTTATATATGTAATTAAACCAGCATAAGATTTAATCCAACATATTTATATGCTAGTAAAAGCTAAATTTCAATTCATATAGAATTAATGTAGATTAGTTAAGTTGTAGATAATAGAAGCAATGTGGTATTGTCAAGTGGATCTCGTGAGATGCATAAAAAGATGTGCCTTCCAACTGTCTGCTTTTTGAAGCTAACTTTTTTTTTTTAAACAATAATAAATTTTTGTATATGTCACAGCTCCAAGTTGTAGAATGTAGACCCTTATTTTTTAATATAATAACACTAATGTGATGCTTTTATTTATTTTAACACTCTTAACCTATTTATATCTTGATATCTTTTTAGTCAATTATTTTAATGCTTTTTGAGTCAATCATATGGTAAATTTATAAACTTTTATCTAAATATATATATAAATTAATTTTTAGTATATAAAAAATATCATTTAAAAAGCTATTGTTTAATTATAAAAATAATAGTTTATTTTTTAAAAAATATTTTTTTTATATATTAAAAAATAATTGATAAATTTTTTTATCTAGAGTAAAATTTTTATTTAAATGAATAATAGTTTAATTCTCTAAAAAATAATTTTTCATATATTATAAATAATCTATAAAAACAGATTCACCCCGATTTATCATTATTAAGAGATAGAGGTGTATTCTTATAATTTAATCAATAAAATTTTAATAATTTCAGACTCTTCACTCTTGAGATAAGGCTTTTATAAAACGTAGAGTTAATTAAAAAAAAAACACTAAACTAATTAAGGTGTAAATAGTCAAAATTATTAATCAATCTAAAACAAACATACTTACTTTAACAGGGACAAGTTGCGATGCTTCCATGCATGTACCGAATGTTGGAAATTTTATAACATCAACCAATCACTTCACCATTTTGATTATAAGATTTCTTTTTCTCATTTTTTTTTATATCATCTCTGATTATAAGATTTCTTTTGTCATTTCTTATATCATCTTTCATAATTATAGACATGTAAGAAAAGAATAAATTCCAATTATTACCCTTAATATTTATTTTTTTTATAATGTATAATTTTCTCAATCCTTTTACATGTCATCTATATAATTGCTGTCACTAAAAATATTACATCAAAATGGCAGAAATTTGAAATGCGATTTTGGAAAATAATCGAAATCACCCACTCCATTTAAGGCTACTATAAAAACAGGTTATAATGGATTGTGGGTTAATCTGTCTCGACTCACTAACCTACCACCAACCTAAGATTTTATTATTATTATATTCTTTTTTGTTTTTTTTTTCCATTAAATTGTTATTTTTATACGATATATGCTATGATATTATCCCTCACAACTTGCCGGAGCTTGATTTAGTTTTATGCCATAATAATTGGTTTGGATATTTTATGAAATGATGGGTAAAAGTGTAAATTGATAATTTAATCATTTCAAGGTAAAAAAGTCATGCAATTAAGCCCCATCCTTACATGACATATAACTTTGTTCTGAATAAATAACGAAAAATCTTTCCGCCCACCACTAATATTGGTCGATATGTAAACAAATAAATTAATAATAATATAGGCTTTATCAGATTATTAACCTAAAGTGACATAAAAGCATGTATCAAATCAACTTCCAAATAATGGCAATTTTTCTTATGACTGTGAAATGAATTCAAATAAAAAGTATAGGCAAACCCTTATCCGGGGCTTAATTGCATTTTGGAGAATTAGGGTTCAAAATTCTCTTCCACTTAATTAATTGATTATTATATATGGCTCTCTTTTCATGGAATGTCTAACCTTTTGTTTTATGATGGGAGCGATATTGTGTTCTCTTTCCGTTTACGATGTTTTTTGTTCTTCCCAATGTGGTATTATTAATCGTTAGCAGTAAAAATTTTCACTTTTATTTATTGTGGACGTTATATTGATGAAAACCTGCATCCCGAAGTCCACAGTGCATGTCTTGCTAATCTCACCTTCAACTGTGTGTCATTCCCCTTTACTGAAAAAACTCAACTTTACAAGGCATAACATACCATAATCCGATTGACACTTTATAGATTTATGGGGCGTGTTTGGTAAAATCGGGAATGCCCACATTTCACACTCTCCATTTTCACTCATTTCTCTATCTCTTATCCTTCTATCAATTCAATCCATTTACAGATATTTAAGATTTTAAGAAGATTTGAAGGCATAAAGAAATGAAATTTTAGAGAATAATTAATCTTATCTTCATATATTGTTTTAGCTATTATAAGAATGATTTTGTTCTTCTTCTTTACTCTATGATCAATAACAAATTTAAAAGTATACATTTAAATCATTTTATTAGATTTTTATTTCATAACCACAAAAAATTAAATTAGATAATGAGGGAGTTTGGTGTGATTCGTGTGAACTCGAACCCTATTTTTATATAATTACTCTTAAGTGAGATGAATTATTACTCTTCAAATTATAATATATTTTAAAGAGTAATATTTTTTTTTATTCATAAGAGAAATAGTTCAATCTCCAAAAAGTAATTTTGTATCATTTTATGTACTAAAGAATAACAAAAAATTAATATGCAAAAATGTGAAGAATAGTATTTTTTATTTAAAAAAGTAATTATTCAATACTCAAAAAAATAATTTTTTATGTATTAAAGAGTAAACTATAAATTAAGATTCATGTGTGATCCCGTTCACGCAAATGTTTGCCTTAAATAATTAAAATAAAACTAACTATTCACTTTACTTTTCCTCTTAGCCTATAAAGCTTATGGTGAACCGGTATACCGTATAATTACAAATACAATGAATTAATAATTCTATTACTTAGTATTCTGCAGATAACAACTATAATGGAATATTGATTATAAAGAATATATATATTAATCGACAAATTAAAATTTTGCTTAGTTCCATGAGTAATTTGATTTTTCCTATTCGCAAACACACAATCGGGTTCACACTTGCATACCGATTTACTTATTATTATTTTTTTATATGAAAAATTACTCTTTTCAAATTTGTATATACCTATTAATCAACATTATATTTTTAATATTTGTATATACCTATTAATCAACATTATATTTTTAATATAGAGACACTATTATTTATATTTATATTAAGTTAAGAAATAGAATGAACCGATATTTTATGTATGAATTCAAATAAGAATGATTGGTTGCAATTAAAAAAAAAAAAACATGTGTCGAATATGAAACATCAAACTAAAATACTTGGAGCTTATCAAAAATCCTATTTATTATGTAACTTGATTTTATCGAAATTATTTTTAGTATATTAAAAAATTAAATTTTATATCGATAAAATATTACTTTTCTAATTAATAAAACAAATATTATCATCCCAACAAAAATCTAAAAATCATGATATATTAAAATTTAAATAGGAGTAATATTTTTTATTTAAAAAAGTAATAATTCATTAATTAGAGTAATTTCAATAAAATCTAATTACAACATGAACCATGAACTCGAGCTTAAAAGAATACTTTTGCCAAATACTTAATAATTATTTTTAAAAACATGTTATACTTTGTTAACTGTAGATGACTTGAAATGACTTTCTAAATATATATTCTAAAATAACCTAATTAACTTTTATTTATTTTACTTTTACATCAATAATAATAATATATTTTGATATATATAATATTTAAACCGATGATAAAATGGGAACCTCAATAATAAATGGTGAACAATGTAACACATCGATTAGCTAGCTATATATTCTGCATTCGTAATCTAAAACAAGATCCAGGAAAATTAATTAATATAATGAGAGAATATTAATAATTAATTAGCAAAAGGGCGTAGAATTTAATCTACATAAATTAGTAGTCCATCATATATATTCATTATTCGACTTTTATGCATATTCTGAAGCAGTGGGAATCGGAACACGTGCATAATCATGCACCTGTCGATGTCCAAATTTAAATTGCTTATTAGTTTTAGTGGATATATTTATATTAATATACGAACAACAAAAATTAGAAGTGGATAAAATGGATTTAATCAAATTGGGACCTCATTCACGAGAGTCTATATTAATTTAATACAAGTAGAGCGCATAAGCTTAAGCTTGCTGTTTCATTTTTCTACTTTTGTATATAATACAATATATAGATATTGTGACAAGTATTAACGTATAGGTTAAATATACTTATTTATATGTTATTCTTAAATATGATGAATGATCTATAAAATTATAATTTTATAGTATTATATTTATGATAATTAAAGTATACCTATTTTAAATGTAAGTGTTTTAATATAGTAACAAATTAAATAATTTTTTTAACACTTTTAAGCCTTTTAATTTATTTATATGTTACCTCCAGGTGTATAAATTGTTGGTGAAATAATTTTATTGCATTTTCATTATTTGCTTCAAATGCTAAATAGTATACTATAGTTTTTATTTTAATCGATCCCAATACTATGCACAATATAATTATTATTTTAACTAATAATAGTGCAAGTAAATTATTTTATGAATAATTTATAGTATATAAATAAAAAGTGATATATAATAAAAAATTATAACTAATTAAAATAATGAATGAGGCTCTTGTGCGGGACACACCATGTTCCCTTGTGAATATAAGAATTTTAGGATCTGGATCCTCTCCATTTGATAGAAGGGTAAATTTCATACATTTCCTTAAATCCACAACACTTATCAAATCTAACGGTTTCAATAAAGTCACCTCACACCCTTCTAATTATTAAAATATAACTACTGCTCTATCGATAATAATTTTCCAAATCACACTCCTAACTTTAATTTATTATAAATTTCTATAAACTCAATCTTTCTTTTTTTTCCTTTCTTTTTTCTTTTCTCTAAATTATTTTTAATTAATGCTAATTACAATTATTCCCTTAAAATTAATACAAAACTCTAAAAAATAAATATTAAACTCTAAAAACAAAATATATATCATAAACTAATTCTTAGGTAAAATTACAATTATATTCATAAATTTAACCCTAAACTCTAAAAATAAATATTTAACCTATGGACAAAATATACCATAAATCATAAGGGTTAAGTTAAAATTATATTCTTAAAATTAACACATTATATTCTTAAAATTAACACTAAACTTTAAAAATAAATATTAAATTCTAGAAGCAAAATATATCATAAAACACAAGGTAAAATTATAAATTAATAATAATAAATAAATAATAAAAAGAAACTAGAAATGAACTAGAAAATAATAAAAAGAAAAAAAAGAAAGAGAAAGAAAAGGAAGTGATCGTTAATTTAGGAGTTATAAAGAAGAAGAAAGGAAATATGATGTGGCGAAATTCACCAAATTCACCAACCACAAAAATGGAGAGATTCAAATCCAGAGTTTTAATATTAAAATTCTTGTGTTCATATTGGGACACGGTGTGTCCCGGGGCACAGGAATTTTTGCCTAAAATAATATAAATTGATTTCACCGTGAAACAATCTAACATCATATTATCCCATTTTTATTTTTTAAATTAGAAGGAAAACTACTCCTCTTCTATCAATTCAGGACCGAAAATAATATGAAATTATCAAGAGCCTAAAATCATAAAATCATTCAAAATAATTTAATAATAGCCACATTAATATTTCATAAGTATACCCTAAACATATTATTTATATATAATTTTTTATAATAATTACTATCAGTAAAAGTTTGAAATAACATAGTATAATTAACCGAATTACATTGTTTGACTTGTAGGCATTTTATATATAAATTCTAAATGGATAGTTTAATATCCTTAGAGTTTTAAATTAATGGAAAAATCTTTTAGATCAATAATTTACATAAATTCATGATTTCAATAAATACATAATAGAGGTAGATTCCTTGCATAGTTTAGATTAGAATTTGTAGGTCAATATTTGTAAGTACGTTAAACATGAAATTAATGGATAATTACAATTATTCCCCTTATGAGATGATCAGAGCTTCTAAAGCAAGTTGTCGGAATTTATGCTAATCGTCTACTTGTTCGATCACTTCTCATCTATCTCCCTCCTGTGTCATCTCTCCACGTGTCGCCTTATAAACATCACTAATTCTTAAAATGTAACTTCATTTTTAACCCGCTTGTCTGCCAACAAATTCAACATGTGTCCTTCAACGTAATAAGTTGATAGACAGAGGGAAAAAGATGCCAAAAAGATATATTTGTTTTTTCGTTGGGTAATTCAGATAATCCATCGATTATATTCCCTCCATCCTATAGAAATTGGTATAATTTTTTTTGGATATGGAGATTAAAAAGTATAATAATTTAATGTAAAGTGGAGTAAAGTGAAGTGAGAGAAATAATATTTAATATGTAGTGGGTAGTTGTATTAGAGGTGATATGTGGGCCCATGAGAATAGATTAATTGTTTTTTTGTGTGGGTCCATGTATTAAAAAGGAAATGTGTCAACTTTAGTGGGACAAACAAAAAGAAAAGTGTGTCAACTTCTATGGGACGGAGGGAGTATCTGAAAAGCAGCAACCTGGAATTGAGTATTAATTTAAATTCTTTTTAAAATTCTTTTTTCTCACTCTGAAATTTTATTTAAAGAAAAATACTATCGTGGAGGAGGTTGCTCCCCAAACGAAGCACACATATATTTTATTATACAATGGTGTTTGCTACAATTTTAAAAATTCATATATTGTAAGAGGAAAAAAAATGTCTACAAATTTTTAAATATATATTATATGTAGTACAGTAGTAATTTCTTTGATAAAAATTTGTGTGAGATGTAAAAATTTGCGTGAGAAGGATTATAGCAAAATTGATAATATTTTATAACGAAAGTGATAATTAATTTAAAAAATGTAAAATTTTCTTAAGTGAGACGAATTTATTATAGCGAAATTGATAATATCTCATTGCAAAAATGATAACTAATTTAAAAGATGTAAAATGGTCTTGTGAGACGTTTCACTAAAGACTTATCCATATCTTATCCTCCACTCATTCCATAATGGAGTATATTTTTAGATTGATTTGAAAAAAAAATCCACGGAATTATAAATAAAATTATAAACATATGTACTTTTAAAGATAACGAGTTCATAAGAATTAATTAAACTAGAATTGGTTTTTGTGTTTCAACAAGGTGTGTAACAATATAATATTTTGTTCTAAAGTATGTACACTTTAATTAATAAAAATAAAACTTTTTATTAAAAAGATCGGATGAAATATGAATAATATAAATATTTGATTAAAAAAATTATTTTTTTCCAGAAAATAAAGGACATAAGTTCTTATATTAAATGTTGCAACATTTAATATTAAAAGTTACAGCTTCCGAAAAATGTGAGATTTGGGAGGCACGGTGTCCCCGAGGGCACGCAAGTTTTAGCCATTAAACTAAAGGTAATACTTGTATAAGAGCGTCTCACGTGAAATTGCTTTTAAATTTTCTTAAATAATTTTCACTTTTTATCAAAGAAATTATCACTTTTTATTTAAGTTAGAAAACGTTATAACTATTTATTTATACTATGAATTATTCAAAAAATAATTCACTACACCACTATCACTTTTTAATATTTAGAGTATTACTTTTTTTTTTAAAATTAGTATTACGTCTTCTCCGTATCTTCTAGTGAGATAGTCTCACCCAGATTTTTGAATTAAACTAAATACTCCATAATCCTAGAAGTAACGATTTAGAAAAGAGAATGTATAAAATATAATATAATTAAAGTATCATTTTTATTAAAATATTATTACTTGTTATTCATCTTACGAAATTTTCCAGTGTGATAGTCTCACGTGGATTTTTAATCAAACTAAATATAATCCTATAAGTAATAATTTAGAAAAAAGAATGTATAAAAAATAATAAATATATTGAAAATTAATAGTTTGTAAATATATATAGAAGTGTTTTTTTAAACTATTTGAAAATCTAAATCTAGATTTTAAAACCTAAAACAAATAGTGATGTTGAACTAAGTATTGCAACACTTAAAAAATGAAGACTAAAAGTTCATAAATAATACTCCTCCCATCCGGTTGAATTAACCCCTTTTGTTTTTTCATGTGAATTAAGAAATATTATTATTTAATGTATAGTGGATAGTTGCATTAGTGGATGTGTAGGTCCCATATTTTAATTGTATTAGTGAATGTGTGTAGATCTCATATGTGTAAAAAATAAAATACTCTTAGGACGAACACCCAAAATAGAAAAAAGAAAATGAGAGTAAAAAATTTTGAGTGTATCAACTAAAATTTAATTTTATATGAAACACAATTTGAAAAAAAAAAACAAAAACAAAAACGTAAATATAAACTAAAACATGGAATTTTACAATTGAATCTAGGAGACTAGGAGTCACTCTCCACATTAGTTTTTAGGGTTGGGCAAGTGTATTTATTTCGAAATTGTGAATAATTGAAATTCAATTTTATATAAAATAAATACAACATAAAATATCATAAATAATGACTAGATACTCAATTAGTAATGTTTGAATGATTTAAGTTTAATTTTTGTACGAAGATTAATAAATAGAGTATTTCAATCTACAGTTAATAGAAATAATAATATTTTAATATATAATAAATAATATTAATATTGTATATGAACTCATAAAAGTATATTTAGGGACCGCTTGATAAGAATTCCTTAATCGAAATGACAATGAGTATCACTAAGGAGCCAATGATAATGAGAATGAAGGGTGGGGAGTAGTTATTGAATCAATGTGAGTGATTAATAAATTTTGTTTCTACTGCACGAACCAAACATCAACAATGAGAATCAATATACATTTATTTCCATTATCCCCTCCACTACCCCAACCAAGTAGTCCCTAATTGTTTAGTGTGACATAAGAAAAGAAAATGTTATCATTGAAGGGGGACGCCCAAAATAACTATATGTCTGTTGACAAAAGATCCATTTATTTTATACAACATTAATTAAGAACTTCTCTCCGTTCCATAACAATTGACACATTTTTTTGGGCATGGAGATTAAGAAGTACTCCGTATAATAATTTAATAAAAGTGAAGCGAGAGAAATAATATTTAATTTATAGTGGGTAGTTGTATTAGTGGTGAGTGTGAAGTGTGTGTGGGTCTATGTAAATAAATAAATTGTTTTTGTGTGGGTCTCATATCATTAAAAAGGAAATATGTCAATTTCTGTGGGACAACCCAAAAAAGAAAGTGTGACAATATCTTTAGGTCGGAAAGAGTAATATTATTTTATGTATAGTGATTAGTTATATTAGTAAGGTACGTGAGTCCCATAAAAGAGATTTTTTAAAATAGACGTACAAAATAATAAAGTAATGAGGATCAGAGACCTAATGTTTAATACTTCATCCATCCCATTTCAATGTTTACATTTCTATTTTGCGCGTCTCATTTCAATATTTACGTTTTCCTTTTTGGAATATGGGACCCACCTAAAACAATTAATATATCATCTAACACTAATACACCTACCCACTTTACATTAAATATTATATATTTTCACCAACTATCTATTAAAATATTATACTCCTTAATCAACGTGCAAAAAGGAAACGTAAACATTGAAATGATATGAAGTGACTATAAAGTTTCTGACCCTCCTAGCCTGGAACGAATGAGTATGTAAATATGTAATGAAGGGAGTTGAAAGTAAAAATTTAAAAACATAAAAATCGACTTCCATAATCCATACAAAACATATGCTGACTAAAACAAACTTCCGTCCGATCCAATGTTATTGTCTGTATATGTACTGTTGGAAGATATGACATATCATTAGAAGTTACCATTAATTTAATAATTTTTCCATACATTCAACAAACACAATCATTTCAAATATCTTCATACATAAGAAATGAGCAGTAGCCAGTAACAACGCCCCATCCCCAGCATTTCATTAGCTAGCTGGCAAATGTCGAGTATACTTTCAACAAAAAAAATACTCCTATCAAATTTGATCTTCCTCCTACGTCTCATTCATATGTTACCATTTGTTTTTTTTTATTTTATGTGTAGTGTAGGTAATTGTATTTTTAGTGAATTATGAATCATATTTGGGGTTATTTTACTAAAAGAAAAAATAAGAATATTTGAAGGAGACACCTGTTATAATAAAATAAGGACTTTTCGATAAGATAGGAGGAATATAAAACATAAATAGGGTTAATTAGCCCGCATCCGTAATAAAATACATAAAAATACACTTTTATTATTTATACCCCAATTTAAAAACTTCGTCTTTTATGTTTAAATAAATTAAAAAAAAAAACTCTACTCAAATTAATTTTAATAATGAAATGAGTAAAGTTGACTTAATATGACAAAAATGAGGTAAAATCTTTTAGTATTATATTCAATTAATATTTTCTAATTATAATTTCTAGTAAAAATTGAGTAATTTTAAAATTTAAGTACAACTTTTCAAGTAATGTTGTGAGTAAATTTGATTTAATGTTAAAAAATGTGGTGAATTTTTTGAGCAAATAATTTGATTAATCGAGTTCAAAATTTAAAATAAAAAAATGACTAATTTAAATTTCGATAAGAGATTTCAAGTAAAAGTGCAAGTAAACTTCATTTAATTTCCTAAAAGTGGGGTAAAAAAATTGAGTAATTTAATTTTCAAGTTAAGCTTTCGAGTAATATTGAGAGTAAACTTGATTTAATATATAAAAAAAAAATTGAAGTAAAATTTTTGATGTAACAGTTTTTGAGTATTTCGAATTAAATTGAATAGTTTTTCAATAAACATTATTTCAATTAAAATTTCAAGTTAAAATTTGACTAATTTTAATTTAGAGATCTTTCGTGTATATTTGCGAGTAAACTTGAAATAATGTATTAAAAATGAGGGTCGAATTAAGAATTGAGTAATTCCCAGAAAAATTTTCTAGTTAAATAAATTTCAAGTAAATGTCATAATTATGTGTCAAATATCTTTGAGTAAATCTAAAATTAGATCATACTTTCGCGTAATGTGAATATTTTTTAGGTTCGTGAATTTGAGTTAATTCCATTGGAGTTATTGATTGCTCATTTACATTTTTGGTGAGTAAATTGCAGAGTTCATAATTTTGGATTAAAAGAAATTTCGAGAAAAACCCATCTTTTGATTCAATCATTTCGAGTACTTAATGTTAAACATTTCTAGTTGAATGAGAATGATTTTTATGTTAATGAATTTGACTTAAATCTTTCGAGTTAACATTTTTGAATAAATATGACGAGTAATTCAGAATGGGAGTTGCAAATTATCAGATACTATTTTCAAGTAAACATTTATGAGTCAAAGAAATTCATTAACATTTCGAGTAAAGATCAACATTGAATCAAACATTTTATAGTTAACAATTTTGAGTAAATGTCAAGATGAGTCAAAATTAAAGTTTCAAATTTTGAGTTAAAATATTCGACTAAACATTATTTATAATATGGAGTATATATTTTAAATAATAAGCACAACGCTATACCACAAATTTTATAATTTAGCTTCATGATTCTCATAAGTTTCTCCATGCAATCAAATCTGATTCCAACTTTATGCGTTCCCTATTTATTCATTTGTTTTGTTTTGAGCATCGGTAGAAATAAAGAATATAGACTAATGATTAATTGGACTTAATAAATCTTAATTTATATTAGTATATTTGTTTTGGAAGATTTAGGCAGAATAAACTTTTTAACTTTATATCAAATTAAAATGTAATGAGATGGTACAAGTGAGATTTATATAATTCTGTTTTACTAAATTCAAAGTAAAACAAAGAATGAATTAGATGAACCTATACTTAATTAAATAAAACCAAAAACAAACAAAGATAAATGATAGAAAAAAAAATTGTAAAACATAACAAAAATAACAGATAAATTTTCCAAAATATTTTAAAAAAAGAACGAATAAATTTAATAAAAATGAAGAATCAACAAAAAAAAAAAGTGGAAATTTTTTTAAAAAAGAAAAGAGAAGGAAAAAAAAAATTAAACATAACAAAAGAATTAGAAAAATGTAAAGTCTCTTGTGAGACATGCTTGTGTGAAACGGTGTAAAACATGTTAAATTATGATTGTTTTGTAGATAAAGCTTGGTTTTTAAAGTATTTTTTTAAAAATATAATGATACATGAATTAAAATATAATTTTAAAATATTATAATATTCCTTCCGTCCCACATATTTTCAACTAATTCCCATTTTGAATCGTGTCACATATTTTTACTCATTCTATAAATGGTAAAAATACACTCTACATCTTAATTATTTTTTACATTTTATTCAACAATTCAAACAATTTTTTTTTTACACTTTATTTATCATTCCCAATAACTTTATTTATTTTTCTCCCTAAATTACTAATTTATCCATACTTTATCTTACATTATATATATATTTTTTAATTTTCGTACTCATATAAACGGGTAAAAATACCCAGGGCGGAGAGATTATGATTCATTATAGACATACTTTAACTATCAATATGCATATTTTACCTATATAATAGGCGTACTTTAATAATGAGCATATATCCGACTTTTAAGAGAATGCCCTTTAGAAGAATAAATAAATATAAAAGAAAATAATAAAAAAATAATTGAAAAATATCCAAAAATATTGAAAAAAAACATTAAACTTAAATTTTGATAAAAGATATAAATTTCAGAAAAAAATTAAAAATTTGATTATTATTTTTTTTCCCATATACAATGGAAAAAAATATAAAAATTAGAAACTTTGAGAAAATGAAAATTTTAAAGAAAAAAATAAGTTTAATTACTTGCATTGAATTTTTTCAAACAATAAATATAGCAAGTCAATGTACTTGAGAATCATTTTACACTCTTTTTCAACACCAACAATGAGTTTCAAATGAATTCCTGATTCCAAACCCAATCATCAGAGACATTAATCTTTATTTCAATTTCTATCTTACAGACTATATATCCTATAAATGCAATACATCATGCACAACATTATCTTACCTTATGGATCCTAACCTAGCCATAGCTTTTAGACTTTTGAGTTAAGGCCTAAAATCTGCCACACAAATCATCTAATTATATATGAAATGGGAAATCTGCAATCCACAAACAAGATCTCAACTGAAATAGACATTAGGTGGCCAAACAGAAACTAATTAACGGTTGAAACTGGGGGAACAAAAATTAAATGATTCAGATTTTGTATATAGAATGCAAAGAGATCATAATTTTTACATACTCTACTAAATTCTAATATTAGACATCAACTTGCTCATGCCTACAAAACCACCAAATGCATCAAATCATGGACAACCTTAAACTTTCTTAAAGCTAATTCACCTAATTCCATAGAGGTTGAAACTGACGGACCAAAATTGATGTAATCCCAATTTTGCCATATAGAATGCAAAGAGATCATAATTTTGACATATTGTGCTAAATTCTAATATTAGACATCTACTTGTTCATGCCTACAAAACCACCAAATGCATGAAATCATGGATAACCTAAACTTTCTTAAGCTAATTCACCTAATTCCATAGAGGGTGAAACTGGTAGACCAAAAATGATGTAATCCCACCATACAGAATGCTAATAGATCATAACTTTGATATATTCTGCTAGATACTAACATTATATATCAGCTTGTTAAAGCCTACAAACACCATCAAATTCATGAAATTGTGAATAACCTTAAACTTTCTGAAGCTAGGAAACCAAGCATAGCTTAATAACAAAAGATTTTGCAATGAATCACACCCCTCAAGCAATAATTTATTCATATCACATTCTATAACAACAGCAATGAGCCTCGAAACAACAAAATAATAATGCATAATAAGAATTACCAAGTTTCCATGATAGTGTCCCTATTGTCCAGTCCAAGATCCTGCCTCAACCATAATTTTACTTACGGCCTACATATGCCATCTTCAATGTAGTATAAAATGAGGAACCAAAATACAAGACCTCAATTGACATCGTCGCATCAACAGTAATTGGCAAAATTGATGAACCTCAATTCCAATGAAATAACATAGAATAATTCAGTAAAACTAAAAACTCTCAGTCCTTAAATCAAAAGTTGTACTTCATTCCCCTAAAAAGAGGCAAAATTAATGCAGCTTATCCAATGACATTAAATTGAAGAACTCAGTGATACTAAAAATCTTTCTCCAAAATATAACTTATATAACTCCACAAGAACAGACATAAAGCCACAAAACAACATGATAACGCATTGTCAAAATATCCTAGTATCTATGAAAATTTTCAATCTGAAATCAGATTCCTCACACACACTCTATTATTATTCCAATTGATCTCTCAGAGAAATTGATACAATAGTAATATTTTTTCTTCCAAACCATCATATACACTTTTGAATGCAATATCACCACATTATCTAGTCTTCACCCCAAAAAAAAAAGGCCCCGCAGCAGCCACAGAGTCTCAAAACAGCATGATAATTTATTTTCCAATATCTCCTAGTTTCCATGAAATTCTTTATTCTTTCAAACCAAATTCCATACACAGTCTTTATCACTCTGCAAATTGATTTATCTTTTTAGAGACATGGATCCTTATTCAGTTTTATACTTCCAAGACTATAGAATGCAAGAAATACTTAAACAGAAAACCTTCTAAAATTAGAGCAGATATACTTGGATCAACCATTTGCAATGCACTTCTAGCATTACACTGTGTTTATACCTTGCTAAATTACTCACGACAACTTGTTCCTACATACCTCACCAGATTCCCAAAATAATGATCACAACAACCCTTTTATTTCCATAAGTTGTGAGAAAAATCAGTAAGGTTACAGACAATAAGACAAAAGGTTTTGCAACTGACCTTAATCCTATTTTTCTTAGTTTTTTCTAAATTTATATTTTGGAAGTGAAAAAATATTTCTTATCGGTAGCCCAACAAAGAGATATTTCATCTTATGCCAAATAATAAATATCGTCATACTAAGTCCAAATGATTAATAAAAAGTATATTAGTGCTCCATGAAAAAGGGTTTCTACAATGTTGAAGAAGAAACTTACATTAACAAAATTTATTTCATCCAACCGTCCTTGAATTCTCAAAAGCACAACAAGATCCTGAACAATTACAAAGCAAGAAATTAAGAAATTGTGATTTAAGGAATGAAAAAGATAATGTTATCACATATGCCTCCAATTTCTAACCGACAGGAGATACACTAAAATACCTGAAATTTTTCAATGCCTTATTCCATGGCAATTGTTGAATATTAACAACTAGAAAAGTTTTCATGAACCTCAAATCCTGATATTGTTCCAGGATCCTAAAATTAATACAGGAAAACACAGTTTAAATGGAGGTATATAGAGCCTGAACACATAAGCATAATTTCTTGCGATATTGGGGATACCACTCTTTTTGCCCTAATTTCCGAATTCAGGCACACAGTGAACACATTACCTTTCTTGACTGGGTAAGAATTAGGAAATCGGGAAGGACTCTCGCAGGAATGCCATCATTACTGGCTTGAGAACTTCCGCAAACGATTTCCCCTGAACTAGTGATGTAGATTCGATATTCTCTGGCTCTTGAGCTTAATTTACCTCATCTGTCGATTTCCTAAGGCCAACTCCAGTCATCGCGATATCACTCTACAATCTATTCTAGCGCATAGTTCGCATAATAGCTCTAATGATATTTGAGTCAATAAATACTAAATACAAAACGTATTTAGAAATTACTAAATGATACATTATACATGTCATTACATTAGTGTACATTGTTAAGGTGGAAACAAAAATACATTCTTTAGACAAATGTACATTAGTGTACATTCTATTGACAAAGAAACTGAAAATACGCATACTACATTAGTGTGCATTCTTGTTCTTGAGAGAGAAACAGAAAATATGTGATTAAATTGAAAAATCATACAAATGTACATCAGTGTGCATCTTTGAGAGAGAAATGGAAAATACACGATTGAAAAACAGAAAATACACAATTAAATTGAAGAAACCCTACGAATGTGTGCATCCTTGAGAGAGAAACAAGAAATACATGATTAATTAAATTGAAAAAATGATTGTTATAATTACCATTAAATCTCTCACCCATTGTTTTTATCTGATTTAGTATACATTAGTGTTCAATGAAATTAGTGTTAAGTGAAAACGTTGAATATTCAACGTTGTAAATAAGGGTAAAGCTGTAAAAAGAAAACGACGTTATGTATTCATCAGTAATTATATTAGATCAATATATTTATTAGTAATTAAATTATATATACGCGTACTTTTTAGTAATAATCCCATAATTTTTCATTAAATTTTACTTTCTTCGTCTATCTTAAATCTATTCATTTTAATATTTTTTATTGTCCATCCTTAATTTATGGGTCATATATAGGGCCCTTTTACTAAAAGGGAAAGATTGAGACCTTTAAAAGGAACACTCAATATAGTAAAATTGGATCTTTACATGAAAAGGAGGGAATGGTACTCATTTTTCTTTCTCTCTTATAAATTAATTAATACACTTTTACACGTATCAATACACATCTTGTACCAATGGAATGATTTGACAATATACCTTCCGAAAACATACTATTTGCTGATTTTTGTAAATCTAAAACAACTCTGGCTCATTGTTTTTGAGTTTTTGTACATCTGAAAATCACTTGACTAAGTGATTAATGTTAGTTTTGAAATTTTTATCGAAATAATGTATAAAAAGGAAATATACTTCCGTTCCGCCATAAGAATTATATTTTACTAAGGGTTGGTCTTTTATATCCTCAGGTGCACAAAGTATGTAAGGGTACACCATTTTGTTTTAAAGGATATACATTTTAATTAATAAGAGTATAACATTTTGTTCTAAAAGGTATACACTTTTCATTAATATTTTGAAAAAAAATAAAGGATACACGTTTTTATACTAAAAAGATATACTCCCTCCGTCCCACAGAAGTTGTGTCATTTTTCTTTTTGGGTTGTCCAATAGAAGTTGTCACATTTCCTTTTAAAGCATATGAGACCCACACAAAATAAATTAACATATTCACATGGACCCACACACACTCCACACACACCACTAATACACATATCGACTACACATTAAATATTATTTCTTTCAGTTCACTTTACATTTAAATATTATACTCCTTAATCTCCATACCCAAAAAAATGTAACAACTTTAATAAGACGAAGGAAGTATAATTTAATATTAAAGAGTATGGGCGCACGATGTGCCCCCGGAGACACACAAATTTTAGCCTTTTACTAATTAGGGTATTACACTATAAGAGTTATATATTTCTCTTTTGATAAAGAATATCCATGCAAAATATTAATAATATCTTTATGGGCTCACATAACACTAGAACCACTATACAATTTATATTAAAATATTATATCTTTGAATTTAAAACACATTAAAATATTATATTTTTTTAATTTTTGTGTAAATACTAAATGTACAAAAAGGTGGTTCGCCCACCCCAAGCGCCCCCGCGGCCTGACAGTATGTGAAGGAGGTTAATCATGGTAACTCAACCGACTAACAAGGGTTAGACCTTTTAACCCACCACACAAGAAGCCACCTTAATTAAGAGGTTGCTCCCACACTGCGGGTGGAATTCGATCCTTGGTCAATGTAAATACTAAATGTAACTGTTATAGCTAGAAGGAGGGAGTATTAATTTATGAAGAAAAAAAAAAGATGAGAGTGAAGAGGTAAAGAGAAAGATTATTAAATGAGAATATATGATTTATTTTAGAGTTTGTAGATGTATACATACCGGTGATTTACTATTTTTATGTCAAAAGTTAAGGTCACAAAAGAGTTTTTTAGAACATGTTTTTTTTTTAATGAACTTGTCCTAAAAAAACATATTAATAGTTAAAATTTTTAAAATTTAAAATTATTAAGGAAAAGTTAGTAAGAAGGATTCGTTTAAATGTAAATATTTGAACATTTTTACACTTGGTTATGTGAATTAATTCATAAAAATGCTTCAAAATAACGGTTAGGAATTAACCAAATGTAATAAGGAATTAATTGATGAAAATAATTTCATGTTATCTTCCCTGCGTGCCTGACTCTATTCAGCTTGTATTACACTTCTTCCGCTACTAGCAGCATCATGAGCGGCACCTTCTAGGTTGATTTCCAATTGCAGGGATACTTCGTATTCGACCTATTCATTTCAACAGGGCCATGTGTTATTGGATCTACGTAAGTTTGTATCTCTGCCTTGTTAATTCCATTGACGACTTGGCTCTCTCTTTGATTTGATGATAGGCATAAAAATAACTCTTCATTGTACTCCACAATTGCCTGCAAAACTATGCTAATCATTTCCAAGAATAGCTGTTGAATTCATGTATTTGAACAAGGATGTGGGTAGTCCACATGTGCTCACACATTAGGTTTTCAATTAATTGGTGATATAAGAATATTTTCTCAATAGAATACATAAAAAATGAGCCGTTATTTTCTTGATTATGATGCTTGTATAATACTACTGCAATAGAATCTGGAAAAAAAAAATATGAAGGGGGACTTCAAATGATTTGATTCTACAAATATCCACATAAGTTACAATATATCATATGAAATTATTTTATTTTTTTGAAAATCTCCATTCCCATTCTTTTTGGAAAATCTCCATCCCAATCCCTTTGATGAAATTTATTAACCCACCATCCACTTCACTCCTATATATGGGTGTGTATGCTAAAAATATTATTAAAAAAAAAGACATTCAACATAGAACACTTAAAATAGAATTACAAAAGATAAAAGAAAACATCGAAAATTATTTGTAAAATATAATATCGTATTGATAATTTTGGTATAGTAATAATATATAAATTGTTAATACCTCAATATTTTGGCATATACAGCAATACTATAAAATATTCAATTTTGGATAAATACCTACTCCATGATATGCAATTACTAATTATGATTAATTACTCCCTCCATCATATGTATTTATATTTGAGTCGAATCTGCTGCTATCAGTATAAAGATAGTATGGCCAT
The DNA here is from genome assembly GCA_023678885.1 of Pogostemon cablin. NCBI lineage: Eukaryota > Viridiplantae > Streptophyta > Magnoliopsida > Lamiales > Lamiaceae > Pogostemon > Pogostemon cablin. The sequence continues at coordinate 16,633,482 of CM042998.1, read as the reverse complement.
TGAGGTTGTCGTCATCGTCAACCTCCAGGCTCAAGAGGATGCTATCAGTATATAGATAATCTGGGTCATGGAGGTTGTTGTCATCGTCAACCTCCGGCTCAGGAGGATCGATGTCATACCGGCTCAGGAGGATCGATGTCATACTCTTGGTGAGGTGGTTCCATTTTGTTTAATTTGATAAAAGAAAGTATTTATACTCAATCTTTTTTAGTTTCTTAATATGAAAATATCAATAAAAAATAATTAATCTATACAATCATTATGTATAAATAATAAAAATTTAAACATTCAATTTATATGAATATTAAACTAATTTTAATAAATAATAAAAATTAAAATGTCAAAAAATAATTATAGTTTTAATAAACAAATAATATAGTACTCCACCTATTAATAAATAAAAAAATAAAATAGTCGGTAAAAGTTATCACTTTTGCTATGGAATGTTATCACTTTTTATTTATAATAGAGTGTATTCTTGATACCATCAACTCCACTCCTATAAATGTAGATATTATTGAGCTAAGAGCGCATGTTCTACTTTAAAAATATCGACATCGACTATTAATGGTTGTTATAAAAGTTTTTCTTTGAAAATGCTAGTTTAAAAACCGTTGTTCAGCCTACCATCCATTTTTCTCATGTAGATGTACACACTAGAAATATTATTGAAACAAGAAAAGTACAAATATCATTGAAACAAAAACACTAGAAATATTATTGAAACAAAAAAAATGACATGTGACATTTTGAAATATTACTGAAAAAAAAAAAGACATCTAACATTTTGAGAGAACATGCAAAATAGAATAGATTTTTTTACTCATTCTTATCACATTTGGCCCAATTGTTGTTGTAAGCTATGAAGTATATGCTCCAATACTTAATTTTGTCATTGTGTATACAAAATTTCTCACATTCAAAATTGATCTCTTATGTTCAATATTTAAATAGCTTATAAAATATTATCTTAATATTTTCATCGATCCAGGTCTATGCTGGAGAGGTGGTCGCAATCAGGTGCTCCTCTAACGAATGATATTGCACACTCTATGATAAGAGTTCAATTGAGGCATCGTAAGAAGATGATAGCAATAGGAAGGGTTGCACTTGCATCATCCGATTGGTTACCCTTATCGCAGCGCACACTCCAATACTTAATTTTGTTATTGTGTTTCACAAAATTTCTCACACTCAAATACTTCATTGATCTCTTATGACTCCCAAGTATAGTAAGAATTCAATCATACCTAGTATGATTTGTCTCAATTTTTTTTTTTTTTTTGAGAAACTCTCCAATCCCTTTGATGGAGTTTATTAACCTACCATCCACTACACTCCTTTGATAAGTTTATTAACCTACCATTCCTATAAATGTAGATACTATATTTATCATTGAGTTGACAATCTCCTATAAATGTAGATACTATATATCATTGAGTTAAAAGTACATCTTCTATTTTAAAAATATGGACAATTAAAAGTTGATATAAAAATTGTTTTTCAAAATCTCAATTTATTTAATAAATGTTGTTCAGTCTACTATTCACTTTTTTCATGTGTGAATGCTAAAAACATTATTGAAATAAACAAAAAAAAAAAGCAAATAAAAGATTACCCACATAACTTTCCCAAAGAAGCACAAAAATAAAAGATAACCCACCCCCTAGAACTCTCTCAAAAATATGTTACTGAGTTAAAATGTAGTCAATCTCCTATACATGTAGATACTATATTATCGAGCTAAGAGTGTAGCTTCTATTTCAAAAAAATACTCTCATGTAAGACGGGTCGATCAAGTTCACAATTTCATACTACTTTAAAAAAAAAAATTTAATTACAAATTAGCATATTTTATTTATATAACAATCATACTTTAACCATCATTGACCATCTCACATAACTCTGGTCTCACAAATATTTTACTTCTACAATTTAACTATTTTGTGATCATTCTTAAAATCAAATTAATTCGATCCCCTTATCACTGAACTTAAAAAAAGATACAGATTGTGAAGTCTAGTAATTTTGCAATAAAAATCCAAATCACCTAAATCAATGATAGTATATTAATATTAATGTTTTCTCCATTCAGGCAAACTGTAATCAATCGCAGATTCGCAGTGTAGTTGAATTGGAGAAGAAAATAAACATGACAGCATATCCAAACATTAATTTACAAGATTCAACCATAGAAGCTGCACTGGTATTCCAAGAGCAGCACTCAAGAATATGGATATAACCTCACCTACGTTAGACGAAATCATGTACCTGCAGTGCAAAAGGGTAGAAAAATCATGGTCATGTAAACTCACAGCGTTTCTTTTCTTTTCTTACACTGCAGACGATTGAAGCCAACATAGCTCACTTGAAGAAATTAAGGTACCTTACCTTATAAAAGCTTTCATGTTATCATAGATTGAACGACCCTCCGCAATAGCTGATACAATTGTGCTGAAATTGTCATCTGCCAACACCATATCCGATGCTTCTTTCGCCACCTAAAAGAATTGTAACTAACATTATAACCGAAATCACAATTCGAGCATGCTAAGCTCATCTACAATATTCGATACCTCGGTTCCAGTAATGCCCATAGCTATTCCAATGTCTGCAAGTTTTAAGGCAGGTGCATCATTGACCCATCCCCAGTCATTGCAACAATCCCCCCCATTTCTTTGAGCATTCTAACAATGTTTTGCTTGTGCCTAGGTTCAGCTCGAGAAAAAACCTTTCCACCAAGTTTCCACAGAATATCAATCTGATCCGAAGAGGATAGTGCCATAAACTCTTTACCAGTGAAACTTCGTCTTTGGAGATCCTCACCTTCAGAAAACAAACAAATTTCCTTGCAGATGGGTGGACTTGTTGTCTCCTGTTATCACCATGACTCTAATTCTCGCTTCTCTGCAATCCTCAAGTGCTTTATGAACTTCTTCACGAGGAGGATCCTGCGATTTTTAATACTGGGTAAAAAATATGCAGCATGCCTGCTCTGTGACTAATAGAGACATGAGGATAGCATACTCACCCTTATACCAACTACCCCAACAAATATTAGCCCACTTTCTATCGAGGAATAGCACAAAGGATCGAGCAACTTCTTGTGTCCCGGATGACTTATCGGTACAATAGTCTGAGAGCTCTCCCAAATCATCTTTATAAGCAAACTCTAAGCACCGTAAGCCCTTTGAACTCATATCCAAGAGTAAATGCTGTGTATACTATCATTACAGTATTTTAGGAAAGACCAATCACCTGATTGCCATGGTAATCATTTGGATTTCCTATACGATTAAGTAAGAATCGTTATCAGTTGTTGATCTTGTATTTTGATTTCACTTCACAACTGTTGTCAATAACATTTTTGTAATCACATCAAGGATGTTAACCCCAGTGAAGTTAAACAAGAAAAAGTAGGTATACATACAACCACAAGCTAGTCAAAGAAATTTCTTCATTTCTTATATATTAACTCAATACGAATCAAAAACACTCTTAGTCAGGATGGTGGACGCCACTGCTTTACACTTCTATAATAGCTTGTCCCAGACACGCCAAAACATCGCACAACACTATGACCTGGTAAGTGCTGCTCCCTCCATCCCGTTTATACAGGCACAATTTAATAGCGAATATTAATTTGGTTTATATATGTACACAAGTACTTTTTTAGTATACCACTAATTACTATGATCAAAGTTTGCTTTCTCATTTAATCACAATTGCATCTGCAACATGCATGTTTTGAGTATGCATGCTTCATGTTATATATTGAATCCTTGTTGCCAGAGCAATGAACTGTTCTCTCTCTTTATGGATGAAACAATGACCTACTCCTAATATTAAGATCATGATTCTAATCAATTAACTTAAGAGTAAAAGTAAAGCTAATTCTACCCTTGACCTTATTCTTATTTCTTTAAAAACATCACAAATTCATTTAATGAGATATTAGCTACTAATATGCAAATAGAATTACCTTGACAAGAAGTCGATTGCACCCATTTTGCTTGATTTGCGGACGCGATCAAATTCTAGCGTTGCAACCCTTTTTGATTTTTTTGCCCACCACTCACAACATGCTGAAGTTAAAAGAAACATTAGATATAAGATAGGCAGAGCAAAAGGAAACAATGATGAAGGTAAGGCAATTGAACTCACTCACCTAACTTAACTGTGTTTCGATCAATCAAAAGGTTGGACAAAAGATGTAGTCTTGCCTCCCAAGGTGAACAACTCTGTTACTGACATCTGATTTGTTGTCGGGGTCCCTGTTTTATCAGAACAAATAACGGTTGTACACCCTAATGTCTCCACATTCGGAAGCTTTCGAACAATTGCATTCTTTTGAGCCATCTTTCTAGTACCTAGAGCTAAGCAGGTTGTTATTACAGCAGGGAGGCCTTCAGGGATCGCAGCAACTGCAAGGGCAATTGCTATCTTAAAATAGTAGGTGCATTTATCAAAAGAGAATTTGAAATTCGAAGGCCACCCATTCACAATCTCCAACGAGAGGAAATACTTGAAGTGATGAGCCATACAATGAGGTAAATGAGGCCAATTGCAGAAGTAAGGCGATTACCAAACTCATCAAGTTTCTTCCTTAGAGGGGTGTCGTTTTCTTTCAGTGATGCCTCATGTATCTGTGCTTGAATCTTGCCAATCTCAGTTTGCATCCCAATGCTCACAACTATGCAGCTGCAGCTACCATTGACAACTGTTGTTCCAGCAAAAACCATGTTTTCTTTGGCCTGCAATTCACAATCATCTATTAATACACAATTGGTGACTTTCATTACTGGCATTGCCTCCCCAGTTAGTGAGCTTTGCTCCACTCTCAAGGTTGATGTTTTCAGAACTGCAACTCTCATATCAGCCGGTACTTTATCTCCTGCGCGCATCTCCACAATATCTCCTGGGACGAGCTCGCGTGCAGGTAAATCCGGCACCAAATAACCGTCTCTCAACACCTTACCTGAATCACACTGCATATCCTTCAAAGCTTCAAGGGCTTTTTCAGCATTACCTTCTTGCCAAACACCAACAACTGCATTCAGAACTAATATCAAGACTATGACAAAAGGTTCAACATAAGATTCAAACTCATCCTCGTTTCCTTGCAAATAAGCAAGAATGAATGAAATGAAAGCTGCCAGTAAAAGGATTTTGACAAGCATGTCATCAAATTGCTCCAAAACAAGTCTCCAAAGGGGCTTTCTCGTCTCTTTCTGTGTTTCATTCCATCCGTAGATCTCTCTCCTCTTCTCCACCTCGTATGAGCTCAACCCCTTGTCTAGTTTGACTTTGTACTCTTTCAGACACTGCTCCACAGACCATAACCAGGCCTCGAACGACTTCTCATCTCCAATGGCTTCCATTCCGAAGCAAATCTCTCCCTCTCTAACCACAAATTATCTCGACTTCATTCACAACTGCTGCAAATCAATAGATGCAATTACAACCGACAACTTCAGCATATAATGGATCAGATAACAGAAAGTTCTAAAGAACAAATTGACAAACATATCGTGTGCACAAATAAGTCATCAAATCATTTCAAAAACAGTGGTATATGAAACATGATGGAAGACATACGGTCACCCAAGTTATGGATTTAAATCCCACTCCACACCCCACCAACTGAAGGCAATAATTAATGCTTTGCTGTCAAGTGTCAAACCACAAAACCCATTATTAATACCACAACAAACCCAGTCAACGCGACAAAAAACAAAACAAAACAAAGAACAAAAAGACAGTGAATCTCCATCCTCTCTAAGCCCTCCCACTCCGAAAAAGATGAAAGAAAGTACAATTATGCTTCATCAACTTACAGAGTGAAAATTGAACAACCCCACATGAAAATACCAAATTATAGGCGAATGAGCGAAGAAAATGTACCCAGAATTGAAGAAAAGTCCAAGGCTTTAAGATAAAGGAACATGGAATGAATCGCCACTTTGTAATATTTTATATATAAATTCTTAGAAAAAAACTAGAGGAAATTTTGTTTCTTGGTCTAATATGCTTTAGCTCCAAAGACATCCCAAGTGGAAAATCTGCTTGGAAGAATTAGGACAGGAATAGTTTTTTTTTTTTTTTTTTTTTTTTTCAGTTAACATTTTCTAAATTAAAAGGCGGGATTTTAATTTTGTTTTAATTTTTTCTTTCTTCAACTTTTTTAATTAAAATTTTAATGATGAAAGCAGTAAAAAAAATTATAAGCTGATCAGCGTTGAATCTGCGACGTGAGAACATAAGAGAAGGAATTTTAGTGATGGCTTCTGCAAAAATGATTAAACAATAGAGAAACATGAGGGACCAGATCCATTCGCGAGGATTATCAATTTTCTCAAATTTTTTAAATTCAGATCACTCACTATATCGATAGTAAATAATGAAGCACATCACTTCTCTAATTAATTTTAAATTTTTTACTCTCTAATGAATATGGATCTCACCATTTATTATTTGCGAAAAAAATATATATGGGGCGAATTATAAGACAGATTGATTATTATATAAATAAAATATTTTTTCAATCCCATTTAATTTTCTAATTTGATCATTTATTTCTATTTTACCACATACATGAGACTTATTTAAAATAATTAATATAAATTAAATACTTCTATTATATCTTTCAACACATTACACATCAAAATATTATATTTTTTAATCTCTACACAAAAAGCAAATGTAAACTTTGAAACAGGCGGAGGGGGAATATGTTATTGGTAGTTAAAGTATGTTTACTTATAGTTAATCATAAACATCTAAAATCATATTTTAATGTATTATTTATTATATTTAAGAAAAACATGGAGCACTTTAAATTTTTAACTACTACTCCATATAATAATTATATTTTAACATATCTTACAATTCGTCTCATATAAGTTTCACAAGATGTTTTGTATTTATTTTTTAATAATGAAACACATCTTTTTCCATTTTTCTTTTTTTAAATTCTTTTATTAATTGATTATTACTAATTACAATTATACTATTAAATATATATGACAGAAGATATGTATTAGAAGAGAAAAAGAGAATGTGCGGAAGACAAATGAATCGGAGATTAATAGAGTTTTTATTTGTATATCGAAAGGAATTTTGAAAAGTAAGTGTGGGTTAATCTCAAAACTCAAAATAAACATAATTGTATATTTGTTTGATATTTATATGGATTTTTAAAACTATATGTATTTTAAAAAAATAAATTAACAGCGATAGTTAGGAGTAGTATTTATTTTGATTAGTAATTAATTATTGGCTTTGGATTTGCGAATTGAATTCCCAATTCCATGTTTTATTGGTGTTTTATAATATATAAAAAAATACATTATAAATGATTATTGAACACTTAGAACATGTAGTGAATTTTGGACATTAATTATAATACATGACAATAATTTAATAAACTAGCATTTGAACCCGTGCGTTGCACGAGACAAAGGTATTCTAATGTTATTTAAACCCAAAAGAGAAGTCTAAATCATGTCTTTTGGATAAATCATTTTATCTCTACCCGAAGGAGAAGTCTAGTAATAGTAATATCATCCCATGCAGCAGTAAGATTGTCCAAAAAATAATGTCGTGTGTTGCATGGTCAGGATTTTGTCAAATAAATAGTTTTTAACTAAAAACAATATACCTTAATTTTTTTTAATAATATACTCCCTCCATAATACATGCTATGTAGACTCTGGGTACAGTATACCAAAAACCACTGAGGTAAAATCTTAATTTCACTCTTTGAACAAACACTATTCCCTACCGATAAATGGTAAACCCTCGGGGTACAGTATACCCTAAACTACTGGATAATAGTATACCATAAACCACAGGGGTAAAGTCATAATGTTACAATTGGAACAAATGCTAAACACTGCCGATAAATATTAAACCCTCGAGGGACATTATGCCTTAAACCACTAGGAAAAAATATACTATAAATCACAGGGGTAAAGTCGTCATTTCACTGCTGATAAATATTAAATCATACAATTTTATGTAATATCATATTAGGTAGTTGTATATTTATTAATTAGTATTTAGGTGCCCGTACTTATTTAAAGGTATCATACCATATTTATTTAAATATCAACCGCTCATACTCGAATCTGTGTCGTTTAAAAATTTATTACTATATTTGTAACTACTCCAAATTATTTATTAATATGCTTAGGGTAAAATGTGGTACCGAGAAATATAATTATTATAGATAATCAATATCGATGTTAGGAGTACCCGTAATTCATATCCATTTAAATGTTCATCATCCGTGATCAGACATGTCCAATTTTAAAAATTCATAATAATATCATCCCAAACTTATTATTGTATTGGATCTCGTATACTTAGTTAATATTTACTTAAGGGTGAAAAGAATCGATATTATGACCGATGAAAGAATTATTCATAGGTAATATATTTATTTCTCGATTTCATTTCTATAAGAAAAATTATTTACACAGATTCTATTTATAAATTGAAAAAATAAAAAAATTAATAGATCGTTCACTTAAAATTGTTATTATATTTTGAAAAATGAAAACTTTCTATCATACATTTTTATGAATCTTCTAAAAACTACATTTAAACATAGGCATAATTTGACTATAAGCATTTCAATTAATTATATTATAAGAGGGCTTTATATAACCTTATATATATATATTTCTCATAAATTAGTTGTAATCAAACCAATGATTAATTTCTCAAACCAAGTATTTGTTATACCAAGTAAGCAAATCAAATATTAAAAACACACAATTCAAATTCTAATGATATTTTTTTGAACTACTCATGAAAATTATAATTATTAATATATATTTATAATGTATTTATATGCTTATGACTAAAAACTGATGTCTATCAGCGCCTACTTTTAACATTAGTGGCTTCAACATCCACTGGCTGGTGAAATAGACATCAATCAGCATGTTTATCATAGTGCATATTGAATGCAAAAATATTATAATTTCAAATTCTAATGATATTTTTTTTAAACTACTCGTACTCGTTTTTTTCAGGGTATTTATTTATTAATTATGTAAGATACTTTCTTATTTCGTAATACTCATATCCGTGTATAAATAAATATCATTTAAAAATTAATATTTTTAAAATTTATTACAATATTTGTATCCGTCCCAAAGTTTTTTATTGAACGATGGGTTCTGGCCTCCCTCTGATTAGTCTGTCTATGGATCGAATACCGGTGCATAAAAAAATACTCGTAAATTACTCATACACATTTAATACTATTTTTAAAGTATTTTTTTATTGATTAAAATTAATACTTTAAATGAACTTATACTATTACTGATTAAATATAAAATAAATATAATATAATTCTATTACAAAAATATGACCTAAACCCTAATTTTATAAGTTATTATAATAATAATTGAATAATATTACAATAAACTCTAAACCCTAAATCAATATAATGTATTTAAATTAATTTTATAAGTTATTATAATAATTAAATAATATTACCCTAAATCCTAAACCATATAATTAAAAATTAACTCAAATTGTTTAGAAATAATTAACATAATTTGAAAAAATTAATTCAAATTGTTTAGGAATAATTAACATTATAATTTGAAATAATTAAAATTGGTAGTAGTTATGTATTATATTTAATGAAAAAATAATATTAAGCACACATATAATGAATCATTTTAAATAAGACATCATTTTAAATTAAATAAGATATCATTATTATGACCAAAAAATCAATGACCAAAATCTAATATCATAATTGTGATGAATGGATGAGATTGAATAATGTGATGAACGGATGAGATTAAAAAAATGTTTAGTAATCAAAATCAATGGTATAAATTAAAAATTGGTTCAATTTTGACTTTTAAAGTTTGTTTTATTATATATAAAGATAAATGGAATAGAATATGAAATATGGAAATTAACTGATTATCCCATTTGTTGGATTTGTTGTAATTGATTATGCATGTCTCTTCCATTTTATTGAATACACCATCCACTCCATATGAATTGCAATAAATCTCATCAAATACAAAACGTATAATAAATCTCATCAAATACGAAATGTATGAATTCTTCAACCACCAAAAGTCATCTTATTAGAAATTTTAAATGTCCTACCCACTTGAGAATATCCTAGAAATATACCTCAATCCCATTTGGCATTAAAAATAAATAAATAAAGTATTTATTTACACATAACATCTAAATTTTAAAATATGAAACTTCGAGATCTTTGGAGTTATATTATTTTTTCGTAAGATGTCTTCTCATCCACCTTGTTGATTAGACAACTTATATAAGTGTAGCATGTTATGTTAAAATCTTTTTGGCAAGAAGCTTCAGCAGCCATCATTATTTAGAAACCTTTTTCTAGTGTTTTATTCCTTCTTAATAAACTATGCAATATAAATCAAGTCTCATTCTTTCAAACCCTACAATATACAAAAATAAATAAATAAATTAGTACTGTAAGTTAGTGGAGGGATTAAGGTGTTTAGGGTGAAATTTTTTGAGGTTTCAAATTCGTGCAAAACTCTAAATTGAATTGGAAGTCTCCATTAGTGGATGATGAATTATAACCTCCTTCAAATTATTTGGTTTGCTAATCAAAATAGCGGAGTATTAAAAAAGTTTAAAATTTTGGGGTGATAGTTGTTATGTAAAACGATTCTATTTTTCATGTCTAGGTAGTAAACATTTAATAAAACTTGCTCCGCGAAATAAGAAACGGTTAGTTTTATCCCCATACGGCTTCTATCATATGTGATGTATTTATTTTAATAACATAATATAAAAATATATTATATATATAATTTTATATTTTATTATTAAATATATATATTTGTTGTTTTCATTTTACTTTACTATTAAATATATTTTTTACTTTCATGTTAAAAGATGAACATTCTAGTTTTTTTTATCATTTTTGTATTGAGACATCTTTTGTTTCATCAGCTTTACCTCATAATATTATTTATTATGTTCGTTGAGTTGATTTTTATAATATCTTTTGATTCTAAAAAAAAAAATGAACATTCTATTAATAAAAAAAGAAGAAGCTATGTGTCATAATATAAATATTGTCAATCCAAGAAAAGAAAAATTAATAAATGGGAAGGATTGGTCAAAGGTAACCAAACAAATACCCCCTCCATCCCGATCAAGCTTTGATAATTGATTTATGTATAAGGAATAAAGAGTATAATATTTTAATGTGTAGTGAAATAAAAGATATAATATAAGTAGTTGTTTTAGTATTGTGTGTGAATCTTATAGAAATATATTAATTGTTTCGTGTGAGATCCATTTACCATAAATGAAAATATAAATCTTATGATGTGACGCCAAAATGTAAATGTGTAAACGTTATGATGGAACATAAATAATAATAATTTAATAACAAAGCATTAAAAAAAATTACATAATCGGCGGTTTTCGGTTCATCCCGTTCTAACCAATTTTTCCCGTTTAACTCCATTTCCAGTTTAAAATGTATTTTCAGATCAGTTCTCAATTGAACTGGCTAGTCTAGTCATATTCCAAAATCATTGCTAACAAACATATTTTATATATGTATTAAGCATATTTTAATATTAGATCGACTAATCTCACAACCCGTCTTACAAAAAATTGTATCAACAATTAGTTGTTAAATAAGAGTATTTATTATAATAAATACTCTTTTAATATAATTATTATTTTCGAGTCTTAATGAGTCTAAGTAAAACTCGGCTCGTTAACTTGACAATCCCTAACATAAGATCTAATGGCAACCCTAATGGTGGGTGTGTACCAAATCATCAATTTTTTTATGATTTGGTACACACCTCTTCTCATGGTTGGATATCAAAATTTGATATAAAAAAGAATATTCTAAAAATCTTTCAAAAAATATTATTTTATTCAATTTAAATAATAATACCTCTAATATTAAATAATTAATTAAATAATATATTTTTTATTTGTATTAATTTAATTTATATTTAAATTTTAAATTTAACTTCTAACTTTTAATTTTATATAAATTTTACAAATTACATCAAAATAAATATCAACATGAAGTTAAAGTAATTTATAAACAACACATATTTTTATTGATAATTACATAATACAACACATACAAATAAATTACATAAACTTTAAATTTTAATTCTCAGATGAATACAGTTCTCAAATATGATCAATTAATGCATCACGATTCACGAAGTTCATAATGAGCATCTTGATTTTTTATTTTTCTAAATCGAGTAAGAAATTTCTGGAATTGATAATCTTTTTCTAAATCGAGTAAGAAATTTCTGGAATTGATAATCGTCATCATCCCCCATTTCAACATTTATAATCAGAGATTCTACGTTGTCAATAATTGGTGCATCAAGATCACTTTCATTTTCAATTATCATATTATGCATAATTATGCATGTTGTCGTTATATCTTCTAAAACTTTTTACTCAAAAACGTGCTAGATTTGTGATGATAGCAAATCGACTATAGAGAACCCCAAATACATGTTCCACATCTTTTCTACTTGCTTCATGAATGGTTCGGCGTGAATATTTTTTCCTTCAAAAAATAATATTTTGCAAAGAATGAGTCAAGAATTAAACCAGTCAATTGATCAAGACAATATTTGCGGGGCTTACTTTCCCGCTGATTTTGGAGATTCGAGGAGTGATTTACCCCCATTTTAATTGTTGAAAATAAATATTATCTTGTTTCATTTTTTAAGTATTTGTGTTTGCATTTGTATTTTTATTTATCCTAGTAGTATTTAATTTTTAGGGTATTTATTTATACGTCTTAGTGTCTAATGTATCTATTTGTTCACCTTTTTGCGTGTGTCCCCAAGTGTAGGGAATCAATTGTAGCTCAGCGTGTGACCAAGTAAAAATATCGAACCCAAGAGATTAGTGTTAAATAAGATACACACTAACTAATTCGCACAATTAATAATTAAGACAAAGTAACCTTTTCTAATGTTGAAAATTATCAAACTAATTATGCAGAAAAATAAATATTAAATAAAATAAATAAAAATAAAAACCACAAACAATCAAAGTGTTTCAAGAGATAAGACAAGATAGCTCTAGGAAATTCAATTTAAATTGGTCAAACTAAATCACTAAACAATCGGTTAGAATTCCTGCAGATTTTATGGAAGCAATCACTTAACTATGTTAAATCCCACTTTTAAAGTAAACTTAACACATAAATCTGGTTCAAACCCTCAAATGAGAAAAATAATTCCTACTTCATTTCTAGGTACTTCATGCAAAATTTCATTAAAAGGTAGAGCACTAAACTTCACTTTATAGGTACTTAAGAATTAAACCTCGGTTCCCACCTGACAATCGAAGAAACCAAATCCTCTAGAATGGTACTCCCTCCATCCCATAGAAGTTGGTATAATTTTTTTGGCACGGAGATTAAGGAATATAATAATTTAATGTAAAGTGGAGTAAAGTAAAGTGAGAGAAATAATATTTAATGTGTAGTGGGTAGTTGTATTAGAGGTGATATATGGGGCCCATGAGAATAAATTAATTATTTTTGTGCGGGTCACATATATTAAAAAGAAAATGTGTCAACTTTAGTGGGACAAACCAAAAAGGAAAGTGTGTCAACTTCTATGGGACGGAGGGAGTAATTAATAAATATATTAAGTGTCCAATATTAATTATTCTAATGAATAAAGGTTATATAGTTAGATCCCCAATACACATAACAGATAGACAAATGTAATCACTTTATGACACAAGCAACAAGTATAAATATGCATGATTTAAGATGAAAGGCGGGTGAAGGGTAGAGATGGATGGCGGAAGGTGATGGTTTAAGATTGTATAGCCAAAAGGGTTTGGTAGAGAGTTATGGTTTTGAATACTCCAAGGTTCCTTTTATAGTTGAGGGCTGCTAAAATTGGGACTCCACCTCAAAATAGGATTTTTTCACGTCAAAAATACTAACGGGGCGAAAATTGGGCCGACGGGTCGTGCCACTTGTCAGCAGATTGCGCGATCTCACGGTTTTGCTCATAACTTCTTTATCCGGACTCCGATTGAGGTGCTTTTTGAGCTCACGCAATCCTCTCTTCCTCAGCTTTCTATCCATATAAAGAAATCACAAAAAATCTAATATTTGAAGGGAACGAGTCGTGCAAAAGTGGCACGAGTCGTGCTGGTCGGCACAACTTGCGCGTTTTCATCGTTTTGATCATAACTTTCTCATCTGACCTCCAATTGAAGTGTTTCTTGAGCCAAAATGACCTTCTCTTCTGTACCTTTCCAACCATATATCACATGATCAGCTTGGACTTCTACACAAATACATAAAAAATTATGCAACTTGGACATGCGTTTTCAGCATTCTTTTACGATTTCACTCTTCATTCCAACTTTGCACTTTTAATCCATTTTTAAAAACACGAAATAACACCTCAAATGCACCAATATCTTAGATATATGAAAATTAATCATTTAGTGCTAGAATACGAACATAAATTCTACAAAACGATGCTAAATCGGACCCTAACACATGCAGATTTTCACACTAAACAATATCTATAAGTCTATATTTTTTAATGTCCAATGTAATTTTTTTAATGCAATATGTAATTTAATTGTGTAAGGAGTGATTTTTTAAATTATTATGATACATAATTTATTATATATTAATTATATAAAATATAAAAAACATAAATATATAATTAACAGTTAAAAATAATTTTTAAGTGTGGTTAAAAATATAAATAATTATATTTAAAATAAGCATTAAAAATAAATGTAAAAAAAATAAAAAAAAAATTTGCAAGAATTTGGTCCATGCTGTATCAAATCTAGAGCATGAGTTGATGACAACAAAGATTTGATTTATACAGAGAATCACTCCACAGGTAGAAGAAGAAGAAGAAATTAGTGACTATGGAAGGTGTTGCCACCTCCTCTTTCTCCTTCTCTTCACCGCTCCTCACATCTCCATATCAAATTCAGCCCACTTCTCTGTTCTTCTCCTCTTCAAAGCACAGAAACTCTGCTTCTCTCTCTACCTCCTCCAGATTTTCCAAGATTTCTTGCAAACTACCCGAGAGTGAGATCGAAGCTGACCGTTTTAAACAAGGGTTTCGTGGGGGCAGCAGAGTAGAAGACTACAACAGAGCCATGAAGAAATTGATGATGAACCCTTATGAATATCATCATGAATTCGGTCTGATTCTTCCTCCCATCCCTTTTACCCAACATTTCTTGATTTATTTACTTCGATGACTCTTGATGCATGGATGATCTTAATAGTGAAGATTGTTGTAATGATAAATGATCTGTGTTGATTGCTATGAATGTTTGTTTCTAGGGTTCTCTTTTAATTAAGATCTTGTAATGAGTCTGAACCCACTTGTGGTTGTGGATATGTCTGGCCAAAATATATTTCTTGGATTCATATAGTTCTTCCTTCTGTTAATGTTTTTATCACCATTAAGACATTGGGAATCTTAAAAAAATGAGAAATCTTGTAGTACATGTTTGTTTGAGTTAAATTGCTTGGATATTTTCAGTGTTGTTCTGTTCCTAGATCTCTGAAAGTGCTAGAATGGTCTTGAAGTTCAGTGTGGATCAAAATTTGCATATGGAGAGAGAGAGAGGGGGAAAGTAACATGTGAGTCCCTACTAGAAAAGTGGATCTAATCCTAATTCTTTTACCTTTCCAATGTCTATGTGATGTAAGCTGAATTTTGTAGCATGCTGCTTTATTTATAAAGATATCATCATATCAATATCTGTATGCTTCTAGGAGACAACAAGAAATATTGTTCTTTACTTTACAGTTTACACGTTGCAAACTATGCTGTTTTAGCAAATGAAACTATTACAGATGAAGATGGGATTTTCTCGATTAGGTACACTATGAGTCAACAAAATGGATTTTATTACTTTTTTTAGCTTTTCAGTTTGTGAACTGCATTGTTGTGCAACTTGATCATCTTCAAATTCTCTCTTTGTTGACATCTTATAAGGAAGGATTATACTGTTCTTGATAAATGATGACAGGTGATCTTTCAGAGAGTTTAAGCAATGTGCTTTGATTCTTTGAAAATGTTGAGATATTAATATGAAATCTAATTGGAGTGTTATAACATTAGGCATGAACTACACAGTGATAACCGAGAATCTGATTGTTGGCTCCCAACCTCAGAAACCCGAAGACATTGATCATCTGAAAGAGGAAGAGAATGTGGGATATATTCTCAACTTGCAACAGGATAGAGATGTTATATATTGGGGCATTGATCTTCAGTCTATTATTAAGAGATGCGAAGAACTTGGAATTCAGCATATGCGAAGGCCTGTAAGCTAATTTGTTTCGTATCTATTGATTTCTTGTGTTGAGAGTATATATTTGGTGCCATCTGTGAATCAACTTTATCACATTGTGTGTTTATGTATAGATGAAAAATGCTTTCTTTGTGAACTCGAAAGTGAATATTGAGACTAAATCTTTTGCATTGTGCATTACTGTATTCAATACACTCGTCTTCTGTAGATTTTTGCAAGCTGATACACTGCAACACATACAAGTCGATTCACAAAATAGAACCCATCTAGAATGTTCGCAAACAAAATTTGGGCATCTACTTTTGTTTGTGTATCTTAATTCAGGGGGGTCCATTCTCACGTTCATGATTCTATAGTCTTTAATCACATCAAAATTTGTTTCTACATTGAAGATAACTATTTTTTTAGGCTATGCTGTATTTATGGTCGGATGAAAATGTGGTTGGCGTCTCATACACATTACAGATTGAAGTTATATTGATGACTAAGTGGTGTGCAACATGTTTTCAGGCAAGAGATTTTGATCCAGATTCCTTAAGAAAAGGATTGCCCAAAGCCGTTTCCTCGTTAGAATGGGCAATTTCAGAGGGGGCCGGAAGAGTATATGTTCACTGTACTGCTGGTCTGGGGAGGGCACCAGCAGTTGGAATTGCTTACATGTTCTGGTTCTGCAATATGAATGTAAGGCAATCTGACTGCAATATGTTCTTTAGTTGAGACAATATTCATGCTATCTGATCGATACTCTCGTTGCTTTGGACCAGCTGGACACAGCATACAAAACACTGACTTCGAAAAGACCATGTGGGCCAAACAGAAGAGCAATCCGCGGAGCAACGTATGATCTGGTTAAAAACGAGCCTTGGAACGAGCCTTTTGAAAGCTTACCTGAATATGCTTTCGAGGACATAGCAGAATGGGAACGAGAACTTATCCAGGATCGCGTTCGGGCACTTCGTGGGACTTGAGATAGGGTGGGATAAGGTATTTCATGGTCAATCTAAGATTGCAGAAGGTCCTCCCATTTTAAATGTTGGTCTAATTCCGAAATTTTTAACCGAAAATGGATGCTAAATTTTTAATCTAGTAGATCAATTTAACAAAATTTCTTGTAATTTTTAGGTTCATAAAGCCTTGTATATGGAGGTGGTGGTTGATGAATGCTGAATTTGAAAGAGAAGCAGCATCAGGCATCTGCAGGTGGATAATAAATTAAATGTCTAATACCATTACTAATTTCCCAATAAATTTGTTATTTTATTAATAGATATTAAAATAAGAGGTTCATAGAATAATAAAAAATTAATACAAGGAGAAGCTACTGAGAAGTGAGAATGCTTTCATAGTGGTTTTCAACATTCAACCTCCTCCTCCCAAAATAAAATGGAGTAAACCAGAAGTCTGTAGAAGAATCTAGAAGATCTTGATAAGATTCCCAAGCTATAGTGTAATGATGCTTAGTTGATGGACAAGAATAAAAATTTATCGAATGAATATTTTATTTGGATACGTTTATTTTAGATATTTTGCATTACATCTTAACCTGAGATTGCAGAAGTTATAAAATTTGGTTATACCATTGTTCCATTTCTACTGTTGTTTCACATATTGAGTATCCCAAAAGATAATTGAAGAAATAAAATATTAATATTCTTGATGTTAATAGAAGATATATAATTTTAAGTATACAATTTTACAGTGCATGGTACTAAGTCCAACTTAACAAAGAATCTTAGAAAAATTTAAAAGTTAGATGTGTAATGTACCAAAACAGGCATTAAGGTATAAAGAAGAAAGAGTAATACAAGCAAACATAAACCATTAGTACACGTGAGAGACTCATCCCAACAAAGTATTTCCAGAAGAAGCCACAAAATATCACCTGGATTGAGCTTGGAATCCGCGGGATGACTTGGCTAGTTGTGTTTGGCGTCGACCTAAATGGAATGCCGTTGCTATCCACACTAAACAAACCTGATCAAGTCGAATCATATTTATTTCAGGCTTCAGATCGCTAAATTTAGAGCAATCTACAATAGGATTGAACAGCAGGAAAAAAAACTGATTGAAGCAATGAATAATGAAGGATAACTCAATACATACAGGCAATGCGTAAAGGGAGGCTGTGGAAGCATTGCCGTTCATAGTGTTAAAAAGAATTTTGAACATCCCAGCTGCTGTGGCGTCTCCAAGCCTTTGAACTATTACATCTATACATACCTGTCACATTTTGTTTACTGTCAAGTCGCATACTACGCCGGACAACCAAAGATGTTGAAAGCACAATGGTTATGAAATTCTTTAAAGCTAGAGAATCTGGTTTTTGATTGTTATAAAGTTAAGGAATGGTTAACATTACAGGTTCTTGAATTTGCAATCATGATCTTGATAAACAGTTTTAATTTTTATTATGGGAATTCCAGGATGTTAAGCATGTTTGTCGGGCCATGAAGCAATTTCATTTTCTACAATGAAAAAGGAAGGCTGTGAATGCTTCTCACACCTTCGCTTTGTACTTCTCATCTTCAGTTACAACCGTGAAAAGTAGCTCTCTTCCAGGCCTAGTGACAACATATATAACCACCTGAACGATGGAACATATTATGTCGATGCTCGTACAAATTGGGAATAGATCAAACAGAATACTTATATAATGACTGAAAATATTACCTTCCGGAGAGTCTCTGACACTGCAACTGCAATCCATGAGGGCCATATGGATAAAGCAATTAGATTTACGAATGCAACAAATGGTGCACAACAAAGAGCAGCAGTAACCCCAGCAACAGTAAGTATGCGTCCCTTTGGAAAATATGATTGAAAGATAAATTTCAAGGTGACAATTGTAATTAGTGAGACTAGAATTGGAATATACATAGATAATAATGGCTAGAAATGAACCATCACTGACAAACATGGAAGATGAAAAACATTGACAAACACAAATATCCGGTAGTTGTTGGGCTCAGCTGAAAGTAAACGAACATCCTAGATTTTAAGAAACTAATGTAAAGCACATAATGGCAGAGGAGAACTGGAAATAGAGAGAGAATTTGTCAATTCTCAAATACTCGCTACTTTGGGCTTCTCTGCATACACAATAAAAACGACATGATAAGCTATCCATACCGTTAAAGTCAGCTGTCCACCAAGGATGAAAACAGCAATGAAGCTATTGATTTGTGCAAACATTTTTCTCCTACCAACAGGGCTTGTAACGGCAGTGGCAATAACAGTTACTTTCTGCATATATGGGAGACAAAATGAAGCATTCATAAGTAACTAACCACTTAACACTATTTCATTTAAAGCAGAAACAGAGAATTTAACAATATAATGCAAAGTTCAGCAGAAACCAAATAATCAACCTTGTCGGACTGGTGCATATACATTATACGGAGATCTGATTGGGAGCTGAAAATGTCTATTCAGATAAATTGCATAATAAAATTCTGAAAAGTATATAGAATCATTATACGAATGGATTGGAGAATTTTTATTAACATATTACAAGAACTTAGAACTTCCAAAGTTCATAATGCAATGAATAAAATAAGATGGACATAATGAAATATAGGCTTCACCTAACCATCATACTGAAAATTTGGGTTTGTGCTACACAATCCAAAATAAGCTCACAAGCTCTATGAATACCCAAAAACAGATTAACATCCAACTTGGGATAAAATAGAATATTAACAAAAAATTATCAGTATGTTTGGACTAACGACAGAAACCATTTAGTTATGAACAAGTACTTGTCTAAAAACAAAAGCTTACGAACCGATACAACAGTTACTTTGGAACAGAATCATATTAAAAATTAAAATACCCTTAATCCAATGCACTTATTTAGAGCTAAAAATAAATACACTCCAATTTGGATTGACTCTCTCAAGCATTTCATTGTCCATATTAACTTCAATTTTGAGGATTTCTGTAACCACTATTCATGGGAGACAGCGTTATATAATAGTATAATAAATTGTAATTTCTCTGAGCAAACCATATAAGCCCAGGTCAATTGTAGTTAGTTTTAGTATTCAAGTTGCTTGTTATATCATTAAGGTCATACGGTCAACACATAAATAACCACCAGGGCACTATGCAACACAATATGCAAGGATCATTCATAGAGATGCACATAATTATTACATAAAGAGGTTTTCTTGGTAAATCTTGGTATCACATTATTGAAGACTTAAGATGAAAATTTTAGCCTTACCTGAAAGTAGAAGAAAGAAGATATCACTGCACTAAGCCAAAGGAATAAAGCAACTTGTAATAAATAAGTTGATGATAATATAAGCAGCAGTCCTTCCAAGATAGACCAGATTGGAAATTTGCGTGTAGAAGTTGATATTCTGGGTGAAGTTGCTTTTACAGCAATTTCACTCTTTTCATCAGTCTCAGAGTTGTGATCTATATGAGATTTTCTACAAGACACAAAAAATAAGAGATGAAACATAAGGTTCAATGGTAGAAGTTCCTTCATCAATTTTTATTACATCTATTATTGACAAATGAGGTTCACAGGACTACTAATTACTCCTAGTAATTTAATACCTAAAGAAAGACTGAGGATAATTTGTGCGGGAATCAATTTTCTATAAGAACAGATACACTGTTTTAATGCCATGTTGCCAACTAAAAGAAGTGACACTTCAAAACTGTTTCTTAACTTGTATTATTAATAATGTCCAATACTGAGTGCACATGCCTCAGTCTCATTATTATTAGTTCTTTACGGGGAGATCACTTGAAGAATCGCACTCTCTCTCAAGGATTTAAATAAAAAACGAATATAGCTTAGTTTGTTACAGACACTAGTTTAATCCAACAAATGTTTAATAATCTGCTCCGAAGATGATAGAGTCAATCAAGGGAGTCAGTCATACCATAATTATTCTGCCCTATTCATGCTAATCACCAATAAATTAGCTCTCTAGATAAATGATTATAAATAAGGGGTAGAGGAGAGAGGAGCATTGTCTAGAATTATCTTGTTTAGTCCATTGGGCAGCCTTTGGCTGACGGGAGTCATCCCGGGAGGAATCGTATTCTTACGTTCCTATTTATCATATTTCCTTTTCTTTTATAATATAACTTCTTTACTCTATGAAATTGGTCCGACTTGCCGGATAAACTAGAATGGACGGGAGTTTGGAGAATCGATTTGAGAGGATAGAGAATCGATTCGAGAGGATAGAGAAGAAGTTGGTTTTGATCGAGAGAAATGTCAGTTTACTAATTAACATAGTCTCGGAGCAAGAATTCAGGCTCAACAAATTGGACAAGATAGAGGAGATGCTCTCCTTACTCCTAAAAAATGAAGGAGCCAAAATGAGTGATGGGGATTCTCAACCCAGGAACCTCGGAGAAACGAGCACTCAAAGCCCTCTCCAAGAAGGTACCCCCGACTGGAACATAGCCAATAATTATGTTCAACTCACGGCTGAACGAGTTGAATCACCAATTCCTGATTTAGGGACGGCTCAGTTTTCGGTTGATGACCTCATTATTCCATTACGTTACCCGGAGAAATATTTGTGAAAGAAATAGCGGAAAAATCACTCCAACGTGATAAGGAACTACAGATTTTGAAAAAGAATCTCACAAGAGTTCAACAACATATGCAGCGGACATCTATGAGGCATCAAAGAGAGGTGAATTTTCAAGGAGGTGATAGAGTTATCAGTTATTCTAAAGCTACGTTACAAGAAGCATTCTCTTCGTCCACCGGAAAACTCATTAACTCCGAGTCATCATCACCCCTTCCAGATCACAGCACAACTAAAGTCCCTTGCCAATTTCCAGATTCCAGCATTGTGGGCAATGTTGTTTCCACTTTCCAGCAAGGGAGAAGTTGATAGAGTCAATCAAGGGATTCGGTCATACCATAATTATTCTGCCCTATTCATGCTAATCACCAATCTGTTAGATTAGAAAGAGCTTATTCTAGGGAAATCAGAGTTAGCATTAACTATGTTATTCCCATAATAATAAATTCGCTCTCTAGATAAATGATTGTAAATAAGGGGTAGAGGAGAGAGGAGCATTGTCTAGAATTATCTTGTTTAGTCTATTGGGCAGCCTTTGGCTGACGGGAGTCATCCCGGGAGGAATCGTATTCTTACGTTCCTATTTATCATATTTCCTTTTCTTTTATAATATAACTTCTTTACTCTTATCAGGAGAGAACCTCCATAACCTTGCTTTTCACACAATGAAAGGATTTTGAATGAGAAAAGGTACAAACAAATCTCATTTAATTCGTAGGATTAGAGTCAGATTCAACATTACGATAGTAAAAAGAGAGAGGAAATTAAGACAGAGATTGAATTAAATATGAGGAATGCAAATTGCCTGACCAATGCAAAACAATCTAGCAGAAAGAACAACCTTACACAAAAACAATCTAGAAGAAAGAACAACCTTACACAAAATAAATTGTACTTACTGAAAATAAAAGAAACAGAGAGCAAAGGGCACCCAAATCTACTAAAACAGCTGAGAACAGAACATGGATAAGAAATAAACAGGTACGGGATTGCCAATAATCATCTGGCAGAAGCAGAAGATAAAGATATAAAACCTGATGGGAGATAATTCTTCAGGGCGCTGAGAAATGTCCTTGTTAATTCCTACTGAAGACTGGGCAGCAAATTCCAACAAGAGTGCAGCAACAAGAAGCAAATCTATACAGGGCAACTATAGTCACAGAAAAAAGCAAGGAAAAAAAGAGAGAGAGAAGGAATGAAAGAGGGTACATACATGGACCAAACCAAGCCATCCCTGTCGCGAACAGTGAACCAAAGAGCTGACCGAATGTAGCACCAGCACCAATAAAGCCAAACAATCTCGAACCTGACTGAATTCAGGGGAGTTATAGTGCGCATATCAACAATGAACTTAGAACAAGATTAAGCATCAAACAATAACATCTTAAGTTCTTAACAATAGCATTACAGCATATACTAAATTAGCAATTCAAATTTGAAGACTAGATTCCAGAAGAAAAATGGTAGCATACCAACCTCACTGTCCATCACGTCAATTACTCTGGCCCATGTTGAGGAGATAGTTATAAGGTTAAGCAAAGCAACCTGTGGTCAGCAGAAGAAAAAATTATGAGAGTGTTTTGGAGAAAAAAATCAGAGAATGAAAACTGTCAACCATCACAAGTTTTGGCAGTAAAATAAAGACCATTATACCCAAAGGAACATGGCAATCCTCACTGCAATGTAAAACCACCCATGGTTCTCCCACCCACCAGAATTAGCGGGAGTGGTTTGATCAGCTGTCATCTTCAGCTCGTCCTTTATAGTGTTCGCTTGAAACACTTCCTACATAAACAGATGGTCTACATTGTTCCACTGTTGTAAAACCAAAATGTCAGTACGAGACTTTTGTGAACTTTACCTTGTCTTTAATTGGTAAATTTCCAGGTGTAGAAAAATGCCATAGAATGAAGAATATAACAAGGGACAAGCTAAAAAACCGAAGAATCAAGAACAAACCCTGGAGAAGGATAAAACAAGTCTGGTGTTAGAGGCTCATGTAGCCAACAAATACTCAAGGGAAGATATTACATGCTATTTGAGACTTCCCAACTTAAAAATTGAAGTAGCTCAGAGAAATTGGGAAGGAAAATGGTATGCTAAGCTTATATTGGAGCAAAACATAAATTCAGCCAAAAGCTCATCCCTCATGCAGTAAAATGTTAAGTTAGGGAAGTTGATAGAATCGTTTCAGCAATAGAATTAATCACCTTGAAGCTAAATTCCAAGAGTGACATATCCACAAGGAGACAAAAGAGAGCTTCAAAGTGCATAAAGTAATAGAAATCTAGATTTATGTTAGCATGGAATTGTATAGAATGGTAATTCAACTAGATAGTGGAATGGTTTGTTTAAGTCCTGCCCACATATACAAGGGAAAAACAGAAACTCTTTATGGTCACTAAATCATTAAGAACTACTGCGATGGTTATTTTACCTAGTAATTGCTTGTTTCAGTCTCATGCATGCTAATGGATTTTGACGTGAGTAAGGCTAAGAACATATGAAAATGAAATAAAAAATTCCCTATCAACGCTTAATTCAAGATAATTTTCCAGCAAAAAAACTATACACCTCATGAGAATACATCAGGAAAATTCCTACATGAAAGAAAATTGAAACCAATTAACATTATGCACGCAATATTTGGAACACTGTCACTAAGAGAGTGATTATTATTTCATCCACACTAATGGAGGAAGTGAAATGGATATTCTAAATAACTCTGGCACTTCTAATGGTAAATAATTGCATTAGGTAAAGAAATACTTGCAAACTATGACAAGATATTGGATTAATGTCGCAAGGACTTTGGAATGTTACAGTAACTGATGGTGCCTACATTCCCGTGAACTAAATCAATCCTTTAATGAGGACATGCTAAGTAACGTGGATTCTTGGAGCCCTGGTGTGCGTAACAGATTGCACAAAAAAGAACATTTGATGTTGTTATATTATGGTCGATCCTGAGATTTATCATGGATTTCAATAATTGTTGAATAAAGTAATGGATAACAGTATGTTCCCCCACTTCAAGAACAATCAATCCCAACGGAATTCCCGCAGCCAGGCCCAAGGAAAGTAGAGGAATGTCTATTTCTGACATGCTAAAAAACCCGAACAGTTCAAGAATCACACCATCAAGTTTCAAATTCACGTAGAAAATATTAATACGGGGAGAAAACCCCTTTTCTACACAATATCAGGGAAAACAGCATCAATACCTAATCGAAATAAACCCCCCATTGAAAACCAAATTGCCAAATACTATCATACCTTTCCTTTGGAAAGATTCGGCATCGAAAAAACGAGAGTGGAAACGGGAGCAGCAACCAAAGTAAGCAGCAAAGATCCCACGAAAAGCTCCGGGAGATTCCCCAATCCCAATGAAATTGCACCTTCATCTCGCAATGGAAGCACAACGAAATACGCACTCAAAATCTGCAAAATTAATAAACTCATTATGCATAACTCAACAACACGATCCAATTTTTCTATTGATTGAATGCGCGCTTACAAAGAAAAAGGAAGAGGTGGAATAAATCAATGCTGATGTCTCATGAGGATGAACTGTGACGAATATAGATATGAAAGATTCTATTCGAGACTTATCAATTATCATCGCCATTCTACGCAGTGGATTTTCAAGAAATAGAGGAATTTCATGGAGAGGTAAGATATTCTGAAACATTCGTCGATGGATGAACAAAATGATTCAGATGAAATCGTTCAATCTTTGCCGGAATCTGAAGGAAGTCAAATGATCGGGAAATGTCTAATTTACATTTAGGATCCACAGCTTGTTTTTATCTTTATATTGACCCCGTAATTCTTGAAAGGGGATATTTTTAACCCAAAGGCCAAAAGCTACATTTGGTTTCTTTTTCAAAAGCTCATGAAATATAGTACATAAAAAGGTTCACAACACGTGAAAGAGGTTAATCATGGTAACTCAATTAATTAATAAGGGTTAGACCTTTTAATCCACCACACAAGGAGTTTCCCTTTTCCTTAAGAGTTAGACATTTTAACCCACCACACAAGGAGTCCCCCTTCCCCTTAAATTAAGAGGTGGATAGTAACTCAATCAATCAATAAGGGTTAGACCTTCTAACCCACCACACAAGGAGCCTCCGTTCCCCTTAAATTAAGAGGTTACTCCCACTTGCGGTGAGATTCAATTCTTGGTCATTATACAAGTTGTCCATTGTTTGACCAGTTGAGCTGTTGGCATAAAAGCTCATGAAATATTAGAGGCTAAAAGCCCGCTCATAGGTGGCCCGATTAACCCTAAAAAAATAGGATTTGAGCTTCGATTTTGCTATCAGTTGAAAATTGAATTTTTTTGGTTGCATCGGTTAGTGTCTATAGTGAGACAAACTCCCCGTGCCTTATAATTTTCATTTTTTTCACATTCTTTCTCTCACTCTTACCACTCTTTTCTTTATAAAATAAAATAATGCTTAAGTAGATATATTAAAATTAATTTAGATATCACAAATTCTATTAAATTATGTAGTATATTTTAATAATATTTTGCATGTACTAATTTTAATTCTCTCAAATTCTAAATAAAGTACTCCCTCCATCCCGTTTCAATGTTTACGTTTCTGTTTTGCGCGTCTCATTTCAATGCTTACGTTTTCCTTTTTAGGAATATGAGACCAACCTAAAAAAATTAATATATCATCCAACACTGATACACCTATCTACTTCACATCAAATATTATATTTTTCCACCCACTATCTATTAAAATATAATATTTTTCAATCAACGTGCAAAAAGCAAACGTAAACATTGAAACGGAACGGATGAAGTATGAGTTAATTTTGAATTTGTTGTATTATTTATAAGAAATTTAAATTCATAGTTTTTTTTAAAAAAAATTTATTGTACAACTAGCAGGGCCGGCCCGTTTAACCTGAAGTTTGTTTAGCCAGAAGCCCGATAAAATTAGGGTTATGTTCATTTTTTAGTAGTCCGCTAAAATAGATACGATTAATTCAAAATTCAATTGGTAAGTTCGTTAGGGCTAGCCCCTTTAACATCCTCATAAAATATTATTAAAGGGGTGTTATGCTTGTTCAAATGAATGAGAATCGGATGCTCGAAACCCAAAAATAAATGCACTCTCCTACTTCCTTTAAGATAAACTTCATGTACCCACTTAACCCATGAGAAGGTTTAATTTAGATGCACATCCCACAAAGCTTTGCTTAAGAGTGCATCATTTATAAGCTCAGGTCCCTCAATCTTAGCCCTTTGTACTGCAAATAAATATATTATGCTTATATTACAATCATATTTTAATACGTCTCACAACTCGTCTCATAATACTAGAATAGACAACTTTCATCTGCAATGGAAAATCATTTCTCATTAGACTAAGGGAGGAATAGATAAAACAGAGTAAATGGGAACTAAGTATTAACAAATGTAATGTGTACTACATAGATGACCAAAATGAAATGGTGATCTTAAAATATGTGAGGAAGTAACAATTTGTCCCAAATCAAGGTAGAGCAAAATATATAACAATACAAGATATTATTTGGAGAATAGTCTTGTGAAGAAGTTGCCTGAGGCAGATTTTTCCAAACAAGAAACATGAACATATTTCCCAAACTTGTCTACCTGCCTTGCCTCTCCTCTTGTGTCTTTCTTGCACACTTTGCATGTCTTGTCCACCCATCCCTCTTCCACATATGCTCCATCCACTGATCATCAATAATAAACAAGTATATATCTCCAATTCTTCCATTTTCCCATACAAATTTAAAATTTAAACTAACTTAAAAAGTTAGAATTTAACTAATCAAAATAATGAACTCCTATAAATGATAAACTATCACTTATTTTTGAAGTATGATACTTAATGAATTTTCCATGCTTATCAAGACCAACAATAGTATATTAAAAAAGAAATAAAGTCTATATTGTATGATGAGTTTATTCAAGATAAATTAGTGCACACAAATATATTAAAGAATTGATGGTGGAGTTTAAACTTACCTTCAACATATGATTTGAAGAAATCTCTGTATGTTCCCCCAATCTTTCTCCTCAAAGCTCCATACTGCAAGATTAATTCACCTTCTTAACACATAATTCTCTCAAAAATCATTTGATACTAGAACAAATAAAAGTGTATGTATAATAAATAAATTACTTGTTCCCTTGACATTCTGTCTCCTGATCTTGTGGCTGCCCTTGCTTCATCCAGAAGCTCAGCATCCTTGGCAGATCGAACCTGCGAGAAATCGAGAGCTTCTGTCACACTGGAGAACAGGGACTGTTTCTTTTCCTCTTTTCCATTAACATTCTCTTTCTTCTCACTGCTCATCACCACCACCACCCTCTTGAGTTTCTGCTGTAATTCATATTCATGGACAATGGATAGCAGTGCTTCTGTGTTGGAGAGAGAAGCCCTATTTGTGAAGGTGAAACAGCCACTGCTCTCAACCCCATATCTCTCTCTTTCTCTCTCCTCAATCTCTGCCTCCAATTTCAGAGCTTCAATGGCATATGCTCTCTCTAGTCTTTATATATATATATATATAAATAAAAGAGATAATAGTAAAAAATAACAAAAAATTAAAAAGTTAAAAATTATTGTCACCCATCAAATAACTTATGTAACATCCATACCCAAATAATCATTTTTGGACAAAAATAACTTACCATGTCGGGATTTGACACCGATTCCGACAACCGACCCAACATAGCAATCCGACATGGGGTATTTTGGTTTAAAAATGAACAAATGAATATGAATGTTATATAAATTATTTGATGAGTGACAATATTTTTAATTTTTAAATAAAATTGATTATTTGGTCTAGTTTTTCCTCACCCCTCATAAATTAAATACTTGTTATATAATTAACAAGTATTTAATTTATGAGGCGATGAGGAAATTAATAATTTTGTGTGTGTTTAGAGAAGGCTTTGTTTTGTTATGTTTCCATTTCCACCGCTCAGGATTGGTGATGGTTAAGAACAGAAGACGTGGCCGATCATTTGCTACTTAAATTATAGTAACACCAAAATACGCTTTTATCCAATTAAATACCCTCTACAAATTATTTTTTAAGATTTCATTCAATATAATTTTTTGATTTAGTGTTTTTTTTTCCATTATGCAATTAATTTATATTACACGAATTAGTATCACACATGATTGCACATAGGGTTGCTACGAGATGAATTAGGCTATCATCACATGACTATGATGATTGTGTGTATCGTGTATATATATATATATATATATATATATATATATATATATATATATATATATATATATATATATATATATATATATATATATATATATATATATATATATATATAATTGAGAATTATGTAATCTCCAATACACGTGATTTACGGAGATCACAACAAATAATTACAAAGATTACACACAATAATATACATATTTGAAGCCGCAGGACTGGTTACCGGCTCAGTGGAAAGAACAGAATCCAAAAAACTGGATATAGGCAAATCTTGTGCTGACGGAGGATTACTGCCAGAAAAAGGGAAGAAGCGCTCATCAAATTGAGTATGCCGAGTAATATACATGCGGGCGGAAGCAGGATCGAAGCAACGAAACCCCATATAAGTGCTACTATACCCCAAAAAATACAAGGTCGATTGCGGGGCGAAAGCTTATTAGCAGCATAATCACGCAAGAAAGAAAAAACCCGACAACCAAAAGGCTTAAAGACGCCATAATCCGGTACACTGGCGCACAACAATTCATAAGGAGACATTGTTGAGAACAATAGACGGCAACCTATTTATGACATACACGGCAGTGAAAAAAGTATCAAACCAAAAGGACGCAGGCGCAGAAGCATGAAGCAGCATAGAATGACCAGTCTCAGTTATGTGTCTGTGTTTTCGCTCAGCCCGTCCATTCTGCTGTGGAGTATATGGACAAGATAAGCGATGGAGAATACCATGTTTAACCATAAATTCAGCCACTCGTTTGTTCACAAACTCAGTGCCTCCATCAGATTGAAAAACCTTAATGGAGCGAGAAAACTATGTACAGACAAATGTATGAAATCGAACTAGCACATCATAAAATTCAGATTTCATGCACAACGGATAAAGCCACGTAAAACGTGAATAATCATCAACAAAAATAACATAATAACGATATCCAGCAGAGGAAACAACAGGTGCAGACCCCCACAAATCACAGTGAACCAAATCAAGAACAGATGTTGCACGCTGCTCATTTAAAGAGAACGGTAGTTTCTTACTTTTAGCCAACTGACAAGAAGAACATACTGTAGGGTTTGGCAAAATTGAAGTAACAGACAAATGTCCCAACTTATTTAACAATAAAATAGCACTAGGTGAAACATGGCCTAGGCTTAAATGCCATAATTCAAAACTAGCATGTAAATTTTTATTGTGATGTGTAGCAACAAATGCAGCCGCACCACTCTCCAATACATATAGCCCATTATCACTTCTTCCCTGGGCCAGAACTGTCTTTGTCAACTGGTTCTGAATAGCAAAAGACTTGTCAGAAAACACAACATCAACATCACAATCTGAAGTCAGTTTGCTAATAGATAATAAATTCTTTGTGAGTCCCGACACAACCAAAACATCAGATAACATAATATCAGACGGAATATGACCGGAACCAATATGAGATATATTTAAACAAGCCCCATTACCAACAGTTACCGAGTGATTACCGGAATATGGTTTGAAGTGATCCAACTGAGCACGTTGAGGGGTCATGTGCGCGGATGCCCCTTGAATCCACAAACCAACCTGAATTGGAAGTGGAAGAAACCACATTACACGAGACATGAAATGCCTGAGCAAGATCATTGGGGCTGGAACCGGACATAGGCGGCGATGGTGCACAAGCAGCCTGCTGCAGTTGAAGAAAACGGGGACAGTTGTCAGCGTAATGATCCCTACGACAAAGTTGGCACCGCGAGGTGAATTGACGACGACCACCGCGCTGAAAACCATCGCGTCCACGCTGCTGGCCGGACGAGGAACCTCCACGGCCACGCTGCTGGACACCCGCACGACGGTCCTCGGCATGACCGTCTGCAGCAACAAAGGCGGCGGGAGACGCCATACCTGCAGGACGCTCCATGGAGCGAGCCATGGCGTCGAACTGTACAGCCTGGTGGAGCAGGTCCCGGAACAGCAGCATAGGATGCATCGCCATCCGAGTGTCGGCGAAGTTGGAGAACGAAGGCCCGAGTCCCAGAGAAACCAATGGCCTTTATCGCTTTCATCCACAGGCTTTTGAATGGCAGATAATTGATCGCACAGCAGCTTGAATTGGTGACCATATTCGGCGATGGATTTGTCGTCGTGGCGAAGGGAAAGGAGCTCCTCACGAAGCTGGTTCGCGCGTGACGTCGAGGCGTGGGCAAAGGCGGATTCCAGCGCTTGCCAAGCAGCACGAGCCGAGTTGCAATCGATAACTTCGGCCATGGCCTCCTGTTCCAGAGTGGCATACAAGACACCAAGAAGACTTTGGCCACGGAGATGCCAAGAAACATATGCCGGGTTGGGAGAGACATCACCGGTGGCCGACGTGATGGTTTCCGAAGGAGGAGGAGAGGAACCAACAAGGAGATCAAGCACTTCAAAGGAGGTGGCCATGGACATAAACTGCCGTTTCCACATAAGATAAGTGGTGGTGGAAAGTTTGATTTGCACCAAATTAATCATGGTTGTCGTCTGAGAAGAGGGAGAAGGAACGATGGCTGCCATGACGAGTGAAAAGAGCCGGACACAAGGGAGAAAAAAGGAGAAGGAACAGTGGCTACCATGATGAGTGAAAAGAGCCGGACACAAGGGAGAAAGAGCAGAGGGTGTACACGGCGGCAGAGATGAGGGATGAGGTAGGGTTAGGGTTTCAATAGACTGCTGATACCATATGAGATGAATTAAGCTATCATTACATGACTATGATGATTGTGTGTATCGTGTATATATATATATATATATATATATATATATATATATATATAATTGAGAATTACGTAATCTCCAATACACGTGATTTACGGAGATCACAACAAATCAAAAAGATAATTACAAAGATTACACACAATAATATACATATTTGAAAATGTCAACTCTTTCCCTTAATAGTCGCATTACATATATTTCATTAAAAGATCTAAGTGTGATTGCTGATATGATGATGATTGAATGTAGAGTCGTAAGATGAATCGAATATGGATTGACATTTGTGGTTGCATTAGGAGTCGCAACGTAGAAATAATAATTTTCAAAAAAAAAAGCATTTTAAAAAAAATACTATAATGGATGATATATTTGTAAGAAAATAATTAAATGCATATAGTGAGAGAATATTCGAGGTTAAAAAAAGTTTTGCTTCATAAATTTGGCTATGTATAATTTTAATCTAAAAAATATAACTTTCAGATTTTTATCCTATTATTATCTTCCAGATTACACTAATATTGCCTCATTTTTGCTGAAAATTAAATAAATTATCGGAATGAGCACATGACAAATTACACCAATCATATTTTGGTTTAGAGATTTAATTAACTTGCTGACATCTTTGTCCTTCATTATCGTTTACTTGTTTTTTAAATGTGGAATAGAAGTGTAAGTGAACAGCGTGTTCGGATCGAACAGAGATTGAGCAGCGTGAATAGACTAATTTATTCAGCGTGTTCGGATCGAACAGAGATTGAGCAGCGTGAATAGACTAATTTAGTGTCCGCCCAGGGAGCTGGGCTCACTCAATCCAATAGCATGAAATTGTCTGCTTTTGGCCGCCCAGGGAGCCGCACAGTTTTACCACTTTGGGCTCACGCCCAAAAGACCTCATGCTAGGGAGAGTCAATCACTCATTTATAAATACATCGCCATCCCCACTTCTAAGGGACTTTGGTTGACACTCAACCAACATTTCTCCCTCAAACAAAGTCTCACAGCTAGACCATTCAGTTTGAGGTCCGAACATCCCACCATTTGCTCGGTTATGTTTGGGGCCTGACTCTGATACCACTTGTTGGGATAAACAGATCTTCATTCATTCCTAAGGGATAAATAAAAAAGAACATAAAAAGCACAACACAAGAATTTACGTGAAAAACTCCAAAATCGGAGAAAACCACGGATCGAAAAAATATCACTATGTGAAATTTTTTTACAATCACACAGAATTTCTCTCTTCCGACCCCAATCCCTACACTTTTACAAATCTTTGACTAATTCACACATTTCTTCCCATTCTTACAATCGAGAATACAAGAAAGAAATTTTAAATAAAATCAAACACAAAGATTAAAGTGTACTTGATTGGTGCACTTGACATAAAGTCCAAGGACCTCCTTATATAGCACCAAGGGTCCCTTCCCTTTTTACTCTTCATCTGATGTGGAACAAAAGAAATAAAAGAAATCTCTTCTTTTATTCTTGACAAAACCAACAAATATAACAATGATTTTACTATTAATTTATTTTTTCAAAAATCAGATACCCTTAATAATGTATCATATATTAATAGCGTCATGCTTGTTTAAATTGTGGATATTTCCTGATAGTAATTGCTGCAGAGATTGTGACAATCAAGTTTCACATTACATTCTAAGTTAGTCTGGATTCTTTTAAAACACGCTTTAATAATATGGGGTAGTATTAGGAATATTATACAGTTACACTTAAAACTAATAATCAATTGCTTTCAAAAAAAAAAGTAATAATTAATCAATTATAGTATGTAATTCTGAAAAACACGCTTCACTATTAATTCCACCGACCAATTAGTTACAACAATTTATAAATAAATAAATTAAATAATGTGCATTAATTCTGCCAATGAAAATATAATTCAAATTGAATTTTTTATTATAAAATAAAATACAAGAAAAAAATTTTGGAGATTATTTTATTGAATAAATATTATCTCAGGATGAAACGGAGCAAAATTAAATACTCTATAGAAAAAAAAATGAATGTCCTAGTTATTTTTATATTTATCAAGTAAAAATATGGAGTATTGATATTTTATATTTTAAACACATAACAATAGTAATAATAATAATTTTAAAAAAAACCATTTACGTACATCATACTTTGTAATGCGTCTCCACGAAAAATCTTGTATATATTGGTTTTTAATCGGGATTATTCTTAAAACAATGGAACATTATTCTATATATTATACTTGTGTAAGAGACATACTCTTCTATACAAAAACAATATTATTATTGTTAAAGAAATCTTTAAAATAGAGTAAACTTATATATTTTAAAAATTAATTCTCCATAAACAATATTATTATCATCATACGCCTTTGCATACGACACGTGATGTCCTGTGATACATTAGCTAGTTTGAAATCTCCTGTAACATTGTCTTATAGGATGATACATGGCGGGGTGGAGAAATTCAATTTCTTGCCCCTATAATTTACTAATTGACTTAAAATATAGTTTTTCTTCTCTTTTCTATATGTCACACTGTCACTCATCCAGAAAATTGGTATAACAGAAGAGTGGTATAAAAGATGTCAAATCAAAATGACAGGTAAGATTCAGAATAAGCTTAGATTTTATATTTCTCCTTGCAATAATCTCTCTCCCCCATGTCTCATGTGTCTCACTCATCACACACGCTGACCTTTTCAAAAAATCAACACCAAGCTAACCAATTCCTCATAAAAACCCCCCACCCCCACCAATAAAACCATAGTAGTCTTCATCTTTTTCTCTCATAAAATTAATCATCAACTAATCATTCTCTCATCACACAATCTCTCTATCCCAATGGCCACCCTCCTTCATTCCTTCTCCACAGCCCTCCTCCTCCTCTCCCTTCTCACCTCCCAACTCACGGCCGCGCGTCCTCTCGACGACGCCCCACCGGTCGGAACACATGAAATATTCAAGAAGCAGAGAGAATTCCAAAGGGAAGATTACAGAAAGGTGGGGATGGCGTTTGGACCTTCACTCCTGAACATGCTTCCGAAGGGGACGATACCGGTTTCCGGCCCCAGCCGACGAATCAACGACGCTAACAACTAGTCCACCTCCCTTCAATAAACCCTTCTTCCTTAATCTTTACATATCCAGGGTTTTGTTTTGAGTTAAGCTATAGTTTTCTTTTTAATTATTTGTTTATTCATTTTTCTTAATTAGTTACTCATTAGTGTTTGAAAAATGTAAGTAGAAATTCTTAATTACAATGATCCCATTAACATGAAGAGTCAAACCCTCCAATTCCATCACTACTCACTCCACTTACTTTGATTATTTCTTATAATCTAATCATGCATATGTGGAGTATATTATAATGTGATTATGTGAATAATCTCTAAGGAAAAATTTGCAATTTTTTTTTATTTTTTTTATGGCTAAAGCTCCTGCGCTCTCGGGACACAACTCTCCCCCTCTATATTCTATTTAAACCTATGTATTGATAGGAGTTTAAATTGCAAAGAAGCACGAAAATTGCAAAGGCGCACAGAATGTGCTTCGTGCGCCCAGTGCACAGATCCTCGTTCTTTTTTTATTTTTGGGGGAGGGAGGTTGGGTGTTTGTTTGGGGGGAAGGAAACATTATTGAGAGTAACTTTCAGTTATAGAAAAGACGTATAGAATTAATGGTGGTATTCTGGTTTGAAAAATCATCTTGTTAGATTTGAGGTAAGGACAACATTTAATAGTCGGAATTTACGGATTGGCTTCTGCTGCAATTTAATTTTCCATGCTGCTTTTCTTTTCTTGATTTATATAATTCAACTTCAATTTTAACTTTTCTTTGTGGATGTGTCCACTGAAATTGTTATAAATAAATGCAGTAATTTAGGGATGGTTTTAAGGAATACGCATTCATTCGTTCTTTTCTCTTTAAAATTTTATACTATGTCACAAAATATCCGTACGATATTTAAGTTAAGTGTTAAGGTTTATGTTATTCATTTTGATTTATCACAAGTTAAGGTTTATATTTACTTTTTCGTCAAGTAGGACTCATTCAAAATAATTATTTATTTTATATAAAACTCAAACACAACACTAATACAATCACCCACAATACATTAAATATTATATTTCTCAACTCACTAATTATTAAAATATTATAGGGTAAATTACAGTAAAATACACAACCTTTTTCTCTTTTTTCAATTTAATCATGAACTTTATTTTTTGTCAAAAAAATACACGATCTTCCAATTCTTTCTCAATTTAATCACGAACTTTATTTTTTTCAATTAAATACATAACTTTTTTGTATTTTTTCAATTTAATCACAATTTTTTTTTTATTTAAATACATTAATTTTATATATTTTCCAATTAATTATAATTCTTTTGTGGATAAAAAAAATTCTATTTAGCAGTTTTTACTTTTTACGTCATCTCTTATTAATAATTAAAAAAATTAAAATTAAAAAAAATCGTACATACTTCATATAATCCATTCAACTTTTTTTTTCTTTTTTTTTAATTTATCCGTTCTCAAATGATCTAAGAAGATAATTAATTATATTCAAGGTAAATTACACGATTTAAATTCTTACGAAATGTATATATATAAATATTTAACATATAATCTATGCATCACATTTAAAATATTTAACGTGAACTGATTTTTATTAATAGAAGAATTTTGATTAAATGGTAAAATATAAAAAAAATAACGTATTTAAATGAAAAGAAAAATTTGTGATTAAATTGTGAAAATACAAAAAAGTTATGTTTTTAATTGAAAAGGAGAAAGTTCGTGATTAAATTGAAAAAAAAATAAAAAGATCGTTTATTTTTTTTGACAAAAACTAAAGTTTATGATTAAATTGAGAAAAGAAGAAAATGTGGTGTATTTTACTTCAATTAACCCAATATTATATCAGTTAATTTTCGTGCAAGAACCAAACGTTAATATTTACACAGGATGGAAGGATTACATCTTATTCGTACTCTAGCTAAACATACCAAATTAATGCTCTTAAAATAGTTAATAACATTAAATTTTTTTAAAAAAAGTAAATTTTCTTAAACAAAATGTAATAGTAAAGAGTGGGATCGTCATTACAAAATTAATAATTTTGTTAGGAGGAAATGCTAAAAAATCTTGATGAAGTGATAACCAACTTTTTCTGAAAACCTTATAAATTATTGAGCTAGCGTACTTTGTATATAAATGAATCGAAAAAAGAAAATTATATTTTTAAATACTATCCACAAAATTATTTATATAAACCCGCAAAAAATATTTTACTGTAAATTAATAATCATCCCTAACACTAAGCATCAATATGTTTGCATGCATGTGGATCAAAGCCCACATTTGTATATAAAATAAATATATTTAACTATTGATGAATATGGTCAATATTTGTGAACTGAGATTTCAATTTCTTTGTGGGGGCCACCATGGATAATTATCATGTACTTTAGGGAGTGAGCAATTTTAATTCAATATTTGACTGAAATTAACTAAATCACATGGCCGGCACCTTTGACAATTATCAACATTTTTCTTCTACTTACCTTTCTCCATTATTTATTTATTTATATATATATTTATTTTTTTGATGTCGAGGTTCCGGGTTTACACCCGACTAGTCCTCGAGAAAATAGCCCTGGCCCTTCAGATCTTTCTCCATTATTTTGTATAGGCTAAAGAGTTTCACTAAATAAAACCCTTACTGAACAAACTCCAATAAAATTAGAAAATAAATACATAAATCACTAAATGTACTCTATTTTAGATAGTTTTACTCTTTTTATTAAACAAAACCTATTAAACATTTTAAATACTAGAATCTTACCCATCCCATAAAACACAATCGAAAAATGAACAAATAACAAAGATTTGAATAGTATATGAATTAAACGCCTAAATTTACAGGTGTACGTTGTTCGCATTGAGACCAAAATGCAAAAATAACCAAAGTTGAGATGGAAAGCAATCACATCTCCCTTTTATATCTTTTTCGCCAAATGGTTTCCCAATATTTATATACAGTACTATGTTAGACAATTATTGTGCACTCCAATTAAATTCTCAAGCGTAGGGATGTCAATTGTAATGGCAAGTACCCCAATTAAAAATATCGTTCCCACTGAAACAGTCAATTATCTATTTATTTTGTATTACTATTCAACTAGAATTATTGTAACCAATTTCCAATTGTTTGAATGAATTAATATCTAAGAATTTAAATGACAATTAAAAATAAGTAAAAGCAATAGTAATTATTCAAGATTGATCAAAAGAAAAATAACAGCTCTAAGGTATCAGGTGTAGTGCAATTGATTTGGTTTCCTAGACGTTCTATTGTTCATTCATGCTATTTTAATGGAAATACATCATAAGATGATGCGCAAATAGTTTTGAACCTCCTTCCTAGATACTAATAAGACAAATTTCATAAACCTCCGAATGGCCAATTCGACTAACATATATACTCTGAAAGTACTATTCAAACTTATTCACTTCCTACTTGAATTCCTAATTGCATTGTTCCACTAAGAATATCAAGTATCTTATTTACCAGCCCTTAGGATTATCGTGTTCACGGGCAAACTACTATAATCCCTTGCAAACAGACAATATTAAGCACGTATGCATACAAGCTAACATAACATACCAAGCATCACGGGGAATATCAATAATATGCTATGAAGACGTTACAAACGTTAAATATAATCTGAATAAATCAAATAAACAAGGATTATAAACAGTATGAATTCACAAGATTAATCTAGGTTCCCAAATCAACTACATCTAACCCTCAATCCTTAGAACTGTAAAAGAGTTTTTAGCCCATGAGGTTACAGACAACCCTCATGGCTGACAATTTCATAACAAAATCACAAAAGAAGAAATTAAGAGAAAAAATCGAAACCTTAGTATCACGTGGTTCACGTTCTCCCTCCGTCTCTCCGATTGGATTGGCTCTCAAAACCCACTTGAATCTTCCTCTGAATCGATAGGATGGATGGATGAATGGTTTGATGTGAGTGGGTGGATGGATGGATGGTGCGTGAATCGAATTCACGATGTGTTCTGTTGTGAATGATTGGTCCCCTCTCAAAGTGTTTGATCCCCCTTTTTATACCATGGGCCACGAAAACTGACTTTGTTGGGCTATATTTCACGTTTGTCACGCACAGGGAATTAAAAATCCTAATTTTCGGCCCAAACTAATGCAACATGAGTTGGAGTGACCAACTCGAGTTGCCAACACGACTCGAGTTGCCTTATGTTGCAACTCGAGTAATCCAACTCGAGTCGTGTTGCCAAGTCGTGCGTCCGCCTGTCAAGTCGAGCTGCCATGCTCTGAAACTGATTTTCCTTCGTACAACAACACGAGTCGAGCTGGCAAGTCGAGCTACTGCCTGTCAACTCGTGTTGGCTCTCTGGAC
This sequence comes from Pogostemon cablin, assembly GCA_023678885.1. Classification (NCBI taxonomy): domain Eukaryota; kingdom Viridiplantae; phylum Streptophyta; class Magnoliopsida; order Lamiales; family Lamiaceae; genus Pogostemon; species Pogostemon cablin. The sequence goes on along the minus strand of CM042998.1, from coordinate 16,594,158 downwards.
ACCATTTGTCGCTGCTCTGCCTCACACGACATGCCACTCGACTTGCCTTCAACGCAGCTCGACTCGAGCTGCAAGTCGATTTGCACAAGACAAGTCGAGTTGGCTCACTGACCAATTCTGACCACCTACGGCACCTTACTCGACTCGAGTTGCTAGGTCGAGTTGACCCTTGCAACTCGAGTAAGGCCATTTAACACCCGTTTCTTGCCCGTCTTCGATTCTGCTCTATTTCGACCTGTTTTTATCCTTCAAAACTCTACAAAACATGTTAGTAACACCATAATCATGCAGGATATGTAAACTACACAATCTCACACAAATATAGAGCCCAATTCTAATAAAAACAATGCATTATGAGACCAAAAAGACGTAAATTTCCACTCTCATCAACTCCCAAACTGCCATGTTGTTCGTCCCCGAACAACGAATTCAAAACAAGAGAGAGATGAGAGTTGAAATTACACAAAGTAAGGGATCACACAAATCAAACCAAGATACTATACTCAAATGTCAAGAACCTATCAAGTGAAACACGCACTTCAAATTAGCCACTTCTCATTTCAGAATGCTCATCATCCACTCTCACTGATAATATTTACACTCATCACTCAAGTGTGAGCTATAAACTCTCATGGCTGAAATATATGCACTCAAATCAATTCACATGCACGCGTAACCATAAGCTTAACGATTATCTAGACTCTCTACTAACTTGAAAGATTTAATGATGGGATCACAAAGGACTTACTTAGGGTTGTAACATTGGCTCTTTGGACAACGGTAGGAAAATATTGGATGAGTGACTCGATCACTAGTAGAGAATCAACAGCAGAGATACATCTTCAACACATATACTTGACAAATCATCTCCTTTTTTTTCTCTTTCAATTTCTTTTCATCATTTCAATCCTCCCTTTACTTTCAAGCTCAACGACTTCTTTTCATTACTTCATTTTCTTCTCAAATAGGGTACCAGTTTCAGGCACTACCCTATAACTGGGGTACCAGTTTCAGGCACTACCCATTTTGCAAATTTTAACCATCCTTTACTTCCAATCACTATCCATCAACATTTATCTTTCCAATTTTTCTCTTCACACTGCACCAATCCATCTCCTTTATTTCTCTACTAGGATAGGTATTTAAAAGGTTTTTAAAGGATTAAATTGGCTATCTTCATAGTTTTTCAACGAAAAAGGCTTACAGGCTCAAACGAACAACTATGGATTAAATTTCAAGGTAGGATAAGTATTTGGCTCGTGACTCAATAAAAAACAAAATGGCCTAAGATCATTTCCCATCATCTAATCAATCATCTAGTCTTAAGCAGATTAAGAGTCAAGTTCTAGAATACATGCATGTAAACGATGCTCTCAAGAATAAAACTAATCATGTGTAATTGCATGATCTATCAAAGCTCAAATCCTCACATCGGTTTAACAGAATAATGAGCACTCCTACATAGGTTTATGAACCAATTTTAATACATGCAACAACTTTAAGTACTCCAACATTCAAGTACACATCTAGCTTGCCAATCACCCTTTCATAATATCATATCAACACATTTTCAATTTAATCATGCATCACATCACCAAGTACTAATACATCAAATATCAATAATTAAGCTCAATCAAGTGCCAAGAAAAACCAATCAATCATCCTTGAAAATCAAAAATATCACCACTAATACTAGGATTAACGCGCAACACAAACAAAAACGATACACACCTGGACAATCACAAAAAATCAATCTCTCAATATAATGAAAAGAATCAAAAATACCGAAAAATCACAAAAAATTAACCATCCAAGCACACCACACAATGAAGCAACTTTACTTTGGTGCCATAAGACGCAAGTATACACGTATCCCCCCCAAACTTAGATCAAACAAAGTGAGAGCATAAGTTTGAAAAGAAGTATATACTGTAGTCGAGTAACACCTAATAAAATTACTACATTGACACAGACTTAATAAAGCAAATAAAACGGGAGGGTCGGCCCCCAACAGGCGCTTATGTTTAACGTCGGAGAGTCACGACGGATACCTCTTTCTTACTACTGGCTCAGAGCACTGTCCTCTCGCATTCGTACCTTCAAGTACTTCCTTCCTCTATCATTGGCAGTGACAACCACCTCACATTTCTTCGTCACCAATACAGGATCCTCCATGTCAAAACACGGGCTGAACAAGTTAGAATCTTCAATACCCATATAAGAAGAAAAATCCAGAGGTAAATCCGGAGGCTTTAAATATGGATCATCCATGATTTCTGCAACCAAAACATTATCAAACATAATAGCAGAGTTAGTAATAGGAAAAGTAAGAGATCTGCTTGTTTTGTCAATCCCATCTACTACGTCAACTCTTTTCTCCTCATATTTAACCTCCTTTTCAATAGTGGTACTCTTCTCTCGATTCACCATGTCAGTTGTGGTCTTTCTTATTTGTGCATGTCTTGCATCACCTAATGCAAGCAACTTCTCAAGATAGCCAATACATGCATCATTGGACAAACTCTCAAACTCTGCATCAGACAAGGCAAAGTTCTCATCATGCTTTGTGTCCACTACACCCACAGACTTGCATTGTTGCTGATCTTTAGGCCACTGCATCTCCTTATTCAACAAGAAAACCACTTCCTTATCATCGGCTCTAAGTTTCAACTCTCCATTGAATACATCTATCTGAGCTCTTCCAGTTGCAAGAAATGGATGCCCTAAGATAAGAGGCGCACCATCCTTTTCATCCTCCATGTCAAGTACTGGAAAGTCCACAGGAAAAACCAAATCTGATACCTTTACCAGCACATCTTCCACAACTTCCTTGGGGTATGTAAGCGACATATCTGCTAACTGTAAGGCCACAGATGAGGGTTTCAACTCCCCAAACCAAGCTTCTTGTACACTGATAAAGACATCAAGTTTATGATGGCTCCTAGATCACACAATGCTCTTCTTGACGGTCATTTTCCTATCTCACAAGGAATGATGAAGCTGCCAGGATCCTTCAGCTTCTCAGGTAACTTTCTTTGGATTATGGAACTGCAATTCTCCATTAGGTTAACCGTCTCCACACTATTTAGTTTTTTTCTCGAGATGAGTTCCTAAATGAACCTTGCGTAATGTGGCATCTGATCCAAGGCATCTGAAAAGGGAATAGTGACTTGGACATCCCTCATAACCTCAGCAAACTTTTTGAATTTATCATCAAGGCTTTTTGACAAAAACCTTTGAGGAAACGAGATTGGTACCTTTGTTTTTGGAAGTCCCAAACTGTCTTTCTCGAATACCTCTTCCATATCTCTCAACCTCTTCGCTCGCTGCCATTTTTTATTAGCTATGGCTTGATCAGATTGGTTCACAACAGAATTTGAAAGCGCAAGGAACCTAGGAGGTGAGCTTGTATCGAGTCGGGATTGTACTGCATCCTTTAGCTCTTTCGAATCACTCTCCAAACCTGACTCGGCTTGAATAGGAACCGAGCTAGTGGCTAAACGACCTTGCTCTTCTTCTATTCCTTCCTTTCCCATTTATGTCATGTCCTGCATCAATTCTTTACCTTTACAGTGCTTCCCAGATCTCAAAGAAATAGCATTTGCACTCTCATTCGGATTGATTTCTGTGTCTGAAGGAAACTTTGCCTTCCGAATTTGTTGTTGCTGCTGATTTACCATAATGGAGATCTGACCAATCGAATATGTGAGACTCTGCAACTGCTTATTGACTTCTTCATTCTGCTTTGTCATATTCGAATATATGAGTACAATGCAGTTGTTGATCTTGTCAATAACTTCATCAGTCTTCTTCATATATCTAGCCAGCACTTCATCAATGCTAGCTCTTCCTTCTTCAATCTTGGCTCCATGATCAAAATTAGGAGGGAATTGAACTGCATTATTCAGATTTGAGTAAGCAAAGTTCTCATGCCTCTGCTGATTCTGCCATCCTCCTTGATTGCTTGGACCTGCTTGATTGTTGGGGCCTCCTTGATTGCTAGGGCCTCCCTCTTGGTTATTCCTTTGATTAGAATTTCCTTGGGGGTACCTGTTTCCCTGCCATTTCTGAGGTGCTCTTGAACCCTGTAGACTATGTCCCATGGTCCAATTCGTATCCTCAACCCCCTGGACATTCATAACCACATCATCACTCGAAGGCCCTTGGTTTCCTCCACCACTGTTACCAGATATCAATGAAATCAAAATTTTGTTCATCTGCTCCAATTGAGAGATAACCTTGTCATTCTTATCAGCTTCAGAAAATTAATGTTCCACCTGTGCCACTTTTCCCAAGACATAAGTTCCCCGTATTCTCTCTGAATGCCAATCTCTAGAGTTCATAGAGATTTCGTCAAACAACTTTTCTACGGCATTTGACGTCTTGCCAAAAATTGTTCTTCCTGCAGGTGCATCTACTAACACCCTTGATTCATTATCGAGGCCATTGTAAAAGACACTAATGAGCTGAGACTTTTTGAGTTCATGCTGTGAACATCTCCTCAATGCATCAGTGAATCTCTCCCAAGCTTTTCCAAATGATTCGTCTCTCCTCTGTTTGAACTGATTAATTTCTTGCTTCAGTGCAAGAATCTTCCCTGGTGGCATAAAACGATCCACGAACAACTGTTGCAACTCAGTCCAATTAGCACAGCTGTCCCCAGTCAACTTGTCATACCACTCTCTTGCCTTGTCAGCTAAAGAAAATTGAAAAAGCCTCATCTTCCATCTGTCATTAGTATTGTCAGCGGCTTTAACCGTATCCATGTAGCCGTTGAAGCATTTCAAATGTCCATAGGGTTCATCAAAAATACCTCCGGCGAAAGGATTTTTCTCCACCATGTTGATCAGGGCTGGTCTTATATCATTTGCTTCATCAGCTTGAATGGCCCCAACTACGCCTAAACCTCCAAGATTGGTAGACTTGAACGTCTCCCGGATGAAAATGTCATTTTCATGTGTTCTGTCTCCCATAATTGTTGTTTCTGTTTCAAATCCTGATTCAGTTTCTGACTCAGCTTCTTCTGGGATAACCTGATATTCAATCTTTTCTTTCTCCTCCTCTACAACTGCTTTAGGTGCTGATGTGTCCGCTTTCTTCTTTGGATTCGGTACCTTAACAGCCTTAGGATGTGCTTTGATCTTCTTTGCTGCTCTACTCCTTTTTCTAGCAGATGCTTCAACCTCCGGATCAAATTCAAGATTTTGTGTTCCCTTCTTTGACCTGGTATGCATGCAACTTCAAGAAAATTCAAAGTTTAGACAATTAAATCTCAAAGCAAATATTCTAATTAATAAGTAACAAAAGCAAATAAATAATTACTGTCCCCAGCAGCACGACGCCATAAACTTGTTAGGCAATTATTGCGCACTCCAATTAAATCCCCAAGTGTACGGACGTCAATTGTAATAGCAAGTACCCAGTTAAAAATATGTTTCCACTGAGACAGTCAATTATCTATTTATTTTGTATTACTATTCAACTAGAATTATTGTAACCAATTTCCAATTGTTTGAATTAATTAATATCTAAGAATTTAAATGACAATTAACAAATAAGTAAAAGCAATATGAATTATTCAAGATTGATCAAGAGAAAAATAACAGCTCTAAGGTATCAGATGTAGTGCAATTGATTTGGTTTCCTAGACGTTCTATTGTTCATTCATGCTATTTTAATGGAAATGCATCATAAGATGATGCACGAATAGTTTTGAACCTCCTTCCTAGATACTAATAAGACAAATTTCATAAACCTCCGGATAGCCAATTCGACTAACATATATTCTCTGAAAGTATTATTCAAACTTATGACTTCCTACTTGAATTCCTAATTGCATTGTTCCACTAAGAATATCAAGTATCTTATTTACCAGTCCTTAGGATTATCGTGTTCGCGGGCAAACTACTATAATCCCTAGCAAACAGACAATATTAAACACGTATGCACACAAGCTAACATAACATACCAAGTATCACGGACAATATCAATAATATGCTATGAAGACATTACAAACGTTAAATATAATCTGGATAAATCAATTAAACAAGGATTATAAATAGTATGAATTCACAAGATTAATCTAGGTTCCTAAATCCACTACATCTAACCCTCAATCCTTAGAACTGTAAAAGAGTTTTTAGCCCATGAGGTTACAGACAACCCTCATGGCTGACAATTTCATAACAAAATCACAAAAGAAGAAATCGAAACCCTAGTGTCACGTGGTTCACGTTCTCCCTCTGTCTCTCCGATTGGATTGACTCTCAAAACCCACTTGAATCTTCCTCCGGGCCGATGAGATGGAGGATGAATGGTTTGATGTGAGTGGGTGGATGGATGGATGGTGCGTGAATCGAATTCACGATGTGTTTCTGTTGTGAATGATCGGTACCCTCTCAAAGTGTTTGATCTTCCTTTTTATACCACGGGCCACGAAAACTGACTTTGCTGGGCTATATTTCACGTTTGTCACGCACAGGGGATTAAAAATCCTAATTTTCGACCCAAACTAATGCAACACGAGATGGAGTGACCAACTCAAGTTGCCAACACGACTCGAGTTGCCTTATGTTGCAACTCGAGTAACCCAACTCGATTCGTGTTGCCAAGTCATGCGTCTGCCTGTCAAGTCTAGCTGTCATGCTCTGAAATTGATTTTCCTCCGCACAATAACATGAGTCGAGCTGGCAAGTCGAGCTACTGCCTGTAAACTCGTGTTGGATCTCTGGACACCGTTCGCCGCTGCTCTGCCTCACACGACATGCCACTCGACTTGTCTTCAATGTAGATCGACTCGAGCTGCAAGTCGATTTGCATAAGACAAGTCGAGTTGGCTCACTGACCAATTCTGACCCCCTACGACACCTTACTCAATTCGAGTTGCTAGCTTGCAACTCGAGTAAGGCCATTTCTCGCCCGTTTCTTGCCCGTCTTCGATTCTGCTCCATTTTAACCTGTTTTTATCCTTCAAAACTCTACAAAACACGTTAGTTGCACCAAAATCATGCAGGATATGTAAACTACAAAATCTCACACAAATATAGAGCCCAATTCTAATAAAAATAATGCATTATGAGACCAAAAAGACGTAAATTTTCACTCTCATCATACTACTTCTACATTTCAAAAAAATACAAATATATACTCCCTCCGTCCCGTTTCGAACTTTACGTTTATTTTTTAATGTGGATTAAGGAATGTAGTATTTTAATGTGTAGTGAGGTGAGAGAAATAATATTTTATGTAAAGTGGGTATATGTATTAGTGTGATGTGTGGGCCCATTTAGAGAAAAATAATTAATTTGTGTGGGTCCCATCTACCAAAAATGAAAATGTAAAAATGGAAATGAGACGCCCAAAATGAGAATATGTAAATATTGTAATGGGACGGAGGGAGTATATAATAATACTACTCATTAATCCAGGTGCAAAAAAACAAACAAACACCTTAGAACCGGAAGGACGGAGTATATATTGGTCATGGTTTAGATAATAAAGTATATATATTGTTCATTGTTTAGATAATCTCTTATTGTGAATTTGTGTATTGATTTAAAGCAATACAAATTATTATTTTTGTTGACGAGTTTTGATTGATTCGATAAGGAGTGAATACTTTTGACATTAGATTTTTTATGGATTTGATAAAGAGTGAAAATATTTTATCAAAAGTGATAGCAACTCTAATAATTATTTTATTAATAAATTATAGTAGTAATAAGGAATTTAATGAGAGTGACAATCTATAAAGGAAAAAAATAAAAATAAAAAGTCCTATGCAAATGTGCTTTTGTGATATAATAATAATAATAATAATTATTATTATTATTAGGGTCACTTATTAATGGTACACAAAAAATGCATAATTGCTTTAAACTATATGACTCAAAGCACTATTACTCCTAACTACACAATTATGACTGTAATACCATAAATACCTCTATATGTTTGCACAATTTGTCTGCACAAATTGATTTTGTACAATTTGGTTCTGCACAATTTTATTTTGCACAATTGTTCTGCACAATTTTATTTTTGCACATTTTAAATTCCGGCAGCAGGCGGCGGCGGTCAACGGCCGGTCAACGAAAGTCAACGCTGGTCAACGCCAGTGGGTGAGTGAGGAATAGGGTTGTTGGTTTAAAAGTGTATGGAGTATAAGGTTATATTTGATATTTTACTTTAATATTTTGTATGTGAGAGTAATTATTTAAATTTTATGTATCTCATAGTAATTTAGGTTAAAAGTATGTATCTATTAGTGATTAACCCTAATAATAATAATAATACATTTTTCTCTTTTCTCAATTATATAAGTAAATTTTATTTTTTTTATCACAATTTTCTCTTTTTCTTTCAATTTAATTATGAAGTAGTATTTTTTTTATCTATTAAATGCATAATATTTTTGTATTTTTTCAATTTTATTATGAATATTTTTTTAAAAATAAAAGAATGAAGCATAAAATAAATTAATTAAAAAAAACTATAAAGGTATGATCTTTAGAATAAGATGTGAGCAAAAGACTGAAAAAATAGAATGAGAAATGATTAAGAAGGTGTGAGACCGATAAAAGAGAATGAGAAATGATTAAGTAATGAGAAGGTTTAAATAAATAGATGAATGAGTGAATGAATGACCTTAAGTAAAACAATCAACGATCTTAAAAAATGGCTGGAGAATACTACCAAAAATAACATAGAACATTTTGGTATTATATATATATATATATATATATATTAGAAATAGTAAAATAGAAAAATATTACTATTTATTTTTTAAAAAATATTATACTGAAATCATAATTATTTTGAATAGGAAAAAAGATATTTACATTTATGACCCTTAATCAAATACTATTATTATTCAATAAATATTATTGTAAGACGGTAGGTAGATCATTATTAAAATATAATTATTAAATACTCCTAAATTTTAACAAGTTTACAAGAAACTCAATCTATGTCTTATTTATAATTGGATATACTAAAAGGGATGACTATTTGCACCCTGAATTCACTAAACGAATATCATAAATTTATAAATTTAAAATAGGTTAATGTGAGAAGACTAAATGAATCTCATAAATTTATAAATTTAAAATAGGTTAATGTGAGAAGACATAAATACCCTTATATAAATAATAAAATAAATTAATTATGACAAATTGTTATATAAACCCCAATTAAATTTTTAAATGCACCCCAATTGTATTTTAATGATTAAAATTCCTTCTTCTTCCAACGATCGCAAACCCTAAATCCAAATGGAGAACTGCTCTTTCCCCAGAATCATGTTCAGGACCAAGATCACCCACCAATACGACGTAGTTCCGGGAGAAGAAAGTCTAAGGGTTCCGACGCATCGTCATCAACGGCGGCTAGGAAGAAGAAAAAAGAGACTCAAAGGGAAATGGGGGTGGAGAAGCTGGAGAACCTTCAGAAGCAAGAAGGATTGACGAAAATGACAGACATCAACCACCAACCTTTCACAGAAGGATTGTCCAAGTGGGTGTTGGAGGACGTTCCCAAATTCCGATCGAAAATTTGAGATTAATTGTGGGTGTATGAACCATTCTGATTTTTTTGGTAGGAATGTTGCTTATGGATTTTTTAGAGAGCTCTCTTCAACCCCAAAAGTTGTTGGTTTATCTCTACACTATTGTATTCTCTTCTGCTTGTTTTTTTGGAATATTCATCATCTTAATCGATGTATAATTGTTACTGCCTATTGCTCTTTTGTTGTTTTTGATTGATGGAGATTCTATAGTTGTGTGATATATAATAATAAGTACAGATCGAGAGGGAGATGATGATTAAAACTAATTTGGATTTAAAAGACTGTTTTTGTGTCTGATTAAGGAGGAATTTGTGGTCATACATATGAACATGCAAGCGAGAATAGAATTTAGATTGACTTTTCCCGTGTTGGAATATCAGGAAAGTCTCGTTGGAAGAAGAAGAAGGAATTTTAGTCATTAAAATATAAATGGGGTGCATTTAGAAATTTAATTGGGATCTATATAACAATTTATCATAATTAATTTTATTTTATTATTTATATAAGGGTATTTATATAAATGGGGTGCATTTAGTGAATTCGGGGGTACAAATAGCCGCACCCGTACTAAAAAAAGAAGAAATTTTTTTTTATCCTTCCCAAAATATTTCGTATCTAAGTCAAATAGTTAAAAAAAAACAGGAAGATGATGATCAGTGGGCCTCAAATGGCGGATTGAAGGCCCAAAGGCAGAATAAAAAAGATAAACTTGAAAAAGTAATAAAGGAAGTCGATTTTGCTCTAGAATCCAATCTTCCTAAATTCTCGTCTCCTTTTCCACTCCATACTCTTGTTACTTGTTCATCAATATTCTGCAATCTAAAATGTGAAATTCTTCCTTTTAACTATTATTACTATCTACCTATATTTATACATATCATACATTCATCACTAAACGCAGGTATTGATTGATACGATTTGTAGAACCAAAGCCCACCAACTGTTTGTTTATATTCCCCAATATTCTGATTGATCCTTTTATAGTTCACCGAAGATGATGATCAGAATCCGAAGCCGCGATGGTTTGGAAAGGGTTTCGATTGACAATCCACTGGCCACAGTCTCCCATCTCAAATCGGCGATCGAGTCGCAGCTGCGGGTTCCCGTTCAAGCCCAGATTCTCTCCACTAACCAAAATCTGCTCTTAGCGAAAAACCCTAAAGATTTTACCCAATTCACCGATATGATCAACCCGAATACCGCGCTTTCCTCTCTTAAAATCGCCCACGGTTCCATTGTTTACCTAGCTTATGAAGGGGAGCGCACTGTTGCGGGCCCAGCCTTCCATCCTGCTGGTTCTTTTGGGAAGAAGATGACCATGGATGACTTAATTGCAAAGCAAATGAGGGTGACGCGTCAAGAGAACCCTCATTGTGAGCAGGTATCGTTTGATCGTGATGCTGCGAATGCGTTTCAGCATTATGTGAATGAAAGTTTGGCTTTTGCTGTTAAGCGTGGGGGGTTTATGTATGGAACGGTGTCCGAGGATGGAAAAGTTGAGGTGAATTTTATTTATGAACCTCCACAACAGGGAACTGACGAAAATTTGATTCTTTTGAGGGATCCTGATGAGGAGAAGTTAGTTGAGGCCATAGCTTTGGGGTTGGGCATGAGGAGGGTGGGTTTTATATTTACACAGACTATTAGTCAGGATAAGAAGGATTATACGATGTCGAATGCTGAGATTTTACAGGCGGTGGAGTTGCATGCTGAGGGGGATTTGAAAGAGTGGGTGACTGCTGTGGTTAAATTAGAGGTGAATGACGAGGGGAGAGCAGATGTGCATTTTGAGACTTTTCAATTGAGTGATATGTGCGTTCGACTGTTTAAGGAAGGGTGGTTTGAGAGGGATTTGCAGGAGGAGATTGATCCCAAGTTGTCAAGGATGACCAAAGATGTGGTTGTTGGAGGGAAAGACACAAGAGATGTGGACAATGATTTCTTCTTGGTGGTTGTGAAGATTTTTAATCACCAGGTTATGAAGACATCTGTTTTCTGATTTGCGTTGTTCTAATATTGTTTTGATTTTGATTGAAAGACTGTCTCTTTATTTGAAGTTTGTGTCTGCTAACCGGATTTGTTTCAATACTTGGGTAAAAGATTTCCTTTAGACGGTTGAAATGGCCATGGATAAGAACTTATACACATAAGGGGAAAGTTTAAGAATTTAGACAGTAGAAATAATACGTTTACAAGAATGCTAAGATCAGAGAATTTTAGTATAGACATTGGGCATAGATTTGTAGTCAATTATGATCAATAAGCTTCAATCAAGTGGCTGAGTTCATGTGTGTCTGTGAGGTTTAGATTGACCAACAAAGTGTGGAATAAATGAGCTAAATTTAGATAAGTAATTAGCAAATACTACATAATTGCAGAACTGGTATTATTATCAAGTACATGAGCTGGGTTTCTAGCTCAGTACAGTTGGTAACAGAAAATATTTACTGGCTAAGATACATGAGCTGGAGTGAAGGTTTGGTATATGAATGAGAAATTGTTTTTAGAAACAGTAGTGTTAATTTGAATCATATTATGTAAGTTTCTTGGCTAAATATTGAGCTTTCTGTTGCTGTAGTCGCTAAGAGCTGTATGTCTTATTAGTAACTAGTTTTTAATTGCACTCTGTTTATCATCTGGATATTAGAAATAGACCTAAGACTGCTGTGCTAATTACCTATAATCCTTATGCTCCGTGAGAAAAATCTACCAAGTTGTACATTCAATTCAAATAAGAGAAATGAGCTGATCTAGCATTAGGGCCCTCTGCAAAGGTGGCAATTAGAACAGTTTGCTTAGAAATATCAAAAGCTTTACCATCTTTACTTGGATCACAAAATTTTTTGTTTTACTATCATAATATTTTCATGTAGAAATCTTAATCATGTTTTTCTGCAAACATTCAAGAATAATTGCTTGTAGAGATTTTTATGGTGATAAATAACTAGTGCTGAATCAGAAACTGTAGTTGTCATAGGAGCTTCTTTCGATCAACCGACTTTAAAATAAATATGAGCTTATTGATCAACTGACTTCAAAATAAATATGAGCTTCTATTGAAAAACTCTGTTCTTTTAAATTTAATGTGTATAAATACTCCCCATACAAATAATGTTCCACTTCCACATCTAAGAAAGCATATCTAACCATCTTTGGTGAAACTGTCTATAAATTGATGCTGCTTCCTGTAATTTCATTATCACCTTTGATATACTAACTTGGCACCTCAATATGTGTACATATGTTGTGGACATAACCATCATCTGGGTTGATGTTTAACAATGATCAACACAAATGCAGATTACACAATTTCATAGTGCGTATTCTAGTCTCTATTGCTGGATGAGTTTTTTGTAACCTTTAAAACATCATATCTTATCATTCAGAGATCCTTGTAATTTGGCTAAGGTGTCAGAAAAGGATCTTACCACTGGCGTTCTTCGTTTTGTGTTTGTTATAGTGTTATTTGTTATGAGCTTCTTATGTTTATAGAGAAATGGTTATACTTTCATTAAATAACTAACAAGTAGCAACCTCTTCAGATAAAAATTAAATTATAAGGGTATGTGTTCTCTTAGATCACCATATTTGAAGTAGAGTGAGAGAGTTCTATGGATAGAAGTTTTATTTGGTATAGGGTTCATATTTCGGGCCGGCTTAGGGTAGTATGGCAAATATATTTTCGGAATTAATATTATTTAGCCTGATTCAGCCTCACAGTACTAATTTAGATTTTTTAGCATGCGATTTTGCTGACTGCATATCTAAAAAGTTTGTGCACCCACGTTCAGAACTTATACATGAATGAATGAATAAAAAAGTATACAGTGATGAATAAAAACTTAGTATACACTTTGTTACCGAAATTTTAGCGCATTTTCTGTTAGTTTTTTAATGAAAAATTGAATACGTTATACATTTACTAAGAAATACATACACGCTGTTGAATAAAAATTAATACACATATATGGATGCACGCGATATCAACTCTATTACCAATGAGAGAGTTCAACTGCTGTTTGGCATGGATATTTGAGCTGTGGTCCTCAAATCTTTCTGGGGAGAATTTGTTGATAAAATTTTCTTATCCCCCCTGAACTCCAACCTGGACCAGAAAATAGAAAGTTCTTTCCAAATTCTAAACATGGAAAGGTCCCTATGATACCTTGTAAAGCACAGTAATGTCATTTACTTATAGAGTTTAGTCTTCTGAATTGATCGAATTCATGGTGTAAAATTGACCTTCAGCTACATGATGGATAGATATGTGAACAGTTTGGTCACTACACGTTTAAATGAGAAGCCCTGAAAATGATTATTGATGCAGACATGATATTTGTACAAGTATTAGGGACCTGGATTCTGGAATGTGGCAAAATGCTGTTCTCTTGTGAATCTTTTAGTCGGTAGTGTTCTTCATCACTCACGAGAACTTTTATTGTAATGCAGGGTCCGCTTTCATCGACATTCCCTATTGAAAACAGGAACACCCCAGTGCCTATGAAAGCATTAAGGAACCATCTAGATCGGGCAAAGGGCCTCCCCTTTGTGAAGCGAATCTCAGATTTCCATCTTCTACTGTTGCTTGCCAGGTTTCTGGACGTCAATTCTGATGTTCCTGCATTAGCTGCCTGTGTACAGACCCAGGCTATAGTGCCTGAAGGATACCAACTCCTAATCGAGTCGTTGGCCAGTGCTTCTTGATGCCGACTAGGTGTTGATCAATGGACCTCTGGCTCTAGATCGAGCCATGTATCTTGAAAACATCTTCGTATTTTTATTCCTCTGAAGGTTGTGATTTATTTATATATTTCCTATCTAATATAATTATTTCTGCTGCTATGATACTTCTTACCAATGACACAATTGTGATGAGGTAATGCATGCAAGAATACTGATTTCCATGGCGACGAATTTCATTAATATTCTAATATGAGTGAGGCTCCTGTGCACCGGACGCACGGAGCACATTCCGTGCGCCTTTACAATTTAAACCCCTAGCAATACATAGATTTAAATAGAATTGGAGGGGGAGGGTTGTGTTCACATGGGGACACAGAGTATCCCTCCGTGTCCCCAGTGGCGCAGGAGCTTTTGCCTTCTAATATTATCAGATGCATACCATGTGACATTGTTAATGTTGTTGTATGAATGTTTGACGTGTTCCTGCATATCGAAGTTATTTGTCTCTGCAGGTGGTTTACTTAAGTTATCTCACCCCATTCCGAGGTTCAAGTAGATTGCTATTTACCTCTCTTGAGGTTTTTGTGTAGACAAAGCATTATGTGAGATCGTTTTACGGAATGATTTGGGTATCGGACTGGTCTTCCCCTTGGTTATAACATATTGCACACAAATTGGACGATTCTATTTGAATAAAACTATCATTAAATAAATCTATTGAATCTATTTGCATAGAAAGGTAATATTATTAAATAAAACTAATACAGTAAAAGTGCACGAAGATAAATTAAGACATTAATGGTAATTTACCTTTAGCTTATTAATGTTTTTATTTTGCATCATGACTTTTCTAGTTTTATTTATTCATTTTCATATTTTTAGTGTTGTACAAACTAAAATATACCATACTACCTTTACGTTTCTTTTTTTTTTTTAAGTAGATTATAATGGTGTAGTGTGTCAAACTTACTCCCTCCATGCCAAAGATATTGACACACTTTCCTTTTTAGGTTGTCCCACAGAAATTGACATATTTCTTTTTTAAGAACATGGGACCCACACAAAAATAATTTATTTATTTACACACACTCACCACTAATACAACTACCCACTACACATTAAATATTATTTCTCTCATTTCACTTTACATTAAATTATTATACTCCTTAATTTTCGTCCCCAAAAAAAATGTGTCAATACTTCCGAGACGGAGGGAGTATATATAAACATTAATTATTTTGCAGACCTCACTTGTCTTACCCGAACATAATAGCAAAATGGAATGGATATATATATATATATATATATATATATATATATATATATATATATATATATATATATATATATATATATATATATATATATATATATATATATATAAATAAAAGAGGGAGGGAGAATTTTTGACAAGTGATGATGGTGTAGCTACAATTACAAACCAAAATACACATTCTTATTCACAGATAGAGAAATTCAAATGGCATTGTAACGTCCAATAACTAGAAATCCAAATACTTGTAGTAAACAGGACAAACTGGTATCTAATTCTGCTTATTCATAACATCACAACTTCTAAACAATCATCCCATCACAAACGAATATGTGGTAACGAAGCTTCTCTTTTACTGATAAAAAACACGGGTGTTCCGAGATGTGCAGCGCTCTCACCGGTATCCAATCAAACAGCAGAGCGACTCAGCGTTGATGGGATGAAAACATACATCTCGCAAGAATGACCATCAACTCGAGCACTGAATGAGGCCACATTATCCTGGGCTACATATTGGCGCTGCAGTAACCAATGAAACGTAAATGTTCAGGAATCGAGCGTTTGTTACTCATTAAGCCTCACAGCTACAAATGCAATCGTTGGTGCAGTATGTTACAGAGTATCTCTACTCACCTTCCACAAATCTTTAACAGAGACACTGAAGGAAGACTCCAGTCCAAGTACATTCCAATGAGCTGTGATAGTTGAAGCTTTTGGACATCTATTCCATAAAACGACAGCTAGTCGTTGGCCAGAAAGTGGTCCTGCCCAGACCTGAAGAGGGAAAATGATCGTCACAGAATTAAAACGATCTGAGTATTATATGTAAACCGGAGAATGGTATTCTTAATGTGGAAATTGTCAGCCTACTCAAGGGCCTTCACTAACTTTTTTTCTTAAGAGTGAAAATCTATCAAGTGAAACGAAATGTAAAAGACGATTAAGAATCCCATACTTGATAACAACCGTCGGGTCCATATGAAAACACTTTCCTTCCTTGAACTCCCAGCGGATCTGGTAGCAGAGTTAAGTCACTTGATAGCCAAAAAGGGTGGCAGAAATGATTTCTCAATGATGTAAATGGTGGTAAAGGGTCAAAACATGAAGAAAAACTACGAAAAAACGACTCACATGAACATTCACATCATGCACACTAGAGAGCTGCAGAAGTGTAAAGAAGCACAGTACCTTGGTTTACAGCAATGACCTCCTCATTACTAAGAATGTCAAAGTCCTCTGCAGTTATGTTTCGAACATCACAGCCAATTAACAGTGGAGCCTGAAAAATGAGAAAATTACTTAGTTTGCTTATGGAAAAAGTTAACAATCGTCCTAAGAGGCCACAGTTGCATTATCTGATTTTTTTTTTCAATTAATGAGAACCAATTAAATTATGGATTACATAAAGGTCTAGTCGAACAAATCATATTTCTCCTTCAGACATATATACAAAAAGAGCACCTTCATAAGAGCCCAAATACTGAAATGCGATCGGTACTCGTCATAAGACATGCCACCATTTCCAACTTCTAACATATCGGGGTCTGTGAATGAACATCGACATCATATGGAAACTCATATAAATATGAATTAATAACCAAATATTTGCCCAAATGCACACAACAAGAACATAATCCTACCATTCCATCCACCAGGTCCTGCATAGGCTGCCCACTTATCATTGAGATCAGCAATAGTTGTCATGCTAAACCAAAAAGTTTTTTTAAGAATCGACATTAGTGCATTGTCTTCATTTATAATTTATATATAGTACTCATGTCTTGCGATGACATGATTTAAATTAGAGACACTAGAGGTAATGGATTTAATATTCAGGTGAGCTAGGTTGAACATGAGAAGGGGAGTTCTTAATTGGTCGAAGGAGAACTGTAGGAGCTTTTTTTTTTACTGAGAAACAATGAGGGACGAGCTCTAAGTCTATATCCTACATGTGCAACATAAGAAGACATGACAATACCTTGCCCAGGAATCATTAATGTCGTCTGTGGTCCGCCAACTGTTTCCAACTTTGCCTGCCCATATGGCTGGGTCATGTACTCCCCTGACATTTTTTTTTTGGCAAGACCAAAGTGAAAAGTACATGTTAAGATACTGAGCAGGAAAGTCAGAGCAAGGGAGCATTGAAAGTTACAGAGGATACCATTCACAAAGTGAATAGAATATCGAATGGCCAGTTGCATTCAGGGCATCTCGCATTGGTGGATACCTGAAATCATGAGATATTGTCTGTCTATCAGACTAAGATATTGAGGCCAAGATATAAATGAAATTTAGACATACACCTTTTCTCTGGATCAATGCCGAGATTGAAACAATTGTCGTACTTCAAGTAATCAATGCCCTACATGACACCCAAAAAGAAGTATGCATCAGGAAAAATCTGAAGGAAAAGCAGTTGCTCAACAAAATAAAGATTAAAAGAAAGGACATGAATAGTCTGAACTCTTTGACAATGTGAAAAGACCTCCCTCGGAACATGGTAAACTAATATGAAAAACAAGTAAGCAGCCACACAAACATAGCAGAAATCATCAAAAACTAAACACCAACTCACCCAAGATGCAAAGGTTTGGGCGTCATCAGATTCATGAAAAAGCGATCCAGGTCGAACTTGGCATGTGAATGCTCTGAGGAAATTCAATTTATTAACCACACAAGGAGAAGAAAGGATGAAAACAGGTTACATGGCCTTAAATTGAATCCTGACATTGGGAATTTGACTTACCCTGCATCAGAGTAGATGCCTAACTTCAGTCCCTTTGAATGAACATAATCAGCAAGTGATTTAATTCCTGAAGGAAAATTTTTTGATTCAGGAACTAGCAGACCCTGCACATTAGCCAGGTGTTAACGTGTAGCATGATGCAAAGTTTACACCTACATCACATCTGAATGTGAGAGTAAGATATTTAGCCTTTAGGGTGGTGGGGTATGGGTGTGTTATACCATCAGATTTATACTGTTGGAGGTACACACAGCCTTTCAACCAATTTGTATTTCCACAGAAAAAAAAATAAATTAAACATTAAATAAAAAAACCCTAAAATAGAACAACTGTGTTCAGCACCATGAAAACTCAAGGAATGAGCATGCTCAAGTATAAAATACTAGTACATCATAACAAACAGGGAGTTGTCAGAGATACCTACCTTTGAATCCCGAACTAGTTCAGACCAGCAATCATCTGCATTTCATGATATACTTGTCAGAAATGTGTATATATGGGCACAATGCCACGACATAACAACTAAAGTGTTAGTTGATTACCAATGTTCACATAATTATAACCTAACTTGGCCAGGCCAGTAGAGACAAGTGCATCAGCTGTCAAAACATGCAATGAAAATGTTAGAATATTCATGAGAAACATCTTGGAGTAAGGGTTTAAATAGGAATCTGGAATATTCAAATGAAGTCAAAAATAGACAGTAGGTTAAAAGAAACCAACAACGGATTTACATAGACGCTTAGGTTTTTTCCAGATTTTTTTCTCACCCTAAACGACACTAGGAACTATGACATAACAAAGCATCCGTACAATTTGTGAGTTGCTAATTATTAAAGAGATTTATGCAGGACACTAGTTAATAATAATGAGATAACAGGTCCATTTAACAATAATAGGAGATAGTCACAAATTGGCAGCTAGCTGTTGCTCCATAGCAGGCTAAACGGGGTAAATAAAATTCTTTCGGAGAATGTATTTTAATTCTATAACTCATTCATGTAGACATTCCAGAACTAAAACATAACTCATAACTATAGGGATTTTGGGTCATTTGGCAATATAATATTAAGCAGTCAATTTAACAGTCTACAATCATCTCCAATATGGTTTTGTGACTTCATTTAACTTATTCATTTTCACTTCTTTAATAACCTGACAATCATTAATTATTCTCTTTCTTTCTACAGTATCGTCTTCATCCAATGCATATATAGTTCATTATTCATAGCAGAGACTAACTTTCAATTGTTTAGTTCAGCTACAAGGATCAACAAGGGCACCCCTAATTTACTCTACGTGCGACAATACTGAAGAATCCTGCGCCTGATGCATCCCTACCCCAAGGTCATTATCAAGCAAGTTGAGAGTATTATGTTCCTCAATCACTCAAAACAGGAGAAAACAGATCCTTATATAAAGCATTTTGAGCATGATAAAGTAACTTGGGCAATATGTTAGGTAAAAATACATTAAAATTTATATAAAGCATTTTGAGCATGATAAAGTAACTTGGGCAATATGTTAGGTAAAAATACATTAAAATCTGACCAAAGTTTTATCATCATATAGAAAATTATGTGCTTCTGAAAAAATTATTATCACAACAGTTCTCAACATAGCATGTCTTTGCAAGAAAATAAAGCAGTACCTGTTTCCCTGATGACGTTTTCATTGATATCACAGGCAAAAAAGTTCCAGCTATTCCATCTGACCAATCAAATTAATCTTCCATAAGTGATATTTACTATTTAATTTTTCATCAAGTAAAAATTATCACTACTATGTCTGATAAAGATGATCAAATATCAAATGCATGTATATAAATCAATCCATCAAAATCAAGGATATTAGTCAACAATCTAATTCAGAGAGGGAAATCTTGAACAGAAAAAAAAAACAGGCAAATATAATGGGAAGAATCAAGAACCAAAAAAAAAAAATCCCTCTAGAGCAACTATTAAAACAATCAAATTGAAGTAAAATAACTTAGTCAGCATCAATCTCACCACCAAGAACAACCCAAAAAAAAGTGGTCAAAATCACATTAGTTAAATAGCAAACCAAGTGAAAATGGCAATATAGAGAGAAAGGAAAATCTTGTTACCCCATCTGAGGAGCTGTGGCTAAACCATTACCCAGCTGAAGAATTCCATATTTTGATGTATCAAAAATTTTAGAGATGGGTTTTTCTTTGCCATTCAAGTAAGGATGCAATGGCTGCACCTTAGCTTTCACTGCCACTGAAATTATATATAAATAAACAATTGCTCTAAGCAATCCCATTGCACCATAATTTTTGCTAATCTTCCCCATCAGTGAAGAAGAAATGGTTGCAGAAGGAAGAGATTTTAAGTGGTAACTGGTAATACAAAAAGATAAATATGCATGATATATATAGAGGCAAAGCTCATGCGTCTCCGGTGTTCCCACGGGAACAAACTCTTCCCCTCTCTATAGTATATTATTAAGAAATTTAAATTATAAAGGGGCACGGTGTTTTCGGGCACATGAGCCCCATTCATATATATATATATATATATATATATATTTCTTTCAAGAAATAAAAAATAAAAAAATCTCTTTTTTTAAAGAAGTAAATTCAATTAAAATAAAATAGACTAATCTATAATTTGCTAAGATATAATCAGACAGTTTATCCAAATAAATAAGGCACCCATTAAAAGACATTTACTTTTCTCTGGAATCAGGCCCACACTGGCAGGATTGGTGAACCCCATTTCTTACTCACAACCCAATTTTCAATTGGATCAGAATCAGATGCCCTGGCTTTGGAGGTTTTTGTCTTTTTATTTATTTATTTTTTAATTATTTATCTGTTTATCTTTTAAAGGTCAAGTGTAATAATGATAAAATATTGATTAAGTGAAATACATATTGAATCCAGAGAGTTACTTTGCGTGAACGACATAATATTCTAAAATTGGGAGAATTAATTAAACCTAAAAGAATATTATGCAATACTATTTGATCGTGCGTACATTGATAAATATTTTAATGATGTGTGATACTATAGTATCAGTTCAAAACAGTGACTAGAAAATCGGATTGGAGGCCGAATTGGTGACTCTAACGGTTCACGGTCGGATCGGAGGGCGGTTCAACCGAAGAACATAAATTACATATTTTTAAATTTTAATAATATTTTATTATTTAATATATAATTTTATATTAACATACTTAGTGTACATGAAAAATAATAAATTAAAAGAATAAAGTTAAACATAAAAATAAGATGATTTTTTATTTTAATTTATATTAATAGTTAATCTAATTCAAATTTACTTTGAAATTGAAAGAAAATTAATTAAGAATATTAGAATTGAAATAAAAATGAAAAGAAAATTGTTAATTCATTTTATTTGTTGACTCTAATTTTAATTAATATTCATTCAAAATATTTTTTTTCAATTATTTAGATATAATTAAGCAAATAAATTTATTTATTTAAGGATTTAAAAAATAATGAGTGATAAATTACAAATGTATATGCTTGTAAGAAATTGAAAAGATCACACATTGATTAATTATAAGAAAGAAATATGTATTTGATCTCTATATATAAAGACCACTTTTTATCTCTTCTTTTCCATCAACTTCAATATTCCACATCGGAAACTTAGTAAAGAGGAGAGGTTTTGTACTTCTATATATGTGATGTGATGATCACTACTACCTATTTTTTACATCCATCATATTTTGAGATGTTTGCTCCCAAATTAGTCAATGAATCTCAATACGAACATTAAAAAAAAAATCTCAATAAGAAAATTTCAAAAAAAAAAAAGGAGTGAGAACCGGCGGTTCGATCGGTTCAGCCGGTTATTCCGATTTGAATCGGTTCAACCCATAAAACGGTTCTTTTGGTGTGTCCGGACCGGTTTTCGGTTCAACCGATTGAACCGGCCGGTCCGATCCGGTTTTTTAATCATTGATTCAAAATTAATCACCAGTAAGATACTAGTATAATTTTGGAGTCCAATCAAGTGTGCATTGTAGAACATATCTTTTAAATTAAATTTTAATTTAATATTCACTCTTAAATAATCAAGGAAAAAAAAAACTAGCTTCTATTTTAAACATATAAATTCTAGAATAATGCATTTTAAAATCACTCATAATTTTGGTATTCATTAAGAGGATGAATATCAAATACACATATGTATTCATACGTCTATTAATTTTTATTTTTATTTAATAGCATATATATATATATATATATATATATATATATATATAATTTTTAATCAATGTATAAATTTTTTATATTAGTTTTTTCATGAAAAAATTATAAAAAATCACTGTTAAAATATATAAATTCTTATTATTAATATATAAGATTTAGAATTTATGAACGAAAATAAAGTATGAAAATAATTGTTGGGGAGACTAGAGTATAACTAAGGAAAAAGGCAACACTACAAACTATTCGATTCATGTTTTTTTAATTGCATATTATTATTAGTTAATAGTTAAATCAGTTTAGCGTGAAATTAATTGAATGTTTGTAAAACTGCTTTAGAACTGTGTCACCTCGGCCGCCCACGCTAAGAAAATTGAAAAAGATAAGGTATAATCATATTTTTATTTATTTATTATTTTTTAACTATAACCATTTTACCAAAAATTCTATTCAAGAAAAAAATGTGCGGATTAATTGAGTATTGACTTTTTTTTTTCCTTCAATCAATGCAAAGATTGGGGTGAGATGAAAGTTATAACTTTATTAGTAATGAAAAATGATATAAATTGATAAAAAATAATAACTTATCAATAATTTATAATATAAATAAAAAGTGTTAAATAAAATTTTAAAAAAAATTGATAAATAAAATTTTAAAAGAAAATTGATAACTAATTACAAAAGTGTAAAATGGTCACACATGAGACTGGTCTCATACGATACTTCCCCTTTTAGAGTTTGTCTCTTGTGTCCCAAGTGCACAATGTGTATAAAGGTACAAAAGCGTATTTGGGCGCACGGTGCCCGAGAACACACAAATTTTAGCCATTTATTAATTATATATAATATAAATTGTGCATTAGATAATTCATTATACATAATTTTTCAATAATTGAATATCATTTTTCTTAAAATATCCATTTTACATAAGTCATTATTTCAAAAGTCTAGTATAAAAACTGTTTTAGTCTCATAACTTTCCTCGTGATCTTTTTCAGTTCCAAGAAAGATAAGTTTGTCAAATTAGTCCCACCAGTGAAGAAATAGGGTCAAATACGTCATATTTTCGTCGGAAAACAACACGTGACAGTCGGAATCGCCGATTTCCGACCGAGACGATGACATGGCGTCCACCTGGCATTCCAACATGGCTTTTTTCCTGAAATTTTAAATAATTAAAAAACATAAATTAAAATTATTAAACATATTAAAAAACTAATTAATAAACCTGAAATTAGATTTCAATCATGAACTCCATTGTCCGCCATTGCTACCGTCACCCACCATCATTTGTTGGCGTCGTCTTTCTATGGGCGAAGACAGTTTGAGCTCTCGTTGCTTCCAGGGAGACTTCAACCCTATTTTCCGCCATCTGCTGGGATCGAGTGTAGATTATTTGGAATTAATAGGATCGCCGAAGGGACAAAGATTGTGAGAAAGTGGGATCTTGCAAGGATTGGGGCTCGTCAGGGGTAGACCTAATGGGAACAGAAAGTTGAAGAATGTAAACAGTAGGTTGGTTGAGGAATACACCATCGGAAAAGAAACTGTGAGAAGAAGGAAAACCAAGGAAATTGGGGCGAAGGTAGTGGATTGAGCCGTGATCTTGCGCCTATTATCCCCACTTTCCTCTACCTCCAGTCCTCCTACAACATTCCAATGGCCACCATTGCCGCCGCAGCCCACAGTGCAAACACCGATTCCAATCCCACTAGATCTGAATTCGAATTTGAATCCACCGCAAATAGCGCACTAAACTCCAACTCCCTTCGACCCTCCGGGAAAATCGCCCTGATCGGAGACGGGATCATCCAGGTGCAGGCGACTACTGCTCTGCCCGACAACCTTCCGATGGGCACGTGCGTAATCTGAAATAGCAAGCCATCGTGGACCTGGGAATGAAGTGCGTGCAATCGGGTCGACTGTGCTCTCGATGGGCTATTTGAAAACGGCGATTATGGTGCTCCGGTCGGCTGTACTCACGGACCAGTACATGCGGTCAACACCCAACGCTTCAACCACATCTAAATCGACCCTCACAACGTCCACAAGGCTCAAATGAAGCTCCACTACGCCGACCTCACCGATGCGACATTATTCTCCCCGACGAGGTCTACCACCTCGTAGCCCAGTCCCATGTCGCCGCCCCTTTGAGATCTCCGATTACATCGCCAACGTCGTTGCCACCGACGTCTTATGCCTCCTCAAGGCCGTTCGTTCTCACATCTCCGCCTCTGGTCGATCCCATATCAAATACTACCAAGCTGGGTCATCGGAGAAGTTCGGATCCACGCCTCCACCCCCATTTGTTCAAAGATAATTTTAAATTTATTAATTAGTTTTTTTAATATATTTAATAGTTTTAATTATTTAAAATTTTAGAAAAAAAATGTCATGTTGGAATGCCAGGTGGGTGCCACGTCATAGTACTGTCCGGAAATTGCGATTCTGGTTTTATCTTTCTTGGGACTGAAAAAGATTATGAAGAAAGTTATGGGACTAAAACGGTTTTTATCCCCAAAAGTCTCATTCAATTCTTTTCCATATGAGTTGATATCTGGTGCACCCAGGTGCAAGCGTGCACCCAGTGTATACCTTTTTATTCAATATTGTATATTCCCTCCGTCCGCTTTCAAGGGTATAATTTTTTCATTTTGATGTCCGCCCCAAAGGGTCTCATTTCCTTTTTTATACATATGAGAGTTGAGACTCATACACACCTACTAATACAATTAAAAATGAGACTCACACATCTACTAATACAACTGCCCACTACACATTAAATAACAATACTCCTTAATCTCCGTGCCAAATAGCAAATGACACCATTGAATCCGGATGGAGGGAGTACATGTTTCTTAATAATTGTATATCTTTTTTACATTCAGTTTTTTATTAAAAAAACTAGCATCCATATGTGTTATAACATTTTACTCCTCCGTCCCACAACAAGTGTGGCAAAACTTTTTGGCACGTAGATTAAAAGATGTAATATTTAATGTGTAGATGAGGGAAGAGAAATAAAATTTTAATGTAAAGTGGGTAGGTGTATTAGTGTGGTGTGTGGGTTCCATGGGGATATATTAATTGTTTTGTGTGGGTCCTTTTTAGTAAAAAGGGAAATGCACCTCTTGTATTGGGATGGAAGAAAATGGCAAAATGCACTCCTTGTTGTAGGCATGAGAGAGTATTAAATAGTGTATATAGTATATATTTTTCTTAATAATTGTATACTTTTTTGTACTAAAAAAACTAATAAAACTAACAGAATATTGGCTAATAAAGTATATACTACATTTTATTCATAAGTGTATACTCCCTCTATCCTGTCAAATGAGGGTCTTTTGTTTTTTTGCACGTAAATTAAGAAGTATTGTTATTTAATGTGTAGTGATGAGAGTGTTGACCCCATATTTTAATTGTATCAGAGGAGGTGTGTGGGTCTCATGTGTATAAAAAATTAAATGAAACCCTATGGGTGGGATAACGAGAAAAAAATTTCTTCTCTTGTGAGACATTAAGTACCTGAAACGGGTTGTAAGAGGGGTACATCAACCACATACATTCATATAGGAGTGTGCAAAGTTCATCGAATTGAATCGAATTTTAAAAAATTGAAAATTAAAAATTTGATTTTTCCTACAACTGAACCGAATTAGTATACATTAACAGTATATAAATTGAATCGAAAAATTTGGTTGGGTTTTTTAATCTATTTAACCGAAATTATTTAAAAATATAAAGGGACAATTAATTATAGGTACGTGGATTTATAACTTAATTATTAATAAATACATTAATCTGATATATTTATTGTGCGATACATAACGATTTTTTTCTCCAACAATACCCTTGTTCACAATGTTTAATACGCAACGTTTATACAGAACAATAATTTAATTGAACACTAATGTACACTATATCAAATTAAAACAGCGAACCCGTTTTCTCTAACAACAATAACCAACACCTCTCTCTTTATCTTTCTTTGAGTCAATGTACCCAAATGTACACAACAATTATAATAATCACTTGAGAAGAGAGTGCATTTAGGAAGAAATCATTTGAAAATTTGCACGTCAATGTACCGATTTTCTAAGAAAGATTTTGGAGGAGGAAATTTCGAAAAAAAACCAACAATCGTTTGAAGATTTGTACGTCAATGTACCGATTTTCTAAGAAAGATTTTGGGGGAGGGAATTTCGAAAAAAAATAAACAATCGTTTGAAGATTTGCACGCCAATGTACAGATTTAGAGAGAAAGATTTTAAAGAAGGAAATTTAGGAAAAAATCTTGGGGTCACTTTTATTTATTCTAAATACACGTTAATGTACATATTAGTATCTACAAAATTTGAAAAAAAATTCAAGCTAATGACTTCTAAAGAATTTGGAAAAAAATCGTTTTACTGATTCTCCCTGCTTATTTTCTATTATTTCTATCTAAATGTACGTTAATGTACAAAATTACGCTAATTGTACACTGATGTACATTTAAATAGTTAATTGAATTGTTTTCTCCCCGAAAAGTATTTATCTTAAATGAGTGTACAATGATGTACATTTAAATAGTTTATTGAATTATTTTCTCTCCTTTTTAATTTACTTTACACGATGTACGCCGATGTTCAATAAGTAAGGGTAATATGGGAAAAACAAAATTAAATTTTGTATTCGTGCGTAATTTTCTTTATCGAATGTATGAATTAGTAATACCTAAATACGCTTTGTACCAAATATTTATTGACCCAAATATAAAACAAGGAGTATTATTTATGCTATAAATATTAATATTATATTTAATTTATTTGTGTAATAACTTTTAAATTTTAACTATCATTCGTTAATAATTAATATATACGGAGTAATTAATAACTTTTAAATTTTAATGATACAATTAATGTATTAATATTAGAGAAACTTTTTTGTGAGACGTGTTATTTGTGAGACAGACTTGAGACTGGTCGACCTGTCACTAAAGTATATTTATGATATAGATAAAGTATGTTTATTTGTAGTTATAGTATGTCAATAATAAATCATATTATAACACACTAAAATCATACTTTAATGCATAATCTAACTACTTTAGAAAACATACTTTAACAAGCATTAAACATATTTTATCTAAATAATGAACATACTTTAGTGATGGATCGACCCGTCTCATAAGAGACTTTGTCTTAATATTAATGATTTATTTGAGAATTAATTTTTATTATTTGTATTTTAAATATCATAAATTAATATATTTATTTAATATTTTAATTTATTTAAAAACTATAAAAATATAATATATTATATTAATAATATTATGTACTATAAAAAATTATATATATATATATATATATATAATTTGATTTAATTTTCGATTATTTTGGTTTTTTTATATGAGAATTATTATAGTATATCTTCTATATCCCATAAAAATATTTACGTTTGTTTTTTGCATGGGGATTAGAGAATATTGTATTTTAATGTATATTTAATTGATAAAAATAATATATGTATAGTTGTATTAGTGTAGTGTGGTGGGCCCATGAATATATTTAAATATTTTGTGTGGATCTCATTCACTAAATGTGTAAACCTTTTTATGGGACACACAAAATGGAAATGTTTAAATGTTATTGTGGGACGGAGGGAGTATCCTTTGTACCATTTCAAACTTTACGTTTGCTTTTTGTACGTAGATTAAGGAATGTAGTATTTTAATGTGTAATGTGAGGTGAGAGAAATAATATTTAAATGTAAAGTGAGTTGGTATATTAGTGTGATATGTGGGCTCATAGAGAGAAAAATAATTAATTTGTGTGGGTCTCATTTACTAAAAAGAAAAATGTAAAGATTGAAATGAGACACTCAAATTAAAAATATGTAAAGATTGAAATGAGACGGAATGAGTGTCACTTTTTTAAAAATAAAAGTGTGAAATGTTCCCTCCGTCCCGTCCATAGATATACATTTACTTTTGGCACGAGAATAAAAGATATACTAATGTGTAGTGTAGTAAGGAACTAATATTTTAATGTATAGTGAGTAGTTATATTAGTGTTATGTGTGGGCCCATAGAAATATATTACTCCCTCCGTACATCCTTATTCTATCAATTTTACTATTTTGGGTCGTTGACTCTTAACCTATCCATTTTTCATTTTAAACATATGCGACCAACATCCTCACTAATACCATTAAAATATGAGACATACACCCTCCACTAATACAACTATCATTACACATAAAATAATAATACTTACTCCCTCCGTCCCGTTTCAATCTTTACGTTTTCATTTTGCGCGTTTTATTTCAATGTTTACGTTTTTCTTTTTGGAATATGAGACCCACCTAAAACAATTAATATATCATCCAACACTAATACACCTACCCACTTTATATTAAATATTATATCTTTCCACTCACTATCTATTAAAATATTATACTCCTTCATCAACGTGCAAAAAGCAAATGTAAAGATTGAAACGGGACGGAGGGAGTATTAATCCACATGCAAAAATCAAATGAATACATTGACAATCGATGGAGGGAGTAATTGTTGAGTGGTCCCATAAATATAAAAGTAAATGTAAACTTTACGATGAGACGTCATTCAAATGCCTAAATGTTATGATGGAATTGAGGGAGTATTTTGTACGTGGATAAAAAAGAATAATGTGAAAATACTTCTCGAAATGGAAGGAATAATTTATTAAATAGTAGTTTTGTAAAATTAAAGTGTATGGCAAACCGTTTTTAAGCTCAATAAATATATATAGATAGAAATGAATTAAAAAGAAAAATGGGCAAAAAAATATTTTCTATATTCCATACTCATATTTTAAGTGGAATAAATGGTTGCAGAAGGAAGAGATTTTAAGTGGTATCTGGTAATAAAAAAGAAAAAAAAAAAATATATATATATATATATATATATATATATATATATATATATATATATATATATATAATTCTTCCAAGAAAAAAAATCACTTTTTTTAAAGAAGTACTAAATTCAATTAAAATAAAATAAAATAAAATAGGGGCAGTTCTTATGTGACCACGGGTCAATAATGACCCTGGTCAAAGCCGGTAGCAAGTTTATGGGTAAATATCAAAATTAGTCCTGTAAGTATGACGTTTTCCAACTTTAGTCATTTTTTTTAATTCTCAAATTTGGTCATTTTTTGTCCACTTTTAGTCCTTTTGATCCAGTTTTGATCTTTTTTTCAAAATATGGTCTTTTTTGGTCCACTTTTAGTCCTTAATGTATACACTTTCCGACAATTTTTGGACTTTTTTCAACATAAAGGACTAAATTTGGACTAAATGGACTAAAGTGAACAAAAAATAATCAAAATTGAAAATTGCAAAATAAAAAGGACTAAAATTGGAAAACGCTATAATTTTGATATTTACCCCAAGTTTATTGGTCAAAATGTCAGTTTTGCTTTTATACCATCTTTTCTTTCTTCTCACTTTATTTCTCTTTCTTCTCACTATATTTCTATCATTTCTTACGGTGTTTTGGACATACTAACATTCTAATTAATTTTTTCTTTTTTTAATCATTATTATTTAAGATGATTTTAAGTATTAAAAAAATTATAAATAACATTTATTATTGACAAAAATAAGATTTCTTAAACTTTCACTTGACATTTTTTTAATTCTAATTTATAAAATTTTAATATTAAATATTCTATAATTAATTAAGTATTTTTCTCTCCTTCCTAAATTTATTTTCGCTCTTTCCCTTTTTGATATTCCATCAGTGAAAAAAAAAAATTCAATATGCTCTACAAGGAGGCATGTTTAAATTCACTAGATATTTTAAGATGTGCAATGCACGTCATCAACATGTTCTATTCTATAATTTATTATAAATATTATTATTATTATTACTATTTTACTACAAAATTTTAGATTTAACTATCTAAATATTTAAGTGGTTTTACAAAATCCATAAACATCTTTTTCTTTTAATTCAAGATAAAAAAGACATTAATACATTCATATGGAGTATATGGCATAAATATTTTTTTATTTAATGTAGAACATTATATAGAAATTTAAATTATTTACAATAATTTTCAAAATACAAAATACTCAACAAAACATTATAAAAAATATAGAAATGAAAAGACAATGACAAATTTAATTAAATATTCATTATACCAAAAAAATTTATTAAATTATAATAAAGTCAAAAAAAATTTAAAAAATAAGCAAAGTCACCATTTATAATGATGATTTCACTGTCATTTCTGACAATGAATAGTGAAGTCAACATTACAAATGGTGACTTTATTATATATACTTTTATTTTTTATTTTTTAAAATTAACTTAATGTTTTCTTTATAAATTTGATTTTTCAATCGCCCCCTCCCCCTTTACATGCCTTAAAAACACTGTGTTCTTAAATCTTACATTTTTCAAAAATTGTAGATTTTAATTTAAAGTGTTATACTCTTTTGAATATATACCCTTCATTTTTTCTAAAAATTTTTTGATCAATATTTATCCTATTCATATTTCAACCTACCTTTTCAAATGGAAAAATTATTCTGTTATTAACTAAAGGGTATACCTTTCAAAACAAAATGTTATACCCTATGCGCTCGGGATACAAGAAATCAACTCTTAAAAAAATTATACACTCTTTGTCCTCATAAGTATTTTAAATTTTTATTTTTTATTTGTTTCACAGAGTATTTCACACTTTACTCTTATTAAAATTGACAAAAAATACTCTATAATAATATTCACTTTCTATACATATCCCAACATAATACCTACTTTTGTCATACCATTTTAACTACTTTACACACATTTTTCATTAAATTAACTAGAATATTTATTTTCTTTCTTACTTTATACTCCCTCCGTCCGCTTTCAAGGGTATCATTTTTCCATTTTGGGCGTCCGCGCCCAAGGATCTCATTTCCTTTTTTATACACACATCCACTAATACAACTAAAAAATGGACTCACACCTCCACTAATATAACTACCCAGTACACATTAAATAATAATACTTCTTAATCTCCGTGCCCAAAAGTAAATGACACCCTTGAATCCGGATGGAGGGAGTGTACAAAAAAAAATTTTAAACTCCACGCACAAAAATACATGAACATATTCGGGATGGAAGAAGTATTTTTATTAGTTAAATTTTATTAAAAATTTATAATTAAAAAATTAAAAATTTATGATTATATATATATATATATATATATATATATATATATATATATATATATATATATATATATATATATATATATATTATTATTATTATTGTGGGGATGATTTATATGTGTTTCGTATTCAATTCTTAGAACAAATATATTTCAAATTAATGAATGAAATTCTAAATTTATAATTTTTTAAAAATTAAAAAAAATTCTAAATTGTAAATTAGAAGTTGGTATTTTTAAAGAATATTTTCGGAAGATTTTAAACATGTTCATAAAACTATCATAATCCTTCCCTTACTTTATCAAATATATTTTTATTACATGAAAAATTACTCTTTAAAAAATAAAAAATTACACTTTAATTTCTTATGTACTATTTAGTAATTTTACAAAAAAGAGAATTCACGCGTGAACTTGACTCACACAAGACTCACATTTTTCTATAAAAAGAAAAAAAATGTTTTTTTTTTTCATGAATTTCCACTCTTTATTTTTAATTTAATTAGTTATTTTTAGTTTTCAATATTTTACAAAATTTGAAATATTTTACATTGGGTCTAGTGTGAACCGGTCCACATGACATATAAACATTACTTTTTAAAATTATTCTTTAGTATATAAAAAATTAATCTTTGAAGAATAATAATTTTGCCTCATATCTTTAAAGAGTAATTTTTAATGCACTAAAAGTAATCGATAAATTAGGGTATGCAAGAATTTAAAGAATAATTTTTTCATGTAAAGGGTAATAATTTATCTATTCAACGAATAATTTTTTCTTGTAATTGAAAAAAGCAAAATTCACAATATTTAAAAATATCAAAACACTAAAATATATATTTTTAAAAAAAAAACCATGTATTTTTTTCCTAAAAATTTATACTAAAATCCAATCGATAGAAAAACAAAATTTTAGAATAATTTAAAATTATCAAACAAAAAAATTAAAAACTAGTAGTAAATTTAATTAATTAAAAAAACATAAAAAGTGTTGCTATAGTAAAATCACCATTACTAATGGTGACTTTAGTACATATGTACAAAGTCACCATTTCTAATGGTGACTTTGCTTATTTTTTAAAAAAAAATTTACCCTTATATAATTCGATAAAAACTTTTGAAAGAAGACATTTTATTAAATTTGCCAAAGACAATACAATACAAACTAACATTAAACTTTAGATAAAATCTTAAATCTCATGAATGAAAATGGAATAAATTATTATAACATTATAAATAATATAGAAATGAAAAAACAATCAACTCTCTCACTCTCTCTTACATCATATTTTTCTCTTTTGTGGTGATGGAATTTGGCAGTGCAGTAATATTGGCCCAATACTATGAATGCTAGGTTGGGTAACTTGAAAAAATTGTTATTTTTGAAGTTACACTTATTATGGATACTACTCTTCATCAAACTCATAATGTTAATTACTTTGATAATTACTACTACGTATTTCATAATGTAATGATCACGAATTGTCTTGCTCATGGCAAGCTCTTAATCACTTAATATATATATATATATATATAGGTAAAATATAGAAATTCAAGAGTTGTATTATATTAAATATTCAAAAGTTGTATTAATTAAATTCAAAATAAATATATTAAGTTAGAAATCCAAAAATTACATGCATTTTGAAATTCATTGAACTTTTAAGTGAATAAACTTAAAAGTAAGTAAGATTAAAAAATATTATGACTTTATGAAGATTAATCATTAAAATAAAATAAATGATATCAAAAATGAAAAGGCTTCACATTTATATTTCGTAATTAATAATGTCACTTTTAATATATTATGAATTTTAATATGATAAATAAAAGGTAAAAATCTAATAAAAAAATATAGGTGAGGATAAAATAAAATAAAATGTTAACACTTGATAAGCCACTTTTAATATATTATGATTATGATTATGATTATGATATATTACTGTCAATATACCAATTTGGATGCGCGCTCAGTTTGTTTTTAATTTTTAGTTAATTTTCGTTAATCTCACAATAATTAAAATCATAAAAAAATAAAAAATTTAACATTACAATTATTTAGAATTATATATATATGCGACGAAAAATATTTAAAATAAAATACAATATGTTATTGTGTGTATGTATTCAATATTTAATGTATAAATTTAATTGGGTCTGTAATTTAATATTAATTCATTTGTATACAGTATTATTCTTATAATAAATTAATACAATTCTTTTTTACAGTTATTATAATTATATATCTATAATGGACTATATATTTCAAATTCATTACATTAAATTTACATTACACTTGCAATAATTAAAATTTTAAATATATGTTGCATATTTTTAATTTATTATAAATACATATTTATTTCCTACAAATATAGATCAATAATTATTAATTTTCTAGGGATATATATATATATATATATATATATATATATATATATATATATATATATATATATATATATGAATTCCGTATATTAAACTGGTCGTAAACTTACCATTTTAAAAAATATAATTAAAGTTTTATATAATTATTTATTCAAAAATTTTGAAAAATATAATTCAAGTTTAATTATAACTATTTATTCAATTATAATTTAATATAAGTTTATATTGATGAGTAAAATTCAATTTATATATACTCAAATATGAATTTGCTTTCGTTGGTAAAAGCTTAATTTCGTTGTACATAATAAATAAAAGAAAATTGATACCTTTCTTCAAATCCTGAATAGAACTTAAAAAAACTTTGTTCGTGTATAATAAATGAATAAAGAGTTTTATTTATAGGTGGTGAGTAGGTAATTTGCACAAAAATTCACATGAAAAACTAAAAAAAATAAATAAATAAAAAACAAAAATTAATCAAAAGAAAATTAAAAAAATATAAAAAAGCAAAAATTAATCAACAAATAAAAAAAATGGATTACTTTCTTTAGAAATTGAAGATAACTTTTGCTCGTCATTATGAATAATTTATGTGAACGAACGAATAAAGAGTCTTGTTATATAGGTGGTGAGGGATCAATTTTTTTAATTTATTTTTTAATATTTCTAAATAAGATTTAATTTGATTTTCATTTGATAAAATCATACAAATATTCGACTCTTAAAGAAAAATTATAATAAAATTAATTTATGTATCTATCACTAAATTTTAATTAGTTATTATTAAAATTAAAATTAATTCATATGACGAAACATATTTAAAATTTGTTATTATTATTTTTTAATTTAACCATGAAAAAAATTTAATAACATAAAAAAATTAAAAGATTAAAATTACTAAAAAACTTAATTAAAACAAAAAAATTAAATAAATAGAAAAAAAATCGAAAGAGAAATCATAAACAATTTAATTAAAATCATAATGAAAAAATTAAAAAATAAAAAGTAAAATAATAACAAAATTAATTAAAAAATTTTAAAATTAACCAAGAAAAAAACGTTAATTACGTTAAAAAATCAAAAGATTAAAAAATTACATATTAACAATTAAAAAAAATTAAAACAAAAAACTAAATAAAAACAAAATAGTCAGAAGAGAATATAAAAAATATAAAGTAAACAATAAGTAAAATATAATTAAAATTGAATTCATAAAAAATTAATTAAAAAAATTGTAAAAAATAACCTAAAAAAAGTTAATTACGTAAAAAACAATTAAAAGATTACAATTACATACTATTTTTTTTTTTAAAAAAAAGGAGTGCTTTAAAAAATATGAAAGAACCAATAAAAATTAATCAATAATAACCATAATAATAATAAATGGATACCTTTAATTAGAATTTGAAAAACTTTTGATAAATAAATTATGTGTAGAATGAATAAATAAAGAGTCTTATTTGTAGGTGGAGATGGGATAAATTTTCTAAATCATAAAGTAAATATATGTATTTATCTATAAATAAATATTTTTAATTAATAGTAATTAATTTTGATTTGATAATATCATATTATCGTAAAGTAAATATATGTATTTATCTATATTAGTTTTTAATTAATAGTAATTAATTTTGATTTGATAATATTGTATTCAAATCTTAAAAGAATATATGTATATGAGTACATATTTTCTCATAATATACGGATACATTATATTTTATAAGAAAATTAATTAGATAGTCCAATATTAAATGCATATTATAATTTAATAATAATGATATACTCAATATTTTTTAAGATATATTTTTATTAATTGATTTATTTATAATTTTAAGGTTTACTTTCTAATTCTAAATACAAAGATATACATTAGTAATATAATAATAATAATAAAAAATAGAAAGATTATATGTGATATTAAAATAAAAAAATTTATATTCCAAACCAATCAAAAAATAAGATTAAAGCTGGTGTTTAATTTGAAGATATACATAAATAATAATAATAATAATAAGTTAGATATATTTTTATTGATAAATATAATAAGGTGATATTTAATTTATAGATAAATATGAATAATATAATATAATAAATAAATAAAAATAGAAAGATTATATATATGAAATAAAAAAAATATGACAATTAACCACGTCGCGATACCTCATACTTTTAAAAAATTATTTATAACAGTGTATTCACAATTAGTATTAGATAATTCAATATTAAATGCGTAGTTTAATAATGAGGATATACTAAAAAATTTTAAAGATATATTTTTATTAATTGATTTATTTATCATTTTAAGGTTTACTCTTTAATTCTAAATATAAAGATATACATTAGTAATATAATAATAAAAAAAATAGAAAGATTATATGTGATATTAAAATAAAAAATAAAAAAAATTATTTCTAACCAATCAAAAATATGATTAAAACTGATATTTAATTTGAAGATAATAATAATAATAATAATAATAAATTAGGATATATTTTTATTATTGGTTTAATTATCTATTCCTAACCAATCGAAAAAATATATAATTAAAGGTGGTATTTAATTATAGATATATAAATAATATAATAATAATAAATAAATAAAGGTAGAAATATTATATAAATGAAATTAAAATAAAAAAATATGACAATTAATCACGTCGCGACACCTCAAACTTTTAAAAAGTTATTTATAGTAGCGTATTCGCAATTAGTATATATAAAATATCTATATTAAATTTTACTTAATAGTTAAAATAATGAGACATTTAATTTAATTAAAAATTAAAATAATTGAGATTAATTCTAGTGATGACACCTCGTCAAAATTAAACTCTCTTTTAGTTCTGAAGTATATTATATGTAAGTACTTGGATAAAGCTGTTTTACATTTTTTTTAAATAGTCATCTCTTTTTTATTAAAAATACATCATGACTTTTATTAAAATATTATATTATTATTTATTTATATTACAAATTGTTAATGAAATAATTCATAGCACAGTTTACTTTTTATTAATTCGAGTATTATTTTTATTATAATATTATCAATTTTTATTCGAAAGTTTTATATGTGACGATTTTATGGAAAAGATGATCATATATATATATATATATATATATATATATATATATATATATATATATATATATATATATATGAGAGAGAGATAATTGGTTGTGTTAATGATTTTCTTAATAATAACAACCTATTTAATATATCTTTATTTGACATGGGAATGAATATTATTAATAGGGTCAATAAATAGTAGGTACAAAATGTATTTAAAAATTATCAAGCGATATATTCAGGTCAGAAAATTACTGATAAATACAAAATTATATCTTATTTTATTTTACCCATAATACACATACATATCCGTACATTAATGTGTATTGTTAGATAGGAACAAAAATATGCTATTAAATATAATATTTATACGAATGTACATTAGTGAGCATTCTTGAGAGAAACTGAAAATAAGTGAAATATACATCAGTGTGGAGAGAGAAACAGAAAATACGTGATTAATTGAAAAATTCTATGAATATACATTAGTGTGCATCTTTGAGAGATAACCAGAAAATACACCATTAAAACTATTGTTAAGTACATTAGTGTGCATTTTTAGAGAAACAAAAAAATAAGTAATTAATGTGCATCTTTGAAAGAGAAACCGAAAATACAAGATTAATTAAATTGAAGAAAGGGTTGTTATATTATCATTAAATCTCTCCTTAAATTTCTCACCCATTTTTTTTATCTGATTTAGTGTATATTAATGTTCAATGAAATTAGTGTTAAGTGAAAACGTTGAATATTAAACATTGTAAATAAGGGTGAAACTGAAAAAAGAAAAAGGACGTTATGTATTCATCAGCAATTATATTAGATCAATGTATTAATTAGTAATTAAACTATATATACGTGTACCTATCAGTAATAATCTCTTATTAATAAAAGCTATTATTTTGCTAAACAAATGGTAATTATAAAGATTAAGGAAAATCATAATCATAATTTACTAAAAATAATTACTATTTAATCTTAAGTATGATATAACATAATTTTTTTCTCTCTATGTATATCTCTAAATAATTTATCATATTTTCCTTATTTACTTTTAATTAATATCCTTATTTAGTGTTTTTTTAAATAATGTATTTTCTGTTTTATTAATTATTCTTAATTTGATAAAAAAATTAAAAATATTCTTTATTTATTTATTCGTTATCATTTATTGAAATTAATTACTAAATAATATGAATAAATAAATTTATTAGTATCAAATTAAATCAAGTAAAAAAAATATTTCATATAATATTCTCACATACCCCATATATATATATATATATATATATATATATATATATATATATATATATATATAGAGGAGGAATAAGAGTTTTAAGAGTTTTTTTGTCTAAGTTCTTTAGAATATTTATTTATTTATTTTATCGGACAAAGTTAGTTATTAGTATAGTTAGTAGTTAGTTCACCAAGTCTCCATACACCTTATTCTCTAAGGCCTCCTTATAACCCCTCATATTCGTTCTCAATAGGAATCGAACCCGGGTCACTCACTTGTGTGAGGAGCCCAATGACCAAGTGGAAGTTCTTTAGAAAATTGATTCAATCCCGTATAAATTTTATTTAGATGGAGCAATTCAACAGAGATTTTATCCACATCTAACTATTAAAGTATTATTGAATCTATCTAAATCTATATAAATGTAGTGAATAGATTCAAATATTTTTTAAGAGAGAGATTTGATTCACATCTAATTCATCTTATTCTAAGATAATCGATTTAAGTATTCTTTAATCTATTTAACTTTAGAGAACAAATTCAAATATTTTTTAAGAGAGAGATTCGATCCATCTTTAAAGAGATGACTCAAGTATTCTTCAAAAAGAGGAATAAATAATTGATTCAAATATTCTTAAATCTATTTA
Organism: Pogostemon cablin; assembly: GCA_023678885.1. NCBI lineage: Eukaryota > Viridiplantae > Streptophyta > Magnoliopsida > Lamiales > Lamiaceae > Pogostemon > Pogostemon cablin. Next base: position 16,555,158 of record CM042998.1, on the reverse strand, counting down.
CCTCTACAGAATCGATTCAAGTATTCTTAAGACGATTTACTTTAAAGAATCGATTCAACTTTATTCTTCAAGAATAAAAAGAGGGACGGGGAAGTAGTTATTTTGCAATTATATATAATAAAAAAATTAATTTATAAGGAGTATCTAATAATATGTGAAAATAAATTTTAGAAATAAGAGTTAATTGTTTTAAAGTTCTCTCTACGTCCATCGGTAGATCTCCATTTTACTATATTGGATGACTCATTCATAGATTATCATTTTTTTTCCTTTTTAGTAAAAAGATTCCACATATGACTCACCACCACCCACTACTAATACAACTACCCACTATGCATAAAATAATAATACTCCTTAATTTATGCGCAAAAAAGAAATAAGAATATTTGTCCAGGACGGAGGGAGTATATATTAATTAAATTGGACATGAATTCATGGAAAAGTAATTTTTTTAATTAATTACTATAATTTACGTTTTAATTGTGATAAAATAGAATTTTTTTGATCTATTTTAAATTTTAGAAATAAGATTTAATTGTTTTAAAGTACATAGTTAATTAAATTAGACATGAATTCATGAAAATGCAGTTTTTTTAATTAATAATATAATTTACTTTTTATTATAACAAAAAATACTAATTACTTTATTCTTGAATTTTGATAAAATAGAATTTATTGATATGTTTTTTTAAACCTTCAAATGTATATGTATAAAATTAATATACTGTAAATTAAAATTATTATAGAAATGAATTAATTCATTTAGTTTAGTGAAAGAAATATACATATAATTAATTTAACATCCTCTCAGCAAAAAATAATGTGAGGAGAGAGGTGAGAGAAAAAACAGTTGCTGGATTTTAATGGGAGAAAAGAGAGGAGAGAGAAGTGACAGAGGTGAGAGAAGAAAAGGTTGTGGGATTTTAATGAGATAAATTGGAGGTGAGAGAAGAAAAGGTTGTGGGATTTTAATGAGATAATAAAATTGGAAACTGTGCCAATATTATTGGTTGGTTAGGTAACAAGTAAATTAAAAGAATTCATTTAATAATCTAATAGTCTATATATAAAGAAATTTGATCTAAGGATTAAAAATGATTTGGGTCATAAATGATGCCTCATAAAATTGACTAATCTATATTTGCAAAATATACTCCTTCGTCCAAGTAATATAGGGTCTCTATCCCTCGTTAATATAAGGTCTCTGACCATTATTATGGGAAGTAATCAGTTTATCCGAATAAATAAGGCACCAATTAAAGGACATTTAGTTTTCTCTAGAATCAGGCCCACACTGGAGGATTAGTGAACCCCATTTCTTACTCACAACCCAATTTTCAGTTGGATAAAGAATCAGATGCCCTGGCATTGGAGGTTTTTGTCTTTTTGTTTGTTTTTTTTTTTTCTTAAATTATTTATCTGTTTATCATTTTAGTGATAATGATAATGATAAATATTGATTAAGTGAAATACTTTGCGTGAACGACATAAAGTTCTACAACATTTATTTTTAAATTGAATAGCGCCACGTACTTTAATTGGGAGAATTAATTAAATCTAAAAGGATACTCCCTCCATCACATTTTAATTTTTATATATTTTTAATTTGGGCATTCTATTTTAGTCTTTACATTTCTTTTTTAGTAAATAGAACCCACACAAATTAATTATTTATCTTTCTATAGATCCACACATCACAGTAATATACTTATCCACTTTACATTAAAATATTATTTCTCTCATCTCACTACACATTAAAATACTACATTCCTTAATTTAAGTGCAAAAAGCACATTAAAATACTATATTCCTTAATTTAAGTGTAAAAAATAAACGTAAAGTTTGAAACAGAACGGATGAAGTATTATACAATACTTTACCTTTATTAATGTAATTAATTGTGAATACGTGTGGTGATTTTGTATTTGATCGTGTGTACATTGATAAATATTTTAATGATGTGTGATACTATAGTATGAGTTCAAAATTAATCACCAGTAAGATACTAGTATAATTTTGGAGTCCAATCAAGTGTGCATTGTAGAACATATCTTTTAAATTAAATTTTAATTTAATATTCACTCTTAAATAATCAGAAAAAAAAATAGCTACCATATATGCTCCATTTTAAACATATAAATTCTAGAAAAATGCACTTCAAAATCACTCATAATTTTGATATTAATTGAGAGGATGAATATCGGATACACATATGCACTCATACGTGTATTAATTTTTATTTAATAACATATATACGATATTTAAGCAATGTATAAATTTTTTATATTAGTTTTTTCATGAAAATTTTTTCAAAAAATCACTGTTAAAGTTTATAAATTCTTATTCATTAATATATAAGTTTCGAATATGAGTGCATGAATTTGAATTCGTACACCCATAATTTGTCAAAAAACCATGCAAAGAAATGAAATAAGAAACGTGAAAAAGGTTACTCCCTCGTTCCCAAGCAAAAATTTACATTTTTTCATTTTTTATTTATCTCAACTTAAAGTTTATATATATATATATATATATATATATATATATATATATATATATATATATATATATATATATATATATATATATATATATATTGTTAACTAAGGGTGTAACCGAGTTGAGCCGAACTAAGGATAGCTCTGCTCATTTATAAAACGAGCTTAAAAATGGATTTCGTAAGTGATTATTTGATTAATCAAACGCACATAAATGAACTCTTATCTAGCTGAGCCACGTGTTGTTTTCGAACGCTATATTCGCTTACAAGCCTAATTGGAACACATACAAAAACAATTAATACTATATTTATATGAGATCGCTCACTCACTAATATAACTACTCACTATATATTTGATACATGCTTAAAAAACAAACATAAGCATTTATTTAAAACAGATATAAAATATATAATTGCTGCCACATTTTATCTTTTAAAATCTGTTTAAGTGTCACAAGGTTATTGGTTTAATACAAACTTTTGACAAGAAAATTAACATTATTAACCATTTAAATAATAAGCCAAAATTGTCCTGTTTATTATCTGATTTTAAAAGAAGTGCTCTACACAAAAATTTACTCCATCAATTTCGAAATTATTTCAACTGCACGGTAACAAAACTTGCTAACTTTATTTATTTTTAAAAGTAATGCAATCTTTTTAGTAATAAAATTACTTCTTTCGTCCCATTGAAACGTACGCACTTTCTTTGTAATTTACAATGGAAGCGCGTACGTTTCAATGGAATTGAGAGAGTATAAAACTAGATGTGAATGATAGTTGAAATCATGAAAGTATAGGAAATAAATCCTTAAAACATTAACCCTATTATGATAAATTGAGATCAAACTGTAATGCGGAAGCGTACCTTAATCCAAAGTTAGGCGGAACACGATTGATATGTATTATGACTTTCCTCAACTAAGTCTCCTTATTCCTTATGGGGATCGTAGTAATCCCTCCCGATGGAGAGAAGGGAAGACCATGTTCGGCTTAGTGTGTTGGAGACCATAACCTGGTAGCCTTTATATACTATACAACTGGGCCACCCACAATCACTCAGTCATGTAGTATTGGGTATCTACTCAATTGACCCATATCAATATTATTATAGCCCATGAACCTTTACACATTAATTGGATCACTTAATTAAGTCTATAAAATAATTGAATAACTAATATAATTGCATAATAATATATTGCCCACAATTAGATTATAATGGAAATTAAAAATTTCCAACAATCTCCCACTTGGGCTATATATTGTTCCAAAAGCAATTATATCAAGAGTTCTTATTTGCGCAACTTTATGCTATTCCTCTTCAGGCTATACTTTACAATCTGGTCCATCTCATATATTAATATGGAATCACCGCGGCATTCACCACATTATAAATCGTGGTTAAATCCCGACAATCACCAATATCAATATACTCAATGACATAGATCAAATATGATGAGTAACATGGAAATTACATGCAATGTGATCAAAACATATCTATTTCCAACTGGTCCAACTTTAAACTTTAGTGAGATCAATCCATAATGTAAAATATTACAAAATGGAAAATTAACTTTAGTGAATTCACAATGAATTCAAAGCCATCAAACTTATTCTGCAGAAAACTGAATTACCAAATCAAAGTGCTTTAAAAATTTTAATGAACAATAAATATAGACTCCCAAACCAATGTATTCTAAAACCATATAACACCCACATGAGTACATAGCTCATAAAATTACAGGGCGTTGAATACATGATTTGCAGATCCGAATTTAGAGTATATCATAATATGCTCTACCAAAATTGATCCATTAGAACACTTTCTTTAACAACCAAGAATTCTATGTCAATATGTTTAACTTATAAGTACTCTTGTCGTTAATATTTTATTGCGAACTAACTGTCACAATCAACTTTATGTCACTAAACTTCGCAACCTTTATTTCATGTTTGAATGCCCTTAGTGTGCTACTAATTCGGTTGTCATGGTTAATGAGCTACAAGTGTTTGCTTAACACTTTTATTTGTATAGCTCTCCAAACTAACATAAGATGTAGCCTGAAGTGGATACTGTATTGGCATCCAACAAACTCAGAATCAAAATTCTTTATGATCTCCTACAAATCTGATCCTTGATGTGCAAGCATGTTATCCTTAGTTCTCCGTAAATACTTTATAAAGATCTATACTAGAGTTACTTAAATGTCTACTTAATACACCGACAACAGAAGCCAAATTAGGTCTTGTACAGACCTCATCATACAACAACTTCCAACAATCAAAACATATAGAATAGTCCTACATTTCTTTAATCTTTAGTTTAACATTAGGGCACCTGATTGAGACTGCGCTTGTCTCCCTTAGTTTAACTTTAATATTCTCCCACTGAATCACACAATCATCTACATTTATCTCAAAACCAAATGAGATAATTACTTCATGATGATGATGATGATTGTGATTCCTTTACAGGAAAGTTTTCTTGAATGCATAGATGAATTTCCTTTTAGTTCTTAAAATGTTAAGATCGTTTCATCAATGTTACCATCATGAACTTTATCTTTACATCCATCTAATGTGATTCAAGATCAAAATGTGATACCAATGTCACGATTATCTTAAAAGAACCTTTCTCAGTAACCGGATAGAAAGTCCCTTAAAACAATGTCTTCTTTTCCTTTTGAGTATAATCCATAACCAAGATGCAAACCTGATCATCTTGTATTGATTTAAACTCATAACTTATAGCATTAACCCACTTCGAGTTTTGGACCTTACATGGCTTAATGAACATTGTTTGAATGTCCTACCATTAATTAATTCTATAGTGTCCCTTTATTTGGGAGAAAAACTATTAAATCATCCGAATTGTCTATCTCCCAACTTTAGTGGTTTCCTTAGTGACATTAATTCTTGAGGTTATTAAATTTGTTATTTCTTAAATATTATCGACATTGTCTTATCTTATTCTGGATTTTCACGTTTTGAAATATAAGTAGAGTCGAATCGACTCCCCCACAAAGACAATGTCTATAATATTATTCTTCCCCCCAAATCAATATCCTCAAAGAATACTGTATTACCCATCTCAAATATCATCCGATTAATTGGATCATAAGCTTTTATCTTTATTCATAACCAATAAAGTAGTTTGCATTTATATGAGTCCAATTTTTTTTAATAGATCCCAATGATTCAGCCTTAGTTGGACATCAACATATGTGAAACTCAAAGAGTTCTCACAACTACTTTAGTTGGAACTTTATTGAGACCATAAGCTGCAATCTTTAGTATTTCTCCAATTAGTAACCATATGCTATGAAATTCTATTTTGTCTTTTAACTACACCATACACACCGAATAATCTTAATGTAGTGTATTATAAGATAATTCCACAGGCCTTTAGGAGAAAACAAAGTTTATACTTTAGTTTTGTCTTTAACAGCTTTCTAAATGGATTTTTCCTTTTGTGCCCTTATACTTTATTGAGACAAGGTTTGTTAGAAACCTGTTAGTCTCATCTTATTATTGAAGTTTACTTATCATGTATGATTTTGTTGTTGATATATGTTAAACTTAATTAGCAGACTTCTTAATTGTACAGAGAATTATTGCAAATAATTTATCATGCTCGCATTAAACTTTATAATCTTTCAAAATTTAAATAAATTAGAATCATCTGGAGGAATCGAGCACATCATTAGTATCAAGTCCAATGACAACAATATCAACTTGTAAGTGACAACCTCTATGTAGTAGTCAAATACTGACAATAAAGCTGTCAAGCAATAGCCTTCCTTTGGGCCGACTTATTACTCACATGTTAAACAAATAATTGTCACGTATTCACCACCACAGGTGCTTGTGTATTTTGGGCCAAATATTAATCTATCTTTGGGCTGATCAATACCCGCATGAAGATACACTTGCACAACATTATTAATTGGGGACCCATCATAAGACACCTTGTGCAACATTAACCTCGTCTATGGTCAAAAATTAACTGCAGGGGTAATCTTGGTGTAATAATCAAATATCGATAATAAGTTCTGTCAAACAAAAGTCTATCTATGGATCGACAAATGTTCACATGAACAATTTAAATAATTATCACATACTTATTATCACATGTGTGTTATTATTCTGTCAAACTGTGCCTACCTATGGGCCGGACACAAAACAAATAAATAATTACACACTCATCTATGTAATTCAATAAAGTCGCACTCCACATTGAGGTTGCTATGGCAACATGATACTTTGATTGACTAGATTGAAAATTACTAGACCAATTAAATAAATATTTATGTTTAATTAAACAACATTAAAAAAAATGTCTCCCCAATTTTAATTTAATTAAATTCAATCAATCAAATGAGAACTTTAGATGATTTATACATATAATGAAAGATTTCTTAATTAAATTAGGATTCCGAATCCTAATTTAAAATAAATTAAATAAGACAAATATCCTTTTATAAATAATTTGAATATATGTACAACACATCCAAATTAATAAAATAACAAGATTACTGCCATATCTGACTTTATCACCATAAATTAATAAATTTTCACTCAACACGATAAATCCATGAATATATATATATACTCACAAATTCATAATCCACGTATATATTAATTAGTCACCTTAATTCACAATTGGTATTAATCGACAATACCCACCTTTAAATTAGTCAATCAATTAATTAACTCAAATGCATTGACTGCTATATACAAAAACTCATGATATCAAATCACGATGTCACCACCTATTATTCTCAATAATAATAAATATTAATGATTAGAAATGCATAATGTATACGGTGACATCACAATTAATTAATAGTGAAACTTTAATCAATGACTCTTCCATTAATTATATATAGGTGCAATAGATTCATTAATAGTAAATTCACAATTCTATAATCACATACAAATCGAGTCATGATTAATCCAAATCATCAAATTAGCAGGAATGTGAACCGAAGGCACATATCAAGAATGAATCATCTTGGACAGTGAGAATTAATCATCAATTGAATACATCACCGAAATGTGACCCCCAAAATTAATGAGCTATATCATTAACAATATTGAATCATTAAACAACCTCTAAGAATTCAAACGAGGACACCGAAATTGAACATCAGAGGACAAAAATGAATGTGGCAATAATTAAACATATGATTAAAAAAATTCAATTTCATCAAATCTCAGAGAATTATATATAGAGAATCATATATAGGGTGACTCTGATACCACTTGTAGGAAATAAATCCTTAAAACCTTAACTCTATTATGATAAATTGAGATCGAACTGTAATGCGGAAACGCACCTTAATCCAGAATTAGGCGGAACACGATTGATGAGTATTATGACCTTCCTCAACTAAGCCTCCTTATTCCTTATGGGGACCGTAGTAATCCCTCCCGATGGGGAGAAGGGAAGATCATATTCGGCTTAGTGTGTTGGGGACCATAACCTGGTAGCCTTTATATACTATACAACTGGGTCACCCATTATCACCCAGTCATGTAGTAGTATTGAGTATCTACTCAATTGGACCATATCAATATTATTATAGTTCATGGACCTTTATACTTTAATTGAACCACTTAATTAAGTTCATAAAATAATTGAATAGCTAATATAATTGCATAATAATATACTGCCCACAATTAGATTATAATGGAAATTAAAAATTTCCAACAGAAAGTAGTATTTTTAAATTTATTAAACTAAGATGATAGTATTTATTTTTAATTTAATTAGATTTAGAATTTATGAACGAAAATAAAGTATGAAAATAATTGTTGGGGAGACTAGATTATAAGATAAGGAAAAAGGCCACACTACAAACTATTCGATTCATGTGTTTTTAATTGCATATTGCTATTAGTTAATAGTTTTAAATCAGTTTAGCGTGAAATTAATTGAATTAAGTAATGATAATTTAGAAGAATGTTTGAAACTGCTTTAGAATTGCGTCACCTCGGCCGCCCACGCTAAGAAAATTGAAAGAGACAAGGTATAATCATTTTTATTTATTTATTATTTTTTAACCAAAAATTCTATTCAAGGAAAAAAAATGTTCGGATTAATTGAGTATTGATTTTTTTTCTTCAATCAATGCATGGGTGAGATGTTTCACATAAAAAGTGATAATTTAGTAATGAAAAATGATATAAATTGATAAAAAGTAAATATTCATGAATAATTTTTAACATAAATAAAAAGTGATAAAATTTTAAAAGAAAAGTGATAACTAATTACAAAAGTGTAAAATGATCCCAAAACGGTCTCATATGAGACTTCCCCTTTTAGAGTTGGTCTCTTGTGTCATAGGTGCACAAAGTGTATAAGGGTATAACATTTTATTCTGAAAAGTATACACGCTAATTAATAAGGGTACAACATTTTGGTTTAAAGGGTATACATTATTAAAAAAAGTTAAAAAAATATAAAGGGTACACGTCCTTATACTAAAGAACATAAAAATTAATACTAAAGCATATCTGGGCTCACAATGTCCGAGAACACACAAATTTTAATCTTTTATTAATTATGCTATAAATTGTGCATTAGATAATCCATTATATGCATAATTTTTCAATAATTGAATATTATTTTTCTTGAAATATCCATTTTATAGAAGTCATTAAGTCTCATTCAATTCTTTTTCAAATGAGTTGATATCCAATGTACCCGAGTGCAAGCGTGCACTCATATATGTATACATTTTTATTAAATACTGTATACATGTTTCTTAATAATTGTATACCTTTTTTACATTCAATTTTTCATTAAAAAAACTAGCACCCATATGTATTATAACTTTTTATTCAATAGTTTATACATTTTTCTTAATAATTGTATATATTTTTTACACTAAAAAAAACTAACAAAACTAATAGAATATTCGATAATAAAGTATATACATTTTTATTCATAAGTATATATTTTTGTTCATAATTATATACGTTTCTGAAAATGGATGCTCTGTATTCTTTTAAGGTACACCCGGTGCACAAGAAAATTAGCCTATTCATATAAAAATGAATTGACGAATTCCTGATATATCAATCTTATTGAATATATATATATATATATATATATATATATATATATATATATATATATATATATATATATATATATATATATATATATATATATATATATATATATTCTCTTGTGAGACATTGAGTACGTGAAACGAGTTGTAAAAAACCAAAAATTAAAATTTTGAATTTTCCTATAACTGAACCGAATTAATATAAATTAAAAGTATATAAATTGAATCGAAATATTTGGTTGGGATTTTTAATCGATTTAACCGAAATTGTTTAAAATATAAAACAAGAAGTATTATTTATACTATAAATCATACTCCCTCCGTCGTACGAGTACATTCGCATTTTTTATTATGGTCCATCCTAAAAATACTTTCACACTCTAAAAATGGAAACAATATACAATATCAATAACCTTACAATACTACAATATTACAAAAATGTCACTTTCTTTTTATACACAATCTAGTCAAAATCAACTATATGATACACTTTATTCTAGTCAATCACCCTCCTCTCTTTCTTACATCAAACTAAAGAAAAGTTATTTTTCTTAAACTCCATGTCAGAGAATAGACGAATGTATTCATGTGATGGAGGGAGTAGTATTATATTTAATTTATTTTTGTAATAACTTTTTAATTTTAACTATCATTCATTAATAATTTTAATGATACAATTAATGTATCAATATTAATGATTTATTTGAGAGTTAATTTTCATTTATTTGTATTTTAAATATCATATATTAATATATATATATATATATATATATATATTTAATATTTTAATTTATTTAAAAACTATAAAAATATAATATATATTATTAATAATTATATACTATAAAAAATTAAATATATATAAAATTCGGTTTAATTTTTGATTATTTTGGTTTTTTTATATGAGTATTATTATAGCATATCCTCTACATCCCATAAAATATTTATGTTTGTTTTTTGCACGGAGATTATGGAATATTGTATTTTAATGTATATTAAATGGAGAGAAATAAAAATTTTAATGTAGGAATTATATCAATCATTCAATCCAAGACATGAAAAATGGGTAAACTATCGATCCGGGGTCTGAATTATTTATTCTATCAATTCGGGGCCTGAAATATGTATAACTATCAATTTGGGGCCTGAATTTAGACTCTAAATTGATAAAATATGAGATAATATTTGATAAATTCAGACCATGAATTGATAGTTTTACATGTTTCAGGCCCCGAATTGATAGAAAAAATAATTCAGGCCCCGAATTGATAGTTCACCAATTTTTCAGGTCCTCGATTGATAGTTGTATTAATGTGGTGTGGTGGGCCCTATGAATATATTTAAATATTTTGTGTGTGTCTCATTCACTAAAAGGAAATGTAAACCTTTTTATGGGACGCCCAAAATGGAAATGGTCCCGTTTCAAACTTTACGTTTATTTTTTGCACGTAGTTAAGGAATGTAGTTTTTAAAGGGTAATAACGTGAGAGAAATAATATTTTAATGTAAAGTGGGTAGATGTATTAGTGTGATATGTGGGCCATAAAGAGATAAATAATTAATTTGTGTGGGTCTCATTTACTAAAAAGAAAAATATAAATATTGATATGAGACATCCAAATTGGAAATATGTAAAGATTGAAATGGGACGGAAGTAGTATCATTTTTAGAAAATAAAAGTGTGAAATATTCCTTCCGTCCCGTCCGAATATATACATTTACTTTTTGCACGGAAATAAAAGAATATAGTATTTTAATGTATAGTGAAGTGAGGAAATAATATTTTAATGTATAGTGAGTAGTTGTACTAGTGTTTCATAAAAATATATTACTCTCTGTATATCCTTAATCTATCAATTTTACTATTTTAGGTCGTTTACTCTTAATCTATTCATTTTTCATTTTAGACATATGCGACCCACATCTTCACTAATACCATTAAAATATGGGACATACACTCTCCACTAATACAACTATCCATTACACATAAAATAATAATACCCATTAATCCACATGCAAAAATCAAATGAATACATTAACAATAGATGGAGGGAGTAATTGTTGAGTGGTCTCATAAATATAAAAGTAAATGTAAACTTTATGATGAGACGACTTGAATGGAAATGCGTAAATGCTATGATGGGATGGAGGGAGTATTTTGTGGGTAGATAAAAAAGAATAATGTGAAATACTTCCCAAAATGGAAGGAGTAAATTATTTTATTCTAATAATTTTTTATGTATTAAATAGTAGTTTTGTAAATTAAAGTATATGCAAACCGTTTTTAAGCTCAATAAATATATATAGATAGAAATGAATTAAAAAGAAAAATGGGCAAAACAAAATTTTCTCTATCCCACACTCATCTTTATACTTTCTATTTTTTCCGTTCAATATTTAACTTTACTACCCAATAAATTAAACATTACATCAATCAAAAATTTCAAAAATCATTTTGATTTTAAAAATATATCACTCTCATGAAAAATACATAATACATTACTCCATCCGTCCGCCGGATATGTCCACATTTTGCCATTTTGGACGTCCGCACCAAAGGACTACATTTTCCTTTTTAAATACATGGGACCCACACACATCACTAATACAATAAATATATGTGACCATACACCCCACTAATACAACTACCAACTACACATTAAATAATAATACTCGTTAATATATGCGTAAAAAGCAAATGTGGACGTTAGGGGCGGACGGAGGGAGTATAATTTATTTATTATCTAAAAATATCATAATATTCTAAAAAATATTTATTATCTAAAAAGTTAATAAAATAACAACACTTTTTATTAATTAATATAATTATAACACACTTTATACTTTATTTATAATTTATAAAATAATGAAAAATCAACTTTTCTTAATCTACATATTCAAAAAAATAAAATAAAATAAAATAAAAGTCCACCAATAAAGTAACTACCCAAATCCGAAGGAACAAGAGTGAAGAGGTCTCCCGCCATGTTATCTCTTCCCTTTAAACCACCAATTCTCAAGCCCCTAAACTGCTCTAAATCCCAAATTGAAACCGAAAGAGGCATCTCTTTCGACGTCGGCGACACCTTCTTCCGCCATGAGAGCTCCACTGGCCGCGACTTCGCCGTGCTTTCCGCTGCCATTTACAAGAGAACTCACAATGCCCTCCGGGTGCTCGACGCAATGTGCGGCTGCGGAATTCGTTCATTGCGCTATCTGGCCGAAGCTGACGCCGAATTTGTCTTGGCCAACGACGCCAATCACGACTACGCTGACATTATTTCCAGGAATTTGGAGAAGTCGGGTAGACAAAATAATCAATGGGAGGTTAAGCATTTGGAAGCTAATCGTCTTTTAACGCAGTGTTATCTGGAAAGGGATTATTTTGACCTGATTGATGTGGATTCTTTTGGGAGCGAATCGAGTTACTTGAGGTCTGCTATGAGTGCAGTGAAATTGGATGGGCTTTTGTATGTCACTTCAACCGATGGCTACTCTTCTGGAGGTCATCGTCCTCAGCAGTAAGTCAACTAAAATGATTTTCTTGCTGTATGATTTTTTCCTATAATTTGATGGGAATGTTAACAGAAGATGATGCATTGGTTGTATAGTTAATAATTGATCGACAAAACAGAATAGTTTACTGCACTACATTGTTCAAGAAAAGTTGTTCCTTCTTATTGACTTTAGAGGGAATTGCAGTATTTTTAGATAACAAAAGAATATAAAGGCCTGATATTTCGATGTAAGTGACAAATGTTAAATTTAAGTAATTTTGAGGATATGGATAAAAGAATTGTTTCTTTATTTGGGGGCGTGAAGGGTGTTATGATACAGACAAATGTAGAAAGAATGAAGGGTTCTCCGGGACGGAGGGAGTAATACATTCTATTATTAAGGAAAATTATATGACTTCTTAAGTGTAATGTTTAACGGTCAACAAATTGACTATCAAGTTTTGTAACATTTTTGGATTCTTTGAAGATTACTTGTTGAGTGGCTTTCACTTGTAACACTTCTAAAAAAATACAATAAAAGAAAGTGTAGTGGTGAAGATGAATGTTTTGGGAATAGTAGGAAATCAGTAAAGATAATTACCTGCCTCCCAACTGTGGATGAGTTTCTACAAGAAATAGATGGCCATATCTTGGTATCTTGGTTATAGTTATAAAATCCTTTGATTTATCAGATTTATAGTGAAATCTTGTCTCGTGGAATAGTACTTTGGCTGCATATGGAGCATACATCCAGCACATGCCATATTCCAATGAGATTGGATTAAGGATGCTCATAGGTGGGGCTCTTCGAGAGGCTTCCGTGTTGGGGTATCATGTCGTGCCACTTTTCTCCTACTACTCGTACCACGGCCCTGTTTTCCGGACGCTGCTCCAAGTTAGGCGGGGCAAATTTCCCATTAAGAGGTTGAGTTTCGGTAAATCCCATTCGCATACTAGTTTTAAGATGATGATTCTCTTAAATCCAGTTCCTTTTCAGGCATTATGGTTTCATCAGCTACTGCATTTATTGTGGAAATTCACAGGCATTCTCATGGGATGAACTCGGTCGGATGAAGTGCCCTTGCAATAACGTATGCACTATGCAATTGCGCTCTTCTCCTCTATACGGATTGTATAGAATTTGTTGCATGTGTTTTAGCTTAATTTCAAAATTTTCTACTTTGTATTGATTGGAGCTCTTTTCTGTGTGTTTGTGTGGTTTTTGCTGGTTTTTGTTATTTATGAAGATTGTGGAATAAGTTGAGAAACGTTAAGGGGTCATGTGTTGTAAGTTTTCAAAAGTTATATAGTTTCAGAGTTTTAGTTGAGCAGTTTGGTGAAAAATATTCACATCACAGTTTGGTTCTTCTCAGGTTCCCGGTTCACTTGTCGTTTCAGGGCCCGTTTGGACTGGACCTCTTCATAGCCCTTCGTATCTTTCTGAAATGCTAAACCTAGCCACAGAATGGGGTTGGGTAGGCAAATGCAATGGAACAGGAAAACATATGGAAACACTCTTAAAGACAATGATTGATGAAGGTGACCCTGTGTTGCCATTTGGATACATCAAAGCAGATGAGGTAATCATGAAATCTGTGTCTGAATATAGACATTTTAATTCACAGGAACGTCTGCTGTGCAAACTCTCACAGTCTTTTCCCTTACAACTGCTGTAGATAGCAAGCCGAGCGAAGGTCAATTCGCCTCCTCTGAGCTCTCTGTTGAACGCATTGCACAAGGTACTTGGTACGCTGCTCTGAGTTTTTGAATTCCCACACCCACTGGTTCATATAGAAGAACACAATTCCCCACTTCATTCAATTCATAACCAACATCTCCATTTTGGGGAGCTTGCTTACAGGAAGGTTATGCTGCGTGCAGATCACATATCGCCAACAACGCCATCAAAACAAACTGTCCGATGGCCGACTGTGTGAGGCTCGTGAAGGAACTCCAACAAAGTTGAGAGGCTCGTGGCAACAATATTCTCCTATCGTCGTATCGAAAAGGTGACTTTACTAGAATAGATGGCAGAAGCAAGTGAAGTGTTGAAGTATCACCACAGGATGAGACCATCCAGGTTAATTAGACTGATGCAGAAAGCACAGAATATCACAAATGTATAGTAGTTGGGTGGTTGCTGGACTAGAATTTGGTAGTCATTCTTAAATAGTGCTATAAAGATCCATGTATATACATGCATAGTTACTACCTTGGAGTAGAGGGATTCGAATAATATTTTATAAATTCACAGTTCTAGCAGCTAATTCATGGTTTGATATATTATTTAAATAAATGTATTTTTAAATTTATAGTTTCAAATGAATGTATATTACCTAAATCTTATGATTGTAGTTTTTTCCTAATCATTATTTTTATAAGGATATTCTAGTTAAATATTGTTATTTTTAAATTTCAAGTAAAAAAAAAAGAAGTTCAAATAAATAAATTTTAAATCTGATAATTTTCTAATCTATATTCTCTTTAAAATACAAAACAGTAATAAATCCTTAAACCCAAAGTCCAAACACATCTAGCTAGGTTTGTTATTGTTTTTGGAACGTTGGATTTAATCTGATTAAAGCCATACTTGAGTTTTTCAAAATCTCAATACATTTAATCATACACATTATTATATACTCCCCGTCTCATTGCACACTTTCTTCTTCCATCCGTACCATAATTCCTTTCACCCTAGAAAAACGAAAATTTATCCAGTAACTTCAAATTTTGCTTTAATTTCAAATTTATCACACATTTTTTATACTCATAACATTATATTGCACTTTACTTTATTACTCAAAAATACTTCCAAAAATAATAAAATTAATCAAAAAAACATCCATCTTAAACAACATAGAACAATAGTAAGAAGAGGGGTAATATTTAACTATTTTATCTAAAAAAATTGAATAAACACAAAGCTAAACATACTCAAAATCCCAAAACAATCAAACTCTCAAAATTAATTGAATTTTAAAACCACATAAATTTTGAAATCTAGATTTAAAAAATCCTAAAAAACCCCAAAACAAACACCAACTTACAATTTAGAAAACGAAGCAACCATTATCAGTGTCCAGTATTTGCATCAAAAGAAAAACAAAATCAAAAGGAAAGTTTGACGACACTTTTTTAAGAACTCGGAGGGAAAGTTTCATTAAAATGAGAACAAAGTAAGCATTTCAAGCATCCCGTTAACTCAAACAAAAAAAAAAAGAGCAACCTCTGCAGCCATCGCAGATTTATTCTCAAAAGCTGAACCCATTTTACAGCAACCATAATCAATCCCAACTACACAAGTTTGTGCAATCAAGGGCACTCTTTATCATAAACATCACTAGCATATTTCCAGTTAATGACCTTCCATATATTCTTCAGGTAGTCCGGCCTCACATTCTTGTACTGCAAAACAAGAAGCAATTGAGTGAACCAGTGATGTTAAATGCCTAGAAGCGAAGGAACCATTTGAACTAATGCAGTAGATAATGGGGAATCAAAACTATGTAACAGCAGGAAACTTGCAAATAACTTGACAGAGGAATGTTTATAAGCAAAAGGAAAGATATAATATCAAAAGAAAAAAAGTAGAATGTGGTTTTTAAAATGAATAATGTGGCGAAATCCATTGATAGCTTTTCAAATTCCTGATTTTAAGTAACCTTGGTAAATATAGTAAAAGGATTTATAAAAAATAATTTGGTTTGGGTTGCGTTAAAATTGAGGGATTTAAAAAATGAATGGATTACAAATCCACCAAATCAATACTTCAAAATGAGAGATGAGGATTTTGAATCCATTTAAAATCCTTCGATCCAAATGTGTGTGCATATAAGTCCGCCACCTCTGTATTGCTTCTTTTTAACTTTGAGGAGATTAATTGAATATTATCTATCAGAAGAAACATTCATATTAGACGAGCAAAGAAAAACCTGCAAATAGTATGCATGCTCCCAGACGTCAATGCCAAGCAGAGGAACCAAACTAGCACCCTTGGTAACAAGTGGATCCTGCAACAGAATATGGGCTTGATAAAGAAAATATTCATATAATTCCGAAATCCACCATTCCTCTCTAATTTTACAAAGTAATCCTGACCTAAAAGAAGGCATCTCACTATCAAAATCAAATTAAGAGTCTGGTTAAAGAAGACAAATTCCAAAATCTATTCTAACTGCATGGACCTCCAGAGTAAATAAGATGCCAAATTGAAGCATAAAATATTATTTAAGAGGCTGGTTTTTTCCTCATAAGACTCGTAAATCATGGAAACAATGGCTGAAGGCTTGCAGACAAACAAGGAACCTGTGGAATTAAAAATCTGAGCCAATTACACTCCTAGCCCCTAGGGAAATCCATGTTACAATTTTCAAGTTCTGGATAGCTCCCCATACATACCCATGGTCTTAAGGAGAAACAACTTATTTACGGGGGGGGGGGGGGGGGGGGGGGGGGGACCTAGGATGTATGTTGCTTGTACAAGTACAGCACAATCATATCACTTGCCTGATTTGCAGTGGTTTCAACTACGAGACGCTTGAGTTCTTTGTCCAAACCAAGCCACTGTGGAATACCAAGGGAGTCATTTAAGGAAATGAAAATTAGCAGGAGAGGAGACTGAAGCACTAAGAAGCATCCTTTGCAGATAACCAAGGGTAAGAACATATTAATTGCAGCAAAGATATCATTTCATACCACCCAACCAGATCCTTGTAAAGCAGCACCTTCCGCATTCATCTTCTCTACTAAAGCTTCCAAGGATCCGAAGTTGTTGTCAATGATCCAACCTAAATTACCCTTGGGAGGCTCACCGCCACCAGCCTGAAGGAGACATTAGTTTATCAAAGATAAGTTACCAAAGTTTTCTCTAGTAAAATAGTAGCAATGATAACAACAAGACATTGGAAAGTTACTTACTTTAACTGGAGCAAGATTTTGCCAAAATATTGAGTGATTAATATGACCTGTTAAAAATGATTTCAGGGTCAAAAAACAATTAGCAACAAAACTATCCAAATCAAGTTTCATAATAAGGTATGCAGAAATGAGGAGGCACCAAAGTAAAAGACTAGTTCTTGCGCAAACTGATTTCAACTATTGTTATTTAAATTCATGTATGCATCCACTATGCAGACCTACGCGTCATTTTTTTTTTCCCCAGGAGAGGCAGATGGTGAACAGATGAATATATGTTCCATTTCAATGCATATAAAAAAAAAAGCTATGAAAGTTTATTAAGTCAGTCGTAAATCAAGTGCGTGTTCAACACTTTTGAGGGTAAGAGTACTTTATTTGAAAGGACTGTGCCCATTTAAATGGAGACAGTACTTTTTATATGCCAAAACAATCACTCCTATTGCACAGTAGCTCAAGCATGAGAATAATAATGAAGCCAATTTAGATAAAGGTTTAGATAAACATGCCACAACACAAGCTCATGGAAATCTAACGAGATCCATTTTCAGGGAAATTAAAATATGAACCCAATTTCTCCCTGCTATAACATACCCCGAGTCTCCAATTGAACACTAAAACACAGGGCCTGAATGTCTTTGATCGATTTGATTTGCAGAAAATAATAATATTAATAATGAAGAAGAAGATGATGAAAAAAGAAAGAAAGAATGAAACAATTAGAAGCCATCCACCTTTCAATGATTAAAATTCACAACCAGTGTCAAAGTTCTAGAGAAAATATCAATCCCTTCTACTTATTCAGTGCCACTAGGTCAAGCTAAATTATAATTTTATCAAATGCGTTCCCTTCAGCTTTTGAAATTGATTTATCTCAGTGAAAATACAAGCCAAATCACTAAAAAAATGAACAGCCTAAAAGATAGCACTGGATAGCCCGATAAATTCATACAACAGCACCGTCGCAAAATAAGCATGAAATTTAAACAGGAGCGAAATTAAGAAACGAAGATAAAATCCAAAATTCGTAATAGGTAAAGTAGAAACCTCCGCCATTGAACTTGATAGCGGACTGCAACTTGACAGCAGTGGAAGCGTCGCCCTTGGAAATGGCGGTATCGAGTTGCTCCAATGCTTTATTGTAATTGGTGATGTAGGTTTGGTGGTGCTTCTGGTGGTGGAGCTTCATGATGTCGGCGCTGATGGCGGGTTCGAGTTCTCCATAATCGTAGGGCAGATCGGGGAGCGAGAAAGTCTGGAGGCCGCGAGAGCCAAGAGGAAGTGTTCTCAGGGCATTTCGGGCGATTAGGGTTCGTAGAGCCATTGTTGATGGTGTTTACAGGTTTCCTCAGCTGCAGATATGTAGAGAGATGACTATGTGGAGAATAGAAATGTAGCTACGTGTATAAAGATTCCTTAATCGAGCCACCTATTATTCGGTACCTTTTTTATTTTTATTTTTTATTTTAATTATTATTTTATTATTATTATGATGATAAAGTTTTATTTAGAGATTGTTCAAGAATTCCATCAAGTTAATAGAAGACTTGCCTAGTTTGATCTATTTTTATGGAATTGGTAATTTAATATACGAA
Organism: Pogostemon cablin; assembly: GCA_023678885.1. Taxonomy (NCBI): domain Eukaryota; kingdom Viridiplantae; phylum Streptophyta; class Magnoliopsida; order Lamiales; family Lamiaceae; genus Pogostemon; species Pogostemon cablin. Next base: position 16,535,576 of record CM042998.1, on the reverse strand, counting down.
CTACATAATAATAATAATAATAATAAGTAGTATTTAAATATTTTAATTTTACGATGATAATATGAAACTAACTTCCATAAAATGCAACATTTTATTATACCTTAATGGCTAAAAAGTGATGCCACGATAATTATGTGTTGTTTGGCTTCATTAAAAATCAATACTGTAGTATAAAATAGTAATACTAGATAATGCTAGTAAATACTACAAATTAAGACACGACTGCATATACATCTTTTGGACTATACTTTTGTGAGTTTATTTTTGGATTAAGATTTTTTTTAGCAAGTTATTACTCTAGAAAATATGAAGATAATTTTAAATTGGATGAATTGCTGGATGTTAAATGTTAACAGTCCAAAAAACTGTTAATTATATTTGAAATCGATCTCTTTTTGACCAAATATAAGAGACCAAATGTCCACACAAATATAAGAACAAGGACCAGAGTTTAACAAATGAAAATACAAATATATTATCCAAATCAAACTGACATACAGACAAAAAGAAGTCCTCCTTAAAGATAATCAGCTATTGTGATTGTCAATTGTCATAATAATCCATCTAATTTAGTAATCTTATGATCACACCCTTGTCTCCATTTCCCCTAAATGCCTCTGGAGACTGGAATATCAAGATAATGCTACACACCTCACAGGAACACATGGCGAAGGGTTTAATGAAGATAAATCACTTCTGAAGCAATTTATTAGCCTTTTCAACCCAAGCATCATAGATCTCGTCTGAGAAAAGAACAAAGTGCACCTGAAACACGATTCGAATCCACACTTATGCATGCATACAAAAGGGCAATTTCAAATAATCGTTCCCTACACATTAAGAAAACAGACAAACATAACATAAACACTATTTCACTACATTGATGAATTTGATATCTACAAACATTTCTATAGCATGACCATCTTATCGGATATTAAAAGTTCACTCAGGGATGATTTGAGCAGTTGTGTATTTACAGTGGAAAGGAAGGGAATTTAAATATTTAATCTAAGCACTGATTATGCCTCTGTCGTTGAATCTATTTAACAAAAACCCACTAAGGCACAGTTTTACCATTAATTAGAAAAGAGTAAAGTACTGCAGACCAGTAAGATATAGTCATGCTATCATGAAATTACAAGGTGGTGGAATGCATAAGCTTTATTAAATAATGTCAATGGAATTCAAGTAAGCTTCCACTTAACCATAGGTTGCAAATATTCACTAAATAAAATTATATTTTAAGTTCAAATGTTCATTTCTACCATTTCTTTTTCTTTCTTATTTTAATATACAAATTGGCTTATATTGTCTTCTCTATTCAATTTCGTTGCACATTCCTTGTTATGTGTAAATGGATGTATGATAGTTTAATGTATTGAATGAGGTGTTCCGTCAGGATCACTTGAGACATAATGATGGCCACAATGAACAAGCAGAGCATTAATATTTTCAAGTGGAGCGCACTAGAATAATCAAGTATGTCCACTGTTAACAAGGCTTTACAAGTACAAGCTTCACATCAATGGATTCAAATATGAACTAAAATTCATGCCAACTTCAGATAGTGTAACTGCTATTAATTCGGTTGCCTAATAGATTGAAAGAATACAAGTTCAATTTGAATTTAAAGAACTAAAAAAATATAAGGGATTCCATCAATGTCAAGTGCAATGAGATAACTAAAAAAACACACGAAACAATGCAAAATTAACAATCTTGAAGTATCACTAAATAACAATAATTAGGCGACAGCGATTGTAAAATCATGTTGCTACATATCTGCTATCAAGATTAATTCATGTGAAGCTGGACAGAAATAATAGGTTGCATATTCTTTAAAAGGGCTTCTTGTTTATCAGACTGAGTAGGTGCAGGTACAAATATTTAAATTTCACAGTGATAGAAATGCCAAAGCACCAATAGAAGCATAGTTGTTAAAGGCGCGCCTAAGGCGCTCAGGCTCAGGGGTCTGCGCCTAGATTGTTGATTTTTTGCTATTCCAGGCTCATGTATCAAAGGCGCGCGCCTAGGTGCGCCTTTTAGTTGCGCCTAGATGCGCCTAGGGCGCGCCTCTTCAACATCTTGTTTTTTTCTTTTTTTTTTTAAGTTTTTTGAAATTGCTACTCAGTTATTAAAGGGTTTACACATTTTTAAGATAAAAATGGACAGCCCACTTATAAAATGATATAAATAGAGAATTAGGGTTAGGGTTTTAATACTTGAACTTTCAAAACAAAGACAAAAAGGTGGGCTGCCTTCACCTCCACCGCCTACCTCCACCATCTGCCGCCTACTTGAACTTTATTTGTGTGTATGTTTTATGTGTTATAATGCTATTATGAGTTATTATGTATCATTATGTGATGTTGTGTGATTTTTATCTTAGTTTAGATAGGTAATATGATTGTAAGTAGGATATATTTGTGTATATACATTGTAAATTCAGTTTTGGGTAAAATGTAGCCTCAGGAGCGCCTTGCGCCTTAGGCGCACCTAGGGGTCCGTGCGCCTAGGTGCGCCTCTCGCTTTTAACAACTATGAATAGAAGTTGAGTAAACTGCAAGTAAATAGTAATAATTCAGTTCTGTAATGAAATTACCTCTTTGAAGTCCCCTGCAGATTCCTTGATTGTAGATATGGCCACTGTGGCTGCTTCATCATAAGGATATCTGCAACCCAGAATATGAGAAAGCAGCAGATTTCACAAAGAGACAAGAAACAAGAACAGTTTGCACTAGAATAGTACGAGAAACTTTCATAAGCTTCAGAAATTGATTATCATGTCCTGGTTGCATACCCAAAAACCCCACATGATATCGCAGTAAATGCAATATATTGAATGTTGTTTTCTTTTGCCACACGTAAACTGTTCCTGTAAGAATTCATGCAAGGTAAATGAATTTTTTAGTGTACTAAATATGAAACTAGCAGCAAGAGGATTTCAGTTAAGCCCCACTTGATACCTGTATGCATTTTTCAATGAGGCCTTGGGGTTCCTATCCACGTCATAAATTGGCCCAACTGTATGAATGACATGAGAAGCTGGCAATCGAAAGCCTCTATCCATTTCAAAGTATTAGCTAAATTCATCAAGTTGGTAGTGAAATAAGCATTCAACAGTATAAATGTAGTTCAAACGAGGAAAACATACGGGGTAATCCTTGCTTCTCCTGTAGGGCAGCGAACGCCATGCTTCACTTCTGGAACCTCGTAGCATGCTGCTCGCAATTCTGGACCAGCAGCTCGATGTATGGCTTGATAAACACAAGTCATGATAAATGATGTCAGAAAGATGACAAGAGATTCTATTCACTCCATTAATGAAATATTCACCTCCATCAGCACTACCACCTCCAAGCATCCTTTCATTGGCTGGATTGACCTATTTGGAGTTAGTCCAATAAGAGAAAGGTAATTAAGCACGAGCCATAATAATGTTTAGTATAAGGTACCAAGGGTTTTTAGCATAAGCTACTAAACTTCATTAATCAAGCAAGAAGATGTTACAAAGGGAACCAGATGCCTAAACTTATTTGTTCAGCTAGAATTTTTTATCATTTTGCACAATCCAATGATAGAATAGCACATAAATATATTTACACTTTCTTAGAATTATTTCATCATTACTTAATCAAAACTAAAATTTCCGACCGTAAAATCTCTAATTGGGCATGCTAAATACATCGTAATCACTGAAGAAAATAAAATTATGAATAGGTTAATTTCATTTTCCCTCTTAATCTTCATCATCACCACGACATAACCTAAATTAGCAATAGAAAATCGGCCCTAATTCCAAACATTCATATTTTCATATAAGATTTGATCCTCGTCATTCATATAAATTTCACACATCAAGTTAGAGAGAGAGAGAGATCAGAGATCATTACAATAGCATCGGAGGAACCATCCGAGGCCCACTGAGTGATGTCGCCTAACTGTATCTTGAGAACACTCGACGGCGACAGCGGAAACTCCACCAGCTGACGCCCAGCACCTCCGCCGCTCGACATCTTAGAAAATCCAACGGCCGTCTTCGACCCGCCGGTACCGCACTGTCTTGGGTGTGACATAACGGAAAAGAGCCTCCGAAATACCATGCGACGATGGTCGTTCTTCAGGAATTGCTTGCACAAATGGTGCAGGGATTTGGGGGAATTTCGAGAGGATAAAATGCGTATGACTTTGGGGTACAGTGAAGCAACTTTAATCATCACTCATCCGTTGATCCTACTGATTTTTGTTTGAATTTTTCAAAAGCATATTCCAGTTCCACGGGTTGGGCTAGGCTTTTTGAAACGGAATTAAACGGGCCTACCCACGTCAGTCATGGGCTTTGGGCCCGCTACCCAGTTATGATTTCAATTAGGGCGACACTATCGCCACCGAATTTTTTCTCAAGGCACTCGAATTGAAGACAAAAAAATATGTGAAATTTCAATTATATCCCCATCTTTTTTTTAAACCCTAACCCATTAATTAATTAAATTATAATTAAAAAAAACTCATTTGCTATTTACACCCAATCCACCTAGAACACCCACTGAAAAACACAATCACTCTCACACACATCGCACGCACTACTGCACCAAAAGAGAAACAAGAGAAGAGAGAAGAAGAAAAGAGAGAATATGAGAAAAGATGTGAAAGAAAAAAAAAAAACTAAACTCCACATCCAAAACATCAAAACATGGAACAAGCAAAACTATGTAATTTTACACTATATTTTTCATCATGCTTTGTATTATAGGGTTAGTGAAATTGTGTATTTGATTGTCAAATTATTTGTGAATTAGCAAAATTATATATGTATTTTGAGTTTAATAGATTATAGCAATATAAATTAGAGTTGTACGATGTTTTGGTATTGAAAATCAGACTTTTAAAATTTCAGATCTGGTTTAGCGAAAAAATGAGTAAATTTCGGCTGGTTGTTGACGAAATTTTGTAAAATAATCGCTGGTTTGTTGCCGAATTATTGTTACAAAATTCATGTTGCCCAAAATTTGATAAGATATCAATGAGGGGCTGCCGATTTTTTTATTTTTTAATATAGTTAAATTTTCGAATACTTTCAATGAAAAAAATATATTACACTAGGAAACAAATTACTTTTTGCTAAAACATTAATTGCTTTAATAGTAAATGCTAAAAATTAATTGCTTAATAGAAGTAGGCAAAATTAATTGTTGGTAAAAAAATTCTGGAAATGTTCTCAAATTTTTAGTATCCCATTGAAAACATTGAAATTTTTGTAAAAAAAAATCGACAATATCCCATCGAATTGTTCACAAACTTTCGGCTATAGTTAACCGAAACTTAACAATATTTTCAACGAACCAGGTTTGAAAATTTTAAACTCAGATTTTAACGTCCCAAACAACATACAAATCTGATTTATGGCAATATTATTTATTAAATTCAAATTACATTTATAATTTTTCGAATCCATTAATAATTTAACAATTAACTACACAAATTCACTAACTCACAAACCCCATAATACAAAAGAAGAATATGTATAAAATTATATACTTTTAACCAATTATTTTACTTATTTCATATTTTGATGTTTTGGGGTGAAATTTAGTTCCCTCTTTCTCTTCTACTCTTTTTTATTGTTTTTTTTAGGACTGCGTGTGATGTGAGTGAGTGTTTGCCTTAGGTGTAGCGATGGTGGGTGTAGATAGTAAAAAGAGTTTTTTTTTTATTTAGTTAATGGGTTAGGATTTAAAAAAGAGATTAGGTTATAATTGAACTTTCACACATATTTTGTCTTCAATTCAGACTCCTTAAAAAAGAATCCGAGTGGTAATAGTGCCGCCTTTCAATTAATTAGTTGAGGTGGGCAGGCCCTCCATATACAAAAGACACAAAAAGCAAAATAACTAAGGATTAAATATTTGAAATACTATTTAAAAAATAAATAAAAATTGTGGGCCACTAGTGAGATTGTTTTACCCCTTTTCAAATAAGTACCACTTTTTATTTATTTTACAAATCGTTCTTAAAATAGTTTAATTAGACGGTTATTTTATATATGCTCCATTAGTCAATCGATGAGGTATTCAATTATTTTTTATACTGGGATTAATAAATATTATTACTTTATATAAAGTGGATAATTGTATTAATAGTGAGTGGCGAACTGTATGTGAGACTTTTTTACTAAAAAGATAAAATTGATATGTTCAGAGCAAACTATTAATATTATGGCTAAATGATACTTTATCTACAAACAAAGTGAATATTGTATGGAGTATCACTCTTTAATAAAAAAAAATATAATCCCTTCTTATTCGTTTAATACACTCAGTGTCACACAATATATTTACTAGTAGGTAATTGAAGGTTGCTGCAGGATGGGGGTTCGAATCTCTCTGGGGTTCGAATCCTATCTTTGACTACTTACAAGAGCAAGTTAAACAGTGAGTCATCTCTCCACCAATCCCGTACACCATTTAGTAGGTAATTGAATGTCACTTAACAGTCATCTCTCCACCAATCCCGTACACCATTTAGTAGGTAATTGAATGTCACTTAACACCAAAATTTTCGGCTTCTTTAAATAGTCTACTTTATTTCATATATTAATTGACATAATTGTTCGTAGTTTCCGTTTGGTATTATTGTCAAACCCCAAGGATGCAATTAAATATTCTTCCTAATTCGTTAGTTATCACTATCTAGTGGCTGTATAAATTTAAATCTTCATTAATGTACCTATTAATATTGCACAACCCTCTTTTTTTACAACTCACAAAAAGCTACTCCATTATATAGACTTTAATAATTGTAATAAAAGCACACAACCATTAGAAATTAAATGCCACATAAAAAAATATTCAAATCACATTAAATACTAGCCCCAACTCAGTATTTTTACTGATTCAGCTGGGATTAAATCTACAAACTTATATATAAGATATTCTTTATGGTAACATCCAAATAATTTCTAGCCACCATCAGAATATCATTTCTCAAAAAAAAAAAAAAAAATCCCTATGAAATATATTACACACACAATCCGGTCTAAGCGGGTGTAAACCTGCCACCTCAGCAATAGAGCCACAGCTCCCGGAGTCTCCCACACAACTCTTCACCCTTCGTGCCATCACATTCACCTTCAATTTTCTCTCTTATAAATATAGTTTAAATGAAAAAAATTAAATCTTTTTTTTAAATAGTCTCTGTAATAGTGGTAAATGTGATTTAGAATTGCCCTCCTTCGAAAGTTTGCCCAAACTGCCATCCTGCGGGTGCAACGTTATTGCTAATGACGGTGCGGCCGTCGCTGGTGGTGACTTGGAAGGAGAGGCTTTGGCTGCCGAAATTGGCATTGCTCTGCCAATTTTGGCCCCAATTTCGCGACATTGGTTGCCATCCGCCTGATCCTTTGATTGAGACGGAGCGGACATCGCCCGCTCCGGCTACGTTGGTGACCAGGACTAGGTTGAAGAAAGCATGTCCGTTGATTGTAAATCTTATTCCTCCCTTCTTTTGGCAAGGCACCCTGTCACACACCATTAATTACATGTTAAAAGCTTGTCTAACTAATATTTTTTAATTTATAGTATATATAGTTAAATATTATTGTCGTTTTATGTATGTTGTTTTCAAATTAAGACCGACCCCTAGTTGAAATTGACATTCTTCTATCACAATAAATCATTTTAACTTTACAAAGCTTACAAAGTATTCTACTATTTGAATTTGTTAAATAGTAAATATTAAGGGATATTATTGTGAATATACATTACCATCACTAGAGCATTTTTGCTCATTTATTATTATTAATTAATTAAAAAATAACAACATTGAAGGCTAACTAGGTAGCCACAAAAAAATTTCATTTCCCACCCTTTCATCTACTTTTCCAGCCAAGGGGACTGTGTATTAATTGACACATTAAAAAGCTTATAATAGGTACTATTAAATAGATTAAAAAAATAAAACACATATTCACAGGGTATTAATAACATTAATTAATGCATTAAAATAGATAAAAATGAAAATATGATTTTTAATAAATAAAAGAGTTACCTCCGGAAAGAAACAGGGACAATTCCAGCTCTGTATTGAGCAATTTGCAAGTAAGCAGGTTCAGCCATGTCGAAATGCTGACGTGGAGGGTTGCACCACCCGCCGTTGTCGTTCGGCAACGACGGGTTGGGCGGGCAGAAATTGGTGGCGGTGACGATGATGGAGCCGGGGAGGCAGTACTTGGGGTTGTTGTAGCTGCAGGTTAACTCGTAGCAAGACCCACAGCTCAACCCATTGTTGAAAAGAGCAGTACTCAGCGCTGCAGTGTTTGTACCATACCCAGTGCTGTACAAGTTGCCATACCCACAAGCACCCCCTGATTTCATTTACAAACAAAATAACTACGTCAATTCCCAATATTAATTATATAAAGTAATCATTAAAAAAAAAACTAATGCTCCCTCGTCAGGTCAATATCGACACATTTACCTTATGTTACTGTAAAGTAAACGTGTCAATATATGCAAAACGGAGGGAGTACTAATTAATATTCCCTTCTATTACAGCTATGTTACTGTAAGGTAAACGTGTCAATATATGAGACACTGAGAGAATACTAATTAATATTCCCTTCTATTAAAGCGATGGTGCAAGTATTATTTTAGGGACGAAGGAAGTATTATTTCATGCAAACAGAACAAAACGATCATTTTTCGACGGGGGCTCACCCATTGTGCCGGAAGCATCACCGCCACCGTAGAAGGTGGCGTGAGCGGTGTCCCAACCACCGTAGTCGCCGTAAGCTCGTCGCGCTAAGAAGGCGAAGAGCGCGAAAAACACGAGGGAAGCCATGGAAGAGGGAGGAAGGGAGGGAGGGAGAAGAAGCTTGGGGAGTTGAAATGTGAAGTGTTAAAAGAGGGAGGGAAGTGAAGAATTTTGAGTGAGAGGGGGTGTATTTATATAGAAGAGAAGTAAGAAGGGAAGAGTAAGTATTTTAGGATATATTGTGGTAAGAAAGAGACAAGATAGCAAGAATGAGGAGTGAGAGGCAGAGGATGGAAATGAATCAAATGCAATATTTTAGGTCACATAACAAAGACCAAGAAGCACATGCATTTGTTCCAACTTGAACTACCAACTGCTAATCTCATGGGTCCCACCAGCACATGCATCTCTCACAACCGTTTGCATTTTTATCCTCATTCTCTATTTTTAGTTTTTATTTTATTTTTTTATTTTTCATTAGTATAACGTATGGCTTCTATTATACATTATGAAATTTGTTACTATTGCCCGGAAATTGCGCTTGGTTGGTATGTAGGAAAAATCTTTTTACAATATTGGCTCCATTTGACCCTTATAAAATTTGTGAGTATATGTACTTAGAAACTCATGAATTAGTCAAGTTTAATCTCATTAAAAATAAGTTGACAATGTTGATCCCATTTTACGAGAGGCAATTTAAGTTCAGTTATATAGCAAATTGAATGAAACGAAAACAAATCTTACTTTTAAATAGTTGTGTATTTGAAATGTTACTGCATAAAACAACCCTAATAAATTTTATTTAGGGATGTTTGTATTTTATAGTTAGATAAATTAAATGGCATGTCTATTACTTTTTGCAAGTTGTTGAAGAGTTGGTTTCACACTAGTTTTGTTTAAGTACTCATTTCATCCAAAAGGGTAGTACTGATGTATTCTGAAACACGCCGGTGTGGTATAAGAGGGAAACACACACACATCAGAATGTTCATCATCTTCATCAGTTAGGTTCAGAAGTTTAGGGTTTTCTTAGAAATTTAATTCATCATCTTCTCCAAGAAGTTGTAACATGTATTCTATCATATTAGTGATCTCTCTCCTTAAGAAGTGGATGTAAATCTTTAAGATCGAACCACTATTCATCCTTGTCTCCTTTCTTCGGTTTGATTTTATTTTTTGTTTGATTCAATACGTGAGAGAGATGGTGAGGAAGATAGTGTGTGCAAGTTTATTTCAAAGGATAGCTCAACTTTGCATGCATTAATAAGAATTGGCGCAGTCTGTGGGAAGCCAAGAAGAAGAAGAAGATTCAGTGGAGAAGAAGATCAAATGGTTACTACTAAGTTTGATATTGAAAAGTTTTCAGAGAAGGCAGACTCCAGTCTGTGGAGAATGAAGATAGAGGCCATATTGGTTCAATAAGGATTATCAGAAGCAATCAAACCACTTCCTGAAAATCAAGCCGCAGCAGTTGATGCTGTTGCTCTTGCAGCAGATCAAGAACAACAAACCAAGGCTAGAGATTCACTTATCCTGTGTCTTGGAGATAAAGCCCTGAGGGAATTTTCAAAGGAAGCTACAGCAAGAGAAGTTTGGAAGAAATTGGAGGAGTTGTACATGGTTAAAAGCTTGGCCAACCGTTTGTACATGAAGCAGAAATTATACTCTTTCAAGGTATCAGAAGATAAGTCAATAATTGGTCAATTAGATGAGTTTAACAAGATCATTGATGATCTATAAAATATTGATGTGGCTCTATCAACTGAAGACAAAGTTGTCATCCTCATGTCAGCTCTTCCAAAGTCCTTTGAAGGTTTAAGAAATACACTTTTGTTTGCTAATGCTGAATCAATCTCTCTTGAGCAAGTCTTGTTAGCAGTTAAGGCAAATGTGCTTCACAAGAATCCAGAACAACAAGCAACTGCAGAAGGTTTAGTAGCAAAGAAACAGAATCAGTGGAGCAAGAATAATAAGAGTAGCAATATTGATAAGAGGAAGTCAGAAAAGAATTTTAGTACTCCATCAGATGAAGAAGAAAACAAGAACTGCTTTCACTGCAATAAGCCTGGACATTTCAAGAAACAATATTTCAAATGGAAAGCAATGGTGGCAAAGAAGATAGCTGAAAATGGAGGAAATAAGAGGTCTCATGCAAATCAGGTAACAACAATCAAGTTGGTTCAGATTCTGATTTCATTGAAGCAATAACAGTTTGTTCTAGTTCAGTATTAGAAGAATGGGTTATGGACTCAGGATGTACATTTCATATGACTTCTAGAAAGGATTGGTTTACTGAGTTAAGATCACAAGATGAAGGATCAGTCATGCTAGGTGATGATCACACCTGTAAGATTGTAGGAATAGGTTCTGTCAAACTTAAAATATTTGATGGGAAAGTCAGGTTGTTGACAAATGTCAGATATGTACCAAGTTTGAGAAGAAATCTAATATCTCTTGGAATGTTAGTATCTCAAGGTTATGAGTGTCTTTTGAAGGGTAAAACACTTACTATCATAAAAGGAAAATCAGTAGTTGTTAAAGGTTTTAAGAGGTCTGGTCTGTACTTCTTAGATGGTTCTGTTGTGACTAGACAGATTAATGCAATTAAGGATGATAGTAGTGTTAATATTTGGCATGGAAGACTTGGTCATATAAGTGAAAGAGGCTTGCAAGAACTTGCAAGACAGAAGCTGCTTGAGATCAGTTCAACTTGCAAGTTAGATCAGTGTGAAGCTTGTATATTAGGCAAGTCAAAGAGGTTGAAATTTGGTACAGCTGAGCATAATACCAAAGCTAGGTTGGAGTATATCCATCCTGATCTTTGGGGACCTTCTAAGACCTCAACAATAGGGGGTGGAAAATACTTCATATCATTCATTGATGATTATTTAAGAAAGGTATGGATAAGAATTTTAAAGATAAAGGATGAAGCATTATCAGTTTTTAAAGTTTGGTTGACAGAAACAGAACTGCAGACTGGAAACGAGGTTAAGTGTTTAAGGACATATAATGGGCTTGAGTTTGTATCACATGAATTCAACAAGTTTTGTCAAGAAAAGGGTATTAAGAGGCACAAAACAGTACCAGGTACACCACAGCAGAATGGAGTGGCTGAAAGAATGAATCAGACACTTCTTGCAAGAGTTAGATGCATGATGAGTAGTTGAGGCTTCTCAAAAGGTTTCTGGGGTGAGTTAGTGTCAACTGCAGCTTATTTGATCAACTTATCTCCATGCACAACACTTAAATTTAAACCACCTGAACAAGTATGGACTGGAAGGATGCCAAACTATAGTCACTTAAGGATGATAGATTGCCTGGTGTATTCACATCAAAAGTAAGACAAGTTAGATCCTAGAGCTGTTAAGTGTGTGCTTGTAGGTTATCCTAAATAAGTAAAAGGGTACATGCTATGGTGTTATGAGACTAACAAGTTCATTTTTAGTAGGGATGTGACATTTAATGAAGACAAGATACCTTTATTAGAGAGAGGTGCTGATAAGGTCATTACTACAGATAAGTGTGAGTTTGAGGTGGAGCATGATGGTAAAACAGTAATACAGCACAATCAGGATCAGAGAAATGATGATGTACATGAGGAAGATGTTGCACAAGAGAGAGCTGAGTCATCTGGTTCAAATGAAAGAAGGACTCTCAGCAGCTATCAACTAGTTAGGGATAGATTGAGAAGGCAGATCAGAACAACTATTAGATATATAGAGGCTGACACTGTGTCTTATGCTCTCTATGTAGCATCAGACATTGATATCTATGAGCCAAGAACATATTCAGAAGCAATATCAGGTAAGGAGAGTATGCAGTGGTTAGATGCTATGGAAGAAGAGCTGCAATAATTAAAAAGGAATAACACTTGGATGATTGTTGACAAGCCTGCCAATCAGAAGCTTGTAGGTTGTAAGTGGATATATAAGAAGAAACCAGTGACAAGTAAAGAATGAGGAATCAGATATAAGGCAAGGCTTGTAGCAAGAGGTTTTTCACAGCAAGAAGGTGTTGATTATAATGAAATCTTCTCACCAGTAGTCAAACATTGCTCAATAAGAATCTTGTTGTCATTAGTTACTCAATTGGATTTGGAATTGCATCAGATGGATGTAACAACAGCTTTCTTACATGGAAATTTAGAAGAAAAAATTTACATGAAGACTTCTGAAGGTGTTAGTTTGAAAGGTGCAGACTCAAAGATTTGTCTGGAACTTAAATCACTGTATGGACTGAAGCAAAGCCCAAGACAGTGGTATCTCAGGTTTGATGATTACATTACATCATATGGTTTTGTAAGAAGCATGTATGATAGTTGTGTGTACATAAGATGTAAGGAAGGATGCTACACTTATCTACTACTTTATGTAGATGATATATTGATAGCATGCAAGGATATGATAGGAATTAATACAGTAAAAGATACTTTGAGGAAGAAGTTTGACATGAAAGATCTAGGTAAAGCAAGAATGATACTTGGTATGCAAATTGAAAGGGGCAGATCAGTTGGTCAGCTAAGATTGTTTCAAGAGTCATACTTGGATAAGGTTCTGAAGAGGTATAATATGAATCTCTGTAAGGATGTTTCAATACCAGTTAAGCAGAGTTTAAATCTGTCATCACTTCAAGGTCCTCAAACAGATAAGGAGAAGACAGAAATGAACAATATACCATATGCAAGTGCAGTTGGTAGTTTGATGTATGCAATGGTGTATTGTAGGCCAGACTTGGCTTATGTTATGAGTATGATCAGTAGGTTTATGAGCAATCATGGACTTGTACATTGGGATGCAGTAAAATGGGCACTGAGATACATCAAAGGAACTATATCAGTTGGATTGAAATTTCAGAAATAAGGTACTTGGGACAAAGTTGTTGTTGGTTATGTGGATGCTGATTATGCAGCTAATCTTGATACAAGGAAGTTAATAACATGCTATGTGTTCAATTTGTTTGGAACAACAATAAGTTGGAAGGCTACACATCAACACATAGTAGCACTCTCAACCACTGAGGCTGAGTTTGTTGCTCTCACAGAAGCAATCAAAGAAGGTGTTTGGTTGATTGGTATTTTGGGAGAGTTTGGTGTTCAACAAGATGCTATTGAAGTATATTGTGACAGCCAAAGTGCTGTACATCTCTCAAAACACCAAGGGTATCATGAGAGGACTAAACACATTGATGTAAGACTTTACTTCATAAGAGACTTGATAGAAGGGAAGTTAGTGGCTGTCAAGAAGATTAAAACAGCAGACAATCCAGCTGATGCATTCACTAAGGCTCTACCAGTTTAGAAATATGAATTGTGTAAGAGTCTTATTGGTCTTCAATAAAAGAAGGAAAGGAAGGTGTGCTGCAGCCTATAATTGCAGCAAGGTGGAGAGGTTTGATCACTTATGATGATGCATTGTCTAAGGTGGAGATTTGTTGTGTATAGATCATGCATGCATACGTATGAATGGTGTAGATCAGCAACATACATGTTTAGGGTGATGATTAAGAAAGTAATCAGCATGATCAACGGTTGTGATCATGCTATTTACAGTAAGTGGGAACCATTGGATGAAGACTTGATGCATGCAGCTGCATGGTGGTTCTAAGAAAAAAATCTAAGTTTGTTGAGTTAGTTAGTAGTTGCATAACAACTGATCCAGCTGGCTTTAACATGTGAGAAGTAAGATTGGAGATGATGCTCAATATAAGCAGCAAGATGGATTGAAGGGTGCTGCTGCATAAGGAAGAGCCGTAGGATCAAAACTAGTGTTGAGCTGATGGATTGATGACATGGCAAAATTCTTAAGTGGTTAAATGATCAGTTGTAACTGAATGCAACAGATCACGTGGAAGTTTGCTGATGTATTCTGAAACATGCCGGTGTGGTATAAGAGGGAAACACACACACATCAGAATGATCATCATCTTCATCAGTTAGGTTCAGAAGTTTAGGGTTTTCTTAGAAGTTTAATTCATCATCTTCTCCAAGAAGTTGTAACATGTATTTCATCATATTAGTGATCTCTCTCCTTAAGAAGTGGATGTAGATCTTTAAGATCGAACCACTATACATCCTTGTCTCCTTTTTTCGGTTTGATTTCATTTTTTGTTTGATTCAATACGTGAGAGAGAGGGTGAGGAAGATAGTGTGTGCAAGTTTATTTCAAAGGATAGCTCAACTTTGCATGCATTCATTAGAGATAGACTTATTCAATATTGAATATGCATGTTAAAATCAGTTCTGCTACTTCAAAAAATTACTTTCCACAATTCTATTAGTTTGTGATAGAAATGGATCTGATTTTTCACCAAAAAAATAGTATTTCTCAATCCCACATTAATTCTTACATGACAAATCTTAATGCAAACTAATTGTACAGTAACATTGCATCCATTTTAAATCTTAATTAATGCGTATTTAAATGTGTGTATTTCAATGGAGTATGAATTATGTGGAGTACAGTGTAGGTCCTCTTTTAAAAACCATTACTCTTCATAATGTCAAGAAATAGTATATGATATATAAAAGTTATATTAAATGTTATACAAAAAAGTAACCGCTTTTCATACGATGAGTAATTATCTGTCATATAGGAAAGAGAAACGAAATTATTTAGTATTTTTAAATAAAAAATATATTTAAAAGTATACTTCGTTATCTATGTTAGATAAAAATGAAAATTTTAAAATTAGAGTGTATTTTGATGTTATTAATTTAATTGAAAATTAAAGCTCATAAATTTATTTTTTTTTTCATAAAACAAAGGTGCACATGTTAGAGAGACGAAGGGAGCATAGCATACGGAAGTTAAATCCCATATGATGATTGAAGTGAGCAAACATTTAGAGGAAAAAAGTAAATGAAGAAAACATAGTCAAAGGTGGTTAAAGGTCAATCTAGGAGTTAGTCATTGGAAGTAGTTAAGTAGTTTGTGGAAAACGATGAACATCTGAGAGAGATTAGAGCCTTAATTGCAGCATGTGTAGACTTGCTACCTTAATACTCCATTTTTTCTTTTTTGAGATCGATGATCACTTCTCCATTTCCCTACAACTTCTACGAAACTCTGTTGTTATTATAATAATAATAATAATAATAATAATAATATAATAATAATACATTGCCCCCTTCCAATTTTATGTTCCATATATTGTTTAAAAAAAAAATAAATTTTTAATCAATTTTGTTGACTTTTAAAGGTACGATAGTATATTAAGTATTAAGAGTATAAAATAATGGTATATAAATGAATAATGTGTGACATATTTAAAATTAAACGAAATAAAAAATAAGTTATGAAACATCAAGCAAAACACCGTTATGAACAATTTTTTTTAATCGGACAAAGTTAGTTGTTAGTATAGTTAGTAGTTAGTTCACCAAGCACCAATACACCTCCTATCTCCAAGCCCCCTTATTACTCCCTACCTATTCTTTTTTTTTGATCGGACAAAGTTAGTTGTCCTTATTACTCCCTACCTATTCTTTTTTTTTATCAGACAAAGTTAGTTGTTAGTATAGTTAGTAGTTTGTTCACCAAACACTCATACACCTCCTATCTCCAAGTCCCCTTATTACTCCTCACTTATTTGTTCCCGAACAAAGTTAGTTGTTAGTATAGTTAGTAGTTAGTTCACAAGCACCCATACACCTCCTACCTCCAAGCCCTCTTATTACTCCTCACCTATTCGTTCCGCCCCCTTATTACTCCTCACCTATTTGTTCCCGAACAAAGTTAGTTGTTAGTATAGTTAGTAGTCAGTTCACAAGCACTCATACACCTCCTACCTCCAAGCCCCCTTATTACTCCTCACCTATTCGTTCCGCCCCCTTATTACTCCTCACCTATTCGTTCCAAAAAGGAATCGAACCTGGATCACTCACCTTATTGAGGAGCTCAGTGGTCAAGTGGGCTAGCCCACTTGGTAACCATTATGGATAAATGGGATCACCTATTCCATTTTTATATTCCATCTCTTATTTCATTTATTAGATTCTTGCCATGTGTCATAATCAATGACCAAAATTCAACACATGTTCCAAAAGTTTAATGATCATTTATAGGGTATAATTTTTTATATTATGAAACATCATTAAAATACCAAATATGGAATAATGAATTCAATTTGCATTATGGGATATGAGATTTGAACTGACAACAATATCGACTATTCTGCTACATTTTAATGTTACATCTTCTATTGCATGTATTAGATGAGTGATATTTAAAAGGAGAAAAATCTGAACTTTTTTTAGAAGTTATTTTCTTAGGATATTAAATTTTATCTATAACATGCATATCCTTCATCTAATGATTCACAATAGAAAAAGAAATATTAAAATGTAATAGCAGATACAAAGCGTTTTATATCGAAATATTATGAAAATTCAACTTACTTTTGCACTTATTAATTCAAATTTAATTACCCTAAATACCTAAGTTTTCTTTCATTTATACACCTAAGGATAATTTTTCTTAATTTATGCGCTAGTATGTCTATATCTATATGTATTATTATAGAAATAGAGGGAGCGTACATTAAATTTAGAGACAATTGTAAAAAAAAAATAGAAAATAAAAAATCATTGTCACCCATCAAATAACTTATATAACATTCATACCCAAATGATCATTTTTGGACAAAAATACCCTTATCATGTCGGAATGCTATGTCGGGATTCCGACACCGATTCCAACAACATTGCTTGTCGGATTCTGTGTCGGAACTCCGACAAGGTGAGGATATTTTATCGGATGTCGGAATCGGTGTCGGAATCCTAACATAACATTCCAACATGGTGAGGGTATTTTTACCCAAAAATGAACAATTGAGTATGAATATTATATATGTCATTTAATGGGTGACAATGATTTCCAATTTTTAAAATTAGTTATTTGGGATATTCTCCCTTAAATTTATTAATTTATATTTGAGATATTATAGGTCCTTTCCTAAAATATTCTGAGCCAATAAGCAATTTTGCCAGCATTAAGACAAATCCTTGCAATCATGAAGTAAGAAAGTGATCAATTTTAACCAATTTTCATTTCATAGACAAAATGCTCATTCTTTAAAATTTTAAAATTGACCCCCACACTTTTCTTACTTGAATCGACAATCACCGATACTCAGACCGACATATATCGGTAGGTGACCATCAGTCACCCAAACCGGCGCATGTCGATGGGGATCGACTGACGTTGGTTGGCTTGTCGGTGGAAAATCGACAGCCACCTACACCCGGATAGATCGACACATGTCGGTTGGTTCATCGGTGGAGGATTGACCGATGTTGATCGGGTTGTCGGTGAGGAATTGACATCCATCGGCACCTGAACCGACTAGAATCGACACCCGACCCGATGAACCAACGAATGTCGATCAAATTGTCGGTGGGAAATCAACACTCAAACCAACATGTCAACTCTATTTGGTCAAAGGATATTTATGTCCACACATTAAATTGATTCAAATTGAATATAATTTAATTTAATGTAGGCAAAGATATAAAAATTAAAGAAAATGAATATTTATGCATTTAAAAAAAATAAATACTTGCCTATTTTGAGAATCAAGATGTAAGCTCGAAATTTGACGTAGTTTCACAATTCTTTAATTAGCTAGTAAGTCTTTTGCCTGTACTCTTTTCACTGACTTTTTCACGGATAAAATGAAATTAAACCGTCTCATACTTTTTTTTAATTTATTTTAAAAAGTTCTCAATACAATTAGAATATTATTTTTGTTCCAAACTTTCAGTCTTGATTTAAACCCAAAATAATATTTTTCACCAATTTCGTTTCATAACTTTTATAAAATTACCAATTTAGTTTTGTGGTTCAATTCTATGAAATAAGAAAACTATTTTTATGAGAATTTAAACTATGAGAATGTTTCGGATTGAGAAATAAATTTTTTTGTACTATTTTTAATAAAGTAAGGTGCTTGGTTGGGAGTAATGAGTGGAGTTAATGCGTATGGAGATATATTAATTTTTATTGTTGATCCAATTTAATAACTACTTCACACTCTTCAATCACTTGCAATCTCATTATGATTGACCTTCTTAATAATATCCATTACCATTTTGATCAAAAAATTCGAATCAGGCGGCCATTAAATTTATATGAGATAATTTTGATTTTAGATTCGAGATTTTTTTTAATCTTTCGGGTTAAAGTATACTATATCTCTAAAATATAGCGTACATAAGATTATGTCTTTATTCAAAAGTCCAAAATTTATCACTAATACTAATATAATTAAAATGAGAGTTAAATTTGTACAAAATTGTTTCACGATAAAATTAATTTAAATTTTTTTATTAATTATTATTTTTATTAAAAATATTATTAATTTATTTTTAAATGTTATTATTTATATTTATATTATAAATTATTTATAAAATAATTTATAACACCATTATCACTGTTTATTAATATATGATATCACTTTTTTTATACAAGTTATCATATTTTATTCGTTTTACAAAAATAATTTGGTGACACAACAAAACCAAATCTTTACCTTAAAATTAATGTGAACATTTAATTTGCAATTCACTACGGGAAAAAAAATCCATAGACAAATATTAAAATCCAAACTTGTAGTCAAATTAATAACTGAAAAAACTAATGAGAGAGATACAAATATTAACATCCAAAGTCCAAACTTGAACTCAAATTAATAACCTA
Organism: Pogostemon cablin; assembly: GCA_023678885.1. Taxonomy (NCBI): domain Eukaryota; kingdom Viridiplantae; phylum Streptophyta; class Magnoliopsida; order Lamiales; family Lamiaceae; genus Pogostemon; species Pogostemon cablin. Next base: position 16,516,131 of record CM042998.1, on the reverse strand, counting down.
AATCCCTTCTAGTAGGGTACAAAAAGTTCACAATCACAATTAAAACTTAAAAAGTGTATAAATTACATTTTTATATTATAAATAATTCTAGAAAATACAAAAACATTAGTAAAATTTAGGAAACCAACAAATCTTTTTATTAATTACATGTGAGGCACAAAATTTAAATTGGTGATAGTGACATGAAAACGGTTGTCGGTTAACTTCATATGAAAAATTACATACCCAAATATATATTGACAATCCCATATAAATGTCGATATCATCATTAGTCATGCGATTAAGAATATAATTAATATTAAATCCAAATTCATTTCACTAGCTTCAACTCACAAAGATTTTATTATTATTAAGTAAAAGTAAGTCTTTTTATAAATTAATTACTTAAAATAACATCATGACTTTTCAATTCTTACACGTGTTCGATCCATGTATGGTGTAGCAATAAACAAACTTATCACATAAAATTGGTAAAATTTATTAATTGTCGGTCGTCAAAGAAATTTTAAGTGATTTTATTTTATTTTATTTTTTCAAATTAATTCTTTTAATACTTAGTAATAGCATATGAACTCTATTTACTTTTGGCAATTTGACTTTTAATTTATTTTTAAAAAAATATTTGACACAAATATTAAAGGAGCAAAATTTGATACCGAGGAAAAAAAGTAAACATTTTTAATATGAAAATGATACATTGTTCATAAAGAATGATGCACACTCTCTTAAAGAAAAAGGACGCATGCATGAAATTGATTTTATAAAATTATAATAAGAATAATAGTTTTAAAAATTTATTAAAAATAAGAAAATTTACACTTATGCGGACTTAAGGCAATTTTAAATTCATTATTTGATTATGATATTTTTAAGTTTTATTAACTCACCTAATAATTTTATTGAATTAAAGACTTAATTATAAAAGATAATACAATCCAAAAAAAAAAATGAATATAGAGTACAATTGATTTTTAATATTTATATTGAAATATATATTATTTTCATTTAAATGAGTATTAGTTTATCACTTTGAAGAATGAAGTAATTTTTTATTGAAGTATACTAAAGAGTAACTTGTGTAAAATTAGAATGCATGATGAATCGTGTTTATACTAGACAAGTTCTATTATAATTAATTTTACAAAACGCATCTCTAGAAATTATAGATATTAAAAAAAAAAAGCCTTACATGAAATTTATTAGAATTACTAGAAAAAGGAAATTATGTAAAATCCAATCAAATTTAAAATATATTGTTAAAATTTTATTTTAAATAACATTTGATTTTGTAGGAATCAATGTTTATAAGATCATAAATTTATTATTTCTAAGATAACTTGTCTTCAATAATTCGTCCAAAATAGTCTCATGCTCAAATTGAAGAAAAATAAAATAAACTAGTAGGTACACTCTTTATATTAAATAAGAATAGAGCTAAAATATAAAAATGTCATTATTTAATTAGAATTAAGAAGAATATAATCACAATTATAATTAGTATAATTATTGGTAGAAGAAGTTAGGTTGAAAATTGGTGAAGTGTTCGTATTTTGGTTAAATAAGGGGCCTACCATGTTAGGGGCACATGCAACTCCCGGGAAAGATGGCCCTCTCTCTATCCTAATATCATTATCTATTTTGTTTGACATATGAAAAATCTTTTCTAATATTAATAATACAATAAATATATAATATTAATTATATTCAAACTGAACTAGTAATGTTTTTATATATTTTAAGTAGCCCACAGATTCATGCGTGTACTGATCATTTTATGTCGAGTAGATTAAATTAAGATATTGGATGACATACTGAAAATAAAAGTCCAAATATTAGCAATTGAGTAATATATGAAATTTATTTTTTAAACAGATAAATTAATATTTTTTTTAAATAAAAAATACTACAACTTAAATTCTTACACTTTGATTTATTGATTACTTTTTAGAGTTTAGAGTAATGAACTGTTACATTTTTTTTTTATAAAAAATATTACTCTTCAAATTTTAACATACTTGATTTTTTATATTTTTATTTAAATAAATAAAAATTTTTATTTAAAAGTATTAATTCATATTTTTTACGATTAATTTTTCACAAATATATTGAGATATTGTTTGTAATTAGCACTTTTACTATTTTGTGGATTTGAAATTTATGATGTGACAAACAAATTAGAATGGATGCAATGAATGATTTCCCTCTTCTAAATATAAGCATATACATATAGTAATTATATGTGTATAGATTAATAGATATGATATATATTGGTGGGGTGGGGGTATATATATTATTGGTGTCACCGTATCTTGAGTTTTTGTCTCCTTCACTCTTAGGGACAAATACTTCGGAAATGAAGTCTATGAGATTTAGTTACTTTTCACGTGGACGATTTTTTTTTTCTTTTCTTAATAATTGAAAATGTATTTCTTGGATCGAATTTCTACCTATAAATAAGTAGGATTCCTAATATACATTGATTTACGTTAAGAATACCAACAACAAACAATTTATTTTTTGACGTGACATTCAAGATTAAGGGGAATGGATATAAGAGATTTTATTAAAAAATAGTTAATCTCTTGGATTTACATCATAAATCTTTCTAAATTCTGTAGTCTTCCTTAATTTAAACATCTTAATAATACATAAAGTATATAAATTGAAAAGGGGACCACAGAACTTATACCGTGAAACTGGTTGCATTTATTAAAAAGATTTTATTATTCCTCACACTGTTAAATATGCACCGTTCTAAGAATATTACCAAGTTTTTTACATTTTATTAAAAAAAAATCAACAACTATACTTATATTTTCTTATTAGAGTTCAAAAATATTCTATTGGGTAAAATTAGGGGAACAGAGCGTGCGGCGAACAGCTCGTGACTCGGTTCATTAAGAGATCATTTGTATTCGTTAAATCAAGCTCGTTATGTAAACGAACAATGTTTGAGTATTTCATAACTCGTTTATTAAAAGCTAGTGAATAAGCTCGTTTAGTGTTCGTTTATATATATATATAAATTATTATTCTTTATAATATAAAAATATTGAAAGCATTTATATTTTAAATTTCCTTATTTTTATGAAATAATAGTTTTTTTTTATTGATAGTTGATGAATATTTTGTTATTTAAGGATAGTGATGTGTGTTGTTTATCATGTTCACGAATGAAATTATATAGATGTTCACGAACAAAAGTTTCATGAACACTTTATCAAACATGTTAAAAGTTCGCGAACACGTTAACGAACATGTTCGCGAATAAAATGTGCTTTCACTAACGAGCTCGAGCTCATTTATTTCTTAACAAACGGGACTCAATCTTCGTAAAGCTTGGCTCGGCTCGACTCAGCTCAACTCGTTTACAGCCCTAAGTAAAATTAATAATAGTTTAATGAAAGTGATAGTAATGATTTTCGACTACAAAATTTATATGCTTTAAAAATTCTCCCTGTTTTAAAAGGACAATGAAAATAACAAAACGTGTATACTTTAAAAATTCTACCTGCTTTAAAAGGACAATGAAAATAACAAAATAGATAGAAAGTGGGAGTATTAATTTTAATCTATCTTCTATACCCTCAGCTCGAGTTTTTGCCAAGTTATAGTATACTATAAGCAATTAATGTGCAAGACATTACACAAGTGATGTTTTTTCTCTTTTTGGACCAAATTCAACTTTTCAATTATATCGATAGCATGTAATTAAATTGATTCGACTTGCAAACTATTAAATTTCAACTCAATTCATTCGTATAGATTAATAATAATGTCAAGCTCCACATATAATTATCTGGCAAGCTTTATTAAACTATTTTAATTCTAAACTGTACATTAATTGATAAAGATATTATCCTTTTTAATTAAAAAAAAATGGTTGAAATATAAAGAGTATTAAAATTTAACTTGATAAAAATACAAATCTAAAAAAATCAAGGATATAACTTACTATACTAAAGTAATAATATTTGATATTAAAAGATGTTAAATTTGGGCACACAAAATTAGCTCCGTGTACAGGGTGCACTCAGCAAGACTTTACTTAAAATTATTGTAAATCCGTTGACATTTCATTTTTTAAAAAAAAAAATTATAGTTTTACGCCACATTATAGTTTCACACCACATAGTAAGAAGTAAGCATACAAGAAGTCAAGAACAAGGGTTATTAGCTCAATCAGAAAAGATAATCTCACTTATTAAGCATTTTTTCTTCCAAATACACCAGTTCCATGTTTGTGATTTGATCTCGTTCATTATTTTGTCGCTGTTCCAAGATTCACTTTAAATTAGAATTTTGTTTTGCGTGGTCCATATAATCCTGGTCCAGCATAATCATACATACCATACATCGCATACCAATTTATTCATTGCTTTATCTTGAAATAGATTGTCAAATTGTAAGAGTCACCGGTTGAGTTATTTCATACTATTTGCCAAGCATTTCTTTATTAAAATACAAATATAATTTTTTGTTGGTAATTTTTTTTATACTAACATACCAATAGAAATAATTTCAAAATCCGTTGGAAAAATAATTTTTTTCAGTGATTAAAATTAAGTGTGTGTTACTGTGTATCAAGTCACATAACATCAACAATTTTCAAAATTAATTTAAACTTTCTGAACTAATTAACTACTGCAATTATCGGGGAAAAATTAAAGAAAAAGAAATACTGCAAAATATAGTTTGTTTATTAATAATAAAGAATTGTAACATATTCTTATATTGAACTCTAATCATCAATAGTATTATTAAATTAAGTTTAGTCGACTTGATTGATTAATTAATTAAGTTTAAGTTAGACCTGACCAAATAATTTCAAAATTAAAATAATAAAGTTAACTAATCTTCCAATTTCCTCCACAATCTCAAATTCGAGCACTCTTTCCAAAATATTTATATTGCATTAACTTCCATCTTCAAACGTTTTACATGGAATATATATATTTTCATAATAATATATTTCCAATATATTGTACTATATCTTCACACCGACAAGAACTTTATTGTATTTTTTTAAATTATGATATTCATTAAAGGGTTTACATTATGCTCAGAAATGTTAATTATTCACAATTAATTGTTTAGTATTTGACAATTATTTCTACTCAAACAAAAAATTAAAAACGTTATCTAATTAAGTACTTTCAAATTGATAATATATTTTGCACCACCCACTAGAACATGCTATAAAGAAATATTCTATTTGCTTAATTTTAATTTGTGGACAGTAAATTAGCATAATCCTGTTACACGCTTCAAAGATCGTGTTTTAATTTTTGTTCTAAAATATGTACTTTTAAATTTATAATAACTAAAATCTAAGGCATTTGATATTAATGCGAATAAAAGAAGTTACTCGTATTCAATAAAATAAAGGCAACTAGTACGAGACTGTTCCACAAAATTCATGCAACAGAAAAAAAAAAAAAGGATAATGTTTTACGTATTAAAAATGATAGTCCTCTCATTATAAACTATCTAACTAATTACTGTAATTCATAATATAAATAAAAATGTAATAATATTTTTAATAAAATATAATAATTAATTTTTTTTAAAAAAAAATGAAACTATTGCCTCGTGCAACAAATAAAGAAAAGTGTTGCTCCCAAACAAAAGTGTTCATAATTATTGCTTAATATCTGCAAAAAAGAAAGCGATTAATTTCATAATAAATATCTCCTCAAATTAATTAGGTATACTAAGTAATAATGTTATAAAAATATAACATAAATTAAGGGAATTGAAGTCATGGGGTTAGATCGAGCACACCCTTTTGCAATTTTTGGATGAGTAACTCCTTCTAACTTTAATGTGAGATGGGTTGACATTTGTTAAAGTATATTTATTAGTAGTTAAAGTATGTTTATAGTAAATTATATTATAATACTATAAAAATATAATTTAATTAATTATTAATCATATATACTGTAAATCATATTTAAATATATATATATATACTTTAACTACAAATTAATATACTTTACCTATATAAGAAGCATACTTTAACAATGGGTCGACTCGTCTCACAACCCGTTTCACATTAATACTGTCTCATAAGAGACTTTATCTTTTCGTATATCATTTCTTGTACCATTAATAATATGATTGACATGAAAGTAAATTCAATCATTACCCATAAGATTGATATTTTTTTTGAGGGGCAAAAAGTTGTGTGAGGCCGTGAATGGCTTCCGTGAGATGGATAAGAAGGGATATTTTTTATAATAAAAAATGATAATCGATTGATAAAAAGTGATAACAGTGTTGTGATCTATTTCTTAAATAATTTATAGGAGAAATTATCACAAATGGTCCTCTAAGTATTACAAAATCCAAAAAGGTACCTATATCTTTTGAAATCTTCAATTTTAGTCATTTTTAATATAATTTTAGTAATTTGTTGTCAATTTTAATCCAATTTCTTTTAATTTTTTCAAAAAATTTACCGGAGGCCCATCGGCTTCTCAATTTTGGTACATTTCCAGTACACTCGTTTCAGCAAGATCTACGTAGGAGCACACATCCGGTAAATTTTAAAGTTTTTTAAAGAAATTAGACTAAAATTGATAACAAATGACTAAAATTGGATTAAAAATGATTAAAATTGAAAATTTTAAAAGTTACATGATCATTTGTAGATTTGTAATACTTAGAAGACCATTTGTGATAATTTGTCTAATTTATAGTATAAACGAAAAGTAATAACATATAAAAAGAAATGCGATACATACAATTTTTAATATAAAATGATAATCAATTACGAAAACATAAAATTATCTATCGTGAGTCGATCTCACATAAATCTACTCATTTTTTTTAGGGCATAGCTGTTCTTACGTGTCATCCATCAAATACTCTCTCCGATCCTTTCAAAGAGGTTTTTTTTTTCTTTTTGCACGTTGATTATATAGTATTATTATTTAATGTATAGTGGTTAGTTGTATTAGTGAGAGTATGTGCCCTATATTTTAATTGTATTAGTGAATGAGGGTGAGTCCTATGTATGTAAAAAAGATAAAAAAAAAAACTCTTTTGATCAGACACCTAAATTAAAAAAAATATTATCTTTAAAGGAAACATAGGGAATACATAATTATTATACAAAATAATACAGAAAATCCAAATTATCGAAATATAGATTAGGTAGAAGTGGAAGAAAAATTAAAAAGGGGTGGCGGTGAGGTTCCTTAAAAGATGCGGCCGCCATTAATGACATCTGCTCAACAACATGTCTATCTCACACATGCAATTGCCTTAATTTTCTCTTCTTTATTAAAACAAATAAAGTCTTTCTAGAATGTAATTATCCGGCCTAAATCTATTTATTTTTTGAACAACTTAATATCGAATTTTGAGAAAAAAAAATAAATGCCAAGCTACCAAATGCCAAGGTAAGTTCAGCTTAAAGCTACCTTTAACTAAATTTAGAATTTTTTTAAAGTAAAGTTGGAAAAGAAAATATATATAATAGGTTTTTTTAATATAAAATCAAATTAAATACATTTAAAGACCTTGACATAAAATCTCAGGGATTGAATTAATATTTTGTACTTAAATAGAACAAAAATATAAATTCTCAAAAATGTATTACTATGTTTTTTGCTTAAAATTGGGATTTGGCAAAAGTTTTAATAAGTTGAATATATGAGTTGTTTCAGAATCATTTCTTGTGTGTCAAAATATAACCGACGTTTAGATAGAATATAGTTTTTTTTTTCTATTTAAAAGAAAAAAGGACTTATGTCTGAATTTTTTTTAAAATTAATTTTCAAATTAAAATATTGAAGTTTGCCATAAATAAATGAGTAGCTTCAGCCACGGTTACGACGTTGCGTTTACATCTCAGTTCTAATTTTAGAAAGTTTCATAACGGAGTATTTTTTATATGTTGATGATTTTTTTTAATATGTATATTATATTATATTATATATTTTCATAAGTTAATAGCCATTCTCAATGAACATATGGTGACATGCAATGCAAGTGGGCTAAGAATTCATATTTTCTTGTAAAACAAAGTAATTCTTATGATGTAACAATTCTTGTTCTTTCTACTAGCGTTTTGAGTTGTTCAATGATTTTGCTATGATTTCCATCTAGGTAAAAGGGCCATAATTGTAACCAGAGTTTTTATGGCAAAATTTTGGGAAAACAAAATTGGAGTTTAATTGAGGGCTAAATTATAAGTTAGTTACTATGTGATTTTTGATTTGAGGTTATGTGGGGTTTGAAAATCATGAATAATTATTTTATGTTTGTTTTGAGTTTTGGGTAGAATATGTTTTAATTTTATGTCAAATCAATGTATTAATTTATTTAAAAGTTAGTTGAGAGGAGAAACAAAGGGAGAAACTTATTCTCTGATTCTTCTCTCGAACCAATTTGGCCTTGACTTGTTGACTTGACTTTGATTGGAGTGTGTGTTGACTGTAAGTTGACTGCGCTGACTGTGTTGACAGCGTGTGTGTTGAGTCGGATCTTCAGATGAAGCTTGTCTGAGCTCGGATGTGTAGTCTTGACGTTGATCCAGAGGCGTTGATCCTTTGTTCGGATTGAACATTGACTGGAGAGCTTTCTGTGGAGAAAGTCATTGACTGGAAGAATACAGGATCGGAGGGGCTTAGCACCTTTATCTCTGATCGGAGGCGGTTGGATGGAAGAACGCAGGATCGGAGGGGCTTGGCACCTTGATCTCTAATCGGAGCATGTTCTTGACTTGAAGATCTTGAAGGGATGCTGGACTTTCGTCTTTGCTTGTGTTCTTCGGATCTTTTTAGAGTCTTGAGTGTCTTTGGAATGAATGGAGGAGAACTCTTTATATAGGTGAAGGATGAGGATGCCCCATAAATAACTCGTAATTTGATTGGTCAATGATTGATTTGACCTAATTCTGCGGGCTTGAACCTTTCTATCCTTGCAATTTGATTGGTCAATATTGATTTGACCTGATTCTGCAGGTTTGACCTTTCCAGGCTTTGTTTGACTTGATTTGACCCAATTATCAATTATTCACTCATTTATTTTAGGAATTAATTTATTTAAATTCCTTAATGAATAAATAATTAATTGATAATTATTGCTTTAATTTGCCACATATTTTCCTTTAATAGACAATAAAATTCAAGTACCTACAAATGGCCCCTCACATTTTGTTCACGAACGCCTTTGTGTTAAAGTGAACAAATTGCGATACTTCATTCTTGATCAACATGATTGAATTTTATTGCTTGTCTCACCAACTTGATGCGAATAGCCTAAATTATGATTGAACTTAACAGAGTGCTAAACTGCTTACGTACCTCTTTGAAGAGGATCAAGTCATGACGTAGTTCAAAGAGACATGATTTGATTTGAAGGGAGTGCCGTACACAGTTTATACTCATGCGGGCTAGGAGTAACATGCAGTTTAGGCTCGTGCGTCAAGGAGCGTTGTATTTGAATTTGCTGACAATTTTATACTCGTGTCAATGAGCATTGAATTTGAACTTGTAGACAGTTTAAACTCGTGTCAGAAAGCCTTGTGTGGATATTTTTTCACTCGTGTCGAGGAGCATTGTATGGACAGTTTTCTCTCGTGTCGAGGAGTATTGTGTGTAGAGAGTTTATTCTCTTTCCAAAGAGATTTGATTTGATGTGTAGATAGTTTATACTCATATCAAGGAGTATCGAACAAATAGAGAGTTTTGTCTCTTCTCAAGGAGATTTGATTTGATGTGTGGAGAGTTTATACTCATATCAAAGGGTATAGTGTGGATAGTTTTCGCTCATATCGAGGAGCCTTGAATTTAATTTGTGTTAGATAGTTTAGGCTCGTATTAAGGAGCATGACTTGAGGCTTTTTAGATAGTTTAAGCTCGTATCAAGGAGCATGACTTGTAGATAGTTTTATCTCATATCAAAGAGTGTGACTTATAGATAGTTTTAGCTCGTGTCAAGGAGCATGATGTAGACAGTTTTCACTCGTGTCAGGGAGCTTTGACTTGGGAGATTTTAGATAGTTTAAGCTCGTATCAATGAGCGTAATGCAGACAGTTTTAACTCATGTCAAGGAGCTTTGACTTTGATTTATCAACAGTTCATTACCCCCAATCTTGGGATGCGCCATTTTCTCTTGCTTCCACTTCATTTCTATGAATTTTTATGGGAACTGCAGTCTTTATTTACGGTTCCTCTTCCACGAGCTCATCAGAAGGCATGTCTTCAAACTCATAAGAGTCTTGAATAGAAGACCATTCGATGTCATTTGATGTCAGACTCAACTCCGTGTCGTGAGCTATTGTAGCTAACTCTTCAAAAGTTTTAGGCCGAATTTCTTGGAGTATGTAGCGAAGATTCCACTGCATTCCTTGAATGCACATTTCAATAGCTGAAGTTTCTGACAGCTTTTCTTTGCAATTGAGGCTTAGACTTCTCCATCTGTTGAGCAATCGATTACATATTTTTCATCACTTTGACGAGTATATATTAGCTCCATCATGCTAACAATTCTTCGTGTGCTATAGAAGCAGTTGATGAATACTTTTCCATTTGTCCCTAGCTGTCAATTGAGTTAGCTTCCAAGTCGATATACCAATTGAAAGCATTTCCTTTTTGAGATCGAACGAATTATCTCACCATGTGATCTCCGTAGATCCCCGCATCATTGCATGTCTCGACAAAGTGCGCCACATGTTGTCTTGGGTTGCCTTTGCCATCGAATTATTGAAACTTGGAAGGTTGGTAGTCAGTTGGTATCCTCAAGTTGTCAATTCTCTTTGTATATAGCTTTTTGTATGTGGCAGGAGATTTGGAGCTTACTTCAAACTTGTCTTTTATTGTCTCTATGATGATCTTTAATTGGTTGATATGAAGCATTCCGTCAGCTGAAACTTCCACTTTTTCCTCAACTTGCTTCTTTTCAGGTGAATGATGTTTCGTCGAGTCTTCCTCCTCGTGCTCATCCTCAACTTGTTTCTTATTTGTATGGCTTGTCTCCGCATTATTTATTTTCTTCATAAGTACGGAGATCCTTACGTTTTGAGCTTCCATGTGCTTGTTGAGTCCTTCAATGGCTCTCGTCATACTTGCGAGTTAATCCTCAATGGTCATAGCACTTGTCATCATCACTGAAGCTTCAGTTGAGGCAGGTGGTGAGCTTGGCGTAGAGCGAGGAGTTGAGCAGACAGAGTCATCATCACCATCTTTATCGCCCTGCAATGGCTTATTGAGAGTAATCCCCACCACATGGTTTGTCTTTTAGGAGCCTTCGGACATACTTCTTGTAAAATCTTCAACATTGTCAGTTTGCAACTCTGGAGGTTTTGATGCAATAGGCCTTCTTATCGCAATCTTTAATGGAGTCATCATTTGAGTCTTCACAGTTTTCAGCTCTGAAGGCGTTGAGGTAGATGACCTTTTGATCGCGATCCTAAGAAGAGTCATTATTTGTGCTAGTAGAGAGAAGAGATGAGAGGTAGAGACGGTACCACTGGGCGTGCCAAAAATTGTAACAACAAATTTTATATTTATGATAAAATAAATACAAATTGGAGTACAAAGATAATTTCAGATGTATTTAATTAAAAAGATATATAAACGGGTTACAATCTCAATCAATCCTCTGATTCTTCTCTCGAACCAATTTGGCCTTGACTTGACTTGTTGACTTGACTTTGACTGGAGTGTGTGTTGACTGTATGTTGACTGCGCTGATGTGTTGACAGCATGTGTATTGAGTTGGATTTTCAGATGAAGCTTGTCCGAGCTAGGATGTGTAGTCTTGACATTGATCCGGAGGTGTTGAGCCTTTGTTCGGATTGAACGTTGACTAGAGAGCTTTCTGTGGAGAAAGTCGTTGACTGGAAGAACACCGGATCGGAAGGGCTTAGCACCTTTATCTCTGATCGAAGGCAGTTGGCTGGAAGAATACCGGATCGGAGAGGCTTAGCACCTTTATCTCTGATTGGAGGCGGTTGACTGGAAGAATGCCAGATCGAAGGGGAACACCTTGATCTCTGATCGGAGGCGGTTGATGGAAAAACGCCGGATCAGCGAAGCTAGGCACCTTGATCTCTAATCGGAAGTTGTTCTTGACTTGAAGATCTTGAAGGGATGCAGGACTTTAGTCTTTGCTCGTATTCTTCGGATCTCTTCAGAGTCTTAAGTGTCTCTGGAATGAATGAAAAATGACTCCTTATATAGGTGAAGGATGAGAATGCACCATAAATAACTCGCAATTTGATTGGTCAATGCCTGATTTGACATAATTCTGCGGTGCTTGAGCCTTTCTATCATTGCAATTTGATTGGTCAATATTGATTTGACCTGATTCTGAAGGCTTAGACCTTTATAGGCTTTGTTTGACTTGGGCTTGTTTGACTTGATTTAGCTCAATTATCAATTATTTACTCATTTATTTTAGGAATTAATTTATTTAAATTCTTTAATAAATAAATGATTAATTCATAATTATTGCATTAATTTGCCACATATTATCCTTTAATAGACAATAAAATTCAAGTACCTACACACCTAAAACTTACTCCCTCCATCTCATTTCAAATGACACTCTTTTATTTCGTATTGTTCCACAAAAGTTTGTACATTTCTAAAAAAAAGCAAAAAGTCAAATACAATCACCATTCCCCATACACTTTATTTATAAAAAAAACCACACATACCTAACACACCTAACATACTTTATCATTTATTTTTTACCAAAAATACCATAATACCCTTAAAAATTATCATTTTTCTTCATATAAAAAAAAGGGTGCAAACATTTATGGGATGGATGGAGTATATCTTACACCATCATTTATCTACTCCTGAAAAGACCATATAATCCTTAAACGTTGGTACATAGATATATAAAAGATTGTTGTATTTTTTAAACTCCTCATATATAGCATGTGTGAAGAGTCAATCGAGAGTAATTATTTTTTCGTGATTCCACCTTGTATTCGAAAGGTATCTCACACGAAACTTTGTTGGCATGCCATAATAATTTATATGAAGCACATTTAATCTCCTCATACATGCTCCAAATCTTGAAAAGATTTATTTATGGTAGAGATGTTATGATTAAAAGAAATGTAGTGATCCAAAATGTATTGAATAGACAAAACATGAATACCTGAAATAGCATCCACAAAAGGCATGTGGGGAGTTTATCCAAATGTAGTTGTTAAGGGACCAAATGGGCAAATAGTAGTATTCTTGAGAGGATTTTGTCCAAAATTCCCTCTTGCAATCAAGACAAAGAGTAGCTGCATTTTATTACATGGACCCTAACTCCTAAGCACAGCATCTTCAAACATGAACAATGTTATAAAATTGGACCACTTTTACCTCCCACAAACACTGCTACTTGTGCGGTTCGAATTTCTTACGTTATTTTGGGATATCGTTTTTGTGTTACACTTTTTGATTGATAGTTGGCATATAGGAGAGAGGAGGAAAATGTTCTACGGTATAAGGAAAAGTGTATACTATGTAGAAAATGATTAGATTTTTATCTTTCTCTTATGTTTTAATAATTTAAATAGCGCATAAAATTATATACAATAGTAATTTTGAAAATCTCACTCCTTGTGTACTCATAGTTTATTAAATTATGATAAAATTAAATAAAATTAAGGAAAAATGAATAGATTAAATTGATTAAAATATCAAATAGTTAAAAGTATAATAAAATTACATGATATCAAAAAAAATGATAAGATTTTAATTTTTTAATAATATTATAAATAATATAAAATAAAAGTAAAATATTATTAGCATTATAATACACATCCCTACAATTATGTAATTTTTTCCTACACTCATCATATTAAAACTTTTATACTAATAAAGATATAGGTACAAATTAATCGCATTATAATTAATAATGGTGCTTTAATAATTAAATTTGATCAAATCAAAAACACAATAAATGGTATATAGGGAAAATTGCGTTGTAGGTCACATACGTGTGGTCTTATTTCATTTTTGCTTCATACTTTTTTTTTCTCTAATTTATTGCAATTTTGATCCTTACCGTTAACTTTTGAATGAAAACGTTAAATTCAAAATATAAGAATTTTTTTTTGTGAGAATTAAGATCATCCCCTTTTGAGTGTGACAACTCAATCCCAATACTAACTACATAAATCACATAACAATCTTCTTTTTATAAGAAACGCATGGAAATATGTCAAATTTAAAAAAAAAACATGTAAGCACTCGAATGCAGACCTTACACATGTGCTCGAATCACCTGAGGATTTGCAGTGGAGCAGCATTCCGCCCACCATTTCCGGCAAAGTCGCCAGCAACATCCCGTGGCACATATGACGCCTCTGTAATTCATCAATTCTCTCGTTATTCAGGTGTCACTAAAATATGTGTATTAGGTATCATCTTTTTTTCTTTATCACTTTCAATTTTACGTTTAAGTGCATAAAAATTTAAAATCACTTCTTATCTATTTTACAGAAATTATATCGTGAGATAATTTCACACGGTTTAATTTGCCTATAAATATTTGATGTAATAATGCATTAAATAAAATTCATAATTAATTACCATACGGAAGCTTTTAACCAATGTATTGGGTAAAATAAAAGAGAGAAATCTAGAGAGTGAATTAGTTGCGTAGAAAGGACAATAAGTTTCACATATGGAGTTCATTCCCCTTAATTTGATCCTTAAATCATTGCTCCCATTTTTGCTCATTATATTTTATATTATTATCCAAAACTCATTTCATAAAATCATAACTAGGAATGAGATTGAACAAATAATTCAAAAGAAATATTCCATTGTTTCGTATTTAATCTTTTGTTCAACTAATTATATGAATCAGATATAAGAGAAAAAATAAATTATCATGTACTCAACCAAATGATAAAGGAGATGATGCATCAAAATAAAAATCGATAGCGATTTGAAAGGGATGTAGTAGCTATAAATTGATGCAAATTGATGCACCCCTATGCTTGCCATGTGCAATAATTTCGGTTGTGGTAGGCCATACATTGGCCCTTTCTGAGGTTACAGGGAAATTAATTTAGGGTCCATACCACCCCCTAGTTCATAAAATTTATAATACATATATTAGAGTATATAATAAATCACATAGATTTAATATGGAGTATATGTACATATCTTATTTCTTGTAATATATATAGAAATGTTACTTTCTAAAATATATTGGAAAGAGAAGTATTACAGAGTTTTTGGTAGTGGTACGAGTCACATCATATATATATGTAAGTTGTTATAAACAAACAAAGTCTCTGATTTTGAATATATATTTTTATTATAAGTTTGTTATGCATTCAAATAAGATATACTACTAGATTTGTTTTGAAAACATAAATCATCAAAACATTAGTTTTTTTGTTCAGTGAGTATCAAATGCATGATATAAGTCAATATTATTTTTTTAAAAGAAAAAACATTCAACATAAATAAATTAGTTAGATTGACGAGAGGAAATTAGGGGATTTTCCACATGCTTTCTAAACTGACATTATTCTTAACAAAGAATGCAAGCTCACGCTTATGGCTATTAAATTATAAGAGCGATTGACCCAACACAAATAAAATGTAATAGAAAATGAGAGAAAAACTTTAATGTCACAGAAAATAGTTGAAGCAGTTGATGGACATTCAATATCTTTAGCACATAGAATGACATTGCAAGCATCTCCAATAATCAAACACTTGAGAAATTATTATTATCAACTACTCCCTCTGTCCGCTCTAAAGGGTCTCATTTTTTCATTTTGGACGTTCGCCACTAAGAGTCTCATTTCATTTTTTACACACATGGAGCCACACTTACACACTAATACAACTAAAATGTGGGGCTCACATGCACACTAATACAACTATTCACTACACATTAAATAATAATACTCTTTAATATACGTGCAAAAAGTAAATGCACCACTTTGGGCTGGACGGAGGGAGAACATGATATACCTATGCGTTTGTACTTTTTTTTTCTGCACAGTGCATTGTTGCATTTTTTTTTTCTAAACATTTCATTATTGTAAATTTTTCAATTCTACGCATTGCATTGTTGTACATTTTTTCTACGCATTTTTTTTGAACATTAAATTTTTGAAAAAAAAAAGAGTATAATTAAGATTCAAAATATGTACATACTACTAATAAAGTTTTCTTCTTATAAAATGATACTAGTAATTTGTTTAGTCTTAGATGTATATGATGCATCCAAATAATTTTAATTATTAGATTTAAATCATGGATAATTTATATGTATAACACTACCACCATACATAGTTCACTTATAAACATTAAAATACATCGGTGTAAATAATGCACAATGAATGACGCTAACTTTTTTAATGCCAAAATAAACTTTTTAGTTTGATAAATTAGTAAATAAATAGATGACTAATTTTGGTGTGAATCAAGTAGTTTATATCATATTATACTCGATATAACATTTATTTTTAAAGTTTAAAATATTTAAGAGTTTTAGTGAGTTAATAAATCTATTTACCCTACTCATCCTTGTTGCATTGCATGATTTGCATCCATTCTAATAAATTTCTTATGTTTGTTTCTTCAGTTTATCTTCACATCAAAGTTATCTAGTTGTGTTTAGAAATTGGTCGTAGAGTGAGACAATTCAACCACAAAGATTTGAGGTTGGAAAATGAATCACGCTTGTTTGTTTACGGTTAATATTTATAGTCGTTTTACCGAATTTGGATTCGAATTCGGATCAAATGTAAATAGGATTGGATTCGGTTACAAGAATACTAATTCGTGTAATTAATGTGTGTTTTAATAATCGCAACACAACTATGGATGGAGCATAGGCTATAAATTAAAGATGAGACCGTCTCAAGTGAGACCACTTTTTATTTTTTAAAATATTTATCACTTTTGATATAAATCGTTATCATTTTCACTATAAAATGTTATCACTTTTTATTTATACTATAAATTATTCACGAAAGAGCATTATCATTTTCATTCATTTATTATCACTTTCTTCATAATAGTTATCACTTTCTGGTCGTCTTAAGCTCTTATGTGAGACGATCTCACACAAGTCTTTGCCTAAATTAAAAAGATTAATTTGGAAATTTGTTGATAATTTTGGTGATTATATATTTTTCTATGAAATATAATTAAAATTAGGTGATTTCAATTCTACAATTGATCTCGGGTCCAATTATAACAATACCAATTTACTCCTAAAATAAATTAAGGGGTGCGACGAATAATTTGCCAAAACTTGAGCTTTTAGCAAAACAGTATATAGTTTAAGCAATTTTTTTGGATGAAATGTACAATTACTCATTTATAAAAGCTCGAACAAACTCGTAAGCTATCAATATAACTAAACAAAGAAATTAAGTTCAAATTCAGTTCAATAATAAATGAGCGAAACTAGAAGTATCAAAAGTTGTAATTCTGCTCGGCTCGGTTCGGTTCAGTTCTCGATTTAGTTACAATCCTAATAGAAAATGACATTTAAGTAAACTAAACCTGTGAATGCAAGTGAAGTCAGTCTCAGATTTCCAGCAACTGTATCTTAGAAACAGATGAGGATAATATGTACAGAGAATGTGAAGTAGTAGCCTTAGCAAAACAACATTAAGATTATTGTTAGAATACAACATAAATACCATCTACTTAATTAACACACAAACTGATGTCCAATCCTCGTTACAACCGAACAGAAAGATTAGCAGAAATTGAATCCCTACGAGAGAAAGAAGCTTCAATGCAGAAGTGAAGCATTAAACAGCACCACCACATCACAAGACATGATTTCCGAGGACGTTAAAGGAATAAATTTAAGAACCCAAAAAAGAAAAAATGGTGACAATCCTCCTTGGCCAATACAAAGAACAACGAATACTACGACTCTAGGGAAAATGGGAAAAAAAAATGAAAAAATGTGGATTCCTGATGATTATGGATGTGTTAAACATGATGTCAGTTTATGAACAAGTAAACAAACAGATTATTTGACCTTGAACGAATAATTAGAAAGAACCTGAATCAGAATGTACTGCTGCTCTCACTGGCAGAGATAGAAGGACCTTCAGATTTCACAACATGTGAGGCTCGGTTGCTGATATCGAGACCTTGGAAACGTCCGAGTGGATCCTGGTGCATTGAGTCAGGAAGTCCTTGTCCATGAGCAGCAGGAAGCATATGATGCGGGTGGGATGTTGGAAGTGTATGAAACTGCTGCATCTGTACATTCTGGGATTCGTTTGAGCCAGATTGAGGCTGATTTGGAAAGAATGTGGACTGGTTGTAGGGAAGATGCTGCATCGCTAAATTGAATGTATCTGAAGATGTTGATATTTCTCCGGTTGCTACTCTAAGTCGTTCTACTTCATGCCTCAATGCTTCATTCAGTGCTGCATGATATTTCACAAAGCTTAACAAGGAATTTATAAATTGAAATATTACACGTTGAACAAAAATGCATTAGAAATGTCTTATGATCTGAATTCTTCCAATGTTAAACTTGAAGTAGTTTACAGATACACAAAGATTTCCATCTCAACTCCATTTTCTCATGTTGGCTAGAAACGGTCAAAAAAATTGTAACAATATGATTGTTGTAATTTCAAAAGTAGCCCAAATCAAATTTGAATGCAAGTTTTCATGAGTTGATCATATATTGCTTTGATTCAGCTAAAGTTAATAAGGCGATGGCACCAACAACTAGTAGGCAATTTGTGATGATGGCAAGTTTAAAGATATATAGAAGTTATCTTTGATTTAACCCAATATTCCAAATTGTGTCAATCAAACTCGTATATTTAACTTCTAATAATCAGTACTACTTACCATCACGTAACTGAGCTTGCTGTTCCATGGCCTGCAACCGAAGTTTAAGCTCTGTATTCTCATTACTCAGTCCTGTTGTATCTCTCTGAAAGAACATATTCAAGAGTTTAGATTGGGTAAAATAAACAAGAAAGAAGCTATCATTTTGGTTCCTTGGCTTTAGTTATGCAAGACTGACTGGATTAAAGAGGCAAAAACATTTATTCTTTTAGTCAGTAGAGTTGCTGGAATATCAAATGGTTGTTGAAAAACAGATTTATAAGTGCTCATGCTATATATTCTTAACCATGCTACTGATGCATAAGGCCTGTTGAAACATAAAACAGAAATAGTGAGCAGTTCCAGCATAATATACCTGAAACAGCGTCAGTTGTGCAGAGAGAGTTGTTGCTTCAGTTTGGAGGGTCTGAACTTTTCTTTCCAGTTCAGATATGTATCGAGCCTTCCTCTCTTTTGATCGAGCAGCAGACTGCCGATTTGCCAAAATTCTGAATGATATTATGAGTGGTTAGTCCATTGGATGACTGAATGAATCACAAAGTGGGGGTTGACAAAGAGGCATATTCAACTAAAGTCTATAGAGAATATAAGATATGAAAATATCGTCACATCTATTAAAAAAGTTCAGGTCCAGATACACGCAAATGAAACTAAGACTTTCTTGTGAATCATTGTTAATTCATAAGAGAATGTCCTTACATAACATAGCATATTATTCTTACCATTCTAGAAAATATACACTGTTAAGTACAAGTTATGTTGTTTAAGCAAAACAGGCTCCTCGTACAGTCCTACATTAGCAGCTCATATATTCAGCTTTCCAAATATCCAGGCATTTAGAGTGTTAGTTGAGATTCCCATGGGAAAAGAGAGACACTGATCTAAAATGGCATAAATTTTACACACTGCCTTTTTGAATAAAATTTGGATTTCTTATCTCTTAGTCAAGAATTATGCAACAAGATCTTCTTAATTGAAGTCAATTACCAAATCAAAGCAGAAATGGCAAATAATCATACATTAACACAAACAGAACGACAATAAGAGTGATTAGTGATCCAAGTACTGATGCGTTATATCTATCACAAAAGGTCACAACTAATTCAAACGACCATCTCTTTTTTCCATCCAATCTCAATCATAAAACTGACTCATCACTAGTTTCATTATACAATATTTCCTGAATCATACAACCAACAAAGAAAATAGGCATTACAGTAAAATTCAAATAATGATCTACCAAATTGTGTCATTTGCTTGCAATCATCAATGTTTACCCTACCGGTTGGCAAAAACATTCTAAATCAGCCTTTGGGGAAATACTCAAGCTATTAGCACACAGTATACAGATAAAGATGGGGCAACTTTAAGCTCTAAAGTCATTGTGATGGGACTGATTTAATTCAGCTCAATCGTTATCCAAGAGATTACCTTAAATAATCCATCTTAGATCCCTAAACATTCAATAATAACGACAAACAAATTAAATTCACAATTCTATGCCTCAATGTACTTCTGCATACTAGATTCAGTTTAAGTAACAATCAGTCAAACAAATTCAGCTCAATCGTTATCCAAGAGATTACCTTAAATAAATCCATCTTAGATCCCTAAACATTCAATTATTACGACAAACAAATTAAATTCACAATTCTATGCCTCAATGTACTTCTGCATACTAGATTCAGTTTAAGTAACAATCAGTCAACTTCAAACTCAGGATTCACAAGGATCCATATCAGGATCCACTCTTAACCCATATTTCACCACAACTAAGCACACACTGAAGCTCCAAAACTCAGATCACAGCACATTTCGCAAACAAAACTAAAAATCAAACAGATATATAGAGAGTACCTTTTGGCGCGCTTAGGATCAAGGTTCCACAGCTCAGCGAGCTTATCAGGAGGCATAGCTTTCTTAGCTTCAATGCTATTATCATTAAACAACAAACTCGAACTATCGACCGAATTACTGTGCCTATGGCGCGGCCTAGACACGGCGGCGGCGGCGGTCTTGTCCCCGTCGTCGTCTCCTCCTCCGGCATTGTCAAAAGCAGCTCCAGATCCGGCGCCAGCGCTGAGCTTCTCTATGTCCATGTAAGTGGAGAAGAGATCGTCCTCAGATGCCATCTCCTCAAAGCTAGCGGCGGGCGCGTCGAAGGCCAGATCCAGGTCCTCCGGGAGGCGGAAGTTGACCTCGGAGTGCGCCCGGCGGTGGCGCATGGCGGGATGGTTGGAGTTGAGATCTTGCATTGCAGTTAAAAAGGAAGGTAGGCAGTGAGTGTGTGATTGGTTTTGGATATTGTTAGTGGGATGGGATTAACTGTTTTTGGGTTGGGAGGAGTTGACGAGAAAAGGAAAAAAGGGATTTACTTAGTAATGAATGAGGAGTTGGGTGGACTTTTGAGGGTGCAATGA
Source organism: Pogostemon cablin (assembly GCA_023678885.1). Classification (NCBI taxonomy): domain Eukaryota; kingdom Viridiplantae; phylum Streptophyta; class Magnoliopsida; order Lamiales; family Lamiaceae; genus Pogostemon; species Pogostemon cablin. The sequence goes on along the minus strand of CM042998.1, from coordinate 16,494,880 downwards.
TTTCATGGTGTGGGGGCGTTGTATGGGATCCACACCCTCTGACACCAATCCCTTCCCCCATGTTACTCGCATTTCCTCTACTCTACATCCCCTTCTCCAATTCCAAATGGTGTACCCCACCATTAGGGGCTCCTGTCCTGGGGATTGATGAAGGAGATCGCCCCTGTCCTGGGGATTGTTGAAGGAGGTGGCTTATAGAGAAGGCTCACTGTTAAACTTGTGCTTGCAAGGGGCCAAATCCATGCCAAAGGCAGGATTCGAACCCCCACCCTATAGCAACCAAGCTCAGTTGGAAGGTCTTTCCACCCTCCCCTCTACCACTTGAGCTATGCTCTGGGGGCTTCTCCAATTCCAACTTGGTGGAGTAGGATGATTCTCGGAGTGGAGAATGAATTGTCGGTAAAGATAATGAGTTTTCTTGAAGTGGAAATTGTTGGTCTTTTGTCAAATTAAAAGAAGTTGTTTTTGTCCCATATTGGATAGGAGATCAAAAGAGAAGGATACCTTAATGCTATTTAAGGAGGCCTTAATTTTGATTTCAAGTGTACGGGATAAAAAAAAATTTTGCCCCGTAAGTTTGGCCATGTACAATTTTTTCCCCAAAAAAGATAACATTTGAGGATTTGTTCCACTATCTTCATAATTGCGCCAATGTTGCCACATTTTCACCGGAATTTGACATTTTCGCCGGAATCGATCATGTGCTTGTCACGTGATCATCAGACGTGGTATTTTCTGGCAACTTTGCTGACGTGACGCACAGTTGGCATCCTTGTAAACAATAATAATAATATATTAATGGTAATTTAATAAAAAAATGACTAAATAAAGAAAAAAACAAAAAAATCTGAAAACAAATATATAAATCAAATAAAAAAAACAAAAACGTCAAAACTAAAAACTGAAAGATAAAAAACGTGATTTCTCATAAATAGAAAATCCACAAATTGAAGAGAACTTTCTCAAATCTGCTACGCCATCGAGAAAAGAACCCTAATTGATATTGGGAGAAATGCATTCCACGTCTAAAATTCATCCTCCATCCCTACCATCATCCTAGAATACTCTCCTAATTCATTACACGATGTCGCCGGATAGTGAAAACTTGGAGAGTCTTTGGTTTGTCAATTTCCGGCATTGATTGCAACCACATGGAAAGAGGATAACGCTGGTCGAAGGTTTTTGGGGTGTGGAAGATTTTCATTAAGATATTATGTTGTAATTATTTGTTTATACTTTCTTTGTACTGTGTTTGTAGTTGGGGAGAGATTCAAGTCGGCGCTTCAAATTATCTGAAAATATCTAGATTTCTAACAAATTTTCTGAAAATATATGTATACTATAGGATCATGGGCGCTGCAAATTTTTTCAGTGGATTGATCCCCCAATGTGTATGAGATCAAAGCAAATCATTCCCGAACTTATAAGAAAAGGCAATGAGTTGAAGAGGGTGAACCAGGAGCTGGAAGAGGAGAAAATTGCATTGAACAAGATGAATGAACTGCTGCAGGAGGAAAATATTGCATTGAAAAGGGTGAACCAAATGCTGGAAGAGGAGAATAGTGCATTAAACAGGGTGAACCAAGAACTTGAATTAAAGAGGGAGTTGAAGAGGGTGAACCACAAGTTGGAAGAAGAGAATATTGCATTGAATAGGGAAAATAAGTTCTTAGTTGATCAGTATTTGAAATTGAAGGAGGATAAGGATCATCATCATCGTCATGTCATGCGGTGTTCAAACGAACAATGAAGATAGCATTGATAGTAATCTGTTTGTCCTGGTTCTTGTTTGAAATGAGCAAATATTTGGTAAATGATAATGTATCCAACAATAAAAAAATGATGTTGGGTAGGTAGTTTGTTTAAGGTTGCAAATGTATTGTTAGTAGTAATCTGTAACATTGGACTATATTCTCAAGTAAGCAAAATATGGATGTTGTGCTCTGTTTTATGATTATTTTTATGTTTTGAATATCATCTGCTCTGTTTATGATATGTAATCAAATTGTGCTCAGATTGTTAGTAGTAAATTATTAATTAATAATTATTACAGGGATGGTAAATTGCAGTATAAATTATTAACCCCATCTTTCCTTTTTTTTTAATAACAGTGAATCAGCTCCTTGGATTGATTACTTACAAAGTTTAATTTTAGAAATGATACTTACTTTTTTAAAAAGATACTGACTTAATTAACCACAAAATCATTCGCATATACTATTTAAATAGAAAATTTAATTTAAAGAATGATACTGACTTTTTTAAAAATATATCTGTAATGAGTGCTCACATGAACATTATAAGTGCTCACATGAACATCATAAGTGCTCATTACACTAACAATATCAATGCACAAAACCCAAATTCATAATCAAGATCAATAGTCAGCAAACATTAAGATCTTGCAAAAATCACATCCTAGTTCATCACAGGTGCTCCCCATAATGTTAAACCAAAATAGATTGTAACATTACATAATATGTTCAATCAGAACCACAAAACAAATAGTCTAATTAAAATAATTAGACTGTTTTCTTCTTTCTCTTTGTAACCGAGTTACGGGTGGAGGTGCTCTTGTAGGAAAAGTGTCCATCTCCTATTCGTGGATGTGGTCTGAACTGTACACTATCTTGCAAGTGAGGCTGACACATTTGAAATTGCTGATACATGGAAGGACCTTGAAGTTGAGGAGGTTGGGGTGTCTTATACAATCTCACCATGGTAATCTGACTTTGTTGAGTTGTAGGTCCCTCTGCAACATCTGACACTTCCACTTGCATTGGTACAGATTTTGGTGGTGCAATCTATATAAAACAACATAAATTATTTAAAAAATCAAAATAACAGCCTCGATAACACTTTCAATATAAAAATCTACTACGTGTTTTGATCATTTAACTTACTATATGTTCTTGAGTACCCCCACTAACACTTCCAATATTAGCGTCAGCCTCAACATCTTTACCAACGTCATTATCAGTCGCATTCCCATCTCTCTGCTATTATTAAAATAATTAGAATGCAGTACAAAAATGAAATTAAAGTAAGAAGCATAAAACTGAACAAGTAGATATGTACCCTAGGTTGTTTACAACTCCTTATATTATGTCCCGCTATCCCACACTTCCTACATTTTATGGTTGTTTGCTGTCTTTTTATTCTCAATCGTTTTTCCTTGTTTTTTTCATCAGGCTCTAAATTTCTCTTAGTTGTTTTCCTACCCCCTCTTGCCCTAACACCAAAGTTGGGAGGTAGAGGTGGAATGTACAAACTGGTTCCTCATAATACATCATAGCTTATTCCTATGATAGGATTCTCATATGTCCTCTTATAGGTGTCTAAACTATAGAATGAATGCACAAAATCTTCTGGGTCTAAACGTTGGTTCAATAAGGCAGCAATAGCATGAGTGCACAGAATACCAGTTAGCTGCCAAGATCTACATGAACAAATCTCCAATTGTAAATCCATAGTGTATTTTACACTATTAAAGCATGAAACTTCATAGTGCCTGTCACTTGACTTGATGGAAAGTCAATCTGCTACCATTTCAGTATTTCTGTGCAGCAATTTCCTAATCCTAGGACACAATTTCGCAGTCCATTTGGCATTGGCACTGTCCTTATTTTGATGAAGCCTCTTCATCAAATGGATTCGAATCCACTCTAACATTGTTATGATAGCCATGCTCCTAGCTGGTAATATGCTAGAGTTGAATGATTCACACACATTATTCAATAGCATGTCACTTTAAATGGCATCCATCTATCCCAAGTATTGATCTACACCCTGCCAAGAACCCCCTTTTCAACCCATCAAAACAGACATAAAGCCTACTAAACATTGTCACACCATTGACAACTATTGTGCCCAAGAGTATAGTTGACCCAGGATTAGTTTTCTTAAGTTCTTCAGTGTGTGACCAAAGTTTGGCATATTGGGCATCAGGATCACCCTCAATATTTTCCAATGCCTTTTTCTTGGCTCTAAAAGCTTGCCCCCTAGTAATTTGCAACCTGATGTCATATGATGCATCGTGCACAAAACCAGAGGTGTTTCTCTTACCATCAGAATGAAATCTCTGAAGAAACCTCTCGCTCAACCAAGTAGCAGTCAGATTTTTAACTTTTGGGACAGGAGCACATGTATGTTTTGGGTTATACTTCCGAATCTGAAATGCAATTTCATTTTTTCTTTTAAGAGCATTAATCCGCCACCTACATTTTTCATTAGCACACTTACAGTATATCCTTCTCCTATCACTCTTTGGAAAACGATTATTCCTCTTATTCTTAATGGCATGTGATATAACAACTTTCCTGAGCTCTTCTTTGTTGGAAAACACCAAACCCATCTCAAAATGAGGGTCATAAATGGTTACAAGATTAAACACTGGATAACTAGGCTCATCCTCACCACTATTAGATAACCTTTTCTCATCAAAATCATGACCATCTTCAACTACATCAATATCAATGTCACTTTCAGATTCAGATTCACTGTCATCACCCTTATCTTCACCCTCACCCATATCATCAGCATTTGCAGCCTGTCTATCCTCAACATTTCCTATTCCAGAACTTGATGGCTCAAAATATGCAGACTGACACATATTGGCTGAGTCAATTGCATCATATTTATCTTCTACCTCAACTACATTTTCATTATATAGTTCATTATCCTCATCTGAAACTTCATTACTAATTACAAAGTCATGATCCTCTTCAAACAATTCTAGATCCTCAACCTCAGCAACATTACTATCCCTAGCAATATTATTATCCCCATCCATTGCTTTCTTGCCCATATCAATACTAAGTTCAGGTTCATCTATTAATTCCACATACACTTTCAATTTCCTTTCCACGATAAACTTTGCTGCCTATTTCCTAAAATCTTTATCATCAATAATCATCTTGAAACTCATATCCCCAAGCATCAGATGATATCTCTTGTTACCTATTACCCCAGCGTTTTCACTAAAATCATCTAAATCAGAAAATTTCATCTCCTTAGCCTTAACCCAGTCAATTAACATTTTATCCCCCCACTATACTCTGTCAAAGGCATATTCACAAAAGTGTCATGGAAGTGAAATTCTACAATGATGTAATCACTGTTGGGGGCTGCAAATTTAAAAAAAAAATCAAGTAAAAGAACATGGACAACAGCCAACTTTTGCAAATTAACAATGAATAAAATAAAAGTATGACACATACAACAAAAAAGTAAGATTCCCTAAACCCAACCCCCAACAAAAATGTCCCCACTGACTACCCATTTATTCCTACCTTGGACCACAACAACAACCACCATTAAATATTCTATCCTAAAACATGTGACATAGCAGAGGGAGTGAGAAAAAAATTAAACAACTTACGATATTTTGGGTTGTCCCAATTCGTCGCCCCTTTCTTCCAAAAAAACCATCTCTCTAGTCGTCTATTAGATTCTTTGACAACTACACCATATGAGATCTGCTCTGTATCGTCGTTGCGTGAGATAGATGATTCAAGGAATTTCATGTTTGGAAGCTAGGGCTCGTATGATTTTAGAATTGTGTCTCCAATTTGGGGTTTTAGATTTGGAAGTATTTTTAGGTTCTGAGAAATCACGTTTTTTATCTTTATTTTTTAGTTTTGACGTTTTTGTTTTTTATTTGATTTATATATTTATTTTCAGATTTTTTTGTTTTTTCTTTATTTAGTTATTTTTTTAATTAAATTACCATTAATATATTATTATTATTGACAAGGATGTCAACTGTGCGCCACGTCAGCAAAGTTGCGGGAAAATGCCACGTTTGATGATCACGTGACAAGCACGTGATCGATTCCGGCAAAAAACGGGGCAACATTGCCGCAATTATGAAGATAGTGGAACAAATCCCCAAATGTTATCTTTTTTGGGGCAAAAATTGTATACGGCCAAACTTACGGGCAAAAAAAAATTTTATCCCCAAGTGTACCAATCAAAAACACTATAATCTTTGTATTTGATTCTTCTAAATTTTGGATTCTCTTCAGATATGATTTTACTTAGGTTGCTTTTACAACAGTTTTTACTACTAAGATTTTTAGTGATTCTTGAATTTTTTTTATTTGTTCTAGTTTCCCTTCGAGAGTGTCTTAGTCTCCCCTTGTGGGAGTGGGTAAGTCTCCCCTTGTGAGAGTGGGTAAGTCCTCTATTTTGAGGTGTTGGAGTGTTGTGTAAGTGTCCCCTTCTAGTGGGTATTTCTGTTCCCTCGAAATGTTGTAGGGTTCAGTAGAGTCCGTTTAGGCGGTGCTCTTGGCTAGTTAGCCACGTTGTTGTATTTGTCTTGAGTTTATTTATAAAATTACCGTTTTAGAAAAAAAAAGATTCTTCTAAATTTCTTTCTTGTATTATCTATATTGAGAGTTGGGAGAAATGGGGCAAATTAGTCAAAGATTTGTAATAGTCATATGGTGATTGGGGTCGGAAGAGAGAAATTTCTGTATGATTGTAAAAGTTTCACATAGTAATATTTTCTCGATCTGTGGTTTTTTCTCCGATTTTGGAGTTTCCACGTAAATCCTTGTGTTGTTCTTTTCTACATATTTTTCTCAATTATATTTGTTTGTCCCTAGAATGAATGAGGATCTTCATATCACAACTATACACACACCAATAACGGTGTGAGTGAACAGTGTGTATGGGGGACTCTTGTGACTTAACTCAGTAAGATCGCTCATTTATGTACATTTCATTTGTTAAATAAACCCTAACGAGACCCATTAAAAAAAAGAATTTGAGCATTGCATAACTTGTTTGTTAAATACTCATAAACAGACGCGTGTAGTATTCATTTAGCATGATCGTAAATAAGCTCATCAAGAGTTCGATTAGTATAATATTTTATTAATTTTATTATTACTTGGTATAAAGAATAAATGTAAGAAGAGTATACATGAATGCACATTAGCTTCTTGTGTCGGGGATAAGAAATGGAGTATGCAATTTATGTTTTAATAGTACATCCAAATTTAACTATTTAAAATATGAAATATTAATTTTTAAAATGATGATCTATTAGCTCTTTAAAAAATAAATAAATAAAATACGCATCACAACAGAATGCCCAAATTCATAATATACGGTACTAATAATTTTTATTCAAAGTATTAATTCATATTTTCTTAAATAATATTTCAGTGTTGAAGAATAAAATTCAAATATGCGCACTCTCAACTCCTAAGTGCAAGAAATAATTTCCCTACATATATTTGTCAATAAAATACGAGTTAGAAAAATAATGATAGAAGGGACTAAGAAATCCATTTGTAAGTTACAAAAATAAACAAACTCTATATTAGATTCTCAAAATTAATTGTCACTCATTATGTACACATAGTTCTCTTAACTACGAAAGGTGATTAAAAGTAGTAGCTAAACTATTTTAAATTTATTACCACTAATATGGATTCTCACATGGTTGTACTTTGTACTATTATAACAAAATTTTGCAAAATTCTAATTAGGCACAAAAGTAGAAATACATGATACATTTTTTTGTCACACACGCTACAATGGCCTCATGCCCTGGTCGACACACATGCTAAAGTGGCTAGAAAACTATTCCTTTTGCCACAGGACATAGCTCAAGTAGTAGAGGGGAGAGTGGAAAGACCTTCCAAATGAATTTGGTTGCTGTAGGATGAGATCTCGAATCCTGCCTTTGGCATGAATTTGGCTCATTGTAGGCATGGATTTGACCTCTTACAAGCACAAATTAAATAGTGAGTCATCTCTATAAGCCACTTGAGTTGGGGGCCCTAATGGTGGGGCACACCATTTTTTAAAAAACTATTCCTTTTTTTTCTTTTTTTCTTCTTATTTTAAAATTTAAATACATCAACTATTCTTATGGTTGTCTTGTCTTAGTGAGCTGCCTGACAAAATAGAAAATTAAAAAGAAAAGAAAAACGAAACTAAGAACATAAAATTGCTGGACATTACTGCAGGAAAAAAAACTATATGAATATAAATTCAATTAGCCTGACATTAACCATAATAATAATAATAATAATAATAATAATAATAATAATAATAATAATAATAATAATAATAATAATTAAAAAAAAACAACCGGACATTCAATTCATCATGGTAACTTTTTTGAGTTGATTCAATGTACATAAGACTACACTAACAAACAGATCCATATTTTATAATGGAACCAGTCCTATCAATTAGTGGAACCTGTGGTACATACCCTTATTAATTTCTTCTCCTTTATTAATGTTATTTTTATTTTTATTCTTAAATTTATTAAACTTAAATAACTATTGTAAAACTTAAAGCTGATGTTCTACGAACAAGTGTGAAACTTCCATGTAATAGAACATCATGAAATAAAAATAGGAGGATCACGTCTCTCCCTCAAAAACTTCCATTAGACTTCAACACGACTTTTGACAATAACTTGATCATCCTATCACAGCTACTTGTCTCGTTTGAATCTAACTCTAGTTTTGACATATCCCTAGGACTTGTGATCAAGATCCCTCTTGATCTAAAAATACTCAAAGTATATGACTAACAAAGAAGTTCTGTTCCTAGGAGGAACAAGTAAACAAAACTAGAAAATAACACAAAGAACTTTTCTCTCTACACAACTCTCCACAAAAATGATATTTTTCTTGATGTGCTAATATTCTTCAATATTCCAATAAATAGACTTGATGATGCTTGAACCAAATCACTATCAAAGACAATCATTCAATCTCCTTGAAATTATTTCCTTAATAGTTTCACTCACATCAATCCTCCAATCCTTGACTCAATCATAAAATATAGATGACTTGATTAATCTTCTTTCCATATAAGACTTCAATCAGAATCTCTAAGTATCCACATCTGCAATAAAAAAATCACACGTTGCAAATATACGCTTGTGACATAATTATAACTCAACAAACTCCCCCTTGGCATGAGCTATATATTTTACTAGAAGATAAAGCATGCATGCAAGTATATGACAAAACATTCCCTGAAGTTAGTTCGACAAGAGAATAATCAGTTCAAGCATAAAAACAAAAATAAAAGGAAAGTTCAACGAGCACAGAGTTTTAACAAAAAGAAAACAGGGAGACATGTCCCTTTTTCAGCTGGTAGAAGAATCCTCAGCATCATCAGCAACTTCCTTATCCTCCTGCTCACAGGATTCCCCATCATCATTCTCTTCTTCTTCCTCTTTAACCATCTTTAGTTTCCTCCCGGCAGCAGCAACATTCTTCTTTTCTTTCTCCCCCTTATCCCTTGCCAAGGCTTCCATTAACTCGTCCAACCTGGCATTCTGCTTATCAAGAGTGGCTTGAACAACAAGAATATCTGTCTTCATTTGAGTCACCAGAGAAGAAATAGATTCAAGAATGGATGTGGATGACTCTGCTTTTTCTTTCAGATTAGCCACCCGAAGGGAAACCTTCAATTCACTAAGCATTTTCTCAAGGGAATTCTCTCCCTCCATAAACATGACACCCACTTCAGTTAAAAATTTTCAGATAGTGCAAGGAAACGTAAGAAGCCTAGACTCATCAAACTTCCCAGCAAACCCCATAATAATATCAAAAACAATCTGACCATATGACAAATTAGCTTTGGAAGCAATGGCATGAATGAACCTAGCTTGAGACATAGTTAAGAGAGACTTATTCTTGGACGGAGTCCAGTTATGAATAGCAATTTTGTGAAGAAGATGAAAAAGGTGCCAAAGTCAGAGGGAGACAGCCCAGCAGAAGGCCAAACAGACAATTTGCCAGAGGTAATGTCTTCACAAACAGATTTCAAAGAAGGGACTAAGTGCAAACCAGAAGCAGTTTCAGGAACACCCATAACCCTAGAGATTTCAGAGGGGGAAAACTTACAAACCCGATTTAGACAAAACACAGTGTGAAACCTTGGAGAATTACTATCAGCAACATCTGGGGTAAGATTAGAATATAATTCCCTAACAATCTTAGCATAAAAGGGTTTAATACCAGACACAGTACCAAGTAACCCAGCAGACTCAATCAAGGGCAAAACACCAAACTTTTCAAAATCAGACACACAGATATTACGCTCATAGTGAAATATCATATCAACAAAAGAACCATACCGAGAGGCTGCCGAGGAAGAATAAAATTCCTTGGATCGAGCATTACTAACATCGAGAGCTTGAAGCAGTTCATCAGAAGAACAGGGATCACCAAAAGATACAACAACACTCGATGGAGGGTTTTTCTTTCTGGCAGAACGTCGTGGCTTGTCCACCGCATTCTCATCAACTTCGACAACATCACGGTGGGAAGGAGATGAGGGTTCAGGAGTGACAGAGGAAGGGGCAGTGGCCACAGGGGAACCCGAACGATCACGCTTATATCTGGAGCCAGGACAGCGAAGGGCGGTTTGTTTCTGACGAACCATGGTGGGTGGAGAGAGAGAGATATGGCTAGGGTTTCAAGAGAAATTATGTTCAACAGTCGCTCGATCAGAGAAAAGGAAGAAGGGATTGCCTTTTCATATCCCACGAAATCCGAGAAAAACTGACAGAATTTTTCAACAAAAATAGGGGAGGGAATAATGACTAAGGTAGGAAAGAAATCAATTTGGTCCAAAGTGAGTATCCAATTTTTTTTAAAAAAAATCAATCATTTCTCAAAATAAAATTTCACATAATTCAATTTTTTTTAAAAAAAAAACATCACCTTATAACATCCTGACAAATATCATTTAAGATGGATTTTAATTTGTCCATTTGAATGATGTACTCAGAACAAGGGAAATTTTTACCCAACCTTATAACTCTTTTTTTACAGGAAAGAGAAAATCCATAAATGCAGTGACTTACTCCTCACTTTTCATTTTTTGTGTATGTAGCCTTTTTCAAAAAGATGGCTTTCACAATACATCATTTCAAGTAGGTAGCCCTGAACTGCATGGGTATAAGATGTTCAAATCAAACAAGAACAGTCAACAAAGGACCAAATAGATATCTTTTATGTAAATGCCTAATCCTAGATGCAAAAGGATTTATATAGAACAAATACCAAGGGATTTCCTAAGGGATATAAATTTTTTAGTATCAAGGCTTTTTGTGAAAATATCTGCCAGTTATTTTTCAGTGGAAATGTGTTCTATGTCCAGCGTTCTTTTCTCAACCAATTTTCTAATAAAGTGAAAGCAAATATCAATATGTTTGGTTCTTTGATGAAGGACATGATTTTTTGAGATGTTAATGGCATTGGTATTGTCACAAAGAAGTTACACTTTATTTGGATTCAATTGATAATCAACTAGTATCTTTTCAAGCCAAATAAGCTGAGAGGCACAACTACCTGCAGCGATGTATTCTGCTTCAGCCGTGGATAGAGAAATACAATTTTGTTTGCGGCTGAACCAAGACACGAGATTACTACCAATAAAGAAACACCCTCCAGAAGTGCTCTTACGGTCATCAGTGCCCCCTGCCCAATCTGCATCACAGAACCCCAGAACATTTGCATTGGTATCTGTGGAATACCAGAGTCCATATTCCAATATTCCTGCAACATACTTTATGATTCTCTTGACAGCTTTCAAATGAGATTCCTTAGGCGAACTTTGGTACCTTGCACACAAATAAATACTAAAGGATATGTCAGGTCGACTGGCAGTTAAATAGAAAAGACTACCAATCATGCTCCTGTACAGAGTTTCATCAACAGGTGTTCCTCCACGATCTTGAGATAATGATTCTCTAGAGCTAAGAGGAACTTTAGCATGTTTGGAATTTTCTAAACCAATTTTTTTCACAAGATTTTTAGCATATTTGGACTGATGAATAAACATACCTTCTTTGGATTGACTTACTTGTAATCCGAGGAAGTAAGATAATTCACTTACCATGCTCATTTCAAATTCAGATGTCATGAGATTGATAAATTATTTGACCCTTTTATCAGAAATGGATCTAAAAACTATATCATCTATATAAATATGTACTATCATGATCTCTTTGCCGCTTTTCTGAAGAAACAATGTTCTATCAGCTCCACCACGAACATAACCCTTAGCAATAAGAAATCTTGTAAGACGTTCATACCAAGCTCTTGGTGCTTGTTTCAAACCATAAAGAGTCTTTTTTAGTTTGAACACATGATCTGGAAATTCAGAACCAACGAACCCTTTTGGTTGTGACACATAAGCAGTCTCCTTAAGAATGTCATTTAAGAAAGCACTCTTTACATCCATCTGATAAATAGTAAAACCAAGATAACAAGCAACCGCCAGGAGTAATATTACAGATTCGATTCTTGCTACTGGAGCAAACGTTTCATCAAAGTCAATTCCTTCTACTTGAGTGTATCCTTAAGCAACTAATCTGGCCTTGTTTCTGATGATGTTTCCATGCTCATCTGTCTTATTCTTGAAAATTCATTTTGTACTAATGACATTGTGATCTTCTGGTCTTGGTACAAGTTCCCAGATATCATTTCGAGTAAATTGCTCCTGTTCTTCTTGCATGGCCAATATCCAATTTGGATCATTTAATGTCTCCTTCACATTTTTGGGTTCTTGTTTAGAGACAAAACATGAAAATAAAGAGACATTGACCATCTTCCAATAGTCTTTTCTGGGAGCATTTCTGGTGCTAACTCTTGACCTAGGATCACCAATAATTAGTTCCGACGGATGATCCTTCTGTATCTTCAATGGTGGATCTCTTGTTCTGAGATTCGAGTCACATTCATCATCATCTTCTTCTGGCTCTACAGCTTGTAGAGTTTGTTTATCTTCTCCTTTTTCAAGTAGAGATAATACTTCAGAAGGAACAGTATTGATCACTGGTTCTGTATCATCAAAGTCAACATTGAATGATTCAATTACACACTGTGTTCTGATAAACAGAACTCTATATGCCCGACTGATTATTGAATACCCCAGGAAGCATCCTATCATGCTTTTACTATCCAGTTTCCCACGTCCTTCTCTGTCATTTAAAACATAACATTTGCATCCAAAAACATGAAGATGTTTTAAGTTAGGAGTTTTATCTTTCCATAGCTGATATGGTGTCTTATCTGGACCATGTCGAACATGAACTCGATTTCCAAGGAAGCAAGCAGTATTCATTACTTCAGCCCACCATTTAAAAGCTATTCCTTTTGAGATTAAGCATTACTCTGGTCATTTCTTGAAGAGTCCTGTTTTTCCTTTCAACAACACCATTTTGTTGAGGAGTTTTTAGAGAAGAGTATTCATGGAATATTCCTTTTGAGTCACAAAAATCATGAAATGACTGATTCTCAAACTCCTTTCCATGATCAGATCTGATTCTTTTTATAGACAAACATGTTTCTTTCTCAACCTGTAAACACAACTTCTCAAAAACATCAAAAGCATCAGACTTTTCTTTTAGAAATCTTACCCAAGTATACCTGGAGTAATCATCAATACAAACAAATACATATTTCTTACCACCGACACTTGTTGTTTGAAGAGGTCCCATTAGATCCATGTGAAGTAATTCTAAAATGCGAATCGTATGAATATCAAGATTAGATGAATGTGACTTTCTTACCTGTTTGCCCAATTTGTAAGGTTCATAAACATGTTGGTCCTTTATTTTAAAATCAGGTATTCCCCTGACAAGTTTCTTTTGAGAAAGGAAAACGAGATTTCCAACAGCTAAATGTCCCATCTTTTGATGCCAGATTTCCAGGTTGCTGTCCTTGCTTAGCAAGGCTTTGATATTACCAAGTTGATAGCAGTTGTCAGATGATCTAGTACCTGACAGAACACAATTATCATTATGATCAAAAATAGAACATGAATTCTTAGTAAACCTGGCATAAAGATTTTGATCACACAGTTGACTGATACTAATCAAGTTGGCCTTCATATCTTCGACAAGTAAAACACCATCTAGTTCAGAGAGTCTTGGAACATTCAATGTACCAATTCCTAGAACTTTGTTACTTTTTCCATCACCAAACGTGACATTGCTACCTTTTACTGTCTTGAGATCCTTGAGGAATATTCTAATCCCAGTCATATATCGAGAGCAGCCACTGTCAAAGTACCAGGTATTATAATTCTTGATATGTAGTCCTAAATGAGAAGACAAACATACTGACTAGTCAACCACTGGTATCCCAAACTGGTTCCAACTCACGAATTTTCCAATAGCAATATCATACTGCATCTTGTAGCATTTAGGTCTAATATGACCTTTTATGTTACAATAATGACAAACTAGAGGTATTTTGTGGACATAACTGGATTTAGAGAAGTTTCCAGACGTGATGGGACACAAGTAGCTTTCCTACTCGGATTAGCTGTGAATGAGGTAGTTTTAGGAGGAATAGATACACGTGGTTGTGTCTCAGAAGGTGAGATTTTATTTGGGTGAGCAATCTTGATTGGTGCATGCTCCTTGGAAGAAGTCTGAAAGTTGTTCGTAGAATGAACAAAAACTGTTTCCTTACCCAAATCTACTTCAGACTCATATCCAATACCTCTTGTTCCATATCCATCACTAGCTTTAATGGCTTCATCCAATTTAGCCTTACCAGTATTCAAGCGATGAATGGATTTATTCAATCTTTTCAATTCACGTTGATCTTTTTCTATCTGTTCATCTTTCCTTTTTATACAAGCCATCATCAGTTGATGCTGCTTCATGATTTTCTCCAGGTGATCTTTGAGAATTCTGATCTTGAAGTTTTTATCCTCTAGAGTGATGGTCATCTCCATTTTCAGAGATTCTATGATCTCAAGATAGTAATCAATAGATTGACTTTCAAGTTTGCTTTTATAAGGGACTGAATCTAAAAGAACTTGAGAGGCAAGCAGCTTATCTTCAGAGATTTTCAACTTGCTTTTTAAAAAGGCTACTTGATCTTCCAGCTTCTTTATTATTTTGACAGCTTTAGAACATTTATCATTCATTTGTTGATACATTGAACGCATATCCTCCACAGAAGGAGAACCTTCATTCTCAGAATCATCAGAACAATCTGTAACATAATTATTTTTAATTTCAGTACCTGTAAAACATGAAAGAGAACTAACCAGAGCAAGATTATTCGTGTGATCAATGTTCTCTTCATCTTCGGAATCAGAATCACTCCAGGTGGACTTAAGAGCCTTTGTTCTTCTTAAGTAAGTAGGACATTCATATTGATAATGTCTTATTCCCTTGCATTCACGACATTGATCTTTCTCAATTTTAGAATCAGAAGTGATTTGCTTGCTCCTTTTTCCTCCAGGTTTGCGATCAACATTCATTTTCAGATTTGATGAACCATCCTTGAATTTTCTCATCATCCTCTTATAGTTCTTTGAGAGCAGATTCACGTATTTCTCAAATTCAGCAACTGAAAGTTCTGAGGATCCTTCATCTTTGAAGTTGTCTTCAGCATTGAATGCTACAGACTTTTCTTTAGAAGTCGGATGATCAAAGTTTTTATTCATCTTAAATGTTCTAAGGCAGTAACTTTTTACTGAACTTTTGAGGTAATGTCCTCATGAACTTCTGGATTTGTTTATCTTCAAGAATACTTTCACCCAACAGATGAAGCTGATTGATTATGGAAGAAAATCTTGAATAATAGATGTCAATATTTTCATTATTTTTTTCATCAACCCATCATATTCAATCATCAATCTCTGGATCTTGGAGTTTCTGATAGATTATGTTCCTTCAAATTGAAGTTTTAGAATTTTCCAGGCCTCCTTGGCTACAACACACTTCGAGACAAGTGAATGACGTTGAACATCTAATGAAGAGAGAATATCATAAAGTGCTTTGTTGTTGGATACAACATCTTTTCTTTCTTCATCCGTCCAGCCTTCAGTTTTGAGTTTCTTAACACCATCCTTGTCAGTGGTGAAGGGATGAGTCCATCCTTCTTCTACGACCTTCCAAACTTCTCCATCTCCAATAGATTTTAAAAAAAATTATCATCATAGATTTTCAATAAGAGTAATTGGATCCATCCAAAAAAGGAGGGCGAACAGCAAAACTAGTATCACGAGAACTCATGATACAGAAAACGAAAAAAATAACACAGATAAACGGGACAACCTGCTCTGATGCCAATTGTAAAACTTAAAGCTGATGTTCTACGAACAAGTGTGAAACTTCCATATAATAGAACATCTTGAAATAAAAACAGGAGGATCACGTCTCTCCCTCAAAAACTTCCATTAGACTTCAACACGACTTTTGACAATAACTTGATCATCCTATCACAGCTACTTGTCTCGTTTGAATCTAACTCTAGTTTTGACCTATTCCTAGGACTTGTGATCAAGATCCCTCTTGATCTAAAAATACTCAAAGTATATGACTAACAAAGAAGTTCTGTTCCTAGGAGGAACAAGTAAACAAAACTAGAAAACAAAACAAAGAACTTTTCTCTCTACAAAACTCTCCACAAAAATGATATTTTTCTTGATGTGCTTCTATTCTTCAATATTCCAATAAATAGACTTGATGATGCTTGAACCAAATCACTATCAAAGACAATCAGTCAATCTCCTTGAAATTATTTTCTTAATAGTCTCACTCACATCAATCCTCCGATCCTTGACTCAATCATAAAATATAGATGACTTTATTTATCTTCTTTCTATATAAGACTTCAATAAGAATCTCTAAGTATCCACATCTGCAATAAAAAAACCAAACGTTGCAAATATACGCTCATGACATAATTATAACTCAACAACTATTATACCTAAACATAGGAGTCAAATATACTCTAAACCAAAAGGGTGAAATTATAATTATACCCTAAACCCTAGAGGTAATGTATACTCTAAAACACAAGAGTGAAATTATAATTATACCTAAATTATATAGATGAAATTATAATTATATCCTAAATCATAAGGGTGAAATTACAATTATACTCTAAACCTCAATGATGAAATATACCCTAAACCATATGGATGAAATTACAATTATACCTTAGAATTAATCATAAATCTTAAGAATAAATAAATTTTAGGGGTAAAATATACCCTAAATCATAAATTGAAATTATAATTATGCACTGAAATTAAATTAAAACAAAAAGACAAAAAAAACGAATAAATAAATAAATAAATAGAACAAAACAGCGACCGATAAGATTAAGGGTGGAAAATGGAAAGAATGGAGGTAGGGTGGCCCTACATATTGTAAATTTTGGATTTGGTAGATTAACTCTACCCTAATTATTGCCTTTTAACTTATATAATTAAAATGTTGGGTTAGCTATTACATTAGGGTTATGCTTTGCTCCTCTTCTTATTCAATAATCATTGACAAATATAAAGAGTTAATATAACTAGTTATGCGAATCATAGTGATTTATGTCTTATTAATGTTTATTCTTATTTTATTAATGTTTATTCTTATGGTTCCCACTTTACAACAACTTTTTCAAATTTTATTATAATTAGAGATGGAGTTAGGGGCTCATACAAGTGTTCACTTAATTTTAAGTGCAATAATTATATGAGATCGTCTCATGTAAGATTTTTTTTTTACTTGTCACTTTTTATAAAAAAAAAATATTACTATTAATTTTCATTAAAAATATTATTAATTTAATTTATATTACGAATTGCTCATGAAATAATTTATTACTTTAATAATACTTTTTATTAATTTGGATATTATTTTATTAAAATATTATTAATTTTTATTCATTTCAGAAAAAATAGATGATCTTATACGGGTTCTGCTTTATTTTAATGATTAATTATCCTTAAAATTATCGACAGTGCAGGAGTGTTGCCCAATGGCAACGTCTAATCAAATAATACTATCAATCATTTAAGATTCAATGGACTAATTTAAAGCTACAAGTTATGAATTCTAAGTACTACTCCATATATATATAATTATAAATACAAGTTTTGCTCTTCTTCATCATAATATTAGTTTAGAATGAAACTTTTTTTTTTTGTCTACTAAAATTGACATCATGGCTCAATAATTCAATTTCATTCAATCACGCAACTTGGAGATGAATTATTGAATTTTTTTTTTAAAATCAGTCTGAAGTATTTTAAATTAAAAATATTGTACTATATATTTTGAAGATAAAATTATACTAATAATTTTCAATTCATACAAAATTATGTTTCATAAAAATTTATGTATCTCTATTTCATTATCAAGCATCTTTTTTTCAAATTAAATGAATCTTGAACAATGAAAAAGAACAAAGTTTTGGGATTATAATTAAAAAGTTCCACAATGAAATGATAAGTGTTTCATATGGAGAAATATATTTTACATAACATTTGATATATTTATATTAAAAGTGTACATATAAGTGTTTTATTGATAAAATTTATTGAATTTTTAGGGTAATTAAGTAATTTTATATAATAAATAAGTTATAAATATACTCCATTATTATATATTTATTTTATCCTAATTTATAATCGAGTCATATATTTGTATTCAATTGAGTCATTGCTTCATCCATTCCAACTAATTAACTCTTCATATTTACTATATATATATATATATATATATATATATATATATATATATATATATAGAGAGAGAGAGAGAGAGAGAGGAGTTTAAGAAGAAAAAAAATATTTTTGAGGGTAATGTAGTATATTTAAGTAATAAATAATGATAGATTAAGTTATGTGAGTTAGATGAGGATACTATTTTTGATAATATAATGTATTAGGAGGTTACTCGTATTTAATCTTCTACTTTAAATGGTGAATATTGTATTGGGATGGAGGGAGTATTATTTACAATCGAGTTATTGAGTCATCAGAGCGTCTTCTACTTCTAATAGGCCATGAACTAAATCTGAATCATTCTTAGCGAGTCCATAAAAAGTAATTCCATTTTTTTTCAAATAGAATCACTTTTTACAAACTTTTTTTTAGTTGGATCGATATAAATGGATCAATTTACGAGTTGGTAATTGAGTAATAAACATTTACATAATTTTGGACATTTAAAGAATTACTATTATGATGGGACATATAAGAATTTGCTAAAATTTTTAGGATATTTTATAATCTAACTCTATGGTGATGTTTATTTTGGGTTTAATTATAAATAAGAAAGTTAGACTTAGGATTAGGTGGGTTTAGTAAATATTTACTAATAATGTTAAAAAAAAAATATTTTGAAGATTTAAATAGTGCATATTTTTATTTTATCTCAAATCAATATGTAAGGGTAGGAGTTGTCTATCTATGTAAAAAAAATAGGATTTGGTACGTGTAAAAAATTATTACTCATATTTTGTAATCTAATTTTATTAAATCATATCAGCAACAAAGAATTGGTTATATAATTCTAAAAATGAATTAAAAAATCGAAAACATACATATCTATAAATATCATTATAATCCTCCACCACCTACCAAGGTTGTTGGCTCAATTTGAATGCCTGAAATAACCATCAATCAAACCTTTGCACTCAAAAGATGATGAATATATTAAATGTTAGGAAAGTGGGTGAAGAATTACGACTTAAATCAGATAATAATTTTATTCATGGAGTAGAAAAAATAGAGAAAAATAAATTGAAACATTACACATGTCATTGATTTATGAAAAAATATATATAAAAAAAATGTCCCAATTGGCTGTAGCAGATGGTGATAGAGTTGTACTATCACTATCAATACTATGGACCCATATTGCTCTTACGGCTTACCCACGTCATCGAGTCTCATATGTACTTTTTTTTTTCCAATAATATTTAAAGGAAAAAAATTTATGTTACCCTGATTTATCATTTTTTTAATGTCCTTTGTATGGGAAAAATTTTAAATTTCTCAAATGATGAAAGTACTCTTGACTTGTTTAAAAGTTATAATCAAGTTATAATATGTATAACCAGAGTCATAAAATAACAATCGAATCATAAAAATATACAATCAAGTCATTTATATATATATATATATAATCCAGTCATTTATTTTAACCATATCGCAAACATAGTCAAGGATATTTATGTATATATATATATACTAGCATGGAACCCGCGTACTATGCAGATCATTAATTTTTTTTAAATAAAATTAATATTATTATTATTGTCTATGATTATATTATATTAATTCATATTTTAATTTATCTTTATTGTTAAAATTAAATTTTATTGACATACTATTGTTGTTTTAATTATAAGTGCTATATATATAATTTAATATTAAAAATTATTAAACATTATTAAAACTTTTCGGTAAACCACATTTTGTGTTTTGTTTGATACATTACCTTCTTCATCAAGACACAAAATTTTCAAACCTTTCTGATCTTTTATTCTTGATACAGAAACATATAAATAACTCCCCATGAGTGAAAACGGGTTTTGGAAGATACACTCCAACTATTTGAAGAGATTGTCCCTAACTTTTATTTATCGTCATTGCAAAACACACCATCATAGGGAATTGTCTTCTATTGAATTTGACCATTGTACTATCATCAGAAGGAGTAAGAGTCATTTTTAGTATGTAGATAATGTTTCCAATGTTTCTCCCACAAGTTATTTTTGCTTGTATAACATGATTTTCTATTTTTGTCACAATTAATTTTGTACCATTGGACAATCCAGATCTTTTATCAATGTTTCTGAGAAGCATTATCGGTACTCAACAATAGATGTGTGACGTGTAATCATTATATTATTGATTATAATGAATCATTCAACTTTTTTTTATTTCGGTTGTTTTGAATGTTGAAATTATAATGGCGATGTATGTTTATATATAATAGGAGGAGATGTTTATTTATAATAATAATTTTAAAATAATGGAATTAGTATCCACACTAATTTTATTTTATATAATAATAATAATAATAATAATAATGGAGCATAGCGTGTATTAGTTTGATTACATAAATTTTGAATCTAACTCCAAAATTAATTTTACCTAATATAGAATTATGAATGGTAAAATCTTATTGATATTACGCTTTTATTTTTTAATTTAACTCCAATATAAATTTTACCTAATTTAGAAATATGAATTAGTAAAACCTAATTTAGATTTATGAATAAAAAGCTGAATAGAAAAGGGAATACGTTATTAAAATTGAAATATTATTATAATATTAATAATAAATTATACCTAATTTAGATTTATGAATAGTAAAGTCTTATGAATTATACAATTTTATCTTTTGAGTTGATATTAGGTGCACCCGGGTGCAAGGGTGTACCCATATGTGTATAACTTTTTATTCTATTTTGCATACATGTTATTCTATTTTGTATATGTGTTTCTTAATATTTGTAAACTTTTTTCATATTAAATTTTTTATTAAAAAAACTAGCATTCATATGTGTATAACTTTTTATTCAATAGTGTATACATATTTTTTAATAATCGTATATCTTTTTACACTTAATTTTTCATTAAAAAAACTAACAATTAAATTGTATACATTTTTGTTCATAATTGTATATGTTTTTGTTTATATTTATATACGTTTTTTAAGGTGGGTGCACCCGAATGCATAATATAATTAGTCATTATTTAATTTTAAATCCACATGTACTCCATAATAATTTTTCAGTATTTTTATAAAATTTCTATAATTTATTATCAATTAATTATTAAAATATTGAATTAAAATTTTTGCTTAAATTCTATATTTTGTCTTTAAAAATATCTTCATATTAAAAGTATATATTGGTAGTAGTTAAAGAAGTTATTAACCCTTCCAAGAAAAATAAAGTTATGAATACATTATTATGAGTGTCTTAATAGAGTTATATATACTACTATATTTGTAGTGTCATTGAATAGTGTATTAATAAGCAGTGTAGTTATAAGTTTTTTTGAAAATTTACCATAGAAGAACTATAATAAAGACATTAAAAGGGTTTAGGATTTAGGGTTTTAGGGTTTAGGGTCCGGGTCACAGAAGTATGTCTCTAAAAGAAAATGCATAAAAATTAGTGTAGTAATAGCTAAATGTTTTTTTTTTTTACTATATTTCTAAAATTATCATCTCTACTAATGACTTGATTTATTATCTATTTATTTATTTAAAAAACATATCACATTATCCTCACGAGCTAATAAAATTAATTAAAACAAAATTTTAAATTTCATATTTACCGTAATGGAAAAGTCAAATAAAACGAAAAAATATATTTTTGTCTATGAAAAAAAAAGAATCTTGTAAAAATATCACAGTGGCTGCTCAAATTGGAAGGCAAACTCATGAATTGAAGATATGTAGTAGAGGATCGATTTCTGACAAAGAAAGGTTGGAATGTTTATGATGAGATGATAAGTGTTATTTAAGGTTTAGTTTAAGATCGACTTGGGCTTTGTTTAAGTTTTAGTTTGCATCAATTGAAATTAATTTAGAAGAATATTAATGATGTGAAAAAGATAATTATAAGCATTAAAGCTAGCATTAAACTAAGAAGAAAAGAGTAAATACAGATTTGTGACTAAGAAGAAAAGAGTAAATACAGATTTGTGAAGGGACAATAGTCACGTGAATTAGTCTTTGATATTATATTTTTTAAATAGTTATCACTCTTTATAAAAATATTATTACTTTATATTATAAATAATACTCTATCTGTCCTGATAATTTACGCACATATTCTAGCGCGCGGAGATTAAGAAAAGTTAATTTTTTATGTATAAAATTATGTAAAGTTATTAGTATGTATGTAAAAAGTGAGTATTTTAGATTATTTAATGAAAATGGTTTGTTAAATTATTGGGAAGTGTGTATAAAGTGAGTAGTATTGTAATATATTTTATCCATTTATAAAAACGTGCATAAGCGTTGAGACGGACCAAAAAGGAAAATGTGCAGCTTTTTTATCCACACACACCCACTAATACAACTAAAACATGGGACTCACACATCCACTAATACAACTACTCATTACATATTAAACAACAATACTCCTTAATCTCCGTACCCGAAAACAAATGATACACTTGAATCCGGACGAAGGGAGTACTCATAATTCAAATGGAGTGCATTTTTTTTATTAATATATATTTATATTTTAACCTATCTCGTAAAAATCTTTTCGTAAACAGTGTCATATCAATATTTTTCTTTTAAAGGATATGTTCATAGAAAGTAACATCCATATCCATATCCATATCCATATCCATACTATATATAATGCGTGAATATTTGAGTTTCGTCGGTATTCCCCGTAGCCGGTCACCCTGCCTGCTGCGTGCACCGCTCTTTCCATTCACGTGTCCCGCTGCAATAACACCACAAATCACCGCCCTCCTTACACTTCTGCTTGTGTTTCTTTTTTTCCTTCCGTCGTTTCCCCGCAATCTTTCCTGATTCTGAATTAAAACTGCTTCGATTTATACAAATTTTATTCCTGATTCGTTGGCCTTAATGTTTAGACGACATCCATAATTACTCTTCTCCTCCGCTACTTTGTCCCTGCTCCCAAGCACAAGTACGTATGTTTTACGGGTTTTATTATGAATTAGTTGTTCTCTAATTCTAATTTTTGGTTCGGAGTAGTTCTTCGAAAGAAAATTCTTCCAGTTGATTTGGGGGTTTTCATAAAGCATGCGGGTGAGTTTTATTGGGGGTATTTTACTTTTTTACTTATTTTTTGGTTGTGTCATACTATAGAAATTTATATCTCTTGAGTAGTGTACTATAAATTTCTCTTTTCTCTTCCAATAAAAAAATCTTCATTGTAGTGAACATGCAAAATAACCGAGGCAGTGAATCCAAGTTTGATTATTTGGGTAGTGAATCTAAGTTTGATTTTTTTTATTTAATAATTACAACCAACTCTAAGCTCCACATTTCAAACGATCTTAAATAAGATTGATAATTGTCATTGTATGCTTTCATTTTATTAGTAAAATGTTTAATACTCGTTGTACCTTTCTCCCTTTTACTTTCCAAAAAAATTGATAAGGTTCTCTGCCCTGTTTTTATGTCATATATCTATAAAATTATATTACACTTGGACTTTACGTGTACCCATTTGTTTATTTTAGTGTAATGTAAGCATTCAGTATCTCTAGATTCACAAGTTTTCGCAATTTAATATTTTCTTGATGTGGTGTGTTCGCTAACTAAAGTTAAGCTATTCTTATGACTTCTTTCTGCTTTGGCATAAAAGACTAAACAAGGAGTGGATGTGTGTGACTCAACCTTCTTTTTTAGATGCATACAGAGTCTTATGACTACTTCATCAACCCCCAGGTAACTCCAACTCTAAGATTTGTGATGGATGGTGAAATGCCTGATTATTTGCTTGCAAAAGATGTGATTATGCAAGTAAGACAGATTAACCTTAAAAATTTACTGTTGAATATTTGACTGTAACTAAATGCTTTACATGGCCAGAAATCTGAACAATTTGGGAAGGCCTTGTATGTGTTGGACATAATATTAAGAGTTCACGCAGCAAAGCAATAAGCCATGTGTGTATTTCATTGAAGTTATTATCAGACATCTTACAATATTCTTAATATCAGGGGCTGCTTCTTAGTTTGTCAATCATTTTTTTGTAATGATTCGAAAAATTTTATGTTGTTGCACGTGGAGTTCTTGTTTGATGTGGATTTCATTCAAACTTCAGGATTACTCAGGTGGCTTATCTTTAGACATTGGTGATGCTTTAAACACTGCCTTTAATTTACCAGTGTCGCCCTGTATTTGACTTTCTGATCCCAGCTTTCATTAATCTACGATATTCTACTAATCTACCACGCATTAATGTTGACACACTAAAACGTGCGATTTACTTCCCAATTTAGGTGGATTGGAATTCATTTTTGTTCACATATTTTTTTTTTAATCAGCAGCTATGTTCATTGTTGTCCCTACAGAGCTACACTAGAGCTCTTCCAAACTTTCAACTACTAGAATGCTAAGCGTTTGTTGGAAGCTTATGGTATCTCTATTGGTAGTAACTTCATGCAGATGAAGGGTCTGCCAACCCCACAAAGGTAGGTTTTAAGTCATTTGTATTAAATGCTTTGGCTGATTTGCTTTCATGGATTTGGCACTTTATTATCATTAACGTTGCTTATTACTCCCTCCGTCCCGTTTCAATATTTACGTTTACTTTTTGCCCGTTGATTAAAGAGTATAATATTTTAATAGATAGTGGGTGAAAAAATATAATATTTAATGTAAAGTGGGTAGGTGTATCAGTGTTGGATGATATATTAATTGTTTTAGGTGGATCTCATATTCCAAAAAGGAGAACGTAAACATTGAAATGAGAGACGCAAAATAGAAACGTAAACATTGAAACGGGACGGAAAGAGTACATTTTATTGCAAATTAAATAGGTAATGGGAAGATTTTTTTTTTTTAATGGACGTTGAATTTTAATAATAAGCTTCTTGTGCTAACTTAATATCATTGACATAATTCATGATGCTCATGGCATATCTATAATTTTTTTAGATTTTTTACATCTTGATCACGAATGTACAGGCTAACACTCACGCAGTTAGGTGTCACTCACCTAGTAGTACATAATAGAAATTAGTGCCAACGTTTATAATAGGCTAATGTTTGACTAACGTTTTTTTTTTTTTTTTTTGGCTCAAACCATGAGTAGGGATCGGGTATAGAATAGCTGATGAAAAAAATCAATATTCATTAATTTCTTTCAAGACTATGTCGTTAAATAATTGTAAATTACCCCCACCAAATAGAAATGTTTCGCACGCGTTTTAATGATGATGTCTACAAATTGAGTTTGAAATTATAATTGGATTAAGACAAATTTATTTTATTTAAAATAGTTTTAAAAAAATCAAAATAATCCAATAACTTTTAGATTCTCACCAAAATATCATTTTACAAAAAAAATGTTCAATTTTTTTAATTTTATGGAATTAGACTAAATCCGTGTTTCTACAGAATTATGAAACAAAATTGATTAAAAAAAAAGGACGAAATTGAAACAAAATTAAAAAATTTTGGACGAAAATTAATATCCTAACTATTTTATAAATTTATTAAATAAATAAAAGATATAGGACAATTTTATTATGACAATTTGTTACTCCCTCCGTCCCGCCCAAATGTCATCGGTTGCTTTTTGTGCGTAGATTAAAAAGTACTATTATTTTATGTGTAGTGAGTTGTTGTATTAGTAGTGAGTGATGGACTACATGTTGTACCTTTCTACTAAAAATGGGAAATGAGAACATTTGGATGAGACGTCCAATATAATAAAATGGTGACCTTTCGGTGGGACGGATGGAGTACTTTACAATATTAAAGGAAATTTAACAAATTTAAAAAAATGTAATAGTAAAATTAGGGATAGTTACTAAGTACATTAAAAACTATTTTATTTCTATGAGATACAATGTACAAAAATATTACTACTAACTACATAAATATATAGTGATTTTTCAATATTACCCTTACAATGTGCTGCATATAAATGTTTGTGTGCAGCATAAAAGTTCGTGTGCAGCAAAAGATGTGTGCAACAAAAATTATGTACAACAAAAAAAGTGTGTGTAGCAAAGTGAATCGTAAGTGTCATGTGCAGTGAAAAATTATATACTCCACTCTCCGGAGGCGACGACCGGCGGTGGTCCGGAGATCAGTGGTCCGACGGTGGTTCGGCTGCGGCAGTGGGTGGATGAGGGGTTTAGGATTTGTGGTTTAAAAGTGTATGAGATTATAATACATTAAGGTTATATTTGGTATTTTACTTTAATATTTTGTATTTAAAAGTAATTTTTTGAGCTCATTGTATCTCTAAATAATTTAAAAGTACAATGACTAATGTTTCCTAAAAATTATCATGGTGGTGCTTCTTATGATTAATGAGCCATGTTTCACGACCCGTTTACAACAAAGACAAATAACCACGCCAAGATGCATGTAGAGTACTTTGGATGCCTCAAGAACATCCACGAAGAGTGTGGAACATTCCAGATGAGTGGAGAACATTTCGGAATGGTATGGAATAATCTGGACGTTTGTGGAAGATTCTGGAACAGTATAGAATATTCTGGAATCAAATAGAATTATCTAGAAGCATGTTGAAGCATCTAGAACATAGTAGAAGCATCTAGAACATAGTAGAAGTATGTAGAAGTATCTAGAACATGGTAGAACTCTTTAGAACATTGTAGTAAGATATAGAACATTATAGAATCTTGTGGAGAGAGGAATGTGTAGGAAGATCTAGATCTCTCCACAAGATGAAGATCTAGAATATTCCTTTGAGGAGATGAGGGAAGCCATCCCATCAACTTCAAGCAAATCAAAACCTTTATACAAGAATTCTCAAGTTTAATATCAAGTTCTTTCCACAACCAACTTTGAGTCTTTCTTATTCTTTCTTAGACAAACTTTTAGCACACGCCAATATCTTTGGGATTAGGCTGACTTACCTAGTTGCGAGGTGCACGAGGAGCTAAGGCCGCACGGTACATTGTTGAGGAACATGACACATGCCCAAAAACTTGATGCGAAATCGATTTCATGAAATCCTTCACGTTAGAAAAAAGGAAAATATAAGTCCACTCTTGTCCCATAACATAACAAAATTTATTTTAGTCTTCCCCAACTTCCAATACACTATGAACAATTTAAAACAACAAAATCATTCAATACTATAACCTCATCAAAATTTACATAATATACTTTATGTTTTTTTTATTATCTTAAAAACTAAAACTAAATAAACTACACTATAAAAGTTAATATAGTTGATCAAAAAATGTATTTTCTCAACCTCCGTACAAACTCAATTTACATAATTAACCGGAATAGAGGGTGTATATAGTATTAAAAAAAGATA
Source organism: Pogostemon cablin (assembly GCA_023678885.1). NCBI lineage: Eukaryota > Viridiplantae > Streptophyta > Magnoliopsida > Lamiales > Lamiaceae > Pogostemon > Pogostemon cablin. The sequence continues at coordinate 16,467,095 of CM042998.1, read as the reverse complement.
CAGAGTTTTATCGATTCAAGGCCTGAAAAATGGATAAACTATTAATTCGGGACCTGAATTATTTTTCTATCGATTAGAGGGTTTGAATTATACAAAACTATCAACTCAGGGTCCGAATTCGTGTCTTGAATTGATAAAATAGGAGACAATTTTGATAAATTCAGATCCTGAATGGATAATTTTATATAATTCAGGCACCTAATCAATAAAAAAATAATTTAGGTCTCTAATTGATACTTTACCTATTTTTCACATCTTTTAATAAATCATAGGGACAATTTCACATAATTATTTCACCTTAAAAAAAAAGTTTAATCAACTATACTATGTGTAATTGAAAAAATGCAAATTATGTCCCAAGGCATAGCTCAAGTGGTGGAGGACAGGGTGGAAAGACCTTCCAACTGAGCTTGGTTGCTGCAGGGTAGGGGTTCGAATCCTGCCTTTAGCATGGATTTGGCCTCTTGCAAGCACAAGTTTAACAATGAGCCCTCTCTATAAGCCACTTGAAGCACATCCATTTTTCAAAAATGCAAATTATTTTGTAATGTGGAAAATGGCTTTTTTTTTGGAGGTAGGGTTAAAATCAGAGTGAGTCACAATTTACTTTCTGTTTCTTTAAATATCAATTCGATCGTGCAAGATTACAGTGAAGGAATAAATTAAAATCCAGCACCATTAAATTAAAAAAATGATAATATAGATCTAATGGGACCAAATGCAACACCAAAGTCCAAGGAGATAATTGCTTCAGATATCTATGAACATGAAGTGCGTGTGGGACAACAACAGGGAATTCCTGTGTGTTTTTTATAAGCTAATTCTTGATTATAGTGAGATCAGGTCCCATAATCAAATTCTCTAGAGTCTGCTCTCTCTCTCTCTCTTCTTTGTGTTCTAAGCTTTTCAAGAATGGTTCTCTAATAAAGGGCACAACTAGCATGGGACTGATCACTTTCATTAAGGGTTGCACACTGTCTTCATCCACACCCTCATAAACTTTTCTTAATTTCTTTCTCTTTTTAATTACTTAATGAAAAAAGAGAGTAGCCCTTGAGTTGGATTGATTAATTATGGTGTAATTTTGTAGTGTTTGATTCACTTTGTTTGGTGAGATTAAAGATTTTAGTGTTTTTGATGATTGAGTTTAATTTGCAGTTTGGTAGGAGTTCCTAATTTTTGGTATTATCATTACACCTGGTGAGATTTTCCCTTCTCTCTCTCTTCCAAGATTGAAGGAAAGAGGGAATAAACAAAATCATAAAGAGTTGTGATTATAAACTAGGGATCATGAATTCTCTGTTTTCAATTTCTTTTGTGGTTCGATTCACAGATATGAAAAATCTCTACTATAATCTGTATCTGATGATCGAAAGCAGCAAGCAATTTTGAATTCAAATCCTTTGAATTAAAATAAATTAAATTAAGGTTACCAGTTTGAAGGTTTCCGGATCCGATGAACTTCCACCATCGGCCGCGCCGCCTGCTACTCGACGGTCAAATCGGCGGCGCTCCGCCAATTAACGGCAGCAGAATCCACGGGCAGTACAGCAGAGTGGCGAATTTCGACACCAACATGGTGATTATCCTGGCGGCTTTACTGTGTGCTTTGATCTGCGCTCTCGGTATAAATTCGATTATCAGATGCATCCTGCGTTGCGCCACCAGGATGAATCCGGGGACGGCGGCAGAACCGCCGCCGCGGTTCGGGCGGAAGGGGCTGAAGAAGGCGGCGCTGCGGCAGATCCCGGTGGCGGTGTACGGGTCGGAGCAGGTGGTCGGGTCGACGGAATGCCCGATTTGCTTGGGCGAGTTTTCGGATGGAGAGAAAATACGAGTGCTTCCGAAATGCCACCATTGTTTTCACGTGAATTGTGTTGATATGTGGTTAGCTTCTCATTCTTCGTGTCCGACGTGCCGCCAGTCGTTGGCGGAGGAGCAGGCTGAGTGCGGTGGTGGAGTGGTGCAGTTAGCAAATGGTGGTGCTGCTGAAGAGGTGGGCTAGCCTTTTTTTTTTTTTTTTTCCTTATAAATTTTATGTGAATGAACAAGAAATAGTTTTAATTTCTTTTCATATAGAAAAATGTTTTATTCATTAATTTATTGACTTGTTGATACTAAAAAATTCTTGAAGGTTTTTGGTTGCAATGAGTAAAATTGGCGGTAAGCCCAAATGCAAATAATATTAAAATTATTTTAGTAAATAAAAAATTATTTTTTAAATGATGAACAATTAATTTTCATAATAAATAGTATATTAGTCTCTGATAAAACTAAGTTGGGTATAAAAAATTCTTCACTGTTAAAAAAATGGTTCAACATATTGTAACTATTGTAGGCACAGTTAAATGTTGCATTTTTTTTTGTCAAAAATAATATCCCACAAGCAATGGTTTTATTTTTTAGTGCGTCCATGTTAAAATGTGTCATTTATCTTTATATATATATATATATATATATATATATATATATATATATATATATATATATGAAACTTTCACACACAAAAAAAATAGACACACTTTTTAACCTTAATTATTCTGAGATGCATGGAAAAGAAAAAATACTATATACAAAATTTAATAGTAAAGAGAAAAATTATCTTCACTTAAATTTGATTAGTCATCACCCATAAATACTCAGATGGACCAAGAGAAAAATTATCTTCACTTAAATTTGATTAGTCATCTCCCATAAATACTTAGATGGACCCGCCCATCAAATCCACCCAAATTATCACTTGCGGCACCTTCAAGCAAGTTTCTCCAACTACCACCTCCTCCACTAAATGATGGCCATCGGCGATGCCACTTAAGTTGCACGCTAATTGTATATGTACGATGTGAAGATTTTTCTACACGAAATTTGGTGCATAAAAATCTATTAAACTCATTTGCATTTCGTGCAGAAAAATCTATTAAACCAATTTTCCCCTAAATTGCGCAAGTATCGAACACTAATTGTAGATGTACAATGTGCAGAATTTTCTGCACGAAATTTGGTCAAACAACAAAAATTTGAGGGTAATTCATTATTGAGGGTAAAAATTGCAATTTATAATGAAATAATGTACCTAGGAGTAATGTTTTTATGATTGTGTATCTAATAAAATTGATATATGTAGTGTACCTAGGAGTAACTATCATGTTTATTAATTTTATGTATGCTAATATTTTGTTCTATTAATATCTTATTTAAATTAAAAGAAAATGTGAAAAATAAAATGGGCAATAAACTAACTAAAAAAAGATTAAATAAAAAAAATTATTTTTTATATTTAACCTCATACAATACTTTTGGGCAGTGTGCAGTAAAAACTAAAATGGCAGAAGAAATAGATTGGGTTAGTGGTGGATAAATTCTAGTGTGTCAAACGATCGAGTCGTGTGGCATATATATATTCTTGGATTTAGCTGTAAAGATATGAGAATCAATAGATGGATATGATTTTTCTTTGATTTTGATTGTAATACCAATTAAGTGGAAAATCCTGATTTCTATTTTCATTATGTTTTATTATCTCTTATTTGATACATTTGAATATATGGCCCTGAAGAAAACTAAATCATATACACCCTCTATCTCATATTTATTTGCATTATTTCTTTGTAATTTACAAAAGAATAGAGATAACTATAAGACGGAGGGAGTATAAAATATATTTCCGCCTTTAGAAAAAATTTCTACCTTTTCTATTTGACTTGATATCCTTTTCGTTTAAAAAAGAGTACAAAAGAGTATTCAGAATACAATGTACATATGGTTATCTAAGAATTTTAGAAAGAGAAATTATTGAAAAATTATACTAATCATATAGAGATGCACAAAAGAACACTGCATAAAAAATTCTCAATCATTTTCAGATGTATATCTTAATTTCTTCCACAATATTTTAACATTGAGTTCACTATGGTTGAAAACAACTTGAAACTTCATTTATCACTAAAAAAAATATTTTTTACCAACAGAATATTCCGTTAATAAAAACATTAATTCTATTGTTAAATTAGTTTACCAACGGATTAGCAACGGAATTCGTTGGTAAAATGGTGGTTGGTAAATTTTTAGCAACGAAAAATCAATTCCGTTGGTAATTCGTTGCTAAAAATTTCGTTGATAATTTATATGAAGATTCCCTTGGTAATCCGTTGGTAATTATCAATGCATTGACTTCCGTTGGTAAAATAGAGAATAAATCTGTTGGCATTACATTGCTAATAGAAAAATGTCATTTTGGTTGGTAATTACCAATTGATTGAATTACGTTAATAAATTATGTTGCTAAATTTTTTTTATTTTTTATTTTTTTGTAGTATATTGTAAACTTCAACAAGTGCATTGGCAAATCAAAATAAACACGTTTTTTATTACTTTACCATGATCTTTGTAAACAAAAGTATAAAATTGTTCGGCTTATCTTCATAGAGCATTATAATCCCAACCTTCATTGAATATTAGTTACGTGATTGTTACCGGGCATGAAATATGGCTAGTTCATGATGTGAGCACTACATATATAATGTGTCATACAAACAACAATAATGGAATTGAATTGATGAGAAACACATGGGATTTGAATGGATAAGATGATAAATAAGATGGTTGTAACACATAGAATCAAGACAGAGAAGAGTGCTCCTAGAATGGAATCTCACTCTTTTTTCTTTATTTCACTCTTCAACCCAACAAAACCACCTTTTCTTTTCTTCATTAAAATGAACTAAGAATAGGATTTTGATTTGACTAGTTGATGAGCATCATTCAACAATCTACATGTGTATGCCCACCCTAGGAATCTCATCATCTTTTTTACATATGTGGATGCTTTTAATCACTGATTTACATCTACCTATAAATATTTAAAAGATCAATTTGAATTGAACCCATATATATCCTATTGAGACGTAGTTCCATACAATGGGGGAATAGCTGTTCTCGTGTGGGAAGTGTTGCATTTTAAGACGTCAAAATGTTATTCTTTAAAATAATTGAGGAAGAGTTATAACTTCTCATACATAAAAATAATGCTTCGTCCCAAGAATACATTCACACTTTTCTTTTTAATCTGTTCCAAAAATATTTTCACACCCTAAAAATGGAAACAATACACAATATCAATAACCTTACAATACTACAATATTATAAAAATGTCACATTCTTTCTACCCACAATCTAGTTAAAGTCAACTATATCATACACTTTATTCTATTCAATTACCCAAAATACTCTCTCTCTCTTTCTTACATCACTACAACAAAAAATTATTTTTCTTAAACTCCGTGTCACCAAATACATGAATGTATTTCTGGGACGTAGAGAGTGCTACTTTTCATCTCGTAAAGTATTAATCTTTAGAATATTTGAGTAGATCTCTCCTCTAAAAGATACTTCCTTCGTCTCACCTAAAGTGTCTTTTTTTTTTTCATTTTGGGCGTTCCACCCAAAAAGTCAATTTTTTTTACACACATGAGACTCACATATACCCACTAAAGCTCTCCCCAATTGAGAGGTTTTTTTGCTCACGTGGATATAGAAAAAACACAAAGCAAAGGTTTTTAATCATTGGAAGAATGGAGGTTTTTCACCCACTTAGTATGTATACTATCTAGGTAGAGAAAGAGAGAATGAAAGGAGGTGACTCTAAAAAGCAGGAGAGAGAGGAGAGGTATTGTAAAAGTTGTTAAGACACATGGAGGGAGAGAGGTGGGAGGAGAGAGAGAAGGTGGGCTAATTTAAAAAAAAAAACCTACTTTTTTTTATTTTATCACTATGGAAGGTTTAATACAATTAGAATATAGGGTCTCACTCGTACTAATATAATTACCTATTACATATTAAATAATAATACTTTTTAATTCACGTGTAAAAAAGTAAAAACAACTCTTTGAGTGGCTCGGGAAGAGTATAACTTATCATAGACAAGTATAATATTACCGTTTGTACGGTAAAATATCATTCTCTATTGAAGAATAAGATTTCATCACATATAAAATAATAGAAAAATGAAACACACGGTAACTTTGAATACTCGAGGCATACTAAAATATAATATGTACATTCATAAATACTTTAAACATTCTAGTTTTGATATATTTAATAGTTTAATACATGCATAAATACTATAAACATTCTAGCTAGTTTTGATATGATTAATCATCAGTACAAGGTGCAATACCAAGAGGAAATTGGATCCCTGAATTCGTTTTTAAAAAAATATAAATTAGCGAAGTTAATATATATTTCTAATTTGCACTTCGATAGCGTACTTTTAACACCAATCCATTTCTATTTTCAAAATGACCAAATCAATAAAAAATAAAAATAAATAAAAAACAAATTTCCATAAACACAAAATCAATAATATATATATATATATATATATATATATATATATATATATATATATTTTTTTTTTTTTTTTTTTTTTGAAATGTATGAACTATTACAACATCTTACATATATCCTCAATGTTGTAATTGGATCTACTTCTTTGCTCCATCGATCCATTCCCGTTTTCTCTCTTCCCTCCACCATCACGGCCACTACAACCATGCTCTGGTCCAGACAAAATGTTCTCAAATGAAAAATGGTTTTTTCTCCTGCACAAGTAGCACCAACAATGTAGGAGTTCCGACAAACTTCAAATCAATTGGAAATTGATCATTCTAAAATGATATGTACAAATGCAACTATACAAATGCATATGATGTGTTTAGTGTGTTTGGAATGCATGCTGGATGTTCGTATTTATACACCATTCCACTCAGCCATAGTAGCAACGGGCATTGATTTCAATGGATTAATTGCTGACGGCGCAAATTTCACTAATCAGCAATTATTGCATAGTTTGACCTATGTCCAGGCTTCAACGACGGATCTGCTTCAAATTCAATGAATCTTTATGCAAAGAAAAATCAGGGTTCACAAGCTGACTTGACTTTTGCGAATTTTCCTTCCACATTCAATGTGAGATATTAATTTTGTATTAATCCTAACTGAGCCTCATTAAGCTCCATATAACATCTCCATTAGGTGAGCAAAGTTACACACACCCACTACTCTCATTTAATTGTTGATTAATTTAATAATTAATCTTTACTAACTAATTAAGTCAAATTATTTTAATTAATTAAATTAATTCTCCAACAAACCACAACTACCTATATTAGAGCTCCACCATTCAACTACCACCAATTGAGGCATTTATTGGGGATCCTCGCCTCCCCAAACTGTCCAAACGAATGATATGGGCCTCAACTAAGTTTAATGAGCCAAAATATCCAATGGGCTTGTGAAAGCCCAACGGCATCTCTCCATTGGCCCAAAAGAGTATTGCCGGGCTTAATTTTTGGAAACCTACCTCTCTCTCTCTTTTATTTATTTATTTATTATTATTATTATTAACTTTTTTGGAGAATAGACTGTAAGCATTTGAGGGTGCTAATGTGATGGGATACGCAAGTATTTCATTTGATTTTAAAGAACTAAAAATAGGATTTTTTTTTTTAATAATCACTTAAAAAAGATAAATTTTCTTTGGGTGCACTGCAAATGACTCCAAAATTTATCTAGGATCAGTAATTTTCAATTTGAAATGCATGATGAATTTGAGTGCTCTTTCAAGCCCAAAAGTTATCATAAAGGTGTTCTTACTTGAAGTTGTATCAGTTGTGGCATAGATTGGAGTAATTTCCTTTCATAATTAAATAAAATGGACAAATAATTAAATTTGCAATCCGTTTGACAATTTTGATCATAGTTAACGATGATCATAGTGGCAAATTACATAAATTAATTCATAGCATGGAAACAATTACATAATAATAAAAAAAAAACATTTATTTGGATAACTCCGCCAACAAACCGGCGGCCAAGGAGGCGGTGGTAGTCGGAGACACTCCCCTGCTTCCGCCCATGTACCATTTCTGTATCGTCTCCGCCACATTCGCATTCTTCACTTCCATCTTCGACTCCTCCTTACCCTCCGATGAAAATGCAATCTATACCGATACCAAAATTTCAAAATTTAACCTTGAAAAGTTTAAACTTCGTATTTACAGTACGGGTGAAACGTGCGTGGGAGGGGAAGGACTACTGTATGAAGTAAGGGTGCGTTTGGCTGTGCTTATAAACAACTTAAATATTTAGTTGTTGTACCTGAACAGTTGGAGAATTAGGTGGGAAATGAAATGTCAAGACAGAATCCTTCTTGAAATATTTGGACTGGAAAAACTCCACAATCTGTTCAAGTGCTTCCTCCTCTTCTTCTTCATACTTATCATCTTCTGCCAAACGGTCCCTAACTGCACTCTCTAATTGCACCCCATATTGTGAACCTTTTATCTCCTTAATCACCACCACTCTCACTAACTTCTCCACTGGAGCTGCCAATTTTTACAAATATTATTCTTTGAAAATAAAGAATTGAAACGATTGGGAAAGGCCATATATAAACTCTTCGAGAGCGTTTTAAGGTAAACTCTTTCAAATTCAAAATTTATTGGGAGCCATCAATAATAGTGGGACAATTTATAGCAAAATTCAAAATTTAAGTTTCTTCTTCCACAATACGCTTCACATTTACTCTTCAACGTTGTTTAAGAAAAGTTACACTTTTTTACCAACTTTATTGACTTTAGAGGGTATTATATTATTTTTAGGTAATAAAAAAGTATAAAGTAATGGTATGTGTGTGAAAAAGAAGTGACAAATTTGAAATTAAAGTAACTTTTGAGGTTATTGGATAAAGTAATTTTTCTTTTTTTGGGGTGTGAAAAGTATCGTGGGACAAACATATGAGGAAAGTGTGAAGGGTTTGTGGGACAGAGGGAGTATTATTTAATTTGTAATGTATAATTGTATTAAGGGGTGTGTGAGTTTCATATTTTAATTTTATAAGTGATGTGCTTGGGTCTCGTATATCTAAAAAGAAAAAGGAGAGATGAACGCCTAAAACGACAAAATGAGACTCTTGCTTCCGTACGGAGTAAGTATTATTTTGACATTTAATACCCTATCAAAAAATTTTAAAATAAACATAATGTATCACTGTTAATAGTAAACAAAAAAAAACATAAACCTAAAATAATAATAATAATAATAATTAAAAAAAAATGCTAGTGAAAGAAAATTAAGTAGAGATTAAAGTAGATTACCAGAAATGAGGGCCTCAAATAGATCATCTAGTTGAGAAGCATCATGATCTGCTGGTGTGCCCTTCCATTTCTGAAGAAACTCAACAATCTGTGGATCCAAGTAAACTCCTATTGCTGTAAACTTTATCTGTAAGAAATGTATCTCAATATCTGTAATCCCTGAAATTATAAATAATTAAAAAAATATGTTATTATTATTAATTAATCATGTATATATACACATATACATATAGATACAGCTTTTTACCATGGGCTAGTAAGGATAATGGCTTGGTGGTGCAGGTGATTTGGGAAGGAAATGGAACACCATCCACCATTACAACCTCATCACCCACTGTGTGTAACAAAATTAATTAAACAACCTATTATTAATTCAATCAAATAAAATAATCTTTTAATTTTCTCAGTCAAGAAAACACATTATGCAAAATCAAAGTATGATTTCCGAGAATATATATATAAATATTCAGCAAAAAAAAAAATTGATCTTACTCTTTGGTTGAGGATGAATTGAATAGAAGTGGAAGATATTAGAAAAAAAAATTAAATATCATGAAACAAGAATAGTGGTGTATTTATAATGTGTTGGTGAAATGTTAACAAACATAGCTACCTGTCAACTTGCATCTAAGCTGGTAGGTAGGAGTATTTAAAAGTTTAAAACACTTCATAACATTTAATTTAATTTACACGTGAATTAAGAAATAAAATATTTTAATAGTATATAATAAATTATTCATAACATTTAATTTAATTTACACGTGAATTAAGAAATAAAATATTTTAATAGTATATAATAAATTAAGAGATATATTGTTTTAATGTATGATGAATAATTGTATTAATATTACACTCATGAAAAATATTAATTATTTTGTATGAGTTACACTTGTCAAGAAGAGAAGTATAAACTTTATCTCGAAACTAACAAAAAGAATGTGATGTAAGATACAGGGGGTATTTTGGGTAACTGTGTAGAATAAAGTGTATGATATAGTTGACTTTGACTAGATTGTGTGTAAATAGAATGTGACATTTTTGTAATATTGTGGTATTATAAGGTTATTGATATTGTGTATTGTTTTCATTTTTAGAGGATAAAGTATTCTTGGGACGGACCATAATGGAAAGTGTGAATGTATTCTTGGGACAGAGAGAGTAAAACGTAAATCTTACTCTAACAGAGGTATATTTTTCTTCTTCATAAAGAATTAGTCTTCAAATAGATTAATTATTATTTTTTTTAATGAAAAATATTATTTAATTCAACAAGAATATAAAAAATATATAAGAAATTATAACATGTCAAAATTTGATGAGCAATATTTTTTATTTACAAGTGTAATAATTCATTATTTTATAGAGTAATTTTATAGGTAATAAAGAGTAATTTTTGTAAAAATCAAGGAGTAATGTGAACCAGGTAACATAAATATTTGTCATAAAAAAATATTATATTCATCGACAGTATACAAATAAAACTAATATAAATTAAGTGCACAAGACGTTTATTATTTTGGACTTCATATATAAAAGTTTAAATTTCCCTTTTAAGTATAAGTAGGCCCTACATTTAAAATTTAATATCTTAAAAAAACTATATAATTTGGTATTCATTATAATTAATTATCCATTATTTATTAAAATATTGATATATTTTTTCAATGTGTAAAAATTAATAAAAAATTATAAACATTTTGAACGGCACAAGGTGAGTTTGTGAAATATATGTTTATTATATAGATAAAATATACTTATTTGTAGTTCTTTAGAAAATATACTTTAATAATCATTAAATATATTTTATTTATATAATAAAAATATTTTAACACATCTCACATAAATAACGTTTCATGATAGACTTTGTCATTAAGGGAATAATTTTAAGACAAAAACTTGTATAACCCTTAATATTAAATTGTAAAGGTGCACTGTGTGTCTCGGGATCAAGGGCCCAACTCTAATTTTAACTCTTAAATATTTAGTATTTTTATTTACACTTAATAAATGCATTGTATAACTAATACATTCGGAAAGGAGTAGAATTTAGGCACCCAACTATATTGTACAATAGGGTTAATATGAGGACAGCATCAATAATGGTGTACCCCACCATTAGGGGCCCCCACCGCCCCTGCCCTGGGGATTGGTGGAGGAGGTAAATCGCATGATGTGCCTCAAGTGGCTTATAGAGAGGGCTCACTGTTAAACTTGTGCTTGCAAGGGGCCAAATCCATGCCAAAGGCAGGATTCGAACCCCCACCCTGCAGCAACCAAGCTCAGCTGGAAGGCCTTTCCACCCTCCCCTCTACCACTTGAGCTATGCCCTGGGGGCTGACAGCATCAATAATAGATATGTGTGACGTGGCTTAGCCAACACAGATACCTATACCAAACCAAAATTTAATTTTCTACTCTCTTTTATGAAATTAAAAATGCAGCCAGTTAATCTCTTTTAACTTCACTCAATTTCTTAACTTCACTCAATTTCTTCTCACCGTACTATAGGATCGTGAGAGAAAATAAGTGAAGTTAAGTGAGAGGATTTACATCATTAAATCCATACTCCTTACCTCAAAATTACTTACATGGAAAATGAATAAATATATTATATTAGGATAAATATGTTAGGATAAATTTGAGTTAAAAAAATTAAAAGCATTTGAAAATCAATTAATTGATTAGATTAAGAGTTAGAAAATTAAAAATCCTATAGTTATTAATTCCCTCTACATAATTAATAATACACCACAGAAATCCATCAAGAATATTTTAAAAGAATAATTCAAAAATCTTAATAAAAAGAAAAACATATCATTCTAAATATACTATAAAGAGGACACTCTCCTTTAATTTATAGGAGATTTTATGTTATTAAATTAGTTTCCTCAATTTCATGTATGACAGATTATCAGCCTATTTTCATAGGATTTGTGTATTTTTGTGTATAATATTTTATATTAAGCAAATAAATATTAGAGTTAATTTTTTATAAATCGAGTTTACGGTGTAAACTATTTAAGTGAGGCTTGCGTGCGCCCGGGCGCACGGGAACACATTTCGTGTGTCTTTAGAAATTTAGTATTATGGGTAAGGGTACATTACTTTGGTCTAAAGGGTATACACTTTAATTAATAAAAGGTACATTATTTTATTCTAAAGGGTATAAACTTTTCATTAATATATATTTTTTCGTTAGAAAATAAAGGGTACACATTTTTATACTAAAGGGTATACAATTTAAAAACAAAATTTTAAAGGTGCAGGGAGTGTTGTCCGTGCGCCCAGATACACACAATAATTTTTTTTAGAAAATAAAGGGTACACATCTTTAAACTAAAGGGAATATAATTTAAAATAAAATTTTAAAGGCGCACGAAATGTGGTACTTGCGCTCTTTTGCACAGAAGTTTTTGACAAACTATTTTTCCTTGTAAATTCTTGTGGTTCCTTAAAAACTAAAGGAAATACAATTTAAAAAGTAGACAGGTCGCCATACATAATGACCCGTATTAACATTTCTACGTTTGTGTTGTTGTTAATGAGTAATTCGCTCCTTTCGATAATTGGAGTAATTAGAGATAGAGGTGGATTGAGTTGATATAAACATTAACATACTTTCGCTGTCTTACGGCAAGAGTAGTTTTTGCTTTTTGACATATGAATTAATGAGTATTATTATTAATATGTAGAGGGTAGTTGTATTAGTGGGAGTATGGGCCCCATGTTTTAATTGTATTAGAGGGGATGAGTGAGTCTCATGTGTGTAAAAAATGAAAGATGACCCTTTGGATGAGACGACCAAAATGAAAAAAAAAAGATCATTGCAGTAGGACAGAGGGAGTATTAGAACCCACCATTTGGTGGGTTAAAGTGAGTTTGTTTGTTTTTTTTCAGCAAAATGAATTTATTAATGTATATGGGTATAAGAAATACCCATTTAAATTACTCCCTCCATATCATAATCCTTTTCAAGTTTACTGTTTCATGTTGTTTAAGAAAAATTGCACTTTTTGACCAACTTTATTGATTTTGGAGGGTATTGTAGTATTTTAAGATAATAAAAAAGTATAAAGTAATGATATGTGTAAAAAATTAGTGGCGAAATTTGAAATTAAAGTAACTTTTGAGCTTGTTAGATAAAGTGATGTTTCTTTACTTGAAATATGAAAGGTTTTGTGGGACAAACAAATGAGGAAAGTATGAAAGATATTATGGAAAAGAAGGAGTACAATTTACACTACTAACTTTCCATAAATCATTTTGGTTTCTCAATCCATTTGCTAAAAGAATATTCTAACAACCAAAAATCTTTCACTACAAACAAGCTACATAATCTACCTTTTAACTCCTCAATTATTTTATGAATTGATAGCAAAGTCCCTTCATAAATGATAGCATTTCGAAGTTTCCACAAAATCCAAATAGCAAATTGCCAAAAAGTGATTGTCTTTTGTCTTCCTTTCTTCCTCTTGAAAAAATTACAAGTAGCAAGTAGATTTGAAATCGAGTTTGAATAACACAGTAGACGGACTATTATGGCAGATCATTCGTCGATTTGGCTATTGGTAAGGCAGATCATTCATCGAACAGGTAAATGATGAAGTTAGCTATTAACGAGACGGGCTTTAGATGAATTTTGATAAAGCGTAGCAATTTGGCCCAACATGCTATTTAACTTTTTAGAATTTTTTGATTAAAACTTATAATTAAATTATGAAAATATATAATTCAAGTGAAAATTTATATATTTTTTTTTACTTATTTGTACATGGTGAATTATTAATAGAACGAATCAATTGAGATAAGGCCAGACCTCGACGAGACAAATTATATGTTGGTCATAATTCATAAAATTATTTGTAAAATTGGAAAGGGTAAGAGAAAAGGTGCTTAAATCCTCACATTGTATGCATGATGAAATACCCAACCGTGTGTTTACATTTTTCATGCTATAAACGTGGTTATTAAGACAAAGTATGCCAAAGTATACGGTGTAATTTCTCCACGTCCATGAAAAAAAGTTACATTTACTGTTTTTACGGAGATTAAGAAATATAATATTTTAATGTGTAATGAGTTAAGAGATATAATATTTTAATGTATACTGGGTAGTTGTATTAGTATTGTGTGTGAGTCCCATGAAGATAAAGTGATTAATTTATGTGGGTCTCATCTACTAAACAATGAAATGTAACTCTTGTAGCGAGACACCCTAAGTAGTACGGAGTAAAATGTAACTCTTGTCGCGAGGCGCTCCCTCTCTGTTTTTTCTGATGGAACACTTTCTTTTTGGATTGTCCCACAAAAATTTGTACTTGCCTAAAAAAGTAAAAAGTCAAACGCAATCATCTATCTCGTCTTCATACACTTTATTTATTAAAAAAAATATCTAACACACTTAATTAATTATTTATTACTTTCTCCATCCCAGAATAAACTTCACCATTATTGTAAACACGGCGTTTAAGAAAAATTATTTTTTGATCAACTTTATTGACTTTTGGAGGATAATATATTAATTTTATATAATAAAGTAAATAATAAAATATATTATGTGTGTTAGGCGTGACAAGTAAATTTATAATTAATGATAATTTATTAGTACTTAAAATTACTATAAAGTTATACATAATGCAAAACTTATAAATAAACAGTATTAATAATTATGATTTGTTTAAGAAAATATTATTAAGAAAATATTATGCTGAATTAACATATCACTAAATACAACATGAAAATTTTATTGAAATACAAGTCTGGGAAAAATATTGCACTAGTTTTATGTAATTAGTTTAAATACAATAAATAATTATTTTTATTCCAATATTATACATGTCCAATATAATTCAATAGTAAAAGAATTATACTTCAATATTAATTATATCATGTAATTGTAATTATTCCAATATTATACATGTGTAAGTATAATTCAATAGTAAAAGAATTATGCTTCAATATTAATTATATCACGTAATTGTAATTTTAAATATTTTATCCGATATGATATGATATATATATATATATATATATATATATATATATATATATATATATATATATATATATATATATATATATATATATATATATATATTACGAGACACTCTTTGTAAAACGGGTTATTTGTGGGACGGGTCGGTCCATTATTAAAGTATGTCTATTGTATAGATAAAATATGCTTATTTATAGTTAAAGTATTTTAATATTAAATCATATTATAACACGCTAAAATCATACTTTAATGCATAATCAAGCATACTTTAGAAAATATACTTTAACAACCATTAAATATACTTTATGTATACCTTAAGCATACTATAGTGATGGTCAACCCGTCTCACACTCATCTCTTAAATAACTCGTCTCATAAGATACGAGATACTTTTAAGTAAATAAAGTTCAATCTTAAAAATAGCAATTACTCAAAGGTAGGTTATGTGTGTAAGGATATAATTATATTTTTTAAATAAAATGTATGAAAAAGTTGACTGTTTTCAAGGTTAAATTAATAAAATTATATATTTTCGTTTATAATATGGGGTGATTCTTGGGTGATTCGGGGTCAGCTATGACTCTCTCACATGAGGGGTGGGTGCCACCCCTGACATGACCCCTCATGTAAGAGGGTCATGGTGACCCCGGATCACATAAGTAGCCATCTATAATATGAACAGTATTGTAAATAATATTGCATTTTGCTTTTTTTGCATGTAGATTAAGAAGTATTATTATTTAATGTGTAGTGGGTAGTTGTATTAGTGGGAGTGTGGACACCATGTTTTAATTGTATCAGTGGGTGAGTGTGAGATCCATATATATAAAAAAATAAAGAAAACTCTTTGAGTTGGACGACCAAAATAAAAAAGGAGACCCTTAATGCGTGACACGTGGAGTATATTTATAGTGCCCTTCAGAAGTGACATAGTGCCCAAATGATCACGTATGAATAAAAGTGAAATGATACTCAGATTTTGAATTTCTTTATTTTATTTTTGTGATGAGTTATTTTTCTTAAATAATAAAAAGAAATCAATATATATTTAATTAGATAGGAAAAAAAAGTATAATAAAAAATTTATAAAATTTAATTAGATATATAAAATATAAATATGTACTGTAGTAGTAATTTAAAAGATAATTTTATAAGAATAATGGAGAGATATGACGAGCTCACTGTTCATAGTCAAGCAGGCTTGCAGCTGAACTTGCACAAATTGGCCCCAACTGTTGAATTTGTAGGCAATTCATGCATTAACATTTGAGGTGTGGCTTTCTGTTAATAAAAACAATACTCTCACGCTAAAATTATTTATGGGTATTATACATGCAACTTATAACTATATTAATAATTACAGATATAATTTGTTTAAGAGTCGATAACTTTTTATTATATATTGTATACATGTTTGTTAATAATTGTATATTTTTTTCACATTCAATTTTTCATTAAAAAAACACTAGTATTCATATATGTATATTTTTTATTCAATAGTGTATACATATTTTTTTAATAATTGTATATTTTTTTATACTCAATTTTTTATTAGAAAAACTAACAAAAAATTCACTAAAAATGTGTATACATTTTTATTTATAATTGTATATATTTTTGTTCATAATTGTATATATTTTTTAAGATGGATGTACCGTATCATAAAAGGTGCACTCAGGCGCACGATAGTATTAGTCTTTGTTTAATGTAAAATTATTGCAGAATTATCAAAGCGCTAAATACCAACATGACATTACGTTGATACAAGTTTGGTAAAATATTACACTAGATTTTATCTGATTAGTTTAAATACAATTAATTAATATTTATAATAGCACTAAATACCAACATGACATTAAGTCATGACATTACGTCAATACAAGTTTTGTAAAATATTACACAAAATTTTATCTGATTAGTTAATTAAATACAATTAATTAATATTTTTATTTCAATATTGTATATGTTCTAATATAATTCAATAGTAAAAAATTATACTTCAATATTATACTATCAATATTTTAAATTCCATAGCATAGTAATAATAAAAGAGAGTAGAAACTTGGATATTCACATGAAACAAATTTTTATTAATACATAATATTTCACATAGTATATTACATGTGTGAATAACGTTATTAAAACGTTAGGAATACATTATATATAAAATTTATAATTTGAGAGAAATATATATTTGATTTCTTGTGTCCCAAGAGAATGAGAGAAATATATATTTGATTTATAATTCAATTTACTATCACAATTTATATGTTGTAATTTGACAATTTTCTTATAGTGTCAGCTCTTAAATACGCTGTGAATTGAGCATACGCATCAGCATTGATTGGAAGAGAACTGCTCGTGAACCAGCAAATTGAATAGGTTGCATACACATCAGCGTAGCGTTGATTGGGAGAGAAATCCTCTTGACTGGAAGAGAAATCCTCTTGCATAATCATATACTATCTTCTGTTATAATTCATTGTTTTAAGTGTACAATTGTAGTTCTTCAACAACGATCTTGATTCATTAATTTAAGTTTACTATAAATGAAATAACTAAAATAATATAATAAATTTATGTATAAAATCTTCTTAATGAGTTCAGACAATTTATCAGTTGGAGGTGACATGCAAGATCTAAAATATCGTAAATTTAATTAAATAATTTACAAAAAAACTTGCAAGAAAATAATTACATGAGATTTTTTTTAAAACAAGAAATTAAGGGTAATTTTGGGGTGCACCTGGTGCACCGGTGCAGTTTATAGTTTTAATGAAGGTTATAATAGTAATTATTTAGTTTATAAATTTAGTTACTAATGTAAATTTAAAGGTGGAGATTAAAGAGCATAAAATCTAACAGTTTAAATCTTACAGGTGCACTGGTGCACCTTAATAAGATTCAGAAATTAAATATAGATAATATAAGATCAGAATGCAAATGTGGACATTCACATTAGATAAGTTTATATTAATACATAATATTTCATATAGTATATTACATATGAACATGTTATATACTTAGCAAGACAAAAATATCAATATCAAAAAAAAAAAAAAAAAAAAAAATATATATATATATATATATATATTAAATAATATATGTGAATATTATGAAATCTAAGATTTATATTTATGAATCAACTATGATTCCTTTTTCCAACCATTCTTTTTTTCAACATAACAACCATAGTATTTAGTTTATAGTGTTTATGTTACTTTTTATTCGTGATCTTCGACGAAGAATATAAAGGTAGGTTCATGCCTATCTAGAATAAATTTGTGTCATGTATTGCACCATTTGAAAACTGAATAAACTAAACTGAATAAATTAAACTAAATACGTTTATAATAATTAAATAATAAGGTATGTTTTAAAGTATATTAGGAGTATAAATAAGTAAGATATGATTATATTTTTGTGGAATGTATGAGAAAGTTGACATTTTTATTATTATTACGGAAGAGTAATATTTTAAGTGGACAATTGATATAATATGGAGTATGAGTTTTAAGTAAAGACAGACTCTTTTATTTATTTATATATATATATATTATACTTTAATTACTAATTAACATATTTTATGTAGTATGTAATAATATTACTTTACCAACAGGTCGACTTGTCTTTCATAATTGCCGTTTAACAAGAAACTTTGTCTAAAAATACTCTTGTCATTTCCTTTTAGATAACACATTTTCCATAATTTTTTGTTATCATACAAAAGTTTGCATTTATATCTTATTTCAATCTTTACATATTTTTAATTTGGTCTTCTATTTCAATCTTTACATTTTCCTTTTTAGTAAACGAGACTCACACAAATTATTTCTCACTCTATGGGTCCACCCATCACACTAATAATCCTACTCACTTTTAATTAAAAATATTATTTCTCTCACCTCACTATACATTAAAATATTATATTCTTCAATTTACGTGCAAAAAATAAACGTATAATTTTGAAACGGGATGGATGGAGTAAAGGATTGCAGTAAGATTATTTTACATGAATTGACTAAAAAGAAAAAACGAACCTATACTCTATTAATCTACTAATATTATCATACCGTATTTATTGTTGTTTACTCTATTAATCTACTAATATTATCATACCGTATTTATTGTTGTTTCCTCCCGTATAGTCTACTCACAGCGGCACGCGAAAAACACAATTTGTATGCGAGCTTACTCGTACCGTCCACGCGCTTTTGTAGCCAAACTGCGTCTTCCATCCTACGTGGCATATTGTTAATTTGTTATTCCACATCAGCCACGTGCCAACGCTCGACCTTCTTCAACCAGTAGAATTCTTCGAATCAAAACCCCCTATATATACTGATGGCGACATTCCTTTCTCTTGTACCTCACTCAACGTCTTCTCATATGCTCATCGCCGCCGCATTCCGCCACCGCTCTCTCTCATCGCCGCCGTCGTCGTCGTCCTTCTCTCTCTCCGAGCTCCTCTCTCGACATGGCGTCGTTCGCGATTCAATCCGGCAGACTTCCACACCGTTCCGTTCTTCCGATTTCCAAATCTGAATCTAACCACATCTTCTCTTCCAATTCGATTTTTCCGGTGACCGATTCCGCGAAGAAATTCAAATTCGCCAAACTGACTGTTTCCGCGTCGAGTGCTACGTCGTCGGATCGAAGTATCGTCCCCACCACCGCCGGCGAAGAAGTGACGGCCGATTCCGATAGCGAATACGATTATTTCTTCGAGCTCGTCGAATCGTGGATGCACACTTGCGTGTACGACATTGTGGTGAATCTGAAACGAGCGCCATTGCTGGTGCAGGTCTTCTCGCTAGACGACAAAGGAAGGGGAAGAATCAAGTACCACACCGAGAGGGCAATCATGGGGAAATGGTCGCTGGTGATGGAGAATTGGAGGAGTGGAGAATCGGAAGCTCCAGACGGATTGATTTTTGTTGAGGAATTGGATGAGAAACCACAGAAGGGAAGCGATGGCGAAACGAAGGCATGGGGAATTGTTGTTCAAGGGAAGGGGATTAGCTGTGGGCCGCTTTGCTATCTGCTGAAAACCGATCGCGTGTGTGCAGGTGTGGGATTGGGTTACTGCACGCATTTTTGCCTGATGAAGGTCAGTAATTTCAGCGATAGTGCTTGGGATCAGTTTACGGAGTACTGGTTATCGCGATGAAGAACAGATTGAATATCTTCAGATTCAGATATGAATTAACAAGTTAGAAAATAATGTATAGTTGAATTTTTTGATTAGCTTGTTCAATTAAGCTATGGGTTTAGCTAAATCGATTCAATAATAGAATAGATTAGTTAGTAGGATGGTTCTTGATTAATTTATTCAATCTTCCTCTGGTTTTATTTCATTGGAAGTACTTAAATTGAAGAATTTTTTATTTAATTATGGGTGATTTGTAGAGGATTCAAAATTGGGTTGCTATCATTCCATCACCCCTATCTTTGGATTGGAGTTTCTTTGGGTGTAATTCATCCAGACCGTCAATTTTGACCTTTCAAATTTTCAATTTCAATCAAAGAATAGACTCTGACTATCTTTTTACGGGCCCCTTTTCTTTTTCTTTTTTCTTTTACCTTTTTACTCTTTCAAAGAAAAAGTCATTTTGTTATTACGTGTATACTATGAGAAATGATATAGAGACTATGGTTGTCTAACGAGAGACTAGGCAATAATAAAATGTTGGCAATAATAAAATATTGGTAGGATGAGTCATGGTAATTGTTACCTTTGGTTTCTAATTTGAGAAAGATGATTTATGATTTATCACTTGGGCTTTAAAATAAAAATATGCAAAATTTCCCTTTTCTTATTTTATTAGTAAAAAGGAAGGAATTTCGAATACTAAAATAATAATAATAAATGTAGCTTGGGTGTTATGTTACATGCAATACATGTAATTAATATACACATGTTATGTATGATAGAAAGAGAATATTATAGATAAGATTGGAGTTTCTTTGGGTGTAATTCATCCGACTGTCAATTTTGACCCATGAAAGATTTGATGGTCAATTGTTGCGTAATCATTGAGTTGAGGGAATAAGTTGTCCACTTTTATATTGAATTATTCACATAATGAATGACTTGATTTATTCAAATAAGTGACTAACTTGTTCCATTAAAAGAAAAGAGGAAAAAACTGATTTGGGCAGAAAATTATACACTCAAAATTTTAAGACAGATATTTTACATATATATGGGGTACACTGAGCATTCAAAGGAAATCGAAAACATGATAAGATAAAAAAAAGAAGAGATTAAAATCCTCCATTCTACAGAAACCGCTGAATACTTTGTTACACGGTGGAACATGAAAACATTTTTTTACTTAACATCCGTGAGATTAATAGTAGTATCTGATAACTATGATTAAAAGAGTTCTTTTTTAAGATGATGATATATATCCGTCCATCACCATGCATGATTCATGCACTCAATTTACATTAATTTAATATGGTATAGTTTTTTATTGAAAAATAAGTTATGGAATAGGAGGTAGAATATGACGTGAGATAGTGGATTCGAATCGGCCCTTGAATAGCCCTCGAGCACACCGTTTCGATGGACACATAAAATTATCATTTAATATCAAATGTAGTACTTTTTAGCATAAAAAAGTATAATGGGCTGCTATTCGCACCCCAATTTATTAAAGTTACCCTCATTTACTAAACACACTCTACTATAATTTAATACTCCCCCCGTCCCGTTGAAACTGGAGCGTTTGCTTTTTGCACGTTGATAATGAGTATGATATTTTAATGTGTAGTGAAGTGAGAGAAATAATATATTAATATAAAGTGAGTAGGTGTATTAGTATGACATGTGGGCCAATAAAGAGAGAAATAATTAATATGTGTGGATCCTCTTTACCAAAAAGGGAAATGCACACTTTGTATTGGAACGGACCAAAATAGAAAAATGCGTATGTTTTAATGGGACAGATGGAGTAATATATATGTACATATTACTAAATGTACCCCATTTAAGACTTTTTAGTCCTTTAAGACTTTGATTAGTAATACAAAGTAATTGTAACACCATCCACAACCTTACTTACGCTTTTTCACGCCAAACGCCAAGGAAAACGAATACAAGCACTTGTCATGGCGAATGGAGACTAGTTTCTCCAACAATCTGCAGAGAAGCCAAAAGCAACGTAGGCAAAGATTCAAACTCCAACTTTTGCCATGAGAGAAAATTGGTTCTATTTGATCTACAAGTAAATCAATATGATTATACGAGTGATAAAGATCATTTATTATTTTTTATTGCATTGAAAAAGAAAGGAGAAACATGTACAACATAATTTGTTGATATCATCATGTGTTCCAATAAATAGGAAATTTGCTGACCAAAGAGAGGTATATACTGTTAATCAAAAATTCTAAAGCCGAGACATTTCATGAAGAAAAAATAATTAGTTGATGTGGCATGAGCCACAAGATAAGCAACTGGTGTTCATTTGAGAATAACACATTTATGATGTACTTTCCCATCTTTAGAGTTGGTCATGCCACAATATGTAATAGTCAAGGCAAGTTTATACGAATATATAAGATGTGGTCCTTGGAATTGAAACATGATGCATTGTCGTGATGTGCCTTGAACTCTCTTTTATTGTCACGGATGCGTTCCCAAATTTATAACAATATCTATGGTGTCTAATGAGTTCGGATGTAGTCACCGAACACATGGTTAACCAATCGAAGAAAACAAATCTGTTCGGATATAGGAACTGAACACATCTGTAATTAAAGATAACAAATCTATTCGGATACAGTAACCAAACAGGTGTGAATCTTAATTAATAAAGGGTATTTGTGTTTTATTTATTAACGATATTATAGTCTATTCTATTTATTATGGGGTACACTTAGTAAATTCGGGGATACGAATATCCGCTTTATATTCTTATTTTTTTATTTATTTTTTCTTATTCAATTATTAATGTCATTTATAAAGGACTCTTCCATTGAAAAAATAATGACCAACTCGTTTTCAAAAAAAGTTTTAATAAGAGAGCTACCATTTAATTCGATATAAATGTTCTTTAAGATGATTTTATTATGTAGTCTTTGAGATTTTTATAGAATCCGACGTGGCAGATTGTGTAGGCTTACCCTTTTTTTTTTCGCGCTTCATAATTAGTCTCCAAATACATAGTATGCTAGATGGTCCCTTTACGTTGTTATAAATTTATTTATAATTATAATTTTAGTTGATATTAGGTGTATTCATATGTGTATAATTTTTTATTTTATTTT
Source organism: Pogostemon cablin (assembly GCA_023678885.1). Taxonomy (NCBI): domain Eukaryota; kingdom Viridiplantae; phylum Streptophyta; class Magnoliopsida; order Lamiales; family Lamiaceae; genus Pogostemon; species Pogostemon cablin. The sequence continues at coordinate 16,443,668 of CM042998.1, read as the reverse complement.
GTATACATGTTTCTTAATAATTGTATATTTTTTCATACTAAGTTTTTCATTAAAAAAACTAGTATCTATATATGTATAACTTTTTTATTTAATAGTGTATATATGTTTTTTAATAATTGTATATTTTTCTACGCTCAATTTTTCATTAAAAAAATTAACAATTAAATTGTATACATTTTTGTTTATAATTGTATATGTTTTTATTTATATTTATATACGTTTTTTAAAGTGAGTGCACCCGAGTGCACAGTATAATTAGCATTATAATTTTAAGTGTTTAAGGGTATTTTTGAGTATAAGGAGGTGTATTCGATAATTAAATAAATAAAAGAGAGGATGCATATGTTAAAATTAGGGAATGTATTTAATTAAAAAAAAAACTGTGCATCAGTGAACCACAATAAAACTTGTGCGCATCTTACTAAATATTCATGGAACTGATTCTGATTATATTGAACTCAATCAAGTTTTGTTTGAATCTAAGCTAACCTTATATTTAAGTGAAACTATTTGTTTTCATGTAACTGGGTCTAATTATACTGAACTCAATCAAGTTTTTTTTGAATCTAAACTAACTTTATATTTGAGTGAAACTATTTTATTGAACCCATTTTTATAAAATGATCTCACACGTGTGTTTAACAAAATATTATACTACTAAAAGTATTAAAAGTAGTTGGTGTATTAACACTATGAATTTGTTGCAAGTTAGTATAGAAACTATAATATCTAAAAATTAAATAAGACATGGTACCATATTTTTAAATTTTGATGAGTAGAAACGTAAAAACTACTCCATAGAGCAAAATTTTAGAAGCTACAATAAGTGATAATCATGTCGAACCATTTTACGAATAATTCATGAATAATTCATAGATAAAAGTGATCACTCATGATTTTAAACAAAAAAGTTAATAGTATATGATTAAATTGAAAAGTAACACAACCTCAGCTTTGCCAAATTAATTAATTTGTGATCTCATTTTTCTAAACTCATGAAAACTACTTTTATGACTTCTTTTGTTTTTAATTTATAATCTAAATTTATGAATATGTAATTCCTTCGTTGTTAGTTGAAGTTTAATAAAATCTGTATTACTCTCTCACATAAGTTACCTCTTACTCTCGTACATATATTGATTTGACACCTTTAAAAATTACGTGACTTAATCAATTTTTTTATCGAGTTTTTTATTTTTAATTTTCGTGAAATCATTTTTAATGATAGTCAGAAATAGTTAAGAATCTAAAACACTGATATAATGGTGGAAAGTTTAATCATGGTAACTCAATTGATCAATAGGGGCTAGATAACTAGCAACTACAAACAAGGAGATCCTTAAAGGTTGTTTTCACACTGCGACTATATAATTCGATTTCTGGTCATTGATATAAAATTTCACCTCTTGAGCTGAAAATACGTTAAGAATCTAGTACATTTAATTAAGACACACGGCTCTCTGCCATCACTGTTGTCCCACCAAAAGGAATACTTCAATTCTACAACCAATCAATCCCATACTAGCTTGTGGGTTCACCTATCACAAAATATAGTTTCCATTATGGGTTGAAATTTGAATAGCAACACAGACAGTATTGTTTGTTGCATAGTTAAACTTATCAAACTCCCAACTCTTTACGTACATACTACTTCTACCAGACCTCACCTCATTTTGAGCTTTGGAATGTTACTCTAGTCTTTTATTTCAAATATTAACCTACATCAATCACTCGACTATAAAGACCCGTTAACTAATTGTTGTTCCGACCCAAAAATTTCATACAAATTTATGTTATATTTGTTGATATTTTAATTTTATGATCATGTTACTCAGGGACGGACCTACATTGGTGCCAAGGGGGCACTGGGCCCCCTCATGAGATTCTTACGGTAAGATATACTCACACCGTCACATGCAAATGATTGTTTTTGCTTTTTGTACGTGAATTAAGGAGTATTATTATTTAATGTGTGGTGAGTAGTTGTATTAGTGGGTGTGTTGACCCCATATTTTAATTGTATTAGTGGGTGGGTGTGAGTCTCATGTGTGTAAAAAAAAGGAACTCTTTGGATGGGACGCCCAAAATAGAAAAAATGAATTCTTTGCATGGGACGAAGAGAATATATATATATATATATATATATAGATAAAATTTAAGTTAAAATTAAATGTGGCGCAGTGATAGTTAGGTTATTAATGTTATTAGTACAAAAGAATAAGTGTATAAAATGTTATTAAAATTGTTTAACTTTTTTTATTAAAATGTTATCAATTTTTATTCCCTTTGAAAAATGAGTTTCATTGAAACGTCCCACATAAGTATTTTTCCTACTAAATAACATCATTTCAAAATGCAATAACACAACAAATACTGAATATAATTATACGGTATAAAATCATGTTTTTCAAATACATAAAATGTTTAATTGACTTGAACAGATTGGCTATTTAATTCAATTAATGTCATAAGGTAATTTGTAATTCGAGATGGTCAAATGAACCAAATTCTATGAATATAACTATATGTATAAAATGTTTCTCAAGACCATAAAATGTTTATTTGACTTGAAATTAGATTGGATATTTAATTATAGTTAAATATTTATGTGCAATTAATTGTATCTATATAATTGTGTAGGGATGTTAAACGAGTCTAACAAGTATGAATAGTGTATACTCATGCTCAACTCAAATATATAGTTATCGAGCCGATCGGCTCGATTCACTGGCGAGCCTACAGGCAAGCGAGCTCGGCTCGACTCAAAAAGTACTCATTTGAGCTCGAGCTCAAACTTGGCTGATTAAACAAATTGAGTCAAGCTTTCGAACTTTAACGTGCTTATCGAACTTAATTAATATATTTTATATTTAATATTATTATAAAAAATATTTATTATTATTATTATCGAGTCTTATCGAATCTAGTCAAATCGAGCTCGACTCGTTCACTTAATAAGTACTAGACGAACTCAAACTTAAGTTTAAATAATCACGAGTCGAGTCGAGCTTACAAAAACCTTAATTAATTTAACAACATTATAATTGTGCGTGCTCTAAGTATAATAGAGTTTTATTATTTTGTTATAATAAATGATTACTTTGTATGAAATTTTCGAGAAGAGTAAATACTAAATATTAAAACCATTTTGGACTTGCACTTATGCACCTCTCTCGATTAAATTATGATGATAAGTAATTTGTAATTTGAGATGGTCTAATGAACCAAATTCTAGGAGTACTAATATAAAATTAAATCTCAACTCTATCAAATGTTGCTTTGACTTAAAACAAAAAATAAATAAATATGTATATTTAATCAATTTAGTTTTTTTTTTCTGTGAGATCACGAGTGAATCACATTTTATGATATGATGCTTAAAGATTATAATAATAAAAAGTAGTTGAAATTAAAACATTGTTCAAATAATATTCCAATTATGCTACAATCACACATGAGACTACATCTAATCGCTTAAACTTAATCATGATAATTTGATACTTGAATTTGACATTATTCGAAATTGATCGAAATTCAAATTGGGTAATGAAAATTTATAAACTTGTTCTTCCTTGTTCCTGTACGGTTTTTACACTTCCTTTATAGGGTTATATATTCTGATGTGCTATGCAAAAGGAGGTGTGAAAGTCATGTTGTGGTAGATCTTGAATGTCCTGTTACATTTTGGTGTTACATCTTCTATTACACCAGTTAGATGAGTGACACGTATGCGGAGAGGAAAATCTTAGCATTTCCCCTTAGGGTTGATTGTTAGGGTATAGAATAATTTATCCTATGTGTCAATCATCAAACGGTTTGTAACATGAGATGTAACACCAAAATGTAACAGGAGATCTTAACCGGTTGTGGTAAAACTATTCGTACTCCTACAGCTAGATTGGTATGACTGAATGATAATAACAGAGGAATGTAATGAACTTATGAATGGAACAGTGATGAGAATGAAATGATTAAAAATTATTTTTATCATGATTGATATCGTTCAGGAATAACTCAAGTAATAGAATTTGTATTCCTTAATTAATTTCAATTTAGTAATAGTATTTTTATAATATTAAATTTAAATTTAATTTATATAAAATATTAAATTAATTAAAATTTTAAGGAATATTTTATATATTTTAATAATTATAGAAAAAATATTAAATTAAATTAAAATAAAATAAAATAAAATATTAATATTTAAAAATATAAATAAAATTTAAAATACAAATAAAAAAATTATATATATTAAAAAATATTAAACTATGTATAAAAAATTATATTTATATTTATATTAAATGTATATATTCAATTTAATTAATAATATTAATTTTTTATATATGATTTACTAATTTTTATTTTGAATAAATATTAAAATAATTATATACATTTACATTTAAAATTTTTAAGAATTTAATTTAATTATATTTTTTTACCGATTTGAGTATATAAAAATATTTAATGTTTCATTTAGATTTTAAATGATTTATTATTTTATTTTTTATTAAATAATTTAATACAAATGATTTTAATAAATATTACATGTTAAGTAGAAAAATAGTAACATATTTATAATTATATAAATAAATATTATATAAATTTATATATATGTGTGTGTGTGTATGGGGGGTTGGGGGTTTAGGGGGAACGAGGGAATGAAATGGGCAATACAATGGGGGTGGGAGGAATGTCCATTCCAACAAATAAGGGAATACACATTCCTTTGGAATTGAAATTCCTATTACTAAAAACATACCAATCGCAAGAATAGAAATAGAATTAGGAATGACGATTTCATTCTCACCCATTTCACCATACCAACCATGTCCCTAATCCTTCTAAACGTACCTCAATTAGTAAATGCACTCTAATATAATTTAATAATAATATATATCCATTAATAAACATGTCTGATCATTTATTACATTTCTACTTTTAAACACTATACATAATTGTGTTAAAAAATAAACACTATACATAATTCTTTTAGAAACTTCTCCATCAAATTCAATGTTTTTATGAGTCAAGCCTAGAGTTGTTATTCGAGTCTAGCGAGCTCGAGTAGTTTTCGAGCCTAGTTGAGTTTGGTTTGACTTGTTAAGCAAATCGAGTCGAGTTATCGAGCCGATTTTTAATAAATATATCTTATATTAATTATTTTATTTAATATTTATTATATTATTATTATTAATTATAATTATTATTAAAATCAGTGATTAGAAAATCAGGCCGGAGGCCAAACCGGTGACCCTAACAGTTCAAGGTCGGACCGGTCCAACCGGGCGGTTCAACCAAAAAAATAAAAATTATACATATTTTTAAATTTTAATAATATTTTATTATTTTATATATAATTTTTTATTAACATACATAGTGTATATGAAAAATAATGGATTAAAAGAGTAAAGTTAAATGTGAAAATAAAATAATTTTTGAATTTTAATTTATATTAATATCTAATTTAATTCAAATTTACTTTGAAATTGAAAGAAAATTAATTAAGAATATTAGAATTGAAATAAAAATAAAATTGTTAATTCTTTTTATTTGTAGGCTTAATTAATATTCATTCAAAACATTTTTTTCAAATCATTTAGATACAATTAAGCAAATAAATTTATTTATTTCAAAATTAAATAAATAATGGGTGATAAATTACATGTAGTCTAGTGAAGGAATATATGTTTATAGGAGGGATAAGATCCCATATTGATTAATTATAAGAGAGAAAGAGGTATTGGGCCTCTATATATAAAGGCCACATTTTCTCCCTTTTTTCCCACAACTTAAATATCTCACATTGAAAACTTATTAAAGAGAAAGGGGACTGTAATTCTATATATAATGATCACACTAATCCATTTTCTTTGCATCCATCCTATCCTGAGATGTTGACTCCCAAATTAATCAACAACTCGGATATAAATACGAAAATTAAAAAAAAACAATTTAAAATCGATAGTTTCCGATTTGACCGGTTTTGCCGGTTATTCAGGTTTGAACTGGTTCAAACCAATTTTTCCCGGTTGGACACAAAAAATGATTTTTATGGTGCAATTGGACATGTTTTTGGACTGGTTCCTGGTTCGATCGGTTGAACCGCGATCCGGTCCAGTTCTCTAATCATTGATTAAAATAATCAAGTCTTATCGAATCAAATCGAGCTCGGTTCGTTAAGAAAACGAACATAAAAAGAGCTCGAACTTGAATAGTCATGAGTCGAACCGAGCTCGAGTTTTAACGAGACAAGCCGAGCTTTCGAGTAGCTCGTTTCATTTAACAGCAGTGGTCAAGCCCGACCCAAAAGACCTACCATGCAAAAATAGTGATCCATCTTTAAATAAAGGCATAATGGCTAATGATGATGATGATGCATATCAGCATATAATCATAAGTCTGGCTTAATACAAATTCGGCATAATTATCTCAAACTGAGCTGACCTTAAAATAACTCGGTTGAGGATAACCTTGGCTGACTCCTCAAAAGTTAGTATATCAAAATCATATCAACTATGAGCACTTTAAAATAGAAAAGAGCACATCACTCTTATAATTCTTAATAAAATGACAATATACAAAAGACATGAATAAACTCTCGACCAATAGAAATTTTGGGGACCACCTACATAATAATATTTTGCAGAGTTGGTTCCCTTAAGAATACATGGTCTCATTTCATTGAGCTAAGACATGTGTCAAGCTTTGGTGTGAGGGCATATGAATAACATATAAATAGTCATTTGATTGCATTGTAAAATAACTTTTTAATGATCATTTGTAAGTAATTAAAATTTACGATCCAATTAAATGACGCCACGTGGATTTTATTGATTAAATATTAATTTATTTTGGAATTTAAATAAATTAATTCTTTAAAATAAATTAATAAATTATTGATAATTAATTTGAGCCCAACAAATTAAATGAGCCCTGACCCAAGTCAAATAAGCCCAGATAAACTAAATCAGACCCAAGTCAAATAGGTCCGATTATGGTCCAGTCAAGTTGGAGGCCCAAGCCCGTGGAGCAAGGCCCAAATAGGCCTGGACTTCACCCCTCACCTATATAAAGGGGTCTTCTCCACACACACAGGGGGGACATTCAAGCACCCGAAGACGACGTTCTTGAAGAGATCGAGAACACGAGTAAAGCTCCCTCAAGATCTTCAAGCGAAGAACAAGTGAAGAACGATCTTCAAGTCTTCAAGATTCAAGTGAAGAACGATCTTCAAGTCTTCAAAGCTTCAAGTCAAGAACGATCTTCAAATCTTCAAGATTCAAGTGAAGAACGATCTTCAAATCTTCAAGATTCAAGTGAAGAACGATCTTCAAGTCTTCAAAACTTCAAGCGAAAAACAAGTGAAGAACGATTTTCAAGTCTTCAAAGCTTCAAGTTAAGAACGATCTTCAAATCTTCAAGTTTCAAGCGAAGAACAGCCTAAGCAATCTTCAAATCTTCAAGCTTCAAGTGAAGAACAAGTCGAAGATCTTCAAGCAATCTTCAAGTCTTCAAGTCTTCAAGCTTCAAGTGAAGAACAAGTTCAAGCATCTTCAAGTTTCAAATCAAGATCTTCAAACAAGTCTCAAGATCTTCAAGCTCCAAGCGAAGAACAACTTCAAGCATTTTCAAGCTTCAAGTCAAGAACGACCTTCGATCTTCAAGTTTCAAGTCAAGAAAAGTTCAAGATCATCTTCGAAATAACTTCAAGCCAATAACTACCATCAATCCGGGATCAAGGCTCCAAGTCCCCCAGATTAAGCGTTCTTCGTGGAAGGCTCTCTAGTCAACGTTCAATTCGAACAAAGGTTCAACACCTCTGGATCAAAGTTCAAGACTACACACCCGAGCTCGAACAAGCTTCGTTTGAAGATCCAGCTCAACACACACGTTGTCAACACAGTCAGCGTATACTCCAGTCAACAAAATCAAAGTCAATACACCCAAGTCAAGTCAAAGTCAAGTCAAACTAAATTGGTTCGAGATAAGAATCAGATGATTGATTGAGATTATAACTCGCTTACATATTCTCCAAATTAAATCTATCTGGAATTATCTTTGTACTCAATTTATATTTATTTTTATTATAAATACAAAAATTTGTTGTTACACCCAGAAAAATGTGAAGTTGAGGGTGTAAGCAAATCTATATTATTACAAGAGAGTAAGCTTTTATCTTCCATTCATATATTGTGTTTAATTAACTTTGTTTTTATCTTCCATTCATAAATTTGTTTAATTAACTTTGTTCTTGTTATACGATTTTCGCTACTCCAAGCATACTCCATGAATAACATCGAAAGAACAATCATCAACAATTTCCCAGCTTAACCCATCTATTATATTTTATAATTTATTTATTAAATAAAAAAAACTAAACTGTCCTTAAAAATTTGTTTTCTCAAATTCGTGAACTCAAGGGTGATAAAATAACGACACGTGTAATATAGGAGGGACCGAATTGCAAATTCGCGGCAAAGTTGGTCCCCAACTCAATCCCCCACGATTCCATTCCATTTGAATTTGGAAAAAATAAATTAAAATTAAAATTAAAATTAAAATTAAAATTAAAATTAAAATTAAAATTAAAATAAAGTTAGGCGCTACTCACCCTCATCGCGCTCCTTCTGCAATTCAAATCCTCCCTCTTCTCTGCTTAACGCTCTTTTGACTTTCATCTCCATTCAAAATCTTCCATCAACATTCTTCAATCATACCTCTGTTTCGCAGCTTCATTTCTTGATTCGACTGTTTGAATTTGTGGGCTTCCTCTGGGAAGGATTAGTGGTCACCAATTTGAATTAATTTTACAGATCTCTGTCTTCAATCTTCTGCCTTTCATGGATGGTGAGAGTTCATCTAAGACCCAATCCCAAACTGGGCTCAGATCTGAATCAAAGGTTCGACCTTTTTAGACAGCATTCGATCTTAGTCAGTTGTTGCTGTTCGATTATGCGTTTATCGATTCATTTCGTGGATTTCTCTTGGCAGGTATTGGTGGGACAAAAAAGGGGCAGCTTTGCAGTCGAGGAAACGTCTGAAAATTCTTCGAAGAGAGTGAAAATGCGCGACCTCGAATCGGTTTTTCTGTCTGAAGGTGTGCATTTCACTGTTTTATTTGGAATTGGGAATGTTTTTTAGTAATTCTTTTTTTCTTTTAAAGATTTAAGTTTTACATCTGGCAGAATTCCCAAATGGGACTTATGTTTTCTTGATTTCTTGGATTTTAATTTATTCTTAGTTTGCTAAATGCTCTACCTGTCTAAATGAAAATTCTGTTTTTGTTATCTATTTTTCATTATGTTTTAAGGGTGCAGTTTATTTCATTTGAAACCTGTTGCAATTTAGATGCTTTTTATTAATGTAATTAAATGAAGAAAACTGTCACGTGTAGCTGAAGCAGGAAGAGGAGGGAGCAGCCCAGCACAACTTGAAGTGTGTTCTGATTCAAGACTACTTGATCTTAATGTGGGTGTTAGTTCTATCAATTCTATGGTTGGTGATGATGATCCCACATGTGTTGATGAATCTAACAATGAAAAAAAAGATGTGCATCGTGACGATGGTCTAACTAAGGCCAGAGGGTTTGATTTGGACTTGAATGCTGCAGATTTTTCGTGCTCTATTAACGAACCCTTACATCGCCATAAAATGAATGATCGTTTGAAGTATAGGGATGAGTCGGATTGTGGAAGTTCGGTGTTTCCATTGGTAAAAGATCCAATGAGTGTTTGGAAAGGGTTGAAGCAAAACAATTTTATGTCCACTCCTCGTGCAGCTGTGCCTATGGCAATACCAAAGGCACGTGGAAGGAAGAAATCTAATCATGATGTGATGATGAAGAAGAAGATTGAACTTGCGAAGAAAGAACAGGTTGATAGGTTTGCCAGAGTTGCTGCTCCGAGTGGTTTGCTTAATGGGCTGAATCCTGGGATTATTAACCATGTAAGAAACAGTAAACAGGTTCATTCTATCATTGAGGCATTAGTGAGATCAGAAAGAACTGAAAATATGCTTGCTAGAAGCAAGAAACATGGACAATATAAGAGTGGTGTACACGAATTCACTGAAAGGAATGGACCTGAAGATATGCGTAGTTCAAGAGCTAATACAAAGGAGACGGTTGATCACTCCTCGTTATCCAAATATGTGCATCCAAGTAACGAGTTTGCAAAGGGAAATAGTGATATATGTATGGGCTACTTGAGGAATTTTTCAATGGTGCCTTCACAGTGTGAAAAGGAGAATGGGGATTACAAACTTCCACTGAAGTTTTCATCGTCCGTAACTGTTGCATCGCAGAATGCTAGCTGTCTGTCAAACAACGAATCAGAAAACCTCAGCAGTGTTACTTCTCTTTCTTTGAAAGGTAGTTCAGTTATTTTGTTCTTTTCGTCTTATGGTTCAAAATGTCTTTGTAGCTTGCATTAGTTTATACTCCACTTTTAAGTTTTAATTGTATATATATCGATTGTTTTATTGCAAGATGTTGTCAAGAATTTTACTGTTTTTAATGTTTAAAGAGCAGAATTATTGCTTTTAACATGGATTTTGTAACTTTCAGCTGCTAGTGTAGCTTCTCAATGGTTGGAACTTTTGAATCAAGATATAAGAGGCCGTCTTATTGGTAGTTTTCGTCTTCTTGATTGTTGAAAAGTTCTTTGCATGCTTTAGGTGTTAGATATTTCCTCATAGCAATTACTCTATACTTGCAGCACTTCGAAGGAGCAGAAAAAGAGTTCGGGGAGTTATTGCTGCAGAACTACCCAACCTAATTTCAACAGAATTATCTTCGAACATAGACAAAGATTTACATACACTAAAAAGTTCCAATCTTTGCCATTTTGACCAAGCAACTGCTGATGCTCATATTGTTAAATGGAATACTCTCTTTGCTCAAATGGATAAAGCACTTTCCGAAGAAGAAAGTCATCTGGTGAGTGTTGAATTGTGCTTAAAGTGCCAACTGAAAGCATGTTTCCGTCGTCTGCTTGATCCTCATTTGATTGCTCAATATAGATGAATTGGTGCTTCTTTGCCTCATTAACCGATGTTCCTTGCATTCAATTTTCTTTTTTGAAGACGTTTCATCCAAAATATATGATTGTTCAAATAACAAACGAATTTCGAACTTCAAGTTGCCATTTTTTTTTCTTTCTCTCTTGATCAAACTCCTCACTTTGTTCCTTCAAAAGAACATCTCATTTTCTGATTTACTGCATTGGTCAATAACTGATAGCTGAGCCCTTTTCATCCCTGAATACCATCAGGATAATTGGCTGAACCAAGTGAAAGAAATGCAGTTGCATTGTGAGTTAGGTCTGAACAAAAATACTCTGTATCATTCTTCACAGCCGATGGCTCCTACAGGAGACGACAGCAGGTAAATTCTGTTAACGCCAAGTCAAATGGTACTATACACTTATCAGTATTAAACTATATAGACTTGCTGAATTTTCAGATAGATATTGCTCTAAATCGAACCCTTGTCTCTATGTTATGCGTTGTTTCGTATTCTTAATGTCGACGTAATGAAAGTATGCATGATATGCTTACATACACAGCAAAGGAAAATGAGACATTTTCACCATGCATTCTTTTAACTAATGCAAATTTCTATGACTAGTACCATGTCAATCTTCCTATAGTCATCGATGTTCTATGCAATAATCTTTAACGGATTCATATACTTTTTAATCAACAAAGAAAGCATAACTACGATATGAATGTTCCCCATTTTGCCCCTGATAGGAGATGCTTATTCATTTTGATGGTTTCATCTTTAGATTGATTTATATTAGAAAGAACATTTGTATATGAGTATGGATTTTGTTGCTTACGTTCGTTTTTTTTTTTTCGTTATACTTGTGCAGATCAGGAGCGACAAATAGCTCGGAGAAGGATGTAGCTGTTAGAGCTGCTGCTGCTTCCATATATTCAACCTGCAACTTCTTGTTGTCAAGGGAAAACCTACCATGTTGCTAGTTTACCCTAATTGCTATTGAAATCATGATTCTTGATTGGAGTGAGATAGATGTTAAATCTTGGTCAACTCTTATTACCATACACACTAATCTGTTTCTATTTTAGAATATGGTTAAGTAATCTCACAATTGTTTCTTTTACTTTTTTTACCCTCTTTAAGGGGGTCGTTGTGAAACTGTAATAGCAGAAGTTGAGTTTCTATGGAATATCTAATTGTAATCAATAATTGATAGAGTTTCTTTAGTCTGTTTTTATCCTTATGAAAAATTTTTAATCCATAATAGTGGCACCTGTTATATTTGGATAAAAAGCTCTAAAATGTTTTAGAATTTGGAGTTAGAACTAGGTGCATCTAATCGATTAGATTAAAACACTATTTAATAACTACTTTTGGATCAAAATAAAATAATTAAAAATTAAAAAAAAAATCATGCTCTTAAAAATAGCCTAAAAACCTTATGTGTATCGGTGTACTCGGTGCATCACATAATAACCCTAGAAGTTGTTATTGACTCAAAATAAAGTTAGAAAGATAGGATTAAAATTCTTTTACTTCTAAATAAAGTACTATCATATTCCCTCGATTACAAAGCTTACTCCTTTTTCAAATGAATATTATTATTTTATATATAAAGATTAGTTGTTTTATTGGTGTATGTGTGTGACAAAAGGTAAAATATAAATTTTTTTAAGGATGTATAAAATAATAAAATATAAACTTTTTAATGACAGAGAGAATATATTTTTTAATTTATGTGAAAAAAATAAAAATATACCCGTAGTTTGGGAGTTACTCCCTCCATCCGTCTTTAAGGGTGTCATTTACTTTTTGCATGTTGATTAAAGAGTATTATTATTTAATGTGTAGTGAGTGATGAAAGTGTAAATTCACGTATTTTTGGTTTGAGTGTCGTTCGACCAACATCACTTTGGTCGAACAAAGGAGCCCAAGTCGAGCAGATTGTGCAGATCCGTCTAGAGAGTTAGCTCGACTTGGAGGTGTTGCTTGACCAACATCGGCTTGGTCGAGCAGATGAGCGGAGGTCGAACAAACTGTGAAAATTATACAGAGAGTTTGTTCGACTTGGAGGTTTTGCTCGACCAACATCTGGTTGATCGAGTAGAGAAGGCAAGTCGAACGAAATGTGCGAAATTGTCCAGTAAGCTTGCTCGACCAGTTGCTCGAGTTGAAGGCCGTGTTCGACCAGTCCAGGCTTGGTCGAACAGGATTTCACTGCTGCTATTTATGGTAATTCCAAATATCTTTTATCAAATTTGACGTGTGCTTCAAGTAAAGACCCTCCTAAGCCCATAAGGAGGTCCTATGAGTATAAAAGAAGAGCTTTCGCAGGAACACAACACACATCAATCATCCATCCATCACCAAACCCTACCATCATCTGAAGGTTCGTGAGAGAGGCTCGTTTGGCGCGTCAAGTAAGATCATACCAACTAGCCATGATTGTTCCTAGATCAATCATGGGCTAGAACCACCCCGGTAGTTCTAGGGTTATGAAAGTTTTATGAGTTAATTAAATTTTCAAGTGTAAACTCCGTACAACACTACTTGTGGTTTATTTTATATAAGATTGTGCTTTTTCAATTCATGCTCACGGTCGTTTTGTGCATTATTAACTGTTATGTAGAGTTTGAATACATCTCTTGGTTATTGATTGAGTGCGTTCACCGCTAAGCAGGATTACATGTTATAATCCTAAGTGAAGAGATTCCGAAGTCTTATTCGAACTATCTTATACAAATACTTGTTGATTGAACTGTAAGTCGAACGGAGTCAGGAGCAGTTTTAAAAAGGTGCAAGCTTCATTATTGTGGGTGTAGTATGTAATTCATGTGTGAGTGGCATGTATTTGATATTGATGATGATTGACTGATTGTGGAAAGTTGTTTGCTTGGAATTGTTTAGTGATGAGGACTCATGATATGTATGGGCTCTTATGTTGATGTATGTTGATTTGTTGATGACGAGCATGTTCTATTTGTACTTGTAGTTCATAGAAAATTGATGCTGATTGCATGCTTTGAAGAGTGCTTAGGATTCTATTAACCATGTGAGGATTTGGGCCTTGTTAATCGTGCTATACGCGTGATCGTTTATTCTTGAGAGTCGTTTGTATACTCGTATTCTAGAACTTGACTTGGAGTCTTGTGTGAAATTTATAATTGATAGATACTAGGAAATGATCTTAGGCCATTATTGTTGACTGAGTTACTTAGCCAAATTAATCCTACCTTATTATATGATTATCATTGGAATCTCTTTTGAGCCTTTAAGCTTTTTCTTTGGCAAGCCTTGATAATGAGTTGTTTACCTTTTGAGCCTTGAATACCTATTACTAGTAAAGAGTGGAGGTAGATGAATGCTCTATGAAAATTTGAAGAGGAATAGAAGGAGAGATTTGGTGAAAGCAAAATCGAGAGACAAGGGGTTAATCTTGCGAGGGATAGTGCCTAAAACCGGTATCCCGAGTATTAGAGAGGGTAGTGCCCGAACTGGTACCCTTATATTTAAAGAACACCGAAATTGGTATTCTACTATGGAAAAGAGGGATCCAAGTAAAGATGGAGGAACGGCGTATGAACGTGTTTGTTAAGACGAAGAAGTGAAGAATGGAGCAATTGAAAAATGATATACCAAGGTAATTCTTTACTAGTAAAGTTAGTCACTTGTCTATATTCTTCCACCTTTACCAAAGAGCCAACATTACAACCTTTAAGTAAGTCCTTTGTGATCCTAGTATTGAGTCGTTTATGGATGGATTTTTGAGACATTTGTCAAGCTAATGGTTACACAAGTATATGAATTGAAATTGAGTGTCGATACTAACCATAAGGTGTACATCTTTTACACTTGAGTGAGAGAATAAATACTTACCCGTGAGCTAGATGGCTTAGCACTCGTAGAAGTATTGTGATTGATTGATGTTTTGCGTGAATGAAAGATATGGTGGTTGCATGTTTTGAGTTAATATAATTACATATGTTAGGATAGGTTGCACTTGATGTAGTGATTACACTCTGATTTTTTTTTTTTGTAGTTGCCTCAGGACGAGCAACATGTAAGTTTGGGGTTTGATGAGAGTGTAAATTCACGTATTTTGGGCTCTGATTTGCGTGAGAATGGAGTACGATTGAGAGTCTTTTATTGAGACGAATTGGTACGTTTATGAAAAAGTCACGAATCAGAGAGTACAAGGGTTGTTTGAGTATATTTGTATAGGAAAACAGGTGTAAAAGGCTCGGAATTGGAAGACACGATTTTAGAGACAAGGTTCGAGTGTCGTTCGACCAAGAGAGTTTGTTCGACCAACATCACTTTGGTCGAACAAAGGAGGCCAAGTTGAGCAGATTGTGCAGATCCATCCAAAGAGTTAGCTCGACTTGGAGGTGTTGCTCGACCAACATCGGCTTGGTCGAGCAGATGAGCGGAGGTCGAATAAACTGTGAAAATTATACAAAGAGTTTGTTCGACTTGGAGTTTTGCTCGACCAACATCAGGTTGGTCGAGTAGAGAAGACAAGTCGAACGGAATGTGCGAAATTGTTCAGTGAGCTTGCTAGAGTTGAAGGCCGTGTTCGACCAGTCCAGGCTTGGTCGAACGGGATTTTGCTGCTGCTATTTATGGTAATTCAGGATGTCTTTTATCAAATTTGACGTGTTCTTCAAGCAAAGACCCATCCTAAGCCCATAAGGAGGTCATATGAGTATAAAAGAAGAACTTTCGCAGGAACACAACATACATCAATCATCCATGCATCACCAAACCCTACCATCATCCGAAGGGATCGTGAGACAGGCTTTCTGGCGCGTCAAGTAAGATCATACCAACTAGCCATGATTGTTCCTAGATCAATCATGGGCTAGAACCACCCCGGTGTTCTAGGGTTATGAAAGTTTTATGAGTTAATTGAATTTTCATGTGTAAACTCCGTACAGTGGGTAGTCGTATTAGTGGAGGTGTGAGTCCCATTTTTTAGTTGTATTAGTGGATGTGTGTGGGTCCCATATGTATAAAAAAGAAAATGAGATCCTTGGAGTCGAACGCCTAAAATGGAAAAATGATACCCTTGAAAGCACACGGAGGGAGTATACTGCAGTGCATTTGGGGCACCGATGCAGCTAAATAATCTAAATTACTCCCTCCGTCCCAACTTCAACTTCACACTTTCCGTTTTGGTCCGTCCCAAATTCAACTTCACACTTCCATAAAAGAAAAAAGCAACTAACTAATATCCCTCTACTCTACTTTAATATCAAATTTGTCATCACCTTTTTAGCACACATAACATACATTATCATTTATTTATTACCTAAAAATATCATATTTCTCCGAAAGTAAGTCAAAAAGTGACTTTTCATAAACTCCGTATCTACAGTAAACGTGAAGATGAATTTGGGACGGAGGGAGTGTTAGATTAGTGTTTTGTTTAATTCCCACCACTTAATAAAATAAAATAATTAAAAATAAATATAATAACCACCTACTACACCCTACATTTTACCCTATAAACACTCAGGTGCACCGGTGAACCGGATGCACCCTAGAATGACCCTTAATTTGGTTAATCATATAATTTTTAGAGAAAATCTCTAGTTTCATGGTTCCCAATGATATCCTATTTTTATAAAATTATTTTTTTAAGAGATGAATTTTTATTTATTTAAATAAAATTATTATTCTCAATGAGAATATAAAAAATCAAAACATTATAAATTTGAAGAATAATATTTTTTGAAAAGTAATGATTCATTTTTTAAAGTGTAGTTTTTCATTATATTAAAAATAATTTTAATATAAAATAAAAATATAACTTGAACCCAATTTAATAGTACATAATATTTTGATAAAATAAAAATAAAAGGTGAACCGAACCAAAGTATTTTTATACTTTTAATTGAGTTGAAGGGAGTATATGATAATTTTTTTCAGATCAAGTTAACAAATTTATTTTTAAGGTAATGAATTTAGGAGTCCAACTAGTTCATCAGGACAATTTAAATCATTAGATTAATGTACGAATTAATCTCCACCATTAAAAAAGATTAAATAATTAATTTTTAAAAAATAAAAAACTACCCACTAACTATTTAACCTATAAATTGGGGGTGCACCCCAAAATTATCCTGAATTTAGATACTAATATCTTATATATACTAATTGTGAATACGGTGCTATAAATAATTTTTTAAAAGTATGAAGTGTCGTGACGTGATTAATTGTCTTATTTTTTAATTTTAATTTCATATATATAATCTTTCTACTTTTATTTATTTATTTATTATTATTATATTATTCATGTATATCTATAAATTAAATTAAATATCACCTTTAATATTATATATATATATATATATATATATATATATATATATATATATATATATATTGGTTAAGAATATCTATAAATTAAATTAAATATCACCTTTAATATTATATATATATATATATATATATATATTGGTTAAGAATAGATAATTAAACCAATCAATAAAAATATATCAAACTTATTATTATTATTATTATTATTATTATTATTCATGTGTATATCTTCAAATTAAACACCAATTTTACATATTTTTTATTGGTTAGAAATAAATATTTTTATTTTTTATTTTAATATCACATATAATCTTTCTGTTTTTTTTAATTATTATTATTATTATATTATTCATGTATATCTTTATACTTAGAATTAAAAAGTAAACCTTAAAATGATAAATAAATCAATTAATAAAAATATATCTTCAAAAATTTTGAGTATATCCTCATTATTAAATTACAATATCCATTTAATATTGGATTATCTAATTAATTTTCTTATAAAATATAATGCATCCGCATATTATGCGGGAATATATACTCGTATTATATATATATATATATATATATATATATATATATATATATATATATATATATATATATATATATATATATATATATATATATATTGTGTACACGTGCATTTATATGTATATAAATTTTTATTTAATAGTGTATATATAATTTTAATAATTATAAAATTTTATTAAATTCATTTTTTCATTAAAAAAAATTAACAGAAAATTCGATATCAAAGTGTATACATTTTTATTTATTAGTGTATATATTTTATTTATAAATGTATAAGTTTCTGAAGGTGGGTGCACATAATAATTTGTCTCATATATATATTTTAAAAAAAAAAAGAAAAAAAGCACGGTACTATTTTAATATAGTCACTTAAAGCACTAACAATAACGCAAGTCAATCTCAAACCTTAAATCCAAGCACTGCTGTCTGATTTATCTATTGGGTTGGGCCTGAAAAACCCATCTTTAAGCGAACCAGGTCCACTCAGTTATAATCAAGCAAGTTTAATTTTGAAATATTCTGAAAACTAGACAAAGCCCAATTGTATCCGTTTGTAATTTATGCATCCACTTAAATTACTCTACCGCAGTTAGTGATGGCCCACCTTCGTTAAAATCTTGGTTATCATTTTTTTTATTTATAAATATTTTATACTCCATAATAAAATATTAATATATACTTTTTATATATATTCTGATATTATATTGGTGAGTGAGAAAATCTGCATGTTTTAGAGTTTGATTTAAAATCGTTTTTGTTGATTTTAGAGTCGTATTTTAGCAGTAAGTGATTACTTTTCTTATTATTAAGATATTGATGCATTTGAAGTGTTATGTCGTGTTTTAGGTGAAAAATGACTAAAAGAGAAAAAACACTGAGATCATCATACATTTCGATCGGATCAACGACACATGTACAAACATCATCGTGCTTTGAAGTTGATGAACACACGATTATGAGCAAGAACAACGTCGTCTTGCATTTTTCATTGAGAAACGCACAACCAGGAAGGTCCTTGTGTGCTCCAACAGAGAAGAATGCATGATCACTTGCGAGAAAGCTTGTATTCATGATTTTTCATCCTTTTTTACCCCATTTCGTGTTTAAAAAGGAAAAGATCTCAGGAGGAGTAGTTCACATCTATAAAAGAGACACATGGGAATCATAAACTCTAACTCTTCACTCCCATCATCCACCACCATCCCAAAATCAAGATTCAGAATCCCGTCATCTATCCATATTTCATAGTTTAGCAGTGCTTGTTTATATCCCGAAGAGACAGATGAGGGAATTGAGAATTACATCATATTTAGAATTTTCTTATTTTTTCTTTAATTCTATTAATTATAGATATATAGGTAAGACTTCATTAATAAACATAGTGTTGCTTGTAATATCATGGATGAGTACTTTTTTTTTCTTTTTTTAATAGTTTTAGGATTTTGAAGGTCTGAATCAGTGTTTTCATAATTGGACCGGAGGCTGAACCGGTGGATGCAGCGGTTCGAGGTTCAACCGGCGGTTCAACCGAAAAATAAAATTTTACATATTTTCAATAATATTTTATAATATTACAATTCATTAAAAAAATTTATAATAACCAAAATTATTTTATAAAGAAAAAATTCAATTTATATAAGAATATAATTAGATAAAATATTTATAGTTAATAATTCATACTTTATACATATTTTTATATTTTTCTCTCAATACCTTATTACATAATTTATACTCAAACTGCTATACATTGATGCACCACTCCAGGAAAATCACATAATTTAATTCAAATTTAAATATTATATTTTAAAATAAATAAAAATAAAAGTGAAATAATATAAAAATATAAAATATAAAAGAAAAACAAAAAAAATCAAAAGTTGGTTGGACCGGTTCAACCGGTTTTTTCGGTTTTGACCGGTTCAATTCGGTTCAACTCAAAAATGATTTTGTAGGAGTTTTGGACCGGTTTGGAGTCCTGTCCCAGTTGAATCGGCCTGTCCAACCGATTTTGAAAATCATTGGTCTGAATTATATAGATTATGAATTTCAGCAAGAAGTTAATTCATTTATTGATGCTTTGATTTTAAGACTTGTATATTTTTCTGTGTATATATGTTCTCAGTTATATTTTTGTCATTGTCATATGCATGCTTATGATTATTGTCTGTATGTGTAGAATAGTTTTATCTGTCATTTGTTATGGATAAAGGGGATTTAACTATTAAAACTGTTAATTTTGAATAATTAATTTATCTTTGAATTATCTCTTAAATGATTAGGTGGAAATTTGAGATTTAATTTTTAAGTAACTATAAAAAGAATGCATGTTAGGATATAAGTTCTTTTTAACGGAATTTACTAACATCGTTAGTATCTAGAAAAGAGATAAGGATTATTTCTATTTGCCTAGGGTTTAAACCAAATTTAGGTATTAAGTTGTATTAACATAACCCGCTATGTAGAATATTTTTGATAAGTCGTAATTTTACAGGATTATTTTAGATAAATTCACTTCTTTACGCGTGAGTTGTGGATTACATGTCAATTACGATTTATTTCAATGTCACACATATATGTTTTAATTATTTTATTTCTTGTCCAATCAGGCCAAAAAGAACATATTTTAAAGAGGAGTTACAATAAGGCTTTAATGGGTCCAAAATCACCATTATGGTTCATGAATGTGAGAGATATGTCCCCCCTGGACACTTTTAGAAAAGGGGCAAAAAAAAAAAAGAGACCAAAAACCATCTTTTGATCACACACTCACGTTGGACTCACGGAGGCAGATTGGCGACGCCATTGAAGCTCCACCATCAAGAACAAGAAGAACACGGTTTTATTATTTTAATATATTCGTAGTTTAATTATGTAATTTAATTTCTAGTCCAAGGATTGTGAACTTCCTGTTATGAATTTACATGTTTGTTTATGATAGAATTACCAACTCGTTTTATAAATTTATCTTATGAATGGCTTTGATGAGAATTATGATTTTGTGATTGCTAGAATAGATTAACAGTCTAGACTTATGTATTGCATAATCTAATGTCATTTTGCTCGATTATGATCCGTAATTGTCATATTTTAGCAAATCTAGTGGCGAAGTGAAGGAGTATCTCTAGAATTAATAGGGTCTTAATTATATGATTCACTACCCCAATTTTCATAGTCTAGTAGTCCTAATATCTAAGTCCTAATGCACTCTAAGGTTCGAACCTCTTTAGTTCTCTTGAGAGTAGTTTAATCTATAGGTCGTACCCTAGGTTATTAATCTTAAGGATTTTTCGGGTTAATTTGGTCGTACCATTAGCCTAGGGACTTGAGTTTATGAACATGTTGGTATTTTAGGAATTTCATCTATGTAAATTAGGATATGAGAGTGGATCAAAACCTTGGACTAAGTTTGTTATTTTATTTGTTTTATTATTTAATTTTTATTTGCTATTTCAATTATTTGGTATTCATGCTTTTTAGTAGTTGTTATATTAATTCAATCCAATCCCCCCCTCCGGTTACTTTAGAAACACGATTGATTCAACTAAAATTCAATTACTCGCTTGGGTTCGACCCATACTTATCCTACATATTTTAGTAGATTTGTTCGAAAATTTTATAAATCTTATTTTTGGGTGCTGGCGGCAGCACACCAATTTTATTGGACTTTTCGATAATATACATTTTATTGTGATTTTTTTGTTCTTAGAATTAAGATAAAAATAAAATATGCTGATAAATTGTTTTTAAAAGTATGGGAACACAACAAATTGGAATAAAAATGTATAAAATCAAAATAGTTTTATTCCAAAATACATACTCTATACAATATTAGAAATAAAATTCGTTTAAAGGAATGATGCAAGATAATGCGGGACTAATAGCGAATGTGTATATAATATAAAGAGGAAGCAACACATATATACCAAGGATTTACCCGGAATCAATCTTCTTCTTTATTTTTATTTTTGTTCCTTTTTATTTTTAATCTTAAAAAAAATCAAATAAATTGAGAAAACACTATAGCACAAAACAAAAAGCTTGTCTAAATCAATCGTAGTTTGTGTGTAACCTTCTCATGAGTTGGTATGTTATGAGTATTTAAGTTTATTTAAATATTTCTTTAAAGAATATTCATTTTATATAGTAAGGGCAATTTTTTTTTAAAAATGAACTTATTGAAATATCAAAGATATTAATATTTGACTAAGAAAAATAATTTTTTAATTTAAAAAATTATGGATATTTAATTTTTATGTTGAAGACTACTACATCTACTTATAACAAGGGTATTACGTTGTAGTTGAGTCGAATCTTAATGTACGTTGACTTTTACCTTTCCTTATATATGAATTGGAAAGACACATATACCCTCGTATATAATATGAACATCCAAATTAAAACTTATCGAATGTTAAATATGTTATAATCACAATGATAAGATCATATGTGATAAATCACAATGATAAAATTATAATCATTCCATAAAATCTAACCCTAAATCTTAAAAATAAGTATTACTAATCAATCTATAGTAAAACCAATAGCTGACACAAATATATAAAGTAAATGGTGCAAGTAAGAGCTGACACAAATATATAAAGTAAAAGTATGCATTTCCCACCCCAAGAAAGTATATCATTGAATCTCAATAAAGCAAAACACTACACTCATCAAGGCTTGTGAAATCTGATTCCCAAATCTCCTTTTATAATCATGATTATTATTTTTATCTGCACATTATTCTTTCTTGTTTTACTTTTTCTTTCCACCTCAGATTTTATAACTTTTTTTTAATTTCCTTGTATTGTTGCTATCCTTTCAAAAATAAATAAATAAATAAATAAAAATAATAAATCAAAGTAATACTCTCTCGATCTTGGATAACCCTTTACATTTCCTACATTTGACTGTCTCATAACACTCTTCACACCCCAAAAAAGAAAACAACTCATTTATCCATAGCTTCAAAAGTTACTTAAATTTCAAATTTGACATTTTTACCTAACACAAATATCATTACTGTATATTTTTTTTACTATCTAAAAAAAATACTATATAATATCCTCTAAAGTTAATTAAGTTGGTAAAAAAGAACAACTTTTTTCAACAATTTGGAACAGTAAACGTGAAGCGTTCTCCGGGATGGAGAGAGTAATCATTATTCTAATTTGTTTTTTGCACTTGGACTAAAAAGAATTATTATTTAATATATAGTGGATAATTATATTAATGTAGTGTGTGAGTCTCATATTTTAATTGTATTAATAAAGTTTGTGGATTTCAATATTCATATGTTTAATAAGAAAAAAAAAATGAAATTTTAGGAAGCTGACACCCAAAAGAGCTAAAATAAAATTCATGCTGGCGAACTATACAAAATCCCACGTAATTAAATCGATGTGAGAGAGATTTTGTACGTGAAGTCCGACTTTGTTTTGCCATTGGGCAATTGTTATCCTTTAATATAATACTAAAAAATATTTTAAAATATTAAAGTTTTTAATTTGGAGTAAAATATAATACTTAAATTCTTGTGTAGTATTTCTTAAGAATATTAATTTTAATTGGATTCAAACTAAATTAACAATAGAAAATTTTAATGATACAGTTAAAAATATTCTTAGAAAAGTACATGCGATCGGATTTATATTAGTTTGGAGTTGTTCGGTAGCTTAGCTAATTACAAATATTCTTTGACCCAACTTGTTTAAAATCCAAGATGTTACTAGACTTAGTTCAAGATGTTAAAGAGTTCAAATGTTAAATAACACATGTATTTTAAGACACTACTGTATTGCGAATTTTTTTTTATGTAATATCATTTTGTATCACAATATTAAATCGGACGATGCATAAAGTATGAAATTATACTCTAAAAATGAGAACATAATTCCTAAAAGTAACGATCTTATTTTCTTCTAGTTTTTTACGTATTTGTGATGCATATAACGAATAACACATAAAAATATTTTTTCTGTCCCGCCACAAAAGTTACATTTTACTAATCAGGGGCATTCGGTTACAAGAGTTACATTTTTTTAGTAGATGGGACCTACATAAATCAATCAATTTATGAGGCTCACACACAACATTAATGCAACTACCCATTATATATCAAATTATTATATTTCTAAACTCATTACATATTAAATACTATTTTCATGGGACGGAGGGAGTAATAATTAACAAATGAAATACAGTGTGCTATCGAATACAAGTGTGATCGAGTACAAAGTAAATAGAAATTTTAAATTTTCATGTGAGTTTTTGATTATGGATTAAAAAGATACTTATAACATATAAATTGACACTATGTTCTGATGGTAAGATAGTCCATGAATTAGTATAGAACTAAAGGTGAGACTATAATTATATGATTAAAGTATAGTAAACATTAAACCATATTCATGACCAATGTAATCATTTGCTCTCTCTTTTTCACATGGATTAAGTATTATTATGGTATATAAAGTGTATAGTTATTATATTAAAATTTAAGATTAATTGAAAAAAAAAAATCATGAACTTTACTCTTATTTCAAATCAATTCTCACATATGAAAAATTGCAAAAATAAAAAAACATCACCTTCAAGTATTGTTGCAAAACGCGCTCAATTTCAACAATGATTAAAGGTGATGTTCTTTTTTACAATTTTTCAAAGGTAGAGATTAATTTGTAATAGGAATAAAGTTTGTGGTTTTTTTGCGATTAATTCTGAAATTTATCATATTACTCTTACCTTTTTTAAAATAAAAGAATGACATGAAATGTTATTTTATAAAACTTTTTAGAGTATTTTTTTGAAATTATCCAAAATGAAAATGAATTCTTTAAAAATGTATACCAAAAATGAAAATTTTGATATATTTTGGCCCTGAAAGGAAGGAGTATCACGTAAACAAGATTTCATGAATTATAAGTAAAATAGGTTTGAATTAACCACAATAATGAAAGATTATATGAAATGCAAGGTGAAATAAATAAATAAAACTAAATCTTAAAAAATAAAATACTTTGTACATGATACATAAAATTGTATTCACTCAAAACATTGATTTCATAAATGTATAGTAAATTTTAGGGATGTAATCACATTTGGTGTTGCATTTTAGTCTCATAATATAAGAATTAACAAGTTTGTCCCCCCAAGATTCCAACCCCCCACCCCACTCTCCAAATTAAACATGAATGGATTTATGACAAGAGTTTCCAACAGAGGGAAATGATTGGCTTAGTGACTTTGGGGTTGCATCAAGCATGCTTGATAATGCATGCCTAACTAATACACACATTTATTCAAGACATAATAATAAACATTTACAATTTTCTAATTTTTTTCAAGACATTATAATCAATTGTAAATATGACAGCTGCTTAGTAAGATGCCAAGTGGTTAGGTTGTCTTGTGCCCAACATCTCAATTTACTAGTGAGATGTTTGTACTACATCTCAATTTACTAAATCTAATTAACTAATTGCATTAGGGTTAGAGGGACAACTCATTTTAGTTAGCCTTTCACATGCTCCTACTCCTTTTGCTTTCATCAAAAATAACAAAACAAGAATGAAACCCACCTCTAAGGAATTCATTGGGGAGGAGTGATTAAATCTTGAAGTCATAATACTTACCTCCTAGATTATGTTAAGAAACAATAATCATTTTATTATAAATATCAGAATCTATATCTTATAATGCATGAATTTTACAATAAGAATTCTTTATAAATGAAAAAAAAAATCAAAATGCAGCCTAATAGAAATTCAACCATCTGCTGTACTCAAGCAATATTTTGTACATGTGGTATAAACAAGTGGTAAGAATGAATTAAGGTAAAAACCTGTGTAGGATACTCTTACTTGGGAGTGAAACAGATAAAAAGTGAATACCACTCATCTAAATATTTAATGAACAATTTGTAGGATTAATGAAAAGTTATGATATTTTTAATAATTAGTGATAAGCAATTAAAAAAATGGAACGGTATAAATGCAAGACGGCCTCACGTAGGCATTCAGGAAAATGGGCACACTCAAAATGATTGGATAGAAAAAATGGCACTGAAAGTTGATAGAATAATTCAGAGATGAACATAAAGACTAATGAGAAAGAACAAAAGAGTAGCATAAAAATAATAAGACAAGAAAGAGTCAAAATTTTGCAGAAAGATATGGATATGTACAAACACATGAATTTGGTTTCAACTAAAAGACAGGAAGAAAGAAGAAGAAGATGACCATGTGAAATTTCTACCTAATTAAACCCCCTTCATGTGACTTCAAATCAACAACCATAAATTGATTCATTACTAGGCAACAAATTTTGCATTTAACTACTCTATCAGACAAATTAATTGAAATTGTTAATCAATTATTATTGTTCCGACACCATCATTTTTTTATTTACAACTCAGATTATTTGCTTGGGTGTGAATCTTTATAGACCCCATTTTGACTTCAATAAATGATACTAGTATAAAACTATAGTATTATATACTCAACTTATCAACTAGTTTTTCTTTGTTTTCTTTAATTGATAAGCATTAGACCGGTTATTTGAAGAAAATCCAAAGCATACTATCCACTGTCCCAGATCCCATTTTAAAATAAGACCGACCATTTCGAGAAAAGTCAGAACCTATTATTCACTAGTCCAGATCTCATTTCAAGATAAAAACGACTATTTCGAGAAAAGCCAAAACCTACTATTTACTATTCCAGATCTCATTTCAAAATAAGACAGACTATTTCGAGAAAAGCCAAAACCTACTATTCAATAGTCTAGGTCTCATTTCAAATAGGCACTTTGTATGGATTGACCCTCGGTGTATACTCACATAGGGTTTCAAACACGGACAAAACCCAATATCAACAAGAACAATTTCTTCTACAATGCAATTTGAAGATAGTTAACATTAATGAGTAATGAAGGTCCAAAATCAGTGAATGAAATTAAAAGCAAGTTCAATTAACATAGAGAAGAAATTACAACAGCTAACTAAGTAGTACACCAAAAATTGTGAAATTCAATGGAATGGGAGATGAGCAAAAGAATCCAAACAGGGTTTGTGTCCTAAAAGTTAGCTGAATTCTCCCAACTCATCTTGGCTGTCCGACGGGCACCTAATCAGCTCCAATATGTTAACCACTTCGGTCA
The DNA here is from genome assembly GCA_023678885.1 of Pogostemon cablin. NCBI lineage: Eukaryota > Viridiplantae > Streptophyta > Magnoliopsida > Lamiales > Lamiaceae > Pogostemon > Pogostemon cablin. Next base: position 16,416,655 of record CM042998.1, on the reverse strand, counting down.
TGACGGGCCGGTTCGAAGGCACCTGCGACGTGCAGATCAACCCTAGTTTCATCACCTGGATGGCCTCCTCTCCCGGGAACTTCCCTTGCAACCTACCATCGACGCACTCCTCCACTTTGCCTTCTTCGAGTGCTCCTCTCACCATGTCCGACAGAACTACAACGTCGTCCTCCATGTACTCCACAGGCCTCTTCCCGGTGACAATCTCCAGAACCAGAATACCAAAACCGTAGACATCACATTTCTCGGTTATCTTCACCGTTTTGCATGCAAATTCAGGTGCCATGTAACCTAGGGCGCTCTGTATCTTGCTGCTCAGAACATACCAGTCCAGCATTGGGAGAAGTCTGGCTAACCCGTAATCGGCAACTTTAGGTTCTCCAGAGCCATCAATCAGGATGTTGCTTGATTTCAAGTTATAGTGAATCACATTCATCTTGTGCAGATGAGCTAATCCTTTAGCTGCACCAAGAATGATGCTAAATCTGTCGTTCCACGAAAGGTGGCTCTCAGCAGAGCCTTCGTGCAGATGCTTGTACAAGTTCCCACCCGAGACGAATTCGTAGATGAGAAGCTGCAACGAGGGAGTCCAGTAGTAACCATCTAGTGCAACAAGATTTGGATGATGAATTTTCCCCAGTTTCTTGATCTCCCGTCCGAAATCTTCCTGGGACTTGACAAGACTAGAAACAGTAAGCTTCTTGATGGCCACAGAACGTCCATCTCCGAGCACAGTCCGATAAACAGCACCAAATCCTCCACGGCCAAGTTCACAATCTTTATTGAGAAGAGCATGTGCACCAGTGCTGAAATCAGCATCACCTGAGAACATAACGAGCTTCCCTGAGTTTCCATCAGTGGACGGCGAATGGCTGAACTCATCACCACCAGAGAAATTAAGAGCCACAGCTGAGGGAGACATGGAAGAACGTACACGAAGATTCAGAACAGTGATAGCAATGACACCGATGACAATGGCAGCTGCTGCCCCAATGGCAATGAGGGCAGAGATGCTGAGGATTTTCTTGCCTCGGCCAAATGTTTGGGGAATGCTAGTCGGTGTGGCATCAGTAGAATTAGGGTTAAGGACAATTGGTTTCGGAAGGACTGTAGGACAACTTCTGTTGACTGCAGCTCCACAAAGTGATGGATTGCCCAATAAAGATGATGGATCGATCGTGTTGAAAAAGACACCAGCTGGGAGTTCACCTTGTATCTGATTGTGTGAAATGTTGAATGACTCAAGGTGTACAAGATTTGCCAACAGCTTCGGAAGGGACCCAGAAAGCTCGTTGAAAGACAAGTCGACAGTTTGAAGATTCGAAAGCTTTGCAAGCGAAGTAGGGATAGGACCAGTTATCTCATTATGAGAAAGATACCTGCAGTTCAACCATAAAATTTTACGAACTATGTTGGATATGGCTGTCCACTCAATAAATACATAATTAAGCTAAATTTTATAACAAATTGATTGTGACAAGTTTAATTGTGAAGCTCACAAATTGCAGATTTTCATAGTGATAGAATCATCGCCGAACACCACGAACAAAGGCAGTAAGCCACTACGAAATATACTAAGTCTAAGAAAGGTTCATACATACATAACCACGTTGAGATGCTTCATAAGTTTCAATACAAAAACATTCCATTAGGATTGTCCAAAACCAACCATAAAAATCATTGCATAATCATCTAGCAAACAATAAAAGTGCAACTAAATACAGCTAAGACCAACTAAAATGCTATGTTCAGAAAGTGAATCAAACACTATAAACATAATATAACATACACATGAAATACTACAACAAAGGTATAATAGACGACGAAGCAAGGCTAAACACTTACAAGGCCTTAAGTGAAGCACAATTTCCAATAGATGAAGGAATGTTATCCTCCAATGAGTTCTTCTCAAGCCTTAGTTCATCAAGAGATGTGAGTCCTCCTATTTCCAAAGGAATGCTACCATTTAACTGATTCTCACTCAAATCCAAAACCTTTAAACTTTTCAATTTTCCAATACTTGTTGGAATGTAGCCGAACAATGAGTTCTTGGCAATGCTGAAGAACTGCAAGCTGCCAAAATCTCCAGCAGCAGCTGGAATGGCACCAGATAACATATTCCGAGAAACATCGAAAATCACTAGCTTTTTCTGAGAGTTCTCTTCTGATGAAGCAAAAGCACTCTCAATGCTCCCACTTAATCTGTTGTCCGAAAGCACAACTTGCTGCAAACCAATTCCGAAAACCCATGGAGGAAGATTGCCAGTGAATGAATTATGACTAAAATCAACAGCAAGAAGATTTAAGCAATGGCCTACGGCCTCTGGTAAGCTTCCGGTAAGGGCATTGCTGGAAATATTTATGATCTTCAACGATTGAAGCTTCGCCACCGAAGCCGGAAGAGGCCCTGTAAAGTTATTCGCAGAAAGATCAAGAATCTCTAGGCTTCTCAATTCTCCAATCCATTCAGGCACCTCCCCTGTGAATCCATTTCTAGCAATACTCAAATCATTGCACAAGGAAAGCTTCATCATTGCACTTGGAATCCCACCAGAGAATGAGTTCTGGCTCAAATCAACTGACCTCAACAACAAACAACTCCCAATCCCATCAGGAACTTCACCAGAAAACCTATTGTTCCTCAGACTAATCACCCTCAAATTGTACAGCCCTTCAATCCCTTTAGGGATTTCACCCTCCAAAGTATTATCAGATAAATCGAATGACCTCAGCACCGGCATTGACCAAATTCCGACCGGCAACGGCCCCGAAAGCTGGTTCTCTGAGAAGTTAACAGAAGCAAGAGATGAACATGACCCTAAATTCTCAGGAATTGGACCTGAAAACTTGTTTTTAGCCAAGGAAATCGATCTCAGAGACCCACATTGGGTAAATAAATCACTTGAAATTGACCCTGTCAAGCCATTCTCACTCAAATCAAGAACCCTAAGATCAGAGAGCTGAGCAAAGCTTAGGGTTAAGCTTCCAGTGAAATTGTTCTTAGCAAGGGAAAGCTTTCTCAGAAACTGCAACTGAAGAAGGCCCTTGCCAAGTTTCCCTGATAAGCCAAAGCCATCAAGAACAAGATCAGAAACTCTATTGGATCTAGGGTTGCACTTCACCCCTATCCAACTGTTACAAGGGCTATCGTCATCTTCATTCCAGGAGCTTAATTTCCCTTCAGGATCTCGAATATCAGCTTTGAATACTATCAACCCCAAAACATCATCATTCAGAGAAGGGCTCAGTGATTTCACCGAGAATGGACACAGAGATACGAAACAGAAAAGGAGAAAAACTATACTTCTCATTCTCACAAATCGATTAAATGAAACTCACCAAACAACGCATTGCTAAGCAATTCTTATTATCTTCCGTAAACATTAACCCCCCAGATGAAATATCCAGAAGGCACTTTTTTTTTTGGAAAAATAGTTGTAACGGCTAAAAAATTGAGAACCAGAGACAAATATGAAGAAACCCAAGAGCGAGTAAACAACAAAATCCTCGAATACACCTAACCTAAAAGCGACATTGACAGAAGGGTTCCTCCAGAAACCCAATAACAGAAGATATAAACAAACTCTTCCTCAAAAGGATAATACCACGACGGAAGAATCAAGGCAAAAAAGGAGTACAATTATAGACGTAAATTCGAAGCGAACGCCTTGTTCGAAGAGTGAAAGAGGCAGCAACGAAGGCGGAAGTGAAAAGTAGATTTCGATCTGAGAGCAGAATGCCAGAAAATGAAGGATTCGCTTGAACACTCTGCCGGAAGTGTAGACGCTCGAAGAAGGTGAGAAACCGGAAAAAGCGGCGGTAATGGGAAGAGGTGGTGGGTTTCCGGCGAGGCGACAGCGAGACGGCGGAGCAGCCACACTTTCTCTCTCTAAACTTTATTACTACAAAAGAAGATGAGAGAGAGTGACATGCATTTATTAACGGGAAAAAGGAAAGGGAGAGGGGCAAAGAAAAGCAGAACAGAGGGCAGAAGGGAGCTTTCATTAGGTTGGACACGTGGCGTCCTCTTAATGGTCATGGTCATCCATCGTGGATGAGACGTGGTTATGCGGGCCATCCTCCCTTACTCTATTTACTGCTCTTTATCTCCCTCTCAATCTCTTTTTCCAATTTTTTTTTTTTTTTTGGAATATACCATATGAAAGAAACTAATATGAAAACTAAGGCGTTTTCGTATTTGGAGTAGGGTTGTGCGTATAGTAAATTAAGAAAATATTCTAGTATATTTTGGCTCTATTATTTTTTTATTACTCACTCAGTTCATCTTCAATGTATCCATTTACTTTTTGCACGTGGATTAAAGAGTATTATTATTTTATGTGTATTACGTAGTTGTATTAGTAGATGGTGTGGGACACATTTAATTTGTATTAGTGGAGAGTGTGAGTCTCATAGTTCAAAAAAGAAAATGAGTAGATTAAGATGGACGGTCCAAAATAATAAAATGGATAGATTGACAATGAACAGAGGAAATATTTTTATTGGAGTATACCATAGGAAGGAAACTAAAATGAAAACTCATGAGTTGTATTTGGAGCAGGGTTTTGCATACAGTAATTGGATATTATATAGCACGTACGGAAATCAAACTAAAAAAATCTAAACAAAAAAATTAGTTGATTATTTAAATTTATATGGACTTAGATATCATCTAATACATAGTATTGAAATCCGAAGTGAACCATACCAAATTAAAAAACCGAATACAAATGGAGTATATTTTAATTCATATCTATTAATACTCAATAATAAAAAGTAATACTTATATTCGGGAGTACTTTAAATTAATATCTTCTTACTAAAAATAATTATATACTCCATATTATAAAATTAATAATCTTTTATTTTAGTTTTCAAATTGTTACTTCCTCTGTCTATCACCAATATATCTATCTTGTCATTTTAAATTATTCACTTTAAAGTATCTATTTTCCATTTTTAGCAAAAGAACTCACATATGGCCCACCACTCTCAATCACTCCACACTGATACAATTACCCACTTTTTATAAAATAATAATACTCCTTAGTCCACATGCAAAAAGCAAATGGATACGTTTGCGATGGACGGAGGGAGTATTAATTGTTTCTGAATTGATATGTGTATTAATTTTTATTTTTATTTTATTAAAAAACTAATAAAAATTTCGTGAACAAAGTACATAAGTTTTTATTCCTTAATATATTTATTGGATCCTGCTAAATGATCATATTCTGCCCAGCCAGAAAATGACAAATATGTAAATAATAGGAAAGAGAAAATATTAAATGACAAATATATCCTCAAACAAATATAATAGTATCTTTCCTATTAATTCATTCCTATTAATTCGTCATATGCTTTTAAGATTTTAAATTAGCGTGTTTCCAAAATTTCTTTTAACGAGTAATTAAAGCACATTTGTCAATGCATTCGTTTCATACTCTCTCTTTTTTGGTTTTTTTTTATATTCTAATCAAATTTCTTTTTTTTTTCCTTTTCAGTGGAGCTTTTTTCAATAATATACTGATAATAATAGATGATTGATGTTAATTATATAATTGAATAACTGACTTTTCCTTTAATATAGTATAAGATGCAGTTATAATTAATAATAAAAAGAAAAATTTTGGTATTCCTCTAAAAAGGAATATAATATAAAATGTAGTTATAATTTGATAAGTAAAACCGAATTGTATCATTTAATCAATAATTAACGTTTTATCTGATTATTTTTTTAAAATTAATTAATAAAAATATTAAATTCTAAATTTTAAATTAAAATTTTATATCATAATTATGTATTTATGACAATTTATTTATTTATCAAAACATTAATTAGAATATTAGTAAAAAAAAATCTTTTATATATCAAAACATTAATTAAAATGTTAATATTAAATTCACTTAAAGCTAGTATAAAATGAGATTTCTCATGGTATTTATTTTATAAAACACATAATACTAGAAATTTTTCACCGTACTTATTTCATAAAACACATAAGACTCGTTTCATGAAACCGATAAAAATGTGACAATATATTATAAATTGATGACAAATTAAGTATATAAATGGTTTTGATGTGAAAAATTCCACATGTTAAAAAATTATACTTTATAACAATACTTCCGTCTCACAACGAGACTATGTTATAAAATAAATAGTACAAAATTTAAAGAGAAGCATCATAAAAATTTTTTTTTTAATAATAATAATGAAAATTTATAGAAAATCGGTTGGATGAGATATCCCGTGTTAACAAATTCAACTTGATTCAACTAATTAAAATGAGTTGGTGGCCTCTTGTGTCCTAGCAAGAGTGTAAGGGTACACTAATTTGTTTTAAAGGGTATACACTTAATTTAATTAATATGGATACAATATTTTATTTTAAAGAGTATACACTTTTATTAATCTTTTATTTTAGAGTTGGTTTTCTGTGCCCCGGAGACACACCGTGCCCCCATGGAAAGTTTTTGCCTTTATTTTATCTCTTTTAAGAAATAAATGGTACAAGTTCTTATACTAAAATATGTATAATACTAAAGAGTATATAGGCGCACGGTGTCTCCGATTAGTGTATCTTAATCTTTAAAGTCGGTTAACCGATTAAAACCAAATCGAAATTTTAATTACGATTGATTATTTTTAACACGGTTATATCGATTTTAAATTTCTAAAATTTTAAATCAATTTTCAATTCGATTTTTAAATTAAAAAATCAAAATAATCGAAAATCGAACAAAATTTTATAAATAAAACATTTTTTATATAATTATTAACGATGTATATTATAGTTTCATAATTTTTAAATTAATCTGAAAAAGATGTAGCATTTATTATTGGACAAAGGAAATATATTTTATTCAAGTTTATATAATTCAATATTCACAACTCATATTATGAGTATCGGTTTGAAAAATTCAGTTTAAAGTTGGTTAATCGATTAAAACCAAACTGAAATTTTAATTACGATTAGTTATTTATAACATGGTTATACCGATTTTAAATTTTTTAAATTTTGAATCAATTTTCAATTCGATTTTTAAATAAAAAAATCAAAATAATCTAAACCGAACCAAATTTTATAAATATAACATTTTTTATATAATTATTAACGATGTATATTGTAGTTTCATAGTTTTTAAATTAATATGGAAAAAGTGTAGTATTTATTATGGGACTAAGAAAATATATTTTATCTAAGTTTATATAATTCAATATTCACAACTCATACTATAAGTTTTGGTTTGCAAAATTCAGTTTAAGGTGGGTTAACCAATTAAAACCAAGCTGAAATTTTAATTACGATCGGTTATTTATAACACGGTTATAAAGATTTTAAATTTCTGAATTTTTTATTTTCAATTCTCAATTCGATTTTTAAATAAAAAAATTAAAATAATCGAAAACCGAACCAAATTTTATAAACATAACATTTTTTATAATGTAGCATTTATTATGGGACGAAGGAAATATATTTTATCCAAGTTTATATAATTCAATATTCACAACTCATACTATAAGTATCGGTTTGCAAAATTCAGTTTAAAAGTGGGTTAACCGATTAAAAACAATTTGAAATTTTAATTACGATCGATTATTTATAACACGGTTATACCGATTTTAAATTTCTAAAATTTTAATTTTCAATTTTCAATTCAATTTTTTAATAAAAAATCAAAATAATCAAAAATCGAACCAAAATTTATAAATATAACATTTTTATATAATTATTAACGATGTATATTATAGTTTTATAATTTTTAAATTAATCTAGAAAAGGTGTAGCATTTATTATGGGACGAAGGAAATATATTTTATCCAAGTTTATATAATTCAATATTCACAACTCATACTATAAGTATCGATTTGCAAAATTCAGTTTGAAGTGGGTTAACCGATTAAAACCAAATTGAAATTTTAAAAATTCAGTTTGGAGTGGATTAACCGATTAAAACCAAATCGAAATTTTAATTACGATCAGATATTTATAACAAGGTTATACCTATTTTAAATTTCTAAAATTTTGATTTTCAATTTTCAATTCGATTTTCAAATAAAAAAATCAAAATAATTGAAAAACAAACCAAATTTTATAAATATAACATTTTGTATATAATTATTAACTATGTATATTGTAGTTTCATAATTTTTAAATTAATTATAAATAAAAAAATGTATTAATTTATGATGTCTAAAATACAAATAGATGAAAATTAAATCTCAGATAAATCAGTAATACATTAATTATTCCCATATTATATATATATATATATATATATATATATATATATATATATATATATATATATATATATATATATAATACTATCGAAATAATAAATTTTGGAAGTACTAAAATCTCTACATTCATAATAGGAAATAGAAAAATATTAATTAATTAATATTATTTCAAGCTTATATATATAGTATTATTTTTATGAAACAATTTATTTATTTATATAAAAAAATTGTAAAAAAATTGCTCTGCAAGAATTATTATAACATAATTTGAAAAGAAAATATGATTATATGAATTATTTATTGTTAACGTAATTTACTTTGACATGACACTGATATAATATAAAATGGAAAGATATAGGAATAAATACAAGGAGTGTTGATTAATACCAAATCATTAAATGAGGGGTTTAAATTTATTGGAAACCTACCATTTTATAAAGAAAATAAAAGAAATTAATAAGGGCAAAATTGTAAGTAGAATATTGTATTTATTATTCTGGCTAGCCAACAATCTTTACCCATATTTATTTTCATTCATATACTCCCTCCCCATAGCCCAAAAGTCTTTCTATTTTGCACGTGAATTAAAGAGTATTATTATTTACTAATTTATAGTAGGTAGTTATATTGGTAGGAGTGTGGACCCCATATTTAATTGTATTAGTAGGTGTGTGTAGGTTCATGTGTGTAAAAAAGGAAATGAGACTGTTTGGGTGAGACGCCAAAAATGAAAAAAATATCATCTTTGAAGGGGACGGAGGGAGTACATTTTAAATTATATAAGTGCATTGTACATCCGAGTGCACAAGAAAATTTACCATTATCTTTTATTTTATACTCCCTCCGTCCCGTCAAAAGAGGGTCTTTTGCTTTTTTCACTTAAATTAAGGAGTATTATTATTTAATGTGTAGTGGATAGTTGTATCAGTGGGAGTGTGGACCCCATATTTTTATTGTATTAGAGAGGATGTGTGGGTCTCATGTATATAAAAAAGGAAAAGGGATCCTTTAGGTGAGACGCCCAAAATGAAAAAAATACCCTCTATAAATGAAACGGATGGAGTAAATCATAAAATTATTTTCTATACGTATGGTAATAAAAAATAAGTACTCCTATTTTACTTCCAAACACATAGGGATGTAAACGAAGTAAACCGTTCGTGAGCTATTCGAGTCTCGGTTCGAAAAAAATTCGTTCGAGTTCGTTAGCGAAATTAAACGACCCGAGCGAAGCTCGATTTTCGAGCTCGATTATTTTTTCGAGCTGAACTCGAGTCTGGGGGTGTTTGGCTCGAAAGCTCGCGAACGTGTTCGTTTATGGGCTCGCGAACATGTTCGTTTATAGGCTCGCGAACGTGTTCGGTAGTAGGCTCGAATAGTGCTCGTCAATAGGCTCGAATAATATAGTTAATAGGCTCATTCTTATTATTTTTACTCCATTTAAGAAACTTTAAATAAATAAATTTAAATTATAAATATAGTAATTTTAGAAATTTAAATTATTTTAATATACGTGAGACGGTCTCACACAAGACTATCACAAATTTTAAGGCAAAGACTTGTGTGAGACCGTCTCACATAAGAGCTTATATGAGACGACCAGAAAGTGATAACTTTTATATAGAAAAGTGATAATAAATTAATGAAAAGTGATAATGTTATTTCATGAATAATTTTATAGTATAAATAAAAAGTGATAACATTTTATAACGAAAGTGATAATGATTTATAGCGAAAGTGATAACTATTTTAAAAAGTGAAAAATTGTCTTACGCGAGAAGGTCTCACGCAAGATCTATCCAATTTTAAAGTAAATATATACTCCATATACTTATAAATGTTAATTAAAAAAAATTTTGTTATATTATTAAAATATATTTTAATTAATAATCAACACTTCTAATAATTAATAAAAATTAATAATAACTCTAGATACCATGTTTTTATCAAAATCTTTATTATAATAAAATTTTATTATTCGTGAGACGATCTCACTCAAGTCTTTGCCACATTAAAAAAATTAAAAAATAAATAATTTTATGCTTAACGAGCCCGAACGAGCTCGAGCTCGAACTAATGACTAGTTTTTATCGAGCCGAATTCGAGCTCGAGCTCGAATTTAATTTTTTTTATTCAGTAAAAATGTTTCTAGCTGAGCTCGAGAACTGTTCTCGAACTATATATTTTACACACGAGTCGAGCTCGAGCCTGAAAAATAAAATTCGAATCGAGCTCGAGCCCCTTAAAAAAAATTCGAGCCGAGCTCGAGCCAAAGATGTTCGACTCGGCTCAATTACATCCCTACAAACACACAAGGTTCTGCACACACACCTTGGGTGTGCGCATCATTAGAGTATAATTTTGTATTTTCACTAAGCAATACTTACTCCGTCCCAGGAAAGTTTGCACCCCCCTTCCCGGCACGGAGGTTAAGAAAGTGATAACTTTTAGGGGTATTATGATATTTTTTGGTCATAAATAAATGATAAATTATGTTAGGTGTTTTAGATATGAGTGATTTTTTTGTAAATAAAGTGTATGGAGAAGGATGATTGTATTTGACTTTTTTTCTTTTTTTAGAAAGGTGCAAATTTTTGTTGGATAACCCAAAATAAAAAGTGTCATCTGAAATGGGACGGAGGGAGTATATCCGGTTCAAATCTCCTGTTACATTTTGGTATTACATCTCCTGTTACAAACCGTTGAATGATTGACACGTAGGATAAACTATTCTATACCATAACAAAGGGGAAATGTTAAGATTTTTCTCTCCACATACGTGTCACCCATCTAACGCCAGAAGATGTAACACCAAAATGTAACAGGTCATTCAACATCCAATATATCATACATAGTTAGTTGCATGTAACTTTATATTTTAAAGAAATATAATAGGTTAATATAATATTATATTTTTGTAGTTTATAGTCAATTTTAACCCGTAGAAAGTGTATTGTTAGGATAAAAGTGTAATCCTAGTCCCAATTTTACGTTCAGTAGGAGTAGCTTTGTAACTAGGACATAGGAGTAACATTTTTTGATCTAGTTTCTATTGTTGTTAAAATCACAATACGTACATTATAAATTTTTTATTTTTAGGATATAATTATTTTGTTAGCTAGTTACTAAAATACTATATTTATACACAACGGGTTACAAGTGTATGACTATGCTCTACCAAATACTCCACTACTTAACATTTTTTTATTTTAATAAAAAAAAAAGGAGTATATTCTAAAAAAGGTGACAACCTTGGTCAATAGAAAATGAATGGAGTCATTCAATTATTATTCTGAATTTATTACCTCTGATTTTTATCCAAAGTGAAAAGATTAGTTATGGGGGAAAAGAAATTAATGGATCATTCTGAAATCGTATCCCACAGTTAATAAAGCATATTCTTTACTTCATATCCATTCATAAAGAAATTAATTATTTAATCAATTTTCCATTTTTCCTCTCTGCCCTGGATGATGGACAAAATTTATTCTCCCCCATAATGAGGTTTTCGTGGAATAAAACAAAATACAAGGGCAATTGTGGAATTACAAAGCCACACATTAATTCCTTTATTAAGACGTGCTATTTTTTAAATATATAATGTAAGAAAAATAAGGGATAAATTAGTAATTTAAAAAGAAAAAGTAAATAAAGTTGTTGAAAATAATGAATAATGTGTAAAAAATATAAGTAAAGTTATTGGGATTTTGATGAATAATAAAGTATAAAAAGTAGTAAAAAATAGATAGATAATAAAATATTATATATTTTTATCATTAATGGAATGAGTAAAAATACGTGGCACAACCCAAAATAAATAGTGGGTAAAAATACCAAGATATGGGGAGTATTCTTATTCGCTGATATCTTAGCATTTTTTGGTATTCAAATAAAAGTATTAAGAAAGTAATACGATTTATTTCATGTATCTAAGAAATAAATTTCTTTCTTAATTTAAAGTTTAGGTAATTAATAATCAAGAGATAGATGATTCGCTTCAATGGTCTTAGATTTGTGCAGTGATATTGGGGTTCACATTTATAGTATTTTGATGTAGCATTTATCGTGCCATATATTTATGAATGAAGTATAGAAACAATTATTAAAATTATTTTAATTTTTCTGTAGGCATCAATTTATATAGTTAATGGTACCATAAACCTTCTTATGTGAAATAAATTATATTGGGAAAAAATGTCGTGTGTTAAAATAAAAATTACATGTAATTTTCTAGCGTTTTGGAAAGATACGTCAACGACACCTTAATTATTGTTTTTTTGATGAATTAATTCATATTACTTACAAATATCACATAACGTACATATAATAATAACTATTTATAAATGTAAGAGTATCACTATTTACTGTTAAAATAATAATGTTAGGGGAAAAAAATACTAGGACATTAAGAGGAGTTGTCATTCTTAAAACACTAGTATAATTTTTAAAATACTATATTCAAAATCTAGCTCAAAATGAAAAAAGAAAAATTGAGATCACTCAAATTGGGTTTGAATTAAGGTTTTTTTTTTCAATCGAGCAAATAAATATTATTAAAATAAAATGGTACAAAAAGTACCCGAAATACAAAATACAAAATATAATACTAATCTAAGATTTTCAACCTAGTCCCAAAAAAAATTTAAAGGTGTAATTAATATAGTTATAAATTAAGATTTTAATGTCCTAAAATTACTAAGTACTACTATTTAAGATAGTATCTTAAATGCTGCTAAAAGATATAGTGCTCTGATAATGACGTCCCTCCTAATTATTTTGTTAGAAAAATAAAATAAATCTATCATTTTTAATACAATACTAGTATACACCATCTTATTAATTGTCCATTATTTATGGGCCAGAAACAACTAGGTACAAAATTATCTACATATTTACTACGTAGTACATTGAGTTTTTAAAATTACTCATGCATACAAACTTTAATTTTGTAGTTCATAAATTACCCATACATATATATATGCACTCCTGTCCCTCATCTCTCCCAACCACATTCCATCAATCTTAACCCAAATCTGCGCATATTCCATCAATCTCATCCCAAATCCGATCACCCGAAAACCGTCGAGAACAAGCCCTCCACCACCGATCTCTTCGCCAGCACTCAAGTGGTAGAAACCCATCAAACACCCATTTTAGAAACTCATCAAACGACTATTTCGATGCCTCCAATTTCATCCATCAACACTCATTTCGCCGCCGCCTCAGACCACCACCTCCCCCTTCACCACCACATCCCCTTTCATCTATCGACACCCATTTTACCACCGCCTCAGAAGCTCAAGAAAACCACCGAGTTTTCTGGTTAGTCATCCAGCCATTTCCCAACGACGTCGTTCCCATCTTTAATTGCCAACGTTCAGACTCAGAATCGGGATGACTGGATAAACCCTCAGTGTGGTGCTATCGGAGATCAAGATCCGACGACGAAGGATTTCAGATCGAGAAATGTTAGATCGAAAGAGGAGGACCGACAAGGCGATGAGGAGAATAGATGAATCGGGGCAAATTCGTTGAGGCCAGTAAAGGTGAGAATCAAAATCTTGAGATTGTTTGTGTAATCGTTTCTCTTCTCCTTCTTTCAAAATTAGGGATTAAATTAGGGTTTTCAATGATTGTGAAATTAGGAAATTCGGTGTACACAAATGTACAGATGTTGAATTCGATGTACACCAATGTACAGTAAGTAAATAATTGAAATTTTTTTTTTGAATTAGGTCGGGTGTTGTAATTTTTTTGTTAAATCTAATGATTTTAGTGTTACGGTGACACAATTTGATTGTTGGTTGAGAAATTTTCACAAATTTTATATTTGAACATGGGTGTACATAAATACTCTTACTTATTATTCAAGCGAATAATCCTCTGTTGGTATTTTTTTATCATCAATGTACAATAAAAGCAGGAGAAAAACGATTGTGCATGCGTGTTTTTTTGTTTATTGAATTGCTTAACATTGATGTATTTTGAACATTAATGTTCATTGTTGTATTTTGAACATTAGTGTACAGTCGATTGTTTGTTCGTGTTGTTGACATGGTTTGTCCGTGTTCGCATCTGTGTACACCTAATTGTACATTGCTGTACACCGAATTGTACATCTGTGTTAAGTTTACTAAGGGTAAAGCTAGAAAAATGAAATATTAGAATGTATCCCTTAGTACTTTAATTTGATTTTATATCTCTTATTAATTAGTCTATGAAAACACGTATCTATCAGTAATAAACCCTTACATTTTGAATTTGTTTCTCCTATACTAACTGCAAATATAAGATTAATAATATACTTACATTTTTATGTATTGATATTCGATAGGTAGACCAATTAATTTGAAGAAGGTCAGAATCTACCGTCCATTAACAGAGATCTCATTTCAAGCCAGACCTTTGTGCTCTGTATAAAACCTCACAATCGATAGAATAACCAACGTGAAACAGATTCTGTTGTGATTCAATTTATTAAATATCTAATAATTGATATTCTAAAAACACCCCATTAATCCAATGATATAACTTTTCTAGATATTTGTTTCTAATCCAACCCTTATAAAAAAAAGGGACATTATAGGCACTGAGAAAATGAAGCATCATTCTCTTCAATTAATCATCAACAATGCGGTCAAGCGGCAACAACGAAAGCAATAAATTTCTAACGTTTTCATTGAACAAGATTAGATTGTGCACGGTGTGGTTTGACGATATTTTCTACATAATTTAAATTATATTGTCATGTGCAGTTCGATTAAGTAATCAAGTTCAAACTGCAATTATTCAAGTAATATTGATCATGCGATTTTAAACGATTTCGATCAATTTTGGACGGTTTGATGATTTTACTGATATGTTATTCTATATAAATACATAATCAATAACCTGTAATTCTATGAGGATTTTACAAATCCTTAATTGTGTAAAGGTGGTTTTGGGTTTTTTCTTTATTGCAAGAGTGAGTAATGATTAAACTACCTTAATACTAACATGTATAATTATAATATAAGACTAATTACACTGTGCACCCGGGGCACCCTAAGATAGGGTGTACCCATTTTCAAAAAACGTATACAAATATAAACAAAAACATATACAATTATGAACAAAAATGTATACAATTTAATTGTTAGTTTTTTTTAATGAAAAATTGAGTGTTAAAAAATATATAATTATTAAAAATATGTATACACTATTGAATAAAAAGTTATACACATATGGAGGCTAGATTTTTTAATGAAAAAGTTAGTGTGAAAAGTATATACAATTATTAAGGAACACGTATACAAAATAAAATAACATATATATACAAAATAGAATAAAAAGATACATATATGGGTGCACCTAATATCAACTCATAATATAATAATAAAAATAGCAGTGTGATCAGTACAGTTTCAATCATGAAAATAAAACCGCACAATTAAGTGCTGTGCGATTTTCCCTTAAATTATAAATTGCAATTTTATCTAAATAATTATATATAGCGATACAGTATAATTCGGTGCGATGCGGTGCAGTTTTTACGATTTTCAATATTTTTTCCCTACCCTAAACAAGATAATATGAACTTACATTTTACAAAAGAGTAGTCAATTAGGGTTGCAATTTGCCCCAAAATCAGGAATTGAATCTCATCGTTGTAGCGAGAAATATGTCAGCTGAGCGTATCCACCTCTTTACCCAAAATGACATGAACGTTGGTAGAGAATTATTCAAGAGGTATAATATGTGATTATTGTGCACCCGGGGGCACCCGGGGCACCCATTTTCAAAAACGTATACAAATATAAACAAAAATATATACAATTATGAACAAAAATGTATACAATTTAATTGTTAGTTTTTTTAATGAAAAATTGAGTGTTAAAAAATATATAATTATTAAAAATTATGTATACACTATTGAATAAAAAGTTATACACATATGGAGGCTGAATTTTTTAATGAAAAACTTAGTGTGAAAAAAGTATATACAATTATTAAGAAACACATATTCAAAATAGAATAACATATATATGCAAAATAGAATAAAAAGATGCATATATGAGTGCACCTAATATCAACTCATAATATAATAATAAAAATAGCAGTGTGATCAGTGTGGTTTCAATCATGAAAATAAAACCGCACAATAAAGTGCTGTGCGATTTTCCCTTAAATTATAAATTGCAATTTTATCTAAATAATTGTATATAGCGATACAGTATAATTCGGTGCGATGCGGTGCAGTTTTTACGATTTTCAATATTTTTCCACCACCCTAAACAAGATAATATGAACTTACATTTTACAAAAAAGTAGTCAATTAGGGTTACAATTTGCCCCAAAATCAGGAATTGAATCTCATTATTGTAGCGAAAAATATGTCAACTGAGCGTATCCACCTCTTTGCCCAAAATGACATGAACGTTGGTAGAGAATTATTCAAGAAGGTATAATATGTGATTACTGTGCACCCGGGGCACCTTAAAATAGGGTGCACCCATTTTCAAAAACGTATACAAATATAAACAAAAACATATACAATTATGAACAAAAATGTATACAATTTAATTGTTAGTTTTTTAATGAAAATTGAGTGTTAAAAAATATATAATTATTAAAAAATATGTATACACTATTAAATAAAAAATTATACACATATGGAGGCTAGATATTTTAATGATAAACTTAGTGTAAAAAAAGTATATACAATTATTAAGAAACACGTATACAAAATAGAATAACATATATATACAAAATAGAATAAAAAGATACATATATGGGTGCACCTAATATCAACTCATAATATAATAATAAAAATAGCAGTGTGATCGGTGCGGTTTCAATAATGAAAATAAAACCGCACAATAAAGTATTGTGCGATTTTTCCTTAAATTATAAATTTTAATTTTATCTAAATAATTGTATATAGCGATACAATATAATTCGGTGCGATGCGGTGCAGTTTTTACGATTTTCAATATTTTTCCCCTACTCTAAACAAGATAATATAAACTTACATTTTACAAAAAAGTAGTCAATTAGGGTTACAATTTGCTCCAAAATCTAGAATTGAGTCTCATTGTTGTAGTGAGAAATATGTGAACTGAGCGTATCCAACTCTTTGCCCAAAATGACATAAACGTTGGTAGAGAATTATTCAAGAAGGTATAATATGTGATTACTGTGCACCCGGGGCACCCTATGATATGGTGCACCCATTGTCAAAAACGTACACAAATATAAACAAAAACATATACAATTATGAACAAAAATGTACACAATTTAATTGTTAGTTTTTTTTAATGAAAAATTGAGTATTAAAAAATATATAATTATTAAAAAATATGTATACACTATTGAATAAAAAGTTATATACATATGGAGACTAGATTTTTTAATGAAAAATTTAATGTGAAAAAAGTATATACAATTATTAAGAAACGCGTATACAAAATAGAATAACATATATATACAAAATAGAATAAAAAAAATACATATATGGGTGCATCTAATATCAACTCATAATATAATAATAAAAATAGCAGTGTGAAAGGTGTGGTTTCAATCATGAAAATAAAACCGCAAAGTGCTGTGTGATTTTCTCTTAAATTATAAATTGCAATTTTATCTAAATAATTGTATATAGCGATACAGTATAATTCGGTGCGATGCGGTGCAGTTTTTACGATTTTCAATATTTTTCCCCTACCCTAAACAAGATAATATGAACTTACATTTTACAAAAAAGTAGTCAATTAGGGTTACAATTTGCCCCAAAATCAAGAATTGAATCTCATTGTTGTAGCGAGAAATATGTGAGCTGAGCGTATCCACCTCTTTGCCCAAAATGACATGAACGTTGGTAGAGAATTATTCAAGAAGGTATCATATGTGATTACTGTGCACTGGGGGCACCCTAAAATAGGGTGCACCCATTTTCAAAAACGTATACAAATATAAACAAAAACATATACAATTATGAACAAAAAATTATACAATTTAATTGTTAGTTTTTTTTAATAAAAAATTGAGTGTTAAAAAATATATAATTATTAAAAAATATGTATACACTATTGAATAAAAAGTATACACATATGGAGGCTAGATTTTTTAATGAAAAATTTGTGTAAAAAAAATATATACAATTATTAAGAAATACGTATATAAAATAGAATAACATATATATACAAAATAGAATAAAAAGATACATATATGGGTGCACCTAATATCAACTCATAATATAATAATAAAAATAGCAGTGTGATCGGTGTAGTTTCAATCATGAAAATAAAATCGCACAATAAAGTGCTGTGCGAGTTAAATTATAAATTGTAATTTTATCTAAATAATGCAGCCTTTTAATGCCACTTTTATTTCTCTCCAGCTCCACCCAACCTCCCCTTTACCTCCAAGTATTTCATCATGGACACAATTGCTTGAAATTTATAGTTTTTACGTTACTACCTCCATGCCATTGAGGGAGGATATATTTTTTTTCACGTAAGCTAAGGGATAGGATATTTAGGGGATAAAACTTTTTTTTTCTCCATAAGTTTGATCATGTATAATTTTTGCCCAAAAAAAATAAGATTTGGGAATTTATCTCATTAACTTTATAATTGAGTCAATGTTGTCCCATTTTCATTGGAATCGATCACGTTCATGTCATGTGATCATCGAATTTAGCATTTCCCTGCGGAATAAAATATTTTTTTGCTTTGTAAGTTTTGTCATGTACAATTTTTGCCCTCAAGTAGATAAGATTTGGGCAATTTATCCCTATATTTTTATAATTGCGCCAATTTTGTCCCTTTTTCTAGAAATTTGACATTTTAACCGGAATCGATCACATACATTTCATGTGATCCTCAGATTTGGCATTTTTCGACTAATTTGCTGATCTGGCGACACAGTGGCATTCCCGTCAACAATAATAATACTACTTTATTGATAATTTAATTTAAAAAATACCCTCAATCGATGAACTCAATTCTTATGTGTCTTCCACATGCTTCCACCATCTTCACAAACTCTCTCTTCTTCTCAATCGGGGGATCTCCCGTGCACCCCTCTCACTATCATGGGCAGCAGCTGTTGGATCTTTCTCTCCGGGGGCCTACCACCAATGAACGGATCACATTATACGTAGCCTCGATCTGCACCATCCGGCAGTGCGAGCAACCACAGAATATCGGAGCCATAAAGAAGGAGGATAGAGTCATTGTCGTTTTTTTAGCTCTGATTCAGTCCTTCACACCCCACCGAGAACGTCCGGTTCATTATCAGTCTCGCGATTCTGATGGGTTGGAGATCGATATACACTGCGCGTATCCTTACATGGTAGACCATGTTGCCGCCGACGCTTCTTTCCATTATGAAAATCCTAGATGAATTCTTTCGATCCAAGGATTGGTGTCGTGGCTGGAGAGTGCTTGGGTTTTAGCCCACTGTACTGCATCCATGAGGTCGTCGTATGCCTCTCAATTCGAGTTCACAGGGCTTGGACACGCCTCCCAAAGTGGAAGACAATTCTCCAGTGCTAGACGTTACTCTAATGGAAGCGATGAGGGAAGGAACATGAGCAGCCATACAGTTGCATGACTCGTGGAAGACCGCAGTGATGGTGCTCAAGAACACGAATCCTTCGCCGTGGAAGTAGATGATGAGGGGGAGCTTGGCGGTGGGAGTAGGGTGGCGCGAGCGGAAGATTTAAAGGTTGTCGCCCATGGTGGTGAGAGGGTACACAGGGGATCCCTTAATTGACAAGAAGAGGGAGTTTGCGAAGATGGTGAAAGCACGTGAGAACTGAGTGCATCAATAGAGGATATTTTTTAAATTTAAATTATCATTAAAATATTACTCCCTCCGTCCGCTTCTAAGGTGTTCATTTTACGATTTTTGGCATCCGATTCAAAGGTATTCATTTTCCCTATTTAATAAAAAAGTACACAATATGGACCACAACTTCCCTCTAATATAACTACCCACTTTACATATAATAATAATACTCCTTAATCCACATGCAAAAAACAAACAGACACCTTAGAACCGGATGGAGGGAGTATTACTATTGTTGATGTGGATGCCTCTGTGCCTCCAGGTCACTAAATTCGCGGGGAAATGCTAAATCCGATAGTCACATGACATGCACGTGATCGATTCCGGTGAAAATGTCAAATTCTAGGAAAACGGGGCAACATTGACGCAATTATAAAGATATTAGGACTAGAGATGTTAATACGGTCCAGATCGTATAAGTAGGTTTAGGTTTGTATAAGTAGTGACCCGTTTAAATCAGGTCCTTTTTGGACCGGACCAATTAGTCTGTGGCCCTATAGGGCTAGCCCGTAGGTTAATAGGGCTGGCCAGGTTAGCCTGATTAAATTTTTTATAATAAAAATTAATTAATAATATTCTTAAATTATTTAAATTAATAATAATTTTTTATATTAACAAATAATTTCTATTGATAATTATATCTAATAGTAATTTAATATCCTCTAACTTACTACATTTTTTTTGGTTTGTCATTTTAAAATAAAATAATTTAAGAATAAAACATGTGAGACATTTTAAAAAGTAATATTGAAAATAAACTATGTTAATTCACAAATAATATTAATGTATTTGGAATTCCAAAATTCTTTTTTTATTTTTTACGTATAAATTTATAAATTTATAGTTCATTATTAATGTTAGAACAACATTTGATGTATTTTTAATGTTTAATTATGTTTCAAATTTAATTAATATTTTTTATTTTTTATTCACAACCCGTTAGTAGCCCGTTTAGCCCAAGGTCCGCTAGGGTTAGGGTTAGGTTCGCATAAATAACGGTCTGTTTAACATGGACCGCTTAACCCGTGGCCCGTTTAGCCCGTAATCCTATAGGTCTGGCCCTATAGGTTCAGGTTCAGCCCGTTTAACATCCCTAATTAGGATGAATGCTCAAATTTTATTTTTATGGGCAAAAATTATACATGACAAAACTTACGGGGCAAAAAAATATTTTATCCCACCGAAAAATGCCTAATCCGATGATCACGTGAGATGCACATGATCAATTCTGGCAAAAATATCAAATTCTGGCGAAAACGGGACAACATTGACACAATTATAAAGATAACGAGATAAATGCTCAAATCTTATCTTTTTGGGGGCCAAAAATTGTACATGACCAAACTTATGGGGCAAAAAAATATTTTATCCCGAATATTTAGTATACAGATGATGAGGAGAAATAATATTTGTGGAAAATAATATTTTAATTTATAGTGAAGAGTTGTATTAATGATGTTTGTGAGTGTCTAAGATATACTCCCTCCGTCTCATTATAAGAGTTACAATAACTACCATTATCTATACATTTGGTTTATGAAAAATTACTCGTACACATTTAATTTGTAATTTATTTATTACTAAAAAATATGATAATATTTTTTAAAAAATCACTCATTTTGTCTCATGAATATTGTCACATTTTAGTTAAAAAGGGCTACATTATCTTTTTTTGATGGGACCCACACAACATTAAAAATATTTCAATGGTTCCCACAGTACAACACTAATACAACTATCCACTATATATTAAAATACTATTTCTCACACATCACAATACATTAAGATATAATATTTATTAATCTTCGTGCAAACAATAAATATAAAAAGAATTATGGGACAGAGGGAGTATCATTTTTCTTAATCCACGCGTAAAATTGGGTGAAAATTATATTGAGTTGAAGGAGAAATATGTTTTGTAAAATCTCAAGTGTATTAATTATAATTATCCAAACTCTAAATTTATTAATGTGAAAATTTTGAAAAATTTTAAAAGATAAAAAATGAAAAACACAAAATGAAAAACGGAGACATAATCAGTAGAGTGGTGTGTGTTTTGAGTTAAAATAAGGATAAAAAAGATTGATTTAGAATTAGGTGAGATTATTAAAATTAACAAATAATTTTAATTTATGTTTGTTTTGAGACTTAAATATTGTAGTTTTTAATTTTATTGTAAAAAATTAATGTATAAGAATAGGGAATGATGTGTATATGAGGGTAAGATGTACTCCCTCCGTCCGCTTTTAAGGGTATCATTTTTTTTTTTGGGTGTCCGCCTTTAAGGGTCTCATTTCCTTTTTTATCTACACACATCCACTAATACAACTAAAAAATGGACACACACCTCCACTAATACAACTATCCACTACACATTAAATAACAATACTCCTTAATTTTCGTGCCCATAAACAAATGGTACCCTTGAATCCGGACGGAGGGAGTACTGTGTACAAATAGGGATGACAACGGGTAGGGTACCCGCTTATTTTGGGGTACTTGTACCCGTATCCGATTAAAAAAACAACTACCCGTATCCGTTTCCGTCCAATTTAAAAAATTTATTATGGTATACGTACCCGTTCCATTATCATTTATCAATACCCGTGGTACCCATACCTGTTTAATATTAATTTATTTTATACATATTTATATTTTTTATTGTCTAAATAAGTATAATAATAAAAATTATATTATTATAAATAAATATAAAATAAATATAATATAAATTGTATTATTTTAAATAAATATTTAATAAATATGATTAAATAAAACTTATAACTATTAATTAAATATATAAAATATCTTATCATATATAAATTATATAATATATATTAAATTTTATAAAAAAAATATATAATTGGGGTATCCTTGAGTATTTGAGGCATTACCCATATCCGTCCCAAACACTAATGGTATTTTTCAAAACTACACGTACTCATCCCAAACCCGTTTACTACTACCCGTACCCTACCCATTAGGGTTCGGGTAGCCGGGTACCCAGAAATACCCGTCCCATTGATATCCATAGTACAAAACTAAATTACATAATTTTAAATTTGAATTAAAAATAGAATAATGATTTTGGAATAGAAAATCAAGAAGACAGTGTTGTGTTCCAGTAGTGTAGTGAAAGGTGGTCCATCTGCAGCTGCCAGTGGAAAAAGTCAAACTGACTGACGGCACTTCTAACGGCGCCAAAAGAATAAACTATTTAACCCTAAACCCAAAATATAAAATCCAACGGTAGTCACGTCTAAATTAACTCCATTCTCAGAAACATAAAAAGTCAAACAAAAAGAAAGAAAATATTCCCTGCTACCGTTTTGTAATCTGTTTAGAATCATTTGAACAAAATTTACCCTATGTATTCCCTCGTCCAATCAGAAGAGGGTATTTTGTTTTTCACATAAATTAAGAAATATTATTATTTAATATATAGTGGATAGTTGTATCAGTGAGAGTGTGAACCCCATATTTTAATTGTGTATGTGGGTCCCATGTGTGTAAAGGAAAGGGGACCCTTTGGGTGAGACGTCCAAAATGAAAAAAAGACCTTGTTTGAATGCAGAAAGATAAGAAGATTTGTTTTACACAATCTGATTTAGGTTAATTTTAATTATATAGAAAATGTTTGTTAAGGATAAATATTAGGTTTAAGGTTTAATAACCATGAATAGTATTTTATATTTATTTTGGATTTTGGTAGAATAAGTCATAAGTCCGATAATAGCTTTCACATTTGTCCCACAATAACTTTCACACCAAAAAAAAAAAAGAAATATCATTTTATCCAACAACTTCAAAAGTTACTTTAATTTAAAATTAGTCACTCCTTTCACACACTCATAACATTACTTTTCACTTTATTTATTACCTAAAAATACTACAATATCCTTAAAAAGTCAATAAAGTTGGTTAAAGTTGGTTAAAAAAATAATTTTTCTTAAACAACGTGGAATAATAAACGTGAAGACTGTTATGAGACGGAGAGTAATTGATAAGAGAAAATACATAATAGAAATGGATAAGTGTTAATAGAGATTGTAGTTGTATAAGGAAGAAATTTAAGTAGATTATTAAATCTATTTCTGAAAAAAAAAATCTAAAATAAATACGAGGCAAAATAGGCCAAAACAATAGAAATTGACAAAATGAGAAAAATACAAATGAGATTCTATAGATAATAAAACAGATTAATAGAATTATATGTCAATTTAAAATTATTGTATGTATTTAGAATTTTGATGAAAATTAAGTATTTTTTAACCAATTATTTTAATAATTTGATATTTATTAATATAATAAATAAATTATAAAGTATATAATAAATGAATTAAAGTATATATTTAAGATCAGATAATTTTTTTGAAATTTTAAGTGCATTATTATGTGAAATGGATTTAATGTATTTTATTTTTGAAATGGGAAGATAATTTTGGTATAGACAAACGAGAAAAAATGTAAATTTATTTATAAAACAAAAGGTTTTATATTATGCAGTACCTCTGTCTTGCCATTGGCGGCAAGTTGTATACTGCTTCCATGAGAATAAGGCACGGACTAAATAATCCCCTAAATAGATAAATTTGTATGAAAGACTAAAAATCTCTGAAATAATTCTCAAATTATATTGAAAATAATTACATTACTTTTTTAAATTAAAAAATAAAAAAATAAAAAAATAAAAGCTGATTCTTATCCAGCTGTATCCTATTTCATACTCATAAAGTTATTAAAGGTAAACGGGAACACATTTCGTGCACCTTTAAAAATTTAGTATTATGTGTAAGGGTACATTACTTTGATCTAAAGGGTACATACTTTAATTAATAAAAGGTATACCATTTTATTCTAAAGGGTATACATTTTTCATTAATATTTTTTTCTTTAGAAAATAAAGGGTACACATTTTTATACTAAAGGGTATACAATTTAACACAAAATTCTAAAGGCGCACGGAGTGTTGTCCATGCGCCCAGATACACATAATAATTTTCTTTAGAAAATAAAGGGTACACATCTGTATAATAAAGAGAATACAATTTAACAAAAAATTCTAAAAACGCACGGAATGTAGTCCGTGCGCCCGGATGCAAAGGAGTTTTTGCAAAAGCAAATTACAATTCTATGGTATTCTAAGAGTATTATTAACTTATTATTATATCATGTATAACTACTCTCTTGTATGATGGGTATATGTGAGACAGGTTGTGAGACAGATCGATCAATTATTAAAGTTTGTTGTTATATAAATAAAATACTCCCTCCGTCCCGGGTATTTTTACCTGTTTATACGGACATGAAGATTAAAATATTTTATTTTTTTAATATATAGTGTAGGAAAAAGTAGAGATAAATTAGTAATTTAAAAAGAAAAAGTAAATAAAGTTGTTGAGAATGATGAATAAAGTGTAAAAAAGTAATTAAAGTTATTGAGATTGTAAAAAGTATGTAATAAAATATTATGTATTTTTACCATAAATTGAATGGGTAAAAATACGTGGGACATCCCAAAATGAAAAGTGGGTAAAAATACGTGGGACGGAGAGAGTATGTTTATTGATAGTTAAAATACGTTTGTACTTTGTAGTATATATCTATATAACACTCTACAAATATATTTTAATTAATTATTTATTGTACATTAAAAAAATATATTTTAACTAACAATAAAATATAATAATACTTTAATAACGGATCGACGTGTCTTACGGAAATGAATTAATTGCAGAAAATTAATTAGAAACTAATTAGAAGAAGTTTAGAAAATTAATAAAATATTATGGTAATGTTTTTAATATAGTTACAGTGACCAATGAGGAATGAGGAATGGGTTGTTGCTTTGGAGGTAGCGATTGACCACTTTTGCAGTTATGCATTAAAAGGTGAGGACCCTCACGTTAATGGTTGGTTTATTACCAGATAAACTGTTGGAATTACAAGTGCTACGTTGGTGTAAGATAGACGAAAACTATATCTTAAAATTGAAAATATAATTGAATTTCTTTCTATGCATAGACTTAGTTTGAAATTATTTCAGGTAAGCCCTTACGTGTGAGACGGTTAGAAAGTGATAACTTTTATATTGAAAAGTAATACTAAATTAATAAAAAAGTGATAATGTTATTTCATAAATAATTTATAGTATAAATGAAAAGTGATAATATTTTATAGCCGTTTTATAGTAAAATTTAAAAAAATGTAAAATGGTCTCACGTGAGACAATTTCAAACCTACCCTTCTTCTAATATTATGCGTCATTTGTATATCACAAAATTCGGTATAGGTAATTTATATTTGCAAAATATTTCATTCTATTTTTTCTAATTATATTATATTCTGTATAAATCATAAAAAATTCGTTATTCATCCGTTAAATATGTATTGTGTGTTGATCAGAATTGAGAATACAATAGTAAAAATTTTTAATCTAATATTGGCAAACGAATTTTTACTATATCGTTCATGTAAATCATTATTATATATATATATATATATATATATATATATATATATATATATATATGAATGTTAAAACTTGTGTGTCTTTGGACACTGTGCGCCCGTGTACCTTTTATTTTTTTTAAAAAAAATTTTAGTGAAAACGTTTATCTTTCACAATAAAATGTTGTACCCTTATTAATTATATATATATATATATATACTTTTGTCAATCGATAAACAAATAACTACCGAATCTTAGATAAAAAAAAAATCTACATAAATTATATATTTGAAAATATGGAGTACATTTTAAATGTTAGGAATTTAATCTGGCTAATAGATTTTTTATAGAGCAGCAATCCGTAAAGGATGGAGTAAACAATTTGAGCAATTAACACGATATTATTTACTTTAGGTGAACAATTAACACAAATATTATCCGCTTCATGCCACCTCCAGCCTTGACAATTTTGCTCTCGATTTCGTATTCAAAATGCCTGATGCTGATAAAGAAATAAACTCACACTTATAAATTTACCATTTTTTAAAGTCTAATTGAGAAATACACAAGCTTATAAACCGTCACCATCTTCTAGTAACTAAAGTTCCACATAGATTAGACATCAGGGTTTGTTAGTGTTCCATAACTTCAATTTCATCAGTATCTCCAGCTTAAAATATAAAGAAAAACGAGTAGGATTGATCATGCATCCCTTCTCCTTACCTGGTCGATCGACCAGGTTTCGAAAAGAACTGCAAAGACAAAGAATGAATTATGAATCACTTCCAATATCAGAATCCGATTCTGAATCTACATCCAACTGTGACATGAGAGGATTTAATCTGTTTGTATTTGCTTCCAAAGGAGGAAGTCCCTCTTCACCACTGGAGCATTCATCATCATCACGAGACGCGCAAGAATCTAAGCCTCGATCAGAGTTTTCATTGGGCAAGGATTTGAAAATGTCAGGCCATTCTGAGGTTTTTTTAAGCTCACGAAGTTGATCGTGGTAGAGCACTTGTGTAACAACACCTGCAACTTTGCAACCAGATTCAACTGCCTCATCCCTCCCACTTTCATCAACTACTACAAAGTTTCCTCGTTTAATCCACATGCTTTTCTGGAATTTTGCTGGAAATATTGCTATAAATTTTTTGCCTTCAGCATCCATAACCTTGAGAAACATAATCCAGTGTAGTCAATAAGTTTATATTCTTAAATTAGAGTATCAACTGGTGAATTTTTGCCCTAAATTAACGGACAATCACACCATTGAATTTGTACAGTTCACAACAGGCAATACACACAGGATAAAATTATATACCTCAATAAGATTGGAGCCCCTTAAATCTGCAACTTGCATTATGCTTTGACCTTGTTGAAGAGTCACTATCTCTTCTTTAACTGCTCTCTTGAGATTCTTTCTTCCTCCTTTCATGTTTAATGATGTAGATTTCTGAAGGAAGATATCACTAATTTACTTCAAGATTTTATATAGTCTCTCATACACAAGGTGGACAGCCACACAAAGCAAGAAAATGTAACAGAGCTCAGCGAACAAATGACACTGATAGAGGAAGGAGTGTGTATCAGAACACTCATAAGCAAGAACCTTTTTTCTCATAGAATTTAAATTAAAAACATAACTTCAATATCAATATCTTGCATAACAAACAATGAGGTTACTTCACAAAGGAGTAAACTTAAATACAGCTTCCTTCTGGAATAAAAAATTACACTTGGCTGGTACAGGACCAATCAACCAAATGTTTTGTAAGCCTTCCTGTTGAGGAGACAATACATAATCTAATCAGTTGATCACAAAGTTATGAAAACATACATTAATGAGAAGTCCAAAATCCTAATTTAATATGACTACAAACCAAGATTTGTGGATGAATCATGTGTAGATGGAGTGTTTGGCATTGACATAATTTGAATTATCCTGTAAAATACATTGGCAAGCATAATAAATTTACACCCAGAATCAACCATAACATCATATGGCTTTTATCTGTTAATAATCTGAATATATGTTCCTTTTTTCATCATTGATTTCCACTTTTGAGAAATTGCAAACTAATCTACAGAGAAAATATTAGAAGTATTTTGCATTTAGCTACAGATCCTGCAATCAGCTAAATTTGTAAAACATAGGCAAGATTTTTCTAAATTTTCATGTTTCAGAAGTCAAGTATACTTAAAACAATTTGTCAAATTTCAGGCATCTGGATGTGTTATAACATCAACAATTTCTGAGAAAATAGGGTTATGGAGAATTTAATTCAAGATGTGGATAAATATACCTTAAGAGAAAACAGTGAGGAAAATGTGCAACTGATACACATTTTATTCATTTATTACAGTTTTTAAAAATGAATCAATACCACATTGGAACATGGGTTTTTAAAGAAGAGACGTCCAACATTTTCATCCGCCAAGTAGTATACAATGGATAAAGTGAAATGAAAAGCATTTTGATTTCTAATTACTAATAAATTCAACTAATTTCAGAATGATTGCAGATTTAAAATTAACTCTCACAAAAAAAGAAAAAAAAAATCTAATGAATGTCTCATTTTAAACTAATTAATAATTTGCAGTTCCTTTCCAGTTTCTTATGCTAAGTCCTATATCCATAAGAGTAAGACTAATTATCTACTAAAAAAATTCACTAGGTTTCAACAATTGGAAGATTAATCACCCAAAGGATAAAAGATAGAACATATTGCCAAATCCACAAGAAATAGAAATGCAGGAAACGATTTATTTCAGAATCAACAATGCAAGAAATGAAAAATCCTCCATTCATACCACCTATCATGTACCTATCATGTGAGCTTCCAAACCAATCTTCAGAGAAATTGCACCAGAATTATAAGTAGTAATAATAATAAAATAAAGAAAAAAAGCAAGCAAGCATAAAACTATAGGCAGAAGAATCACCAACCATAGAAAATTCACCTAACCAGACAATAAGATCACACTACCAAAACTGGAGTTATATATTTTCTAGCCCTAGCATTTGGCGAATAGTTATCACAGAGCACCGCGAGAGAACAGATACACATAAGAGGCGAGCAGGAGTGTCGGTAAGAGGAAGGTGGAGCACGGAGACGTATTGAGTACGCTATTTAATCGAGATTAAGAGAAAATATTTACAGAAAAGGAAAGAAATAAATGCTACCTCGTATGAACGCCGGCGCCGACGGAGGCTGTTGATTAGAGTGGTGGTCCGGTTGTGAGAATCTGCGTAAGTAGGTGAAGACTGTGCTGCTCCGTGCTTATGGTGGCTGCCGGCGACTGCGTCTCTACTCGTCTTTGTGAGAGGGAGACTATTTATATGTATGCAATTATTTAACCCAAAAAATTTGATGGGCTTTAGTGACAAATCTGGCCCATATTAGATAAAGCCCATATATATCTAAGAAAACACAAAAATAAACAAATTCGAAGAACCCTACTACGTCACTACGTCTCTTGTGGTTGAATTCCACAGCTGAAAGTTGATACTTGTAATCTTTAAAATTTCAATTTTTTGCTGGAATCAGCTGCATAATTGCTAGCAATGGCTTCTATCAAGCAAAATATAGTTTCTGCTCTCTGTAAACACCTCTCTGTAGATCCTGTAAGCTTTCCGTTTTCATCTTTTTTTGTCTACGGTTACACATTTCGATCATTATTATAAGTTTTGGGATGAAGTTAAATTTTAGGGTTAGTGGAGTTTACTTGTGTGCCATTGATTAGCAGAATTCATTTACGAGTGATTTGAGTGGTGATTTAAAGAGCCTATGCACAAGCATTATCAAGTTATCGCAAAATGGGGATGAACAACTTGAGAATAACGAGGTAGTTTAAGAATTAATTACATGCATTCATCTTGGTGATTCGAGTTGGAGCTGTGTTGAACATTTAAATTTCGATACTGAAAGATGTGAGATTTGGTGGCAGCTGATGAAATGGATAGGGTTTGCTGGGGGTGTTTTGGAGAATCCAAATGGGCAGTTTAAGGCTCTTAGTGATTTGAATGAAGAGTTGATTACGAAGTCTGTTGTATTGGGCAATGGGCTAACACCTTCTGCAGCTGATGTTATTGTCTTCTCCGCGGTTCATTCGTCTGTGGTATGTGATTCCATTTGATAACCTCTCAAATTAGGCTTCATTGAAGAGGTGTTTACTGATTCAGGTTATTGGATCGACACTACAAATTCTTGTTTTATTTCTAACTACTCTTTTGTTGTATGGGGCTCCAGATTGGTCTTTCAAGTTCAGATAGAGCCAAGTTGCCTCATTTATTGAGATGGGTTGACTACATCCAGGTAAGCTAATTTCATTAATATGTTCTCCTTTTCCAGTTTATATATGGTTCATCAAAACCATGCATGCTTACTATATCTCCTCAATAAGAAAGAGAGAGTGGTTAGTCCTTTTGATTTCCTTGAGAAATGAAGAAACTTAATAAGTTAAACAAAATGCTTTGGTTTATTATGAGATGTTCTCCAAATATTCTAGGAAATAAAGGTAATGACTATACTTTCATTGAGCATAAGTGCTTTGTTATCATTTTTTATATCGTTCTATTTAAATATCATTGTCTTCTTCTGTTATGTCTCCCTATTCTGTTTTAGCATTTATCTTTATAGTGATGCTTGGTTTCCAACATAGATTATTTATCAACTCTGATAGCTCTTTCAAACTAAGGGTTATTTGTCTCCATAAAATCTTTACAGAGATTGCTCTGCATAAGCCCTCATGGTATATTTTTTAAGTGCAGAACAAGGAGGACTTTGGCCAACTATTTCAAAAGATTTCTCTAGAGAAGGCTCAATTAGTTTTCCCTGTAAGTAATTAATCTACACTTGCACTATAGTAGTTTGTTAATTTATTTGTTTATTCTTTATGATAAGTGGTGAATATATTGCAATTTATTAATTTTCTTTTAAATCTTGTCTAAAATACTTGTGTAGTAGGATAAAAGGTACTTACTGTTACTAGGTTTTGATAAGAGTATTTAAGTTTATGTAACTACGAAGTACAGACATTATTCCAAGTTGAGCATAACGTTCTTTAATATCATAACAATTCATGCTCCAACAAGATAGAACAAATACAAATAAGTTTGTAGTTGATACCATATCTATACTTTTATTTCATCCTTTCTAGGTTTTGAAACCTCTGAAGAAGGCTGAAGATTCCAATGGGAAGAAACCTGTTGAAGAACCAAAAGAGGCCAGTAAGTCAGAGGCAGGTTCTAAGAAAGAGGCCAGTAATTCAGAGGCCAGTAAGTCAGGCAAGAAGACCACTGACACTGTAAGTGCTAATCATAGGCAAGAGGCAGACAATGTTGATAAGATGAGGCACTCCTGAACATTCATGTTTTTCCCACCCCAAACATGTTTTTAAGAACATTTCCATTTGTATATAATCATTTAGCTTATAAATTATCATACTTATACTCAATTATTTAGTTTGTACATACTTCATAATACATTTATCCATCATAGAACTAATAGCAGTAAACTGAACAAATTATTACTATCATTATATATTTATGTGACATAAACACGGTTAAGTTGTTCTTTGATTTTATTTAAATTGCCTCAGGCGACAATGAGCCCTTGGTGCTTTAGTGTGCCTATGGAGATGACCCTTATACCAGTCCAATAAATTTCAGAATAGTTATCACGAAAATCCATCATCGGATGGCGTGAGGTTGAACTAAAAATTATATTACTTTATACTGAGATCATGCTCTATTGTTGGCTGTTCTCTTTCTAGACAAGGCATCTTGTTTTGCATCTTTTCTTGCTATAGGAATTTTACTTTTATGCTGTCTGACCTAAATTGTTCTATAAGCATTAATATTACTTTTATATTCCTTCAAAAAGCCAAAGAAGGTTGAAGAGAGTAAACCTGATGAGGAGAAGGTGAAGAAACTTCCTGAAAAAGATGCTGACAATAAGGGAGAAGAACTTAGTGTTAGTTTGCTGAAAATTCAGATTGGTCACATTCGTAAAGCATGGAAACATCCATCAGCTGATAGGTGAGATCACTAACCATACGTTTCAGATTAAAGTTGTGTTTTTATGTGGTAAATCATGCATTTGGGGTTGGTCTATTTGATGTCTCCACTCAGTCCAAAGTCTGGAAATGAATCCATGATTAAATTTATGCTGGACCTAGTGGCCTACAGCCTACCCTGGATGCAGTTGGAATGTTCTTTATTGAGTTCTCAAAGATTTCTTTATGGAATTTGTCTAATGACGCTTTGACCTTTCTCAAAGATTTCTTTTCCTTCATTCTTTACTCTATTCTTTTAAATATAGCTAAATATGGTGTTATGTACAACAGTTGAGGTGATTACTTATTTGATTACTTGTCGCCCAATATTAACTCTTCTTCTCTTCAATTTTTTGTGTAATGTAGTTTGTTGGTCGAGGAGATAGATGTTGGAGAAGCAAAATGCAGGCAAGTTGTTAGTGGCCTAGCAAAGTTTTGCACTCCTGAAGAGTTGACGGTGGGAGAACTATAAATTATTTTGGTTCCTTTACATGTTCTTAACTGATATTGCATTGGTACATATTATTGAAATTTTCTTGTGTTACATATTCTGTTACCTTGCTTTGCAGAATCGTCGGGTAGTACTTTTGACTAATGTAAAATCTGGGAAGTTGCGAGATGTTATATCTGAGGGATTGGTAAATTTCTTGACTATCTTTGTACACTTGACATTCTAGGCCTTCTTCTACTTTTGTTTCTTTCTCCATGCCCCTCATATTTGTGCCATGTTGCACAAAATTGCATAAAATGGCAATATCAACTATCAACATCCTGTGTGTTTCTTCAACTTCTTTTAATTTGCAGTGAATATTTTTGCAAAATTTTTTAGGCTTTTAGTGCATAGTGTGATGGTAAAACCACTTTTATACGGTTGTGGAAAAGTTGACTCCAGTGTAAAGATCTCTTTTGATTGTGGATTTTCATGTTTTGCTTAAACTGCAGGTCCTATGTGCTTCTAATAAAGATCATACAGTCGTAGAGCCTCTAGTTGCTCCTGATGGTGCTAAACTTGGGGAATGTGTTACTTTTGCCGGGTAATCTCTTTTGTCATTAAGTCAGAAAGTGTCACATTTCTACCCACGTCTTTCATAAGTAACTCTGTTCTTGGTCTTCAGCCCTTCTCTTTTTGCCAGTTGGATCAAAACTTATGCTTGCTGAACATATTTCTATCTTGTTTTCAGTCCCATTTTGGTTTTCTTTTTCCAAGTATTTAACCACTTGTCGAGTCGGCTATATGGATCATATCTTACCACCGCTTTCAGTATAGCTAGATTTGTCATCTATTACCCCTTTTGATGGCAAAAAATTGTGTCCAGAATTGATGGCAAGCCAGAAGAGGTATTAAACCCCAAAAAGAAGCAACTCGATAAGATAACTCCGGTACGTAATCTTTATATTCTTCTCATCCTTGATCATCTCTCATGTTGTCAGTCCAGAACTTATGATCCATGGAATGCTTTTTGGCAGAACCTTTTCACTGATGAAAAGGGTATTGCAACGTTCAAAGGCATCCCGTTTATGACGTCTTCAGGACCATGCACTTCTTCCATCCTCAATGCAAGCATCAAGTGATCGGTCGATTCCTGTCCTAGAAGGTTTGTTTACAGCTTTTGTTATTCATCATCTGCATCGATATGCAATTTACTAAGAGTGGCTCCATATTTTGCTCATGTACAAACCAACCCCTCTTCAATGGACCTTATCTTAAATCGAGTTAAACTATTTTACGAATTAAAAATAGCCAATTTGCATGAGAGAGTTTGCATATGATTCAAGCAACAAATTTAAGCAATCGATGGTTGAAAAAGAAACGTAAAATCAAATCACAGAGTGGAAACAAGAATAGCAAGGCAAATGTTGATATTATCATGTTAAGGTAGTGATGAACCAGGTGGGCTAGCTCACCTGGCCACTGGGCTCCTCACTAGTGTGAGTGATCTAGATTCGATTCTCATTGGGAACTAATAGGAGGAGAGTTAAAAGGATGCTTGGAACAAGGGGAAGTATGAGTGCTTGGTGAACTAACTATATATACTAACAACTAACATTGTCCGATAGAAAAAAAATCATGTTACGGTAGTGGTTTCATGTTAATATTGTCTCTTTAAATTCATGCAAATTTTAGGTCAAAGTGTATATTGTAAGTGGTTGTGATGACTAATTTTGTATAATTATCTCTTTCAAGATAAATAACGATATTATTCTCTCTCAAGGCAAACAATTTACCCTCTTTCAAAATTTCTTTTACCACTTGATTTTCTTATGGAGTAACAAATATCACAAATTTTGCAGTAAATCATTTCGCCTTCCAATTGTTTGGATTGAATCTTCTTTTCCCATTTATAATTTCTTGTATATATATATAAACGAATTAGAGAAAACATTACCCTGTGCTCACAATTAAATATAATATTTTCTTCTACATTTTGTTAGTTTTGTTTCCATTGAATCTTGATAATAAGTACCTAATCTTACCATTCTTCAAATAGTATTTGGATTGAGCTATTTCAAATCTAATGAATTTGAAAATAGTATTTGGATTGCGTTATTTCAAATCTAATGAATTTGAAAATAAATAAAATTTAAATTGAATGATTATTTCAAATCTAATGAATTTGAAAATAAGTAAATTTTAAATTGAATGAATTTGAAATCAATTCATTTACATTACATTGTTTAGATGAATTATGGATTTATGAAAAGATTTTTAAATTTATAATTCAATATTTTTAATTTTTTAAAAAGAATTTGAATTTTATTATGATAAATTAATATAATGAAATTTTATTTTGTTAAATATTAAATTTTAAAATTTTATGTTAAATATTAAATTTTAAAATTTTATACTCCCTCCGTTCTACGTATTTTTACCCACTTTTCATTTTGGGGTGTCCCACGTATTTTTACCCATTCCATTTTTGGCAAAAATACATAATATTTTATTACCTACTTTTTACAATCCCAACAACTTTAACTACTTTTTTACACTTTATTCATCATTCGCAACAACTTTATTCACTTTTTCTTTTTAAATTACTAATTTATCCATACTTTCTCTTACATTATATATTAAAAAAATAAAATGTCTTAATCTTCGTGCCGGTACAAACGGGTAAAAATGCCCGGGACGGAGGGAGTATATTTTTAATTAATTTATTAATTTTATATACTAATATAAATCTATTAAATAACAGAAGGATTTCAAATGACACGGTTTGAGTAAAGATTTAAAAATTTATCCAAAACCACTAAAGAAACATAAATATCAAATTCATGATTTGAAATTAATTCATTTGAAATCTTGGATTTATATATCCGTGAATTTAACGATGGATCAAAACTTGAAGGAAGGATTAGAGGGGAGGATTTATAATTGTTGAATTATGACTTTGAAAATCCTTTCATAAATTCATAATTCTTCCAAACAAAGTATAATCAAATGAATTGATTTAAAATTCATGCAATTTAAAATCTACACATTTTCAAATTCATTGGATTTGAAATTATTCAATCAAAACACAACCTAAGGGGGCGTTTGGTTAAAGGTAGTAGTGGTGGGTAATGAGAATGAAAAAGTATTGATTCTCATTCATCATGCTTGGTTAGAGGTAATGAGAATTCAAATATCTTAATCATTCCCATTAATTCAATGTATACCCTCACTCACTCCTTCAATCACTTTCATTACCATTACCATCATCAATGATTCTCATTACCATTGCCATTCCAAAATTTGAACCAAGCGACTCCTAAAAGTATTAGTATGCGGTATAAATCCAACAATCTTAAGCAATTCAAAAGCAAGTTATCAAATGCGTTAATGAATACGTTCGTGAACAAATCAGTCTCAATAAATTAACACAACTTTAATTTATCAAACGAGACTCAAACAGTGTGAAGTTATATATGACTCTGCTCAGTAACCCCTATGCTTTTGCCCTTATATAATGTTTATGCTCCAATTTGTTCTAACTTCGTTGAAATTTAAAAATTAATGGGAAAGACTCGTTATATTAACGATGCTCTAAATTTGAAACAATAATAATACATGTGTATCTAAAAAAAATAATATTATTCTTATAAGAGTATCTATGTACGTATGCATGCACAAATAGTTTATTTATCTAGTAATTAATTGCGTGCAAGTTTTTGATATCCCAATTTGAAGAACAAGTCTCTACGAGGAAGATCAAGCACACAACGTATCATGACGAGATCGTTCCTCATTTTCTTATTCAGATATCATTTTTTTTCATTAAAAATGTTTTCATTTTTTATACTCTATTTTACCAATTATTTATGAAATAATTTAATTGAACGACTATAAAGTTTAGGGTAATTTTGGGGTCACCGGTGCACCCCAAGTTTATAGGTTAAAATAAGTAGTAGGTAGTTTTTTGTTTTAAAAAAAATTAATTATCTTTTTTTTTAATGGTGGAGATTGAATTGTAAATTATCATACGGTTAAGATTGTCCAGATGCACCGGTACACCCTAGTTGTACTCTTAATTATATTTATCACCGGTGCACCCCAAGTTTATAGGTTAAAATAGGCAGTGGGTAGTTTTTTGTTTTAAAAAAATTAATTATTTTATTTTTTTTAATGGTGGAGATTGAATTAAAAATTAATCTAGCGATTAACATTGTCTAAATGTACCGGTACACCCGGTGCACCCTGGTTGAACTCTTAATTTTATCCATCAATATCTAAATTTCATTTATTTTTTTTAAAGTATTATTTTTTTATTCGTTTATATTCCTAAAAATGATTTTATGCAATTTTTTTGCCCAATTTGGATGGTTTGGTTGGACAAATTATTTGAATGATTTGGTTGGACAAATTAAGTAAGGGGCAATAATTAAATATACATATACAATCTTTTCATATATCTTTGTAGTCAACGCCCATTTTCTACTTTGTGCTTTCCATTTATCAATATTGGATTCTTCGATTTCACCATTCGTCTCAATTTTATTATGAAAATTATTCAATCATCTGAATTATGAGCAACTATATGCATAGATAACCTTAAATCAAATTTTATCAGAATTTGTTAACCTTAAAACACATAATACTTTAAAAAATATATAATTCTCATTTAATACAGATATTTTATTTTTTATTTATTACTTAAAAGAAGACTACATCACCCCAAAATGGTTGATAAAAAATTCCTTAAACTTCATATGTGGAGTACAATGTAATCTATTGCATGAGGGAGTATATATTTAAATTTGGGTATTACAGTACTATTTCAACAATAAAATAAATTAGAGTTAAATTCATTTTTTCCCTATAACTAAGCAAAACTTCGATTTTTGCCCTAAAAAAGATAAGTGGTTCAATTTTGCCCTATAACTAAACTAACTAATCATTTCAATTTTTGCCCAATTTTCGCCGGAAAATGCAAATTTCGCCGGAAACCGCCACGTCATGCTTCAATTTGGGGGTTTCCGGCTGGTCAATCCGACGTAGCAATTTTGACTTTTTTTTAGCTTAGAGTTAAATCATTTTTTGCCCTGTAACTAAGCAAAACTTCTATTTTTGCCTTAAAAAAGATAAGTGATTCAATTTTGCATTATAACTAACGAATCATTTCAATTTTTGCCCAATTTTTACCAAAAAAACGCTAATTTCACCGGAATCCACCCCGTCATACTTTAATTGGGGGGTTTCCTTATCTAATTTCTAATAAAATATTGAAAATCCACGCAATGGATTTTTTATAATCTTTTAATTTCGATCTAAAAATAGAAAGAAGAAGCTACCTTGATGATGTGTTATAAATGACCTCTTAAATGCACAAATAAATGTCCTCTTAAAATAATATTTTAACACTTAAATTATTTTTTAAAATATAGATAAAAATAAATATGGATAGTTTAGAAATCTTTAAACATATTCTTATATCTAATATATAACGCACGTTCAAAATAATATTTTTCCATTTATAATCATTTAAATGTGTACCTGTATAAATGACATAGATATCCGAATTCTAAAATATTAATTAATTATTAGTTAATACTTATTACATTAATCTTAAATATAAAATGTTATACTTACCAAAAACTATAACTTTAATAATAATCGTTCAAAATCGTTCAAAATTTTTAACATGCTAGTAAGTATGATAATAATCGTTCAAAATCGCACGAAGCCATATTTTAATTATCAAAATATTGAAGTGTGAATTTTTAAAATTCTTTTCAATAATTGAACTTGTTTTTTTATATATTAATTATTATTATAATTAAAGAATCACATCGTTGAAAACTGAACTAAAATGAAAATTAATGTGTAGTTTAATAAATAAATAAATAATATGTTGAATTTATTTTAAATGAAAAATACATTAAATTAATGTGTATTTTCGGATTGACCAACCGAAAATCCCCAAATTGAAGTATGACGTGGTGGATTCCGGCGAAATTCGCGTTTTTCGGTGAAAATTGAAATGATTCGTTAGTTATAGGGCAAAATTGAACCATTTATATTTTTAGGGTAAAAATCGAAGTTTTGCTTAGTTACAGGGCAAAAAATGATTTAACTCTAGGTTAAAAAAAAGTCAAAATTGACACGTCGGATTGACCAGCCGGAAACCCCAAATTGAAGCATGACGTGGCGGATTCCGACGAAATTTATATTTTCCGGCGAAAATTGGGCAAAAATTGAAAAAATTCGTTAGTTATAGGGAAAATTGAACCACTTATCTTTTTTAGGGCAAAAATCGAAGTTTTACTTAGTTATAGGGCAAAAAATGAATTTAACTTAATAAATTACAACTAAAAATACACACAAGATTCTCTATCAATTTTCTTATATCATTATCCTAAAATTGATCATTTTCCAGTGTATATGATACATAAGATGTTACAGCAAAATGAATCTCAAACGTAAAAGTAAAGCGAACCCAAAAATTGGGAGTATTGATTTCATGTAAAAAATCAACCAATATTCTTTACCAATATCAGTCACCCTTGGCATCAATTAAACTAACAAAAAATGAATAAAAAAATGGAGAAATGAAGATGATCAATAGAAATGGGTGTGGTGGTGGTGATGTCTGCAGTCATCCAAACCCAAGCACTGCAACAATGGATATGACATGACAAAAATGCACCTCCCAATCATTCTCATCAAAGACACTACTACCAAACAAGGGCAGCAACAGCATGCTACCACCGGATCTACGTCGTGGTGGTGGCGGTGGTGGCGGCTCATATTTCTGCTAGATAACAACCTTCTACTAGATAAGAAACTAAGTATATGATCTTAATAGTATTAATCTTTAAACATATATAGTATATATGGAACAAAAGAAGTTGTAAAATACTAACCTTATTATTATGGATACATATGAGAAGATTTGTTTGTTGTGAAATTGTTGTTGATGTGATTAAAATGAGAGGTGGAGAAGGGTTTTATGTTGGTTGGGGGGGGGGGGGGGGGTTGGGTTGGGTGGAAATAGGGAGGCCAAAAAATGTGTGAAAATGAAATATGGGAAACTTAAGCGTGTGAAATGCGTGTTGTGACAATTAATGATGTAGGTTAGCTGAAATTAATAATAATAATAGTTGTGGTGGATGATGGAATGAGTTAGGGATATCCAATTAAGCCTGGCTGGCATCTTGGCTACATACTTATTTATTACCAATTAATTTTTCAAGAATATTATTAAATACACACCCCTTTTTATTGAATACACACCCTTATTAAATACACACCCCTCTTTTTAGTGTTTAAATCTTAATTTATTATATGCACACCCCCTAAAAACTCAAATTTATCCTTTTTAACTTTAAAATAATACACACCCTTAATAATATTTCTAATAGTATACACACCATTAATAATATATTTTTAATATTATACACATCTTCTATCACATACGCTTAGGGAAAGGGATCGATGATGAGAACAATCAGTTGCAGTATGATTTGAAGAAGTCATTACAGGCAATGGGTCATGTAATAACATGAATATGAACATGAACATAAACAGGCAATGGGAAACTTGTTATTCATGTATGCTTACTAAACAAACTTGTTGAATGAGAAACTTGTTAAAAAAATTAGTTGATGAAGATGAATGGGAAACGTGTTAATCAATTTAAGTTTGATGAAAATGAAGATTACGAAAGATATAAAATGTATTAAATAAAAATTAATAATTAGGGTTCATGACAAAAACGTTAAATTAATGAACTGGTTCATAAAAACAATAAATCTCCATTTCAAGAGGTACATAAAATCCACAGTAGTGCATATAACATGTAAATCAATTTAGGATTTATTAGATTGTATAAAATATTTAGGGGGTGTGTATTTTATAAGTTAAGAGTAATTTAGACAATTTTAAAATATATATTTTAATTATATATTAATGGGCTGTGTATTCAATAAAAGGGGTGTGTATTTAGTGAGAGTTAAATTCATTTTTTGCCCTATAACTAAGCAAAACTTCGATTTTTGCCCCAAAAAAGATAAGTAGTTCAATTTTGCCCTATAACTAATGATTTTTTTCAATTTTTGCCCAATTTTCGCCGAAAAATGCAAATTTCACCGGAATCTGTCACGTCATGCTTCAATTTGAGGGTTTCCGGCTAATCAATCCGATGTGTCAATTTTGACTTATTTTGAGCCAATGAATCCGCCACGTCATTCTTTTTAAAAAAATTTCCACATAATCCACATCACCAAATTAATTAAAAAAATAAACGATGGATAAATTAATGAAAAAGAGAAGACGCCTTCTCATCGGCGGTGCCCCTGCCACCAGCCATGGATTTCCGACGCCTGTGGCATCTTCCACCGCCGATCATCCTGTCCACCGCCTAATTCCACCACAACCAATTCCTATGTTGACCAAATCAAACCCTAAAAACTATCAATCAATCCAACAAAAAGCCACCAAGATTCAATTCACTTTCAACAGACGCAGATAGAGAGAAGAAGAAGAGACGACGAGAGATTGCTCGCCCTACCCATCGTTTGCTCCCAAATTTGAACCCATCGCCGTGTTGCCGTCGCCAACGCCGCTGATTCGCTCCCAAATTTGAACCCGTCGCCATCCTCATCGATGTTGTCCGCTCACCGCCACCGAAGTCGTGAATGCCCAGCCCCACACTGCCGGAGACGCAAACCCGTTCCGTCGACCGCAACTGCCTCACAAACACCGTCGATCGAGCCGCGACTGCAGCTGCTGGGTTCTTTTACCTGAAAGCAAAGGAAAAGCGCCAGAAAAGAAATGAATCGAAACAGAATACATGCGAGAGAGATCGTGCAAGCAATGCCTTAGAGAGAGGGAGAGTTCTGGGCAGTTGTGTTATGAGGATTGTACTAGATTGATATATAGAATATCTACGGAGAGAGAGGGGGGGTTTATTGTGTGTATCTGTGTGAGAGAGAGCGCAACGACATAAATCCACAGGCGCCGGAAACCCATGAATGGTGGCAAGGGCACCGCATCTTTATTTATTTTTAATTAATTTGGTGATGTAGATTATGTGGAAAAAAAATGACGTGACAGATTCATTAGCTCAAAATAAGTCAAAATTGACACATCGGATTGACCAGCCGGAAACCCCCAAATTGAAG
Organism: Pogostemon cablin; assembly: GCA_023678885.1. NCBI lineage: Eukaryota > Viridiplantae > Streptophyta > Magnoliopsida > Lamiales > Lamiaceae > Pogostemon > Pogostemon cablin. The sequence continues at coordinate 16,374,467 of CM042998.1, read as the reverse complement.
CATGACGTGGCGGATTCCGGTGAAATTTGCATTTTCCGACGAAAATTGGGCAAAAATTGAAAAAAATCATTACTTATAGGGTAAAATTGAACCACTTTTTTTTAGGGCAAAAATCGAAGTTTTGCTTAGTTATAAGACAAAAAATGAATTTAACTCATTTAGTGACACCCTTCTTTTTATTTTTGATAGATTTTGCGCTTCGACGTCTTGGGCTGGCACTGACGTGTCCCATGGTCGTATCCAGTCATACTACTTAAATTCGTTTCTTCCTCTTGTATGCCACGTATAAAATGCTATACTTAATTTATTTTATTTTTATCTATTTATCATCTCGGTCCCACAATCAACAGAAACACAAGTGGACTAGTGATCACCGGCCATTAGACTCTTCGTTATTACGAGTGGCTCAAATTCAAATCTCATTATGATGCTTTGATTAATTAATTATACTGACAATTAACATCAATCGATAAAAAAAAAATCAAGCAGAATATAAATTCCCTCCATCTCCGAGCAATGTTCATCTATATTGTATCGCAATTTTTTTTAGAAAAATTACTTTTTATTAACTTTATTGGCTTTTGAAAGTTATTTGGTATTTTTAAATTAATAAAAAAAGTATAAAATATGTTAGGTGTGGAAAGAAGAAATGACATTTTAGAAATTTTAAGTTTTATATTAGAATGATATTTATTTTTTATTTTTTAGGTGAACAACGACATGAGATAAATTAATAATGAAAGTCCGTCCCGCCCAAATTGCACTATTTTACTATATTGGGTGTACCGTCTAAATTGTCCCCATTTTTCTCATTTAGTAAAAAGCCAATGGTCAATCACTACCCGTCACATCTCTCTAATACACCTAGTCAATTTATATAAAATAATAATACTCATTAATCTACGTGCAAAAAGCAAATGATGTTGTTTGTGCAAAAAGCAAATGATGTTGTTTGTCCGGGACGGAAGGAGTATTGAGAAACGGATAGAGTACTGCATTAAAGCATTCCATACATCTTAATACATCTAATTGTAAAGTAGTTTCCTAAAATATTTTTTTGTTAAAATATATGTATCATAACCAGAATGATTTGCATTTTTTAAAACACATGTATTGTTATATAATTGGTTGATTCATATTTATTGTAATTAAATGCTTATAAAATATTCATTAGAATATAAATAGTCGTTAAATAATATATTTTGAATTGTCTATTTGCTATTTTTTAATTAGTCATAAGAAAAGTTGTTATCTATTTTGTTACTATTTTTATTATTTATCTTATATAATTTATATATAAAAAATATACAAACTTACCTTCGATACATATAAAAAAAAGCACACTATATTATTAAGTTAGAAATAATGTAGTTTGTTATGAAAAAAAATATAATAATAATAATATTTTTAAATATAAAAAACATACAACATAATTATAAGATTTAATTTTTTATTATGTATGATGTGAAAAAAATATACGTGTTATAATTAAGATAATTGTTTCATACATATTTATTGCAATGAAATGTTTTTTAATATATTTTGTTTAATACTGATGGTAAAATTATGATGGTTTAATACTGCAATTAATTTTGCTTAGCAAATAACCATTAATTTTTAAACGAAATTCATGTTTATACACTTTCTATTAACATAATTGTTTAATGCTGATGGTAAAATTATTATGACAAAATGGTAAAACATCTAATTTACTCCCTCTTATTTGCATCATAAAACTAATTTACTACTCCTTAATTGGTAAATATTAATGGACAATCTATTATACTCCCTCCGTCCCACGTATTTTTACCCACTTTCCATTTTGGGGTGTCCCACGTATTTTTACCCATTCAATTTTTGGTAAAAATACATAATATTTTATTACCTACTTTTTACAATCCCAACAACTTTAATTACTTTTTTACACTTTATTCATCATTCCCAATAATTTTATTCACTTTTTCTTTTTAAATTACTAATTTATCCATACTTTCTCTTACATTATATATTAAAAAAATAAAACGTCTTAATCTCCGTGCCCGTACAAACAGGTAAAAATACCTGGGACGGAGGGAGTAATAAATTTTAGTTCATTCTTCACACTTCAACAAATCACATTTTATTTCTTTTAGTCCAATTATTTCTATAATGTCTGTTTTATTTGACCTTGTTTCCAAAGTTATTTGCGAGAAGGAAACATGAAAAATTAAAGTAAAGTGTCTTAAGAGTTTGAAATTCGTTTGCGGATGATACAGACCAAAAAACACGTATTGATTTTATTTTGATGGATGAGGAGGTTGATGATAATTCTTTAAATTTAATTAAATTTCCTTTAATTATATTAATATTTATGTTATGCGTATTTTATTTCTAACAATGTTAATATATGTATTATTGATTGAAGGGCATAAAGATTGAAGCAAAGATTCGCAAATTTTACTTTTGGAAATGCGAGAAGATGGTGCGCGAGGGAGACATTTATTTCATTTCTAATTTTGGTGTTGGTGAAAATAATGGAAGTATTCTCAGTACCAAACATGCATGCAAGTTGAACATACACGACAACCCTCTTATGAGATCATGATTTTGATTCAATTCGAGATGAAGGAATGTGGGGGTATTCTTACCAGACCTGTTTTTACACATGAGCAATTGTATGTTGTACTTTGAAGGGTTAAAAGTAGGAATGATTTAAAAATATTGTGTTTAGATGAAGAAGGCAAAGCAAGCAAGACAACTGTTAATGTCGTATATGGTAAGTTATTTAGAAATTTGAAATAATTATTGTATTACGCAAAATAATTGTATTTTAAAAAATAGATTAAACTTCTAATACTATCTAATACTGAGATATCAATAGAAATATAAATAAATATACAATTAAATAATTTAAATGGCAAATAATTATTTAAAGAAAGCCCAAAATATACTCAAATTTTTTTAAGAGTGAGGCTCTTGTGTGTCCGGACACACGGATCTAATTATGTGTGCCCGGATCGACTCAAAAGAAAACGGGTCATATATAAATTAAAAAGGAAATTTCAAAACACATTCTTCACCTTCTATTGTGTGATTTCAGCGCTGCGATAATTTGGGCGAATACATCACACAATTTCAGCGCTAATCTGGGCGATAATCTGGAGAGTGGAAGACGGAGTGCGGAGGACGGCAATCAATCTGGGTGATTCTTCATCCAAGTGCGTGAAATTTTACGAATTATAACTTCCGCTTCGCCACTGATCATGTATGGAATTGTGAAATCCCATCGTGATTTGCTAATAATTCTTATTAGGCTTATGGAAAAATGTATGCAATCTGTTTGACGAAATGCCCTAGACTCTTTTCTTCCCCTTTCTCCTAGCCACTGGTTGTTTGTTGTCATCAACATATATGATTGTTACAGATTTGCCGTGGAGTTTGAACATCCACCTTTGAATGTATGAGACTTAAATATGAAGTGATTGACTTATTAAACCTGTACAATTACCCTCATGCAATATGTCTATAATTCATGACAATGAGTTCACCTTTAAAAATTCATGGACTTCAGTTTTTCAATATCACTGATGGAATATTGAATTTGATAGCATTAATTAGAATTGATATTTGCATGAAAATGAACGTTAGATCCATAAGTCGATTATTTCTCTATCTGTAGTCCAAGTTTTCTCGATTAAGTTATGATTATAAGCTTTGCGGTATGTATTGCTTTTGCCGAGGTGTTTTTTATCAACAATGTACTCTTTACTCATACATAATATACTCTTTTTATGACAACAATGTACTCTTTACTCATCCACAAAAAAATCCTTTGCAACTTCATACAATTTACATGACCAGTATACCCTCTGCATGACAATGATGTACCATTTACTCATCAATAATGTACCCCTTACTCATCCGCAGTATACCCTTTGCACTATGTCATAATACCTTTTATAATTAACTTGAAACACTTTAAACTCCATACCCTTTGCATAAAACAATGTACTCTCTGTTCATCAAGAATGTACCCTTTACTCATCAATAATATACACTTTGCAAATCCATACAGTTTTCATGAAAACATTATACACTTTGCATGATAAAAATATACCCTTTAACAGTAGTTGATATATCCTTTAGTTGTAATGACTATACCTGCGTTCAAAGAAGAGATAGAGCTCGATTATAAGCATGCATGGAGAATACTGGATAAATTCTATGATAGTGCTAGATAAACAAGATATGAGGATTCAATCCAACTTGCATAATAGTGTTTGCAGTCAACTGCTCCAGAACTGGTCATTAGAAATGAGATTGATCATTTTGGATTATGGACTTATGTCAAGTCAACTATGTAGACTAATTTGTTTTTCTTGAGCTTTAGCAGGGAAAAACTAGATCCTATTTTAGAGTATAGTTGGTTGCTTTTATTTATTTTTTTATTTTTTAATTCAAAGATGTGTGTTAGTTATACCATAATTATCTAACAACTTAGATAATTTTAATAGTCAATTTTAATGAACTCACCTTCATTTTCTCTTTCTACAGCATCTTCTCCATCAAGATTTTCTCCATGTGTGTCTAATGAAAATATTTTCACTAGTCGCTTGTATTGGATCCAATTAATTCAGTTACCAAAGGGGGAAGAAGAGGATAAAGAGCCACTTCGAGAAAAGCAAAAGAAGTAAACGAAAAACTTTAGAGATAGCAAAGGAATTTGGATCTAAACTCCAAATGCTAGTTTACTTTAGTGATCTAATAGGTAAAATATTGTGATAGATTTTGATGAAATAGAAAATTTCTTGGATTTTGAATGGTAAACTATTATGTAATTATGAAATGCTTTTATTGAAAACATATTGTGAAATTCAGGTATTATATAACTTTTTATACCCTTTAGTATTGAGTGTTATACTCTTTAGTACAAAATTACATACTCTTACACCATGCCATATTATATCTTAACAACATCTACTTGAAACACCATCAATAACAGATGTTCTAAAATCCATAACTTTTACACGACAAACAATGTACCATTTACTAATCAATAATATACCCTTTGCAACTTCATACCACTTAAATGATTAATACACCTTTTGCATACCAAACAATGTACCCTTTACTAGTTAAAAATGTACCCTTTAATCATAAATAATGTACCCTTTGCAACTTAATATAATGAACATAACCAATATACCTTTTGTATGACAAACATTGTACTCATACAATTTACACGACTAGTATACCCTTTGTATGGCAAACAATGTACTCTTTACTCATCAATAATATACCCTTTACTCATACGCAATATATCATTTTCACCCTGCCATAATACCTTTTATAATAAATTGAAACACTCTAAACTTCGTACTCTTTGCATGACAACAATGTACCCTTTACTCATCAACAATATACCCTTTGCGAATCCATAAAGTATACATGACAACAATATATCATTTGCATGACAACAATGTACCATTTACATGATAATAATATACTCTTTGCAATGAACAATCATATTGATTAAATTCAAATACAAACAAAGTGTAAATGAAGGACAAAAAAAAAAGATATTTCTTCATATACAAAACACTATCTCACTGTACTAGTTCAACAAGTTATATATTGATCATATACCATAGCAAAAACTAATCATATGTTGCGTAAAGAGCTATGACTCCAGCTTGATTATAACTATCATCATATACTAGTCGTCAACACAACATATCCAAAACTAAAGCTTTTCTCTTCATCGGTTGCTCCATCTCCAACACTCATCTCCATTAGTGGTGAAATTTTAATTTTGGTTCAACACTGTACGACATTCTCTACTCCAAAAATATGGGGATTAATTTGTGTTCTTCCCTATTTCTCTCCCATATTTACATGGCCACTCGATACCATCAAAACTCAATCAATGCTGTCGGGCCTCGACTTTCTTCTTTTGCCAAAGCATGTCAAGTGCATCATCCGCATCACCCTATATACAAAAATTTCAAACTCTTATATTACAGTTATTATGTGCCACTCCCAAACCCAATGCGATGGTCATAGAACAGATAATACTATCAAACATCACAAAATGAAAGAATTGTTAATTGATAATTTGCATAGATAAAACAAAACTGATGAAATACATAAACATTGAGCGGTTATATTTGATCTATTCAAAGAATCCTAACCATTTTGCTCCCACAAAGAATCAAACTAACAAAACTATTCACAATTAATGAAAGTGTCGGCAACAGCCTATACACGAACCATATAGATAATCAATCATTTATTCCCAATATTGAGTTAATTTCTTTCTAAAATATTTGGATACTTTTGAAATCAGATAGGAATACACACATCTCATCCTCATATCACAAAAGAGGAAAAGGGGAAAAAACAAGGAAAATAGGAAAATACCTTCGTTGATACCTTGCGATTCATCAGCCAAAACATTGATACTTCTCCCACACTGATTCGTGCGATGCTTACAGCGCAAATCTCAAAACCTGCTTCTTCATCTCCATATTTCTTTTGCTAACTGTTGTCACACTAGCGATCTCCACGGTTCGCGAAACCTCATACGAACCATCTAAAATATCTTCGTTAATCGGCGGCGAGTAGCAACCGGAGAATCAAGTCGAGAAGGAGATGGAGAGAGAAAGTGAGTAAGAGAGAGAGTGAGAGAGCAGATCGAGAAGGAGATGAGAGAGGGGGGAGAGAATAGCGTGAACCCTAGTGAGAATGAATTAGATTTTTTTTTCCTTTAAGTATTCGGGATCGGGTTGACAATATGGGTAGGATCAGGTTTGGGCGCACGCATATAGATCCGTGCGCCCAGGGACACAGGAGCTTTTGCTTTTTTTTAAATATAAAAAAATTATTAAGCCGTGTCACACCCGGGCATCACACTAGTTTGGGATACAAACTTCGACGTCATTCCTTTATTTTGAAACGCGTGCTCTCATTTTGCTTTAAATTTATCTTTGATTTGCGCGAGACAATAAAAAGTTAAAAACACTACTCTTGTCAGAAAAAAATTACATCTGTGAAATGTTAATAAATTAATAATGTTTTTACTAATAACATAATCATTATATAAAGTGTCGAACTTATTAGTAATGAATTACCGATAAGAATATATGTGCTTAGTACAATTTTTATTATTTTTATCCATTAATTACCATGTAAATTGTACCTTTGCGTGGTTATAAATTCATCAACTTTGTTTTTAATCTAATTAACGAGTTTTATCTCCGCTACGGCACTACCACCTCCACCTTTCTCACTTTCTTCTACTCTTTCCTTCGTTTTATTTTATTTTGTGAAATTAATATTTGTCAAACTTCAATTTTATGTCTATTTTATGCCGTATACTGTTTTTCCTTTATTTTATGCAGTATAGTGTTTGTTAGATGCGATTAAGTATGAGAGGAGACCACTTAGAGGTGCTTGATAAGAGAGATTGAGAGATATGCTGAGAATAAAAGAATATTGATTTTCATTTTTCCTGCTTGATATGAGTAATGAGAATCCAAGTTCATTAATCATTATCATTTATCTAATAACTACATACATCTCCTTTAATCAATTTCATTCCTAGTAGGCACATGAATTTTATTGCCTATTATATAAAAATATATGGCAAATTAATGCAATAATTATCAATTAATTATTTATTTATTAAGAAATTTAAATAAATTAATTCCTAAAATAAATGAATAAATTATTGATAATTGGGCCAGATCCAGCCAAATAAGTCCAAGTCAAATGGGTCTGACTTAAGTCAACAAGCCCAACAAATCAAATTCAGTTCGGCAGGCTTAATTGAATTAAATAGGCATGTATCCAACCCGTCAGACTTAATTAAAGGAGAAAAGCCCAACATATCTTTTAAAGGAGAAAATATCTCACAAGTGGTTATTTTCTCTACCTATAAATAAGGGCCTTCAGTCCTCATTCCAAACACACCAAAAACATCTGAAGACGCGTTTTTGAAGAGATCAAGAATACGAGCAGTGCTCTCTTGAAATCTTCAAGCATCTTCAAGTCAAGACTTAAGATCTTCAAGCATCTTCAAGTCAAGAACGGTCTGCGATCAGAGATCAAGGTGTCAAGCCCCTCAGATCCGACGTTCTTTCAGCCAACTGCCTCCGATCCGAGATCAAGGTTCCCAGCCCCTCCGATTCGGCGTTCTTTCAGTCATCCGCCTCCGGTCAGAGATCAAGGTGTCCAACCCCTCCCCGATCCAGATCAAGGTGTCCAGCCCCTCCGATCCGGCGTTCTTCATATCAAATTCATCCAGCACTCTCCGAGAAGTCAACATTCTACCAAATTGAACGGTGTTCTTCATATCAAATTCATCCAGCAGTCTCCGTAAAGTCAACGTTCTACCAAATTGAACGGCGTTCTTCATATCAAATTCTTCCAGCAGTCTCCGTGAAGTCAACGTTCTACCAAATTGAACGGCGTTCTTCACGACAAATCTTCAAATTAATGTTTGATTCGAACAAAGGCTCGACGCCTCCGGATAAATGTTTTAAAGCTTCAAGTCAACCCCGAGCACGGACAAGCTTCATCCGAAGATCCGGCTCAGAAAGTTGATAAAGTCAAAGAAGTCAACTCAAGAGAAGAATCAGAGGATAGCTAGAAGCTGTTTACTTAAATGCTCAAGTTTAATCCATCTCGGATTATCATTGTTATATTACTCCCTCCATCCGCCTCAAAGGTGGACATTTGTTTTTTGCACGTGGATTAAGGAGTATTATTATTTAATGTGTAGTTGATAGTTGTATTAGTGGGGTGTATGAGTCCCATAAATTTATTGTATTAGTGATGTGTGTGGATCTCATGTATTTAAAAAGGAAAATGTGGACCTTTGGTGCAGACGCCCAAAATGACAAAATGTCCACCTTTCGGGCGGATGGAGGGAGTATGAATTAGAGTAGGTGCATTAGCGGTGTCCTAACATCTATATGGTAGAATTCTTTTCTAAAAAAATGAGAAAATTGATACCTTTGAAAAATATGTCTAATCTGGATGACCACTTGTCGAGGTCAGAGTAGTTAGGGTAAACCAATTAAAACCAGAGTTGAGAACATATGAATTAGAGCACTAATCAAACCAACTGCTTGGCCACCCTACAATAATAAGCATACAAAGCATCTCGCCCGACGCGTGGCGCACACACGATTGATGGCGTCTAAGCTAAGGTACAAAGATGTCGGAGCTACATGCACTAATGAGCAGTAAATGTGTATACGATCGAAGAAGAAGAAGAAAAAAAAAAGCATTTCGTAACTGGTAAAAAGAAACTAACTATATACAGTAGGATGAGAGTGCTAAGTTTTATTTGGATTCTATAACTTCAGTGGGTTTTAGTGCTTACAGGTAGGAAGGTACAGACAGTACTCATTTGTATAGTATGCACATATTGTTGTTGGGTTAGAAGGGCATGCATAACTTCAGTGGGTTTTAGTGCTTACAGGTAGGAAGGTACAGACAGTACTCATTTGTATAGTATGCACATATTGTTGTTGGGTTAGAAGGGCATGCATCATTACTACTCTCTTTTGTCCTCCTCCAGATCTTCCCCCAGCCCGAATACATGATCCGATGCCATCAAAACCTTCCTGTCTTTCCTTTCCACCAACTCTCCGCCCACTATGACTCCTCCCCCCGTCAGGGATATGCCTTCTTCCTCATCATCCCCAGTCTCGTACGCATACCTACGATATGCCAATATCATTAATAATCATAACAAATTCTTATGAATGCTCATGTAAGGTTTTCCTACCCGATGCATCTGTTGATGTCTCATGTCAGTAAACTATACATGAGTTCCAACACTTTCAGAAATATCACCGTTTTCATGTTTGGTGAAAGCTATTGTTAGACACAAGATACAAGTAAAACTGTAAAAGCATAGGATTAAATACGATACAAGAGTTGGGTTAAGGTTTTCTTGTAGCAAGCATACATTTCTGTCCTAAATAGAAGAGCAACGTAAAACTAGAGTTGAAAATACGATAGAATAAATCATGAAATGCATCAGAGAAATGTTCATCACAATAGATAATCTCTTGCCACTCTCCCTCCCTTATACCTCGTTTTATTTTTTTTTACACAATTACTGTAAATGAAAACAACTATAATAATCAAAATTGATTTCCTACTTTGATCAGACAAATATTGTACCTCCCCAGGTAGGTCTTGCAAGTCACAAATTTATATACTAAACATTTGGCTATTTATTTCTAAAAAATATATCTGTGATAGTCAAGTTCGTATAAGATATGTTCAACTAGCAATACTCAATACTTGATCAAGGAAGTGACAGAATAACATGCATTACCTTTAAATTCTGAACCTTATAAAATTGAAGTAAACAGTAATCCTTCCTGATTACCATATTATTTTATGCTTAGATATATTATTTAAGAATTTTAATATCAGAAATGTGACATGCAAGATTTTCTAAAATATTATATAAAATTATTTATTGTTAAGGTAGTTGGCTATTACTCTTTAACAGCACCAATCAACAATTATCCAGAATGTAAGCGATGATTGATGAATCAAAATGAACTAACAAGAATTATATCAGAAGATTACCTGGTAGGGTTATTTGAAGGAGCAAAGAGAAGACATATGACAACCAACAACATGAAGGCAAGCGAAGTCCAGAAAGCTGGAATAACCCAGGCTCTTCGCCACGCTTCGCTTAAGGGGTCACTGGAATTGAAATACAACTGAAGAAGCGAAATGAAGTTATTACGAGTCTTCGTCAATATAACAAAAAGTAAACAAGTGTCCGCATCTAATTAAGACGGTAGGTAGGGTTTAGTGTTAAGGCTGTGGACAATAAAATGGAAAGTCTGGGAACATGATTAGGTGTCAGCTAAGTAAGAGAGTGTGCATACAAATACACCAATAAAAAATGTGAGAAAGAAAGGAAAAAGCTACCTCATAGCCGATCCAAGCAACTGAAAGCAGCACTGATAGTGCCAGAGTATTAGTAAACTTTCGGTAGAGCTCAAGTTTGGCCATACTTCTCCGAATCTACAATCAAACAGATGCAGAAGCTTTAGCATGATTTAATAGATAGTAACACATGAATAAACAAAAGAAAGGCACTCTTTCTTTGTACAAACGTCCAGTTGCCACTAGGAAGTACATCTGGATGATTAAATTACAGTTAGAAAGAATTACAAGAAACTCATGATATTGAAACAAGACAACTAAACAGGTATATCAATATCAATAAGTATTGGTAAGGGTTCAACTGTGGCACGTCAGTTTACAAATCATACAACCTAGGTACAAGAGAACCTAACGCCTTTTTAATATGCACAAGTATCAGGTACAAAGACTTGATACTCAGATGAAAGTTGCCTTACATGTTAAGGATTACTTGCTCCTCTATAGATAATAATCATTAACTTCAATTATAACTTATTAAACAAGATAAAAATTGAGATCCTCATTGATGCACATTATAAGAAAAAAAACAGACTTCCAAATCTGAGCGCAAATAATGCATGCAGTCAAGTACCAATAAACCCCCCCCCCCCCCCCCCCCCAAGCATGCACATATACATATAGACAAGGAAGAAAATGAATATTTCCTTTCTGATATTAATTGCCATTTTGTTGAACTGATGAGTTTTGTACAAATGGAAAAGCAACAAAAATGAAAAAGATTCAAGCCAGAAGGGTTTGCACTGATCACATAATGTATATCTTACATACATGTATTCTGTATTGCCTTTTCACAATCAATTGATAACTGAGGTGCATGTTTTTTTCCATCGAGTATATTAATTTTACTAAAGCAACAGTATCAGCATATCTCCTAACCTACTCATTATCAATTGAAAATGACCTTGGTTAATGCTAAATCCTTCCCCACCAATCCCATTATCCCCCACCCCGAACTTTGCCAAGAAACCTTCCAAATTGAACAATTAATTCAGCAATTAAAAAAATATAAAGATCCCCTCATGGGATGCAGAAGATGTCAAAATAACCTGGAGCTTCTCCAAAGTTTTGGATAATGATGAAAAAATCCAAACTATAAAGAACGCATCCAGAAGTGCTACTGGTAGTACCAGAAAGAGTCTGGTTTTCCCAGCAAAGTCATTGATATTTCCCAAATGCTCAACCAGCTCCAGGGCTTCTGATGCCATGAAATATACCACACCAAGAAGAATCACGTTTGCCGAAATGCCTCCCAAGGTTGGTCTCATGACACCATAACCCATAGAAACCACTAGGAGAAGAAGACGGGATACTGTTTTCTTTATAGCAGTGGATGTAACTGCCCAGAGCGTAATCACCATCGGTCTGCTCCCAGTGGCATTAAAATTCGCATATTCATAGTACCAAAGAGACATTTCACACATTCCAAGGCCAATCACAGCTGTGATTTGATAATGCAGTTGTATTATATCTTTCCAGTGTTGTACAAACCGCAAAAACCATAAGAGACCAAGAGCAAGGTAAGCTAGAGACATGAAACCATAAAATGTCATCAACGGAGCCATCTTCCCTGGTAGATAACCTTCTGGATTTCTCCAAACTGTTCTTCCACTGATCAACGTGCCCTTTAGTTCTGGGTCGCAAACCATAAAATAGAGATAGTACATACCAGTTTTGTTAATCTCAACTGTTTGTATCGGCAAAGTAGCCTCTTCATTTTGCGCTTCAAATGGGATTTGTATCCTTCTTGGCCACCCTGGGTTATGAGGATATTCAGTGATAATAACCCCTCCAACCTTGCAGACTCCTTCCTTAGCAAGAGTATGGTTGCAACATATTGCATTGGAGTTCATGTAAGCTCTTCCAATCCTATTGCTGTCTTTGACCTCAACTATTATGGCCTCCACCACTCCAGTAATCTGCTGCCACTCATTTTGCTTCTGGGCGACCTCCTTCGGTCGCTTTACTGTGATAGAGTCGAACCTAAAAGATAAATTTAAAAAAATGTTGACATACGTAGAGTACAGGTTTATACTTTTTTTTTTCTTCTGAAAGCATACAAGTTGATACTTTTAGAGCCTTGAAAGATTTGTATTTCAATTGAGCTGTGTGACTGGCAAATTTTTTCTATTTTGGGATATTTAGACCTATAAAACACAGGTGCAACTATAAGTTTCTTTTAATGATTGTTTGACAAACAATAACAACAAAATATTATTAAAACTAAGATGTACAAGAAAACAAAATTTGTCAATTTGAACTATGATAATTCACTAAATGATCACATAAACACAAATTTGACAAGTAAAAGTCCATGTATGGTACCATATATAACATTTAGGCAGCAAAACTGAAAAGACGGATTGCTTGTTTACTTCAGGATATGAATACCTCAACAGGTATTCTACCAGATACATCAAGTATAAATCTGATCAGTGATGGAATATTTATGACCTGCCAACCGTATGATTCCTTAAGATCTATTCAAACCTCAATTGATATTCTGATCAACACTTAAAGTACAAATTAGACAAGAAAGGAAGTTCTATTGAATGTTAGATACCCAGAATTCACAGAATCTAATCCAGCCTAAGTGACTAATTCATATTCTAATGAATAATTCCAATATTTTGGGCAGAAAAAGAGTAAAGCAATTAACTACGAAAAGGATAAGCGTCAAAGTTTAAGAGCTGCTGAATGGAGACTTAAGAAGAAACTATAGCGTGCATCTTGCTTTACTTGAAAAGGTATTTACTGTAGTAGCTAGAGAATCAAACAAAAGATACAAGATATGAAATCGTGTAGGTGACTGATTGGTAAATGAAACGGTTTCAGCAAAAGATGCACGTGAAGATTAAAGATAGCGCACGTTCGAGTGTTTGTTTAACTTAAGCACAATTACTTGGTTGGAAAATGAACTACGCAACACGTGTTAAAATATTCCAACGACGGTTTCCTTAGCTCGGAATACTAGAAGCTGCAAGGCAAAGAGTTAAACAACTTTACAGCGTACCAATACAAACACTCAATCTTTTGGAAATTTGACGTTTCTAATTCAATAGAAGACCTAATTCAGAACTCCATGAAACGTATGTCGACGACACTCTTTACATATCTGTCAAAAGCTTCTCACTTCTCAGCACTCTCCTAAACCAACCACTTAAGACAGCCTAAGAATTTAACCAACTAAAGATACAATCCTAATAGATAAAGAGCAAATTGAGCTCCCACATATGACATACCTCAACAAAGTCAAGGAAACACCACACATAGAACACACCTTCAATAGCATCCTTTCACAGAATTACAATAACTTAATAACAGAACAAGAATATCATAATCAACATAAAAGTGATACTGATCCCTAAATAATCAAACATAAGCATCTGAAAATGAACATAAAATCAATTAAAGAATTTTGCAACAATAAACCCTAACAATATCGTTACCTGATGAAGGATTTTCCATTTTGGGTTTTACTATTATCATCATTCGGCGTCGTTTTCGGAGGGTCTGTAGACTTGGAAGCGTAAAGACCTTCACTGCCGCCATGAAAGAAGAAGGAATTGAAGCGAGGGGTGAAACGCTCATTCTTATACTCATGGATCGAAGCTGTAACCCCATTTTCAGTCACTAAAATCAAGAGCAGACAAAACCCTACAAGCATTTGCATTCTCTTGAACAACAGATCGCACTGAATGCCTCTCCGGAACATCATTCCCCTTTCTCTCACTTCTCTTCCAGTGACGAACAAGAAACCACCGAAACAGTACAGCGAAACTAGCACTGAATGCGGCGAAATGAAAAGTGATTACAGGATGGAGGAATTTACAGCGGCTGGAGAAGGAAGGTGAAGATCTAAGTATGCATAAGCTGATTGCACTGAGCTAGAGTCACTCCATCGATGAAAATGGCTACTTCAGCTTTAATCTTCAAAATGTATTTTCACAATGGAGTATTAATAAGGCAAATTATGCGTAAGCATTAAAAATTTATACACTAAAAAATAAAAATATTACGTACAGAGTACTGTATTCACTTTATAACGTATTTTCTATTTTTTTTAAATGAAAAACGGAATAATAGTACTAGTATTAAAAAAAACACATATACATAATAAATAAAAATTATAATACACAGAGAGTGGACGCAAGCACGAATAATTGGATATCAACTCTAATACTCACTCCGTCCCATAAACAAATTCATATTTTCTATTTTTGTATGTCTCATAAACAAATTAACACCCCCAAATAAGGAAATACATACAAATCAATAACCTCACAAAACACTTTAATTTCAAAATTGTCACAATTCTAACTTACTCAACTCACCTAACTTACTTTATATTGATTTATTACCTAAAAATACAAAACTATCCTTAAAAGTAAAGCAAAAAAATATTTTTTTCTTAAACTCTGTATCTACATTAACCGGGTACTTCTCTTTAAGACGGAAATAGTAATATTTAATTTTTGAATCCTCTTACATCCAATGTTAACCTGTACGTTTGTTTTGTACAAGTAGATTTAGAAAGTACATGAAGCTTGACTCAAATTCTTTAATTAGAATGACAATGAAAATTATCAATCACAATGTGATTAAAAATGACTGAAAGGTAGGAAATACTAGTTATTGAATAATGAGAATAATTAAGTAATTTTAATTCTCATTAGATTAAACAAGTTAGCATCAACCATGAGAATCAGTATATCTAATATATATATATATATATATATATATATATATATATATATATATATATATATATATATATATATAAGGACCTAAAGTCAATTTTTTTTCCCCTCAAAATTTGGGTCAAAATCTCTTCAATTTCTCACTTCTTCTCAATTTCTCTTCAATTTCTCACCACTCATTTTATTCTTATTTCCTTAAATAAATATATTTAAGTGTTTTACTATCACAATTTTAGCCTAATAATTTTATGTCCAACAAAATAATTAAAATTAAAAATATTATTTTTGTATGCATATTTTTTTATCAATTAACATGTTGAAATTTGTTTCAATTTGAGTTAATTTTGGGAGAATTTGGGTTGTATTTGAAAATAAAGTTAAGTAATTAAGACATTATTTGGATTTATTTAAACATATGATTACGTAATAAAATATAAATATTAATAAAAAATTTTAAAATTGTTGATTTTTTATAATTACATTAATTTATTATACATGAAAAACAAATAAGGGTCGTATAACGTCGATTCAACTAAAAACTATTTAATTCATTACACATAAAGAACTAAACTAAATATTTAAATATACATATCATCACAATATAGAACCTCATACATATATATTCCCTTCGTCTCATTCTAATAGTAATATTTTTTTTCTCGGTGATTAAGAAATTTAGTATCTTAATGTGTATTGAGGTGAGATAAATAATATTTTAATGTATAGTTGATGTTTGTATTAATGTGGCGGATGAGTCCAATTGAGATATTTTAATTACTTAATTGTGTGGGTCTCATACACAAAAAATTGTAACCGTTAGAATGAAACATCCAATTTAAAAAGAGTGATGCTCTTGTGCGCCCACCAAGTCAATGAATTGTATATAAGGTTAAAAAAAGATTTAGGTTATTTTCAACCTCACCTCCGTTGCAGCCCTAAGCAAGCGATCTCATTTTCCTTCTTACTATCGCTAGAAATCTCAATTTTTTTCATCGAAAATTCATTCTAATTGATCTCTTTAAATGAAATTGTGGCCATAGATCAGAAGAAAAATGCAGCGTGATGTATGGGAAGTACGAATTGGGGTAGCTCCTAAATCACGGGATGTTTGTGAAAGTGTATCATGTGAGAATTTTGCAGTCGAATCGGAGCGTCATGGAATTCGTTCGCGGCGGCGAATTGTTAGTCAAAATCGCGCGGGTGTGGCTACGCGAAGCAGCTGCTCGATTTCTGCCACAACGGTGGTTACCACCGCGATTTGAAGTCGGAAAATATGTTGTTGGATTTCGATTTGAGTGCTTTTTCAATTGCGTACATATTTAAAGGTATTTTCGAGGGGCAATGAAGGAGAGAGATATTAGTAGCCCTACTGAACTGAGATTTGCTTTTGCTTATTATATTACCGTGCAGAGGTGGAACTATTAGTATTACAAATCCAGAATGCCATCAGATTTGTTGTAGTGAACATGGTGTTTTAGAGCTTCAATTGTTTAGGTTTTTTATGCCATGGAAGCTATTGTCACAAACTGCACTGCCTTCATAATTTTCCTTTTCCTCTCAATATCCTATGGAAGCTATTATAATTTTCCTTCATAATTTACATGCCCAGTGATTTCACATATAAAATGGAGATGTCTGTGGATGTTCAATTGTTGGTCCTATTTGAAGGCAAATCAAATATCATGCCTGATGATCTTGTTCTTCCTTTCCGACCATCTACGGTAGGCTCTGTTTTTGTAGTGGATGGAGAAATTCTGAAGTTCAACAATGAATGGAGGCACGCTGACATCCCCACACTCAACTTCTATTTAGGATTAAGGAAATATCATATTTTTTGTCCTTCATTTACGCTTTGTTAATTTGTATTTGATCTCAATTAATATGATTGTTTACTGCAAAGGGTATATTATTATCATGTAAAGGGTATATTTTTATTATGCAAAGGGTATAATGTTGTCATATAAATTGTATGGATTTGCAAAGAGTATATTATTGATGAATAAATGGTACATTGTTTATAAGCAGATGGTACATTGTTTATTATAAAAGATATTATGACATAGTAAAAATGGTATAATGCGTATAAGCAAAGGGTACATTATTGATGAGTAAAAGGTACATTATTGATGAGTAAAGGGTATAATGTTTGTTATGCAAAGGGTATACTGGTCGTGTAAATTTTATGAAGTTGCAACGAGTTTATTGTGGATGAATAAAGGGTACATTATTGTCATAAAAACGATATGGGTTTAGAATGTTCCAAGTTTTATGTATTATGGCATGGTGCAAAGGGTATATTGTGGATAAGTAAAGGGTACTTTGTTGATAAGTAATGAGTACATCATTTGTTATTTGAAGGGTATATTGTAGTCATGCAATCTGTATAGAGTTGCAAAGGGTACATTGTTTGTGAGTAAAGGGTATATTGTTTGTCATACAAGGGGTATATGGTAATGTAAATTGCAATTTCTCCATGCAATTGAGATATACAGGCTATTATAGATTGAGCAAACATAAGGAATCTAGATTTTATTAGGTGTAAATCATATTAAATTGTAAAAGCAGAAATAATTACAGCTAATTAAGATGATCTCTAGACTCTAATATTCACTCAAATTATCATTTAGGACTTGATTACTTGCTATGAACTGCCTTAAGTTTGTTTTCTGTTGCTCTAAAGTGGGAGCCAACCAACATCTTTGCACACTTTTTTAGCTGAACCTCAGAATAGCCAATGTAGTGCTTAATAGTCTGGGTCCACAAAGGGGTGCTATAACAACAAATTTTTGTATTTATAATAAAATAAACGCAAAAGAATTACAATAATAATCCAAATGATTAAACTTGATAATTTAGGAAACAATCTCTATCGATCCTCTGATTCTTCTCTCGAACCAATTTGGACTTTGACTTGGCTTGTTGTGTTGACCGCGTTGACCTCGTTGATTGTGTGTGTTGAGTCGGATCTTCAGTTGAAACTTGTCCGAACTCGGATTTGGGACCTTATAACGTTAATCCAGAAGCGTCGAGCCTTTGTTTGGATTAAACGTGCTTGATCCGAAGAACACTCGATTTGGGGGCTTAGCACCTTAATCCCGGGTCGTATGCTGTTCTTGGCGCGAAGAACACCGAAAAACTTAATGTATAAAGAACACTTGATTTAGGGGGCTCCGCACTTAATCCCGAATCGTTTGCCGTTCTTAACTTGAAGATCTTGAGGAGCGTTGCTCGTGTTTCAATCTCTTCAGAGCGTTTGTGTCTTCAGGTCTTTGAATCTCTGTGGAATGAATGGAGGAGGGCTTCTTATATAGGTGAAGGCAGAGGATGCCCCATAAATAACTCGCAATCTAATTGGTCAATGACAGATTTGACCTAATTTTGCGGGTTTGGACCTTTCCATATATAACACAGTCTGACTGGTCATTGCTTGATTTAACCTGATTCTGGAACCTTCCAGGCTTTATTTGACTTGGGAGTCAAGTTTTACTTAATTTAAACCCTTTTTAATTTGTCGGGCTTTAAATTAATTATCAATTATTTATTAATCTATTTTAGGAAATAATTTATTAAAATCCCAAAAATAAAATATAATAAATTAAAATTATTATTTAATCAATAAAATCCACATGTCACCATCTGATTGGACTGTGAATTTTAATTGCTTACAGGTGCTTCTATGAAAGGTGAAACGAGCTGCGTACACGACTGAAGCAGCAAGCACTGAAGGCTATAGTGTATGATGGTAGCGTAGTTCATCACTCCAAATTCAACATAGAAGGATGTCATGTTCTCTATCTCCTTATCATCTTGGACAGAAGCTGCTTTTATGTATCGAACCAAGAAAACATAAGAAGAAGGAATTGTTAGATGCTACTCCAGCTTCTTGCTTCCTCCATTATAATCATTTGCACTGCTTAACAATGTAAACATAAAACACTGTTAACATATGTGCACTAAATTAATTATCATAAGCATAATGTCTACAAATATAATAAATGCATATGCTTCTCATTAGTAAACTGCATCCCTTGAACTCACAAGATAGTACAGTTTCAAGCCTTCTCAATTCTCATTCTTTATACTTTCAATGAGCACATGCATTACGTTGCCAAGAACAAATTAATATCAACACTTTCTCAACCCAAACACCAATTTGCAATTATATATCACTTTTGAGATGTATTTACATAAGATTAACTCATGATTTAAACACCTTCAACGACAATGTACTACAATTCACATTCATACTTTTAACACCATATACTTCAAATAGCACACAAATAAGATCTTTCACATATTTCTACCCACACCAACACATTTGTTCTAAGTAAGAAATAATTAGAATATAATAAAACAGAACTAAGACATCTTTAGTAATATCAATTTCCATAAAGAGCAATGATCTTTAAAAAATCAGTTTCCAAACAATTGGAGGACCTCTGGACAATGAACATAAACAAACTACGAAGAACGCGCGATGTTTACAAAATCAGTTTCCAAATAATTGTTCGATTAATTAAAAGTAATAAACACAAAAAATGTCATACAATTTACATACCTTGGAGAGTGCGAGAGAGTTTTCAAGGCAACGCAACGAAATTTAGGGATGTATTTATTCACATATTCAAAATTGAACAACCATCGAAAATCTCTTTACATAGCAATCTTCAAGAAGTACAACCACCGTATAGAGTCACAGTCGGATTTCAAAGATAAAGAGATTGACATTGAGAATGCAATCGATCGATTAAAGGTGCTAAAAGTCCAGAGAAGAGGATGAAAGAGAGTGAGGAGAGCCCTAGTTAGATAGAGAAATTTTAAGGAAAAAATGAAGTAAAAAATTAGGAATTTTTATTATATTCACAGAGTCAAATTCTTATGTGGGTCAAGTTGGATCCGGGAACACGAATCTAAATCTGTTTGCCTGGGCGCACAAGAGACTTTGCCATTTAAAAATATATACTCATTAGGATGAGACGAAAGAAGTACGTAATTATATGTGTTTATGTGTCTACGATATATATATATATACTATTACAAAAAATTTATATTTATATAATTTTATTTTTTAAAATCTATCCCCGTGCAGCTCACGGGTTAAAATGCTTGTTTTCATTAACCCAACCTATTACCCCAATCAAACACATTTTTAATGAACTAAGAAATATAATATTTTAATTTGTAGTAAAATATTATATTGGCATTGTGTGCTGGTCTCATATAGAAATATTAATTATTTTTTATATGTCTTACTCCCTCCGTCCCGTCGAAAGGTCTCAATTTTACTATATTGAACGTCTCATTCAAAGGTCTCCATTTTCCACTTTTAGTAAAAATGACCCGTCACTACCTATCACATCTCTCTAATACAATTACCCAATACACATAAAATAATAATACTCCTTAATCCACGTGCAAAAGTAAATGGACACTTGATGGGCGTTTTCTTTGCACGCAAAATTAATCCCCAAATATGAAGGATATCAGTTGCAGCTTAAGTTAAATATCGAACTCAAAGGACGGCGTATTATCAATTAGTTATTTACTAAATTAATTAAGACGAATTGACAATAAAGGTTGTGAATTTAATTATTAATCTACTAATAAAAATATTAAATAACAATTAAAATAAATAACACTAGAAGAATACGAAATGAATCAAGTAGGAGAATATGTAGCTCTAGGATAATCCAGTTTCACTCATTAATCTCTCTTTCGTGTATCATGTCCGACTCTGCCTTGTGGAATATGGACGCATCACTTAACCATGCAAATCTACTCTATAGACATAAGTAAATGAGCGTGTAACACGTGTGAATAACCTTGGAGCAAGAGATATAATTTTACCCTCATTTCTAAGTACTATCAGTATCAATTATTTTCTCCTAGGATTGATACTCTAACCCAATATGATCTCCCTTTATAGGTACTATAAAATTATCCTCTTTATCCTACTTATTAACTCGAATCCAATTCAATTAATAAGTATTCATATAAGATAGTTCTAATGAAGCTTCGGAGTCCCCTCACTTAGAATCATAACATATAATCCTACTCAGCAGTGAACGCACTCAATCAATAACCAAAAGATATGTATTCAGACTCTACATAACAGTTAAAGATGCACAAAACAACTCTGAGTATGAATTAATAAAGCATTGTCTTATATAAAATAAAACCACAAGTAGTGTAGTACGGAGTATACACACGAAAGTTTAATTAATTCATAAAAACCTTCAAAATCCTAAATCTACCAAAACGGTTATAGCTCATGATATTACGAAGAACAATCATGGGTGTTGGATAGATTTTACCCGGATGTTTGGAAAATACAAGATAAATTAGGAAACGATAAAAACCCTAAATTGGAGCGTCTTCGCGTTCTTCTCCGTCTTGAATCCTCCTCTTGGTTCTCATCTTGATTCAGCAGACGAATCTTCAAAGTGATGGATGGATGAAGGAAATGATGTGGATGATGGTTGGGGGGTGATATGGGGTGGTGAAAGATGGATGTGGCTCTCCTCCAATCCAATCTAATGAATAATGATGTGATTTACATCCCCTTTTATACTTGTAAGTTCTCCTTATGAATTTAGGATGTACTTTTTCTTGGAAAACACGAAAATACACACTAGGAGTGTAAAAACATGCACAAATTCAGAAATTCTCGCTGGCAGTTGCGCGACTTCACGTTTTTTAGTATAACTTCCACATCTGACCTCCGATTTGAGTAATTCTTGCGCTCACGCGATCCTTTCTTCCTCGACTTTCTATTTATAAAAAGAATTCTCAGAAACTTCAATATTTGAATATGTAACAAGTCATGCAAAGTGGAACAGTCATGCTGAGTAGGAACAGCTTGCGCGACGTCACCATTTCGATTATAACTTTCTCGTTTGGAATCCGATTGCGGTGTTCTTTATGCCAAAACGACCATCTCTTCTGTGTCTTTTCAACTATATATTACACTATAATTTAGAGCTCCACACGAACACATAAAAATTACACAAGTTGGACGTGCGTTTTTAGCATCCTTGCACAAATTGCACATTTTCTCAAACTTTGTACTTTTGATCATTTTTTTCACCTAAAACACAATAAAACACCTCAAGTGCACCTTTTTCTCAAATATATTGAATATAAGACACTTGTACTAATATATAACAACAATTCTCATCAAACAGGTGTTAAATTGGACACTAAAACACGCTTATTTTCACTCTCAACAACACCTTTGCTCGAGACGAGGGAGTATTTGTCAAAAAGAAAAATATAAACCTGTAACTGTTCAAAATAAAAAATAAATGAAAGGAGTAATTATTAATCTTTCTCTCTAAATAAAAATTTAAATTAAATCACATCTACACCTAAAAAGAAAAATAAAATTTATTATATTTTTGAATTTTTATTAATAAGAGGTACATACTTTAAAATCTAATTATTGAAAATACTATAAACTATAAAGAGATAAAATTACTCAGGTGCAGTTGCACTTTTTTTTTTGCACATTTTTTTCTTCATATTTTTTATGTACATTCCATTATTTTACAATTTTTGTGCATATTTTTTTCGAACATTGAATTGCTGCGCATTAATAAAATTTTATAAATGTTGTTTTATTTATAATATAAATAAATTACTGCTATATATATGATAAAATTGTGTAAAAATAATGTATAACCGTATAGGAGTAATTATGACATACTTATATTATAATTATATAGTTGATAGTAATAATATTTTTATATTTGGTATTAAACTAATAATGAAATATTTTATGTAAATGACAGTAATCATGCATCCTTCTATTTTTTTTTTCTTACTAATTTTATTGTTGATTTTTAGAGACACGTAATATAGTCTTCTTTTATAATAAATAAAATAAAATATGTTATGGGATGTGAAGTAATTGGTTGTTTAAAATTTTTAATTAATTATATAAATCTATAATTTTATTACTAATTATCTTACTATCTTATACTCTAAAGAAAAATTGTGCAATTAAATCATTTAATTATACTCCATGTTTAAGTACCTCAACTGTTTATTATTATTTTACCTTGAAAAACACTTTAATTTTTAAAATTAAATAAGTGCACATTTTAATGTTTAAAAATAATAATAAATAAATAAACACCGTCCTTAATCTTTCTAAATAACACAAATAAGTAATTATAATAGAAAAAATTATTCGTAATATATAAAAAAAATATTAAATAAGGAAGTTAATTAAAAATAAATAAGAAAAATATTTTAAAAAGTATTAAAAATCCAAAAAATTGAGAAAATTACAAGTCATATTGGAGCGCTTTAGAGACGACACGTCAGCAAGAAAAGTTTCTGGTATGTATATATATATATATATATATATATATATATATATATATATATATATATATATATATATATATATATATATATATATATATATATATATATATATATTCCTACTTTATCTAAACATGAATTCCTAAAACATACTACTCTTTAGTACTTTAACATTGTATTATTTGTTTTGACTGTGTTGTTTTGAGTTTAAGTTTTAAATAAAAATTTTGGATTTAGATTAGTTGAAATTAATAAATTTAATAAATACTAGTGTTAATTTATGTTTCTTTTTAGAGATTTAAGTATGATATCTTTGTCAAATTAATATGTAAGAGATATGGGTAATATTTGTGAAAGAATAAGTGTTGAAGTATATAAGAAGTAAGTGCAATTTATGTAATCTAATTTTACAAAACTCCACCTAAAAAATAAATTACATATCTTAAATTTAATAATAATAAAAAAAGAAAAAAAAAGATAGCCTTTGCATTTTAAAAAGCATATTTTTGTTTTCAAAATCATTCATATATAAACCTACAAATCTTATTAATCATTAACTCATCCATCTTTTATGTATTATTTCTTTTCAATTAATATTTTTTTCTCATCTCTTTTTCACATCAATTAATATTTATTGTCCTACACTTATCTTCATACTTTTTCGTTTACGTCAGTCTCATAGTTATTTTTACCATCCAAAAAAATATATATATATAACATCAACTAATATTCTCAAAAGTCATCTTAATTTAAAAAAATATCACTTCCACCTAACATAAATAATATATTTTAGAGTTGGTCTTTTGCAGTACTCAAGTGCATAAAGTGTGCAAAGCTATAATATTTTGTTTTAAAAAGTATACATTTTAATTAATAAGATTATAATGTCCTCATTGTAAAGATTGGCTAAAATGTGAAGAGTATAAATGTTTGACTTTTTTTTCTTTAGAAAATTAAAGATAAAAGTTCTTATATTAAATTAAAATGTATAAGATTCCATACTAAAAGGTACAAAATTAGAATTTGGCGCGCACAATGCTCCCCAAGTGCGTGCAAGACTGTACTTATATTTTATACTACTTTATTTATATCTAAAAATATCACAATGCTCCTTAATATTAAATAAAGTTAATTAAAAATAATTTTTCTTAATTTCATATTTACAATAACGGTAAAAATAACTCCAGAACATGGGAGCATTATTTTACACACACCTCTTACATATTCATTTGACGTAAAATTAAAATTTATTTTAACAAAAATTCAAATTAAACATACACTATTATTAATCAGCTTTCAAATTCCATATAAACTCAAAACAAACATAGACTAAATGATTACTTTTTTTAATAATAGACTATTACTTTTTATAAAGAATAATACTATTAGTCTTGTATATGACAAACTAAATCCCTTTCAAAAGAAAAGGTCTTGCGTGAGTTAAGATGCATATATCCAGGTTCGTGTGTTCAGATTCGACTCACACCTTCTAGTAAGAAAAACATGTCCTTAATTTTAAAAAAATAAACAAAATTTCTTAATCAACTATTAATAACTTTCATAAAATGCACTATCTTGATTCTTTAACACTTTTTATAAAAGAGTTTAAAAAATAATAATAATAATAAAAAAAAATCAACTCTTTCCGAAAGAGTAACTTGGATATTTTTAGAAGTAACAGAAAAATCATTGGCATTTACAAAAAGATGATCACACATGATGTATATCATAAATTAGATGCATGTCATGAAATTTAACATGTTGCACAAATGAAATTCTAGCCGTATGATAAGGTGGCGGACTTTGCGCTTCACTTTCCAATACACTGTATACCAACTAAATTTAGTATATTATTATCTTTAAAAAAAATAATTAAAAAAATACTAAATTTAGTATATGGTTAGAGGATGGATCAAAACGTCTTTAATTCCTTATCTTATTCAGTGGTCCTTTTATTTTTTTTATTTTAATATATACTCCCTCTATCCCGTTTCAATGTTTACGTTTGTTTTTTGCACGTTGATTAAAGAGTATAATATTTTAATAGATAATGGGTGGAAAAATATAATATTTAATGTAAAGTTGGTAGGTGTATCAGTGTTAGATAATACTCCATCCGTCCCAAAATTTTTTGCACACTTCCTTTGTGTGTGCAAAAAATTCTGGGACGGAGGGAATATATTAATTGTTTTAGGTGGATCACATATTCCAAAAAGGAGAACATAAACATTGAAATGAGAGACGCATAATTGAAACGTAAACATTGAAACAGGACGGAGGGAATATAAATTTTTTAATGTATACTATTTATTTCGTTTTACAAGTTAACGGTTTGATTAGATATTTTTTTAGGTATTTATTAAGAGTTAAAAGTTTTTTTTTGTCCCATAATTTTTTAAAACTTTAAATTTTATCTAAAAAATATATTTGTATCGATTTTGTCCCATAATTATTAGTTTTTTTTAATTTTGTCCAAAATTCGCCGGAACCCTTGATTTAGCTGGAGATTGGTCACGTGAGTTGCAAGTGAGATATGAATTTGTGGGAATCGCGAAGGAAGGTGATCTGGACATTTGGGCAAAATTCGTCCAATAGAATTACCACGTCATCTTATTAAAAAAAATTACAAAATAAAAATCTGACTCAGCCACATCTAACTTCGTAAAATATATTTTAAATTATTTTATTAAAATTAAAACGTAACTTAAAAAAATAAAAAACAATTACAAAACAGAAAACGCGATTAAACAATAATAATGTCATTCGGAGCTGCGCTCAGCGCAGCATTAATGGTTATGAAATTTCCGCTGTCGTCCTTCGCCACCATCAGATCGATCCTCGTCTTGTTCACCAACCTCAGTCGGGTAACCGTCGCACATTGTTCCGAACTCCGGGAACTCCGACGGCTGCTTCTTCATCTTCCTCTTGAATTTCTTCACCATTGCTAGGGGTTGCTGGCGTGGCGCGAGATTCTCCTCAGCCTGCCTTCGATGAATCCGCTGGTGTTGTTTTTTCTGTACGCAAATCCGTCGAGGCAGGTGGCCTGATTCGTCATCGCGCCGCTGAAGAGCGTCATTAGCTTCTCGTAGTACTTCTCCGTCGTGGTGGTTGTCAGTAAATCGCAGAGGATTTTCTTTAGCTCAGCGATGGCGTCGGAGAATAGCTCGAGGCAGTCCTCCAATGCTCGCAATGAGAATTTGGATTAGAGTTCCTCTTCGATTTGGTTCTTCGTCAATTTGGGGATTAGGTTACAGAACAGGTTTATGGCTATTTGGGGATTAGAGTTCCACTTCGATTTAATCGCGTTTCTGGATTTTTTTATTTTTAAGTTAACGTTTTAATTTTAATAAAATAATTTAAAATATATTTTACGAAATTTAGTATGGTTAAGTTAGATTTTTATTTTGTAATTTAATGACATGACAATTCTATTTGACGAATTTTGTCCAGATGTCCAGGTCACCCTCCCTCTCCGGATTCCCCCAAATTCATATGTCACGTGAGTTGCACGTGACCAATTTCCGGCTAAAATCAAGGATTCCGGCAAATTTTGGGCAAAATTGAAACAAAATTAATAATTATGAGACAAAATCGATACAAATATCTTTTTTGGACAAAATCTAAAGTTTTAAAAAATTATGGGACAATAAAAACTTTTAACTCTGTTTATTAAGATGTAATTTAAAAGTATGACGAATCTTCTATGTGATTAGTGTGATATTTTTCATTATTAATTACTACATTCGTCTCGAACTATTCTTCCCATTTACTGTACCACATTGTTTAAGAAAAAGACCGCGGATATTTACACTTCTTTTTTTACTTCATACACCCACTTTTTCTTAATTACAAAAATACCAAAAGTAAAAATCCTAAAATCTTAATAAGCCTACCCCACCCCACACACTCACTCTAATTCAATAAATATTTTAACACAATACACCCATCACAAAAAATACATTCACTTCAAATAACATACATTATACACCTCTTATTTATTCTTTCACATTCATTTTGTTTTAAAGAAAAATAGTGAGGGAAGAATAACTCACTTCTCAATCCATTTCAAACCCAAAAAAATCAACCATAAGGTAAAATTGTGTAGTTATATTGCATAATGTTCATCTAAACCCCTGAACTAAGTTATTTTGAATCGAAATAGGATCGTCTTGTTATTGTGCGATCGTGTTTGGCATGAGAAATTGTGAAAATCGGGTCCGATTATTCGGCCTTGGTCGGATGCCGACGAAGCCTCTGTTCGGCCAAGGCTGGACGAAAAATCATGAAACTTGCATCTAATGTTGGCCGAGAGATGCACATTGTTCGTCCAGTGCTGTTCGAACAATCTAGGAAATCTCATCCAATACTGGTCGAACGATTCATGAACCCTCAACTCTGGTTGGACGTGATTTTCATGACAATATGTATACACAAATGCTTAAAAACAAGTTTTAATTCTGTGAAAATGTTTAAAATAACGCAACTTAAGCTTCTTAATTGTTTCTTACTCCAACAATTTACTTTGTGGTTGATTTTCTTTTTGTTTTTAAATGGGTTGAGAATTGTGTTCTTCTCTCACTATTTTAATTGCTTTAAAAAAATATATATAGAGGGGTGAATGTGGAGGAAGGAATAAGAGGTGTATAATGTTATGTTATTTGAAGTGAATGTATTTTTTGTGGTGGGTGTATTGTGTTAAAAATATTGAATTAAGAGTGAGTGTGTGAGGTGGTGGGGTAGGCTCATTAAGGGTATTTTAGGGTTTTTTACTCTTGGTACTTTTGTAATTAAGAGAAAGTGGGTGTATGAAGTAAAAAAAAAAGTGTAGATATCCGCGGCCTAAGAAAAATTGTGCCTTTGTCCAGATTTATTGACTTTAGATGATATTGTAATATTTTTAAGTAATAAAAAAATAAAATTAAATAAAGTAATGATTTATATGTAATAAAAGAGTGACAAATTTGTAATTAAATCAACTTTTGAGATTGTTGGATAAAGTGATGTTCCCACTTATGGGGTGTGAAGAGTTGTGTGAGACGGACAAATAAGGAAAGTGTGAAAGATGGTGCGGGACGGAAAAAATATTAATTTCATTTATAAATATGTTACTCCCACCATCTCCTTTCAAATTGTACACTATCACTTTTGGGCCAGTTCACAAATGTTTTGCACCTTATAAAAGACAAAAAGTAAAAAAAAAACTACTCCCTCCATTCGATTCTAAAGTGTCCGTTTTCTTTTTGCACGTGGATTAAGGATTAATGTAAAGTGGGTAGTTGTATTAGAGGGAAGTGATGAGCCATATTGTGTACTTTTTTACTAAATATGGGAAATTAATACCTTTGAACCGATCGTCAAAAATAGTAAAATGGACACCTTAGAAGTGGAAGGAGGGAGTAGTATTTTCATAACCGAATCGGAGATCAACCCGATTGCCCCAACGGTTCGCGATCGGACCTGTCGAACCGACGGTTCAATCGAAAAAACGAAAATTACCTATTTTTAAATATTATTTTATTATTTTATATATAATTTCATATATTATATATAATTTAATAATTTATTATTTTATTATTTATATATAATTTTACATTATACTTAATGTACATGTGAATACACATCTATTAGAAATAATGAATCGAAAGAAAAATTAAATTTGAAAGTAAAATTATTTTTGGATTTTAATTTGTGCTAATAACTAATTTGATTCAAATTTCATATTGAAAGAAAATTAATTATGAATATTGAAATTAAAATAAAAAAAATTTGTTAATTATAAAATGGAACAAATTTAATAATTCTAATTTTAATCAACATTTATAAATTTTTAATTCGTTCTATAAACTTAAAGCAATAAAATTTATTTATTTTAAAATTAAAAAAATAATGAGTTAATAAATTACATGTAGTCAAATGTTTTTGCTTAATGAAATTGCTAAAGTCCCACATTGATTACTCATCATATAGAAGAGGTATTGGAACTATATATATAAAGATCAATACTTCTCCTTCTTTTCTCCGGTCTCCCACATTGGAAACTTATTAGAAAGAAGGGGGGTTTTGCAACTCCATATAAAGATCAATGCTTCCTCTTCTTTTACACACTTGTTTTATCGGGAGTGTTGGCTTTTAAGTTAGTCAATGATTCAGATTTCAAAGTGCAAAATTTATTTATAAAAAATAAAAAAGTGAAAATTTAAATATAAAAAAAACAAAATCGTTGATTTTCGGTTTGACCGGTTCAACCGGTTGTTTGAGCCTTTTCAAACTAGTTTTTCCCGACTAAATTATAAAAGCAGTTTTAAGGGGTTTTTGGACTGGTTCCGGCATCGATTCCAGGTCGAACCGGCCGGTCCGATCTAGTTTTGAAATCACTAGTCAAAACAATAATCATTCTCCATATATTTTATTTACAAAAAACCATCACTATCTAACATACCTAACATATTTTATTATTTACTTTATTACAAAAAATACAATAATACCTCTAAAAGTTATCAATTTTTCTTAATATTCGTGCTGGGAGAAGGGTGCAATCTTTTAAGAGACGAAGGGAGTATTAATTTTTATTTATCTGATAAATTATTTATGAATAATATAATTGGGTGGTCACCACTTTTCTTCAATTATCACTACAAAAATGTTGTTCGTTTGTGACGACCTAAAGGATCCAGTGACAGTTTTTGTGACGGTTTTCCAGCTGTCACAAATAATATGATCACAAACGTTTTGTGACGGGGCTGTCACAATTCTAATAGTTTTTTGACGATGAGGATTTGTGATGGCTTTAGATGATCGTTTTAAAAAAAGCTATCACAAATTCAAAAAGGTCACGAAACTCATCATAATTGTGATGATTTCATAAAAAAAAAAAAACGTTACAAGAAGGCTGTATTTTTGTAGTGTATGTATCACTTTCTTAAAAAAAAAAAAAAATTCATCTCTCCAACTCACCTCGTAACTCAATCTTTAGACAAAATTTTGTATTGCATGTTATTTGCACATTTTCCTTAATTTAAATTATACTCTCTTTTCGAAATTTAAAATTAACTAGCTCACTATAAATAAATATTTTAATAATAATAAAATAAATAATTATGTAAATCGAATTCACACTTAAATTCTAATTTATTAATTATTTTTTAAAACATGAAAAATTATGAAAATAATAGAGTGTCTCTCCATTCACGCCAATCACGATTCTCAAACTATGGTCTTGTATAACTAGGGGTGGGCGGTATGGCATACCGAAGATTTCTGGTCATATCATATACTGTACCGAAATTTTCGGTATATAAAAAATCATACTGTTACCTTACCTAAACTTTCAGTATACCATAGTTCAGCATAGCGATATCTCGGTATAGGAAGAGTATACCTTCTGCTTACCAATATTTCGGTATATAGCGTATCATACCTAAAATGTCGATATATACCGTACTATTAGATAGTTTGCTATGCCGTTATGCACCTAAAATTCAATTAATCTAATTAAAAACTGTACTAGAAAAGTGAAAGATAACTATAAAACAAATTCTAATACTAGATAAAAAATTCATAATAAGAAAAATATACGACAATCCACAAACGACCAAATTAAACAAGAGTGAGTCTCATATAAACCGGGTTTACATGTAAACTCTATTTTTTAAAATTACTTTTTAGCATATAAAAAATTAATCATTGAAAAGTAATAATTTTTATATAGAAGAGTAATAATCATATCTCTAAAGAGTAATTTTTCATGTACTAAAAGTAATTGATAAATCAGGATTTACAATAATTTGAATAGTATTTTTTTAATTTAGAAGAATAACAATTTATGTGTTAAAAATTAATTTTTTATATACTAAAAAATAACATGTTTATATAATTAATGTATGTAAATCCGGTTTACAACAAGTGTTTGACATTAAATAAATAGTACCCAAGAGATCTACACAAGAACCATATGAAACTTATATTAAAATCAACACTTTTAAATTTTCATATAGGATAGAACTACGTAATTAAAAAAGAAATACAAGATATCATGAAAGTCAATCAATTTTATCACCCATTTATAATTATGTAATTTACACTAGGATTTTAGATTTAATCTTTTAATTAAAGGCAAAACCTTATGCGTCCCCGGGGACACACTGTGTCCCCATGTGAACACAAACTCTTCCGCTCCATATTCTATTTAAACTTATGTATTGCTAAGAGTTTAAATTGCAAAGGGGCACGGTGTCCCGTAGGGCACAAGAGTCTCACTCTTAATTAAATAGTTTATATATATAATTTAATTAAAAATTATAATATATAAATAATAATTATAATTGCATATATCAAGTAGTATGATATATCGTATCATATTACCCAAAAATTAAATATTTTATGGTATTTCGGTATATACCGAAATACCGTGGTATTGATGATTTATATACCTTTATCTTACCAAAATTTTCAATACGGTATCATACCTTACCAAAAATTTCGGCCTACCTAAAATTTTGGTAAAATCGATATTTTTCGATATGGTAAGGGCGGTATACAGAAATTTCGCTATTTTTCCCCAGCCCTATGTACAACACATAAACTTTTAGTGAATTACATAATTTATAGGGTTGTCAAATTTACCTGTCGGGTCGGGTTATCCGCGGGTACCCGAGTAATTGGGTAAGAATAGGGTAGGTAAAATTGGGTAGAGGATCGAGCAATACCCGTACCCGAAAAAAATCAGCGAGTAAGGGTAGGGTACGAATTTTCCTTTTATACCCGCGTACCCAACCCGATTACCCGTTATATAATATAGTATATATTAATATATATATATATATATTAATAAAATATATTATATTATATGTAGTATTACTAAGGAGATCGTAGTTTTCGATATACTTTCAAGTGTTGGATTACGATATTTCTTTTCATGTTATTATATTAATTAACTATGTTGATTTATTGTTGTTGCACTTGGATTAAATATATTCTCTATAATGAACTTTATTTTTATGCTTTATGTTTTATTTTGATGTTTTTGTGTCGATTTTGAGGGAAAAAAATTGATAAGGGAAGGTGTGGGTCGATGGCGTAGGGTTGGTCAGGTTCAAGTTATTGTGGGTATCTGTATTATACCCGTTTAAAATATCCGTCCATCATTTTTTACGGGTATCCGTATATTTGCGGGTTACCTATTTACTCGATGGATAAACCTGCATCCTACCCGATGCTACAATTGAAGATAATAGGATAGAGTATGGATAAGGTAATTGAATAGCGGGTACTATGTGAATTTGCTCCATCCGTATTCTACCCTATCCGTTTATATACATAACAATTTACGTCATCAATAAGATTCGCCAATAAAATTAAATTAAGTTCAAATCATTAATAAATAAAATATTTTTTAGATCATGGTGCAAGATCACAACACCAATATTATGTGGACATAATTGGCCGTCCATCTAGTAGCTTAATAAGGGGTGATACCCTAATATCATGTTAAATGAGAGAAGAAAGTCGTTTAATACTTAATCACGCCTCCATTTAATCTAGAACACCAACGACTCCATTATCAATCGTTGATGATACAAATTTTCGCATCTCTACCCTACTTCCACGACACCCAGCAAATCTATTACTGAATCTCGACTATTTTTTATAGTTCTCCCCCACAAAACACCATATTCGTAACTGTATTACCAGAATTATAATTAGAACCAAAATAATACGAGAAGGACTGATTAATTGTGGTGTTCACCATCCATCGCCATCACAACAAGCAAATAATTCCAA
The DNA here is from genome assembly GCA_023678885.1 of Pogostemon cablin. Classification (NCBI taxonomy): domain Eukaryota; kingdom Viridiplantae; phylum Streptophyta; class Magnoliopsida; order Lamiales; family Lamiaceae; genus Pogostemon; species Pogostemon cablin. The sequence goes on along the minus strand of CM042998.1, from coordinate 16,340,700 downwards.
GATTTTATTTATTTATTTATTTTAGTTGAAAGGTTTTGGTACCATGTGAAGATTGTTTGGGGCATAATTTGTGCATTCACTCATCAATAGATTACCAATATATAAATCTATATAGGTCTAATGTCATATTTATTTAGATCTAACAATAGATACAACATATAATCTTAATATTCAAATTTCAAAGTAATGTATCTTCGTCTCACGTTGCAGATAAAATTAAGAATCAGATATCTACTTTGTATCTTAATTATGTTATACCATCCAAATTCTTATGCTAAGAATGTATGGATAGAATCTTGTTTTCATACTGTATTTAATCTACTTTGTAACCGTTCTCACTAAAAAAATTTATCAATTTTAGAAATTTCGAAGTAATGGGAATGATTGTGAAAATCATTTAGAGGGATAATGACATTGTGATTGAAGTCGGTGAAATAATAAAAAAGACCGAGAAAGTTCAATTTATATTACTACTTCATATTGTTATACTGAAATATCTGAGTGTAGTAGTTTTAAAAATCCCTACACAGGGTCGAAATGTTATTAAAAATGTTATACATTTATGGTAAAACAAAAAACAATAGCGACAAAATATTATTCCCTCCGTCTCATAATAAACTTCATATTTTTCATTTTTGTTTGTCCAACATTAAACTTTACCACCCAAAACAGGAAATATCACATCAATCTCCACCCCTAAAAGTTCATCTTAATTACAAATTTACTACTTCCACCAAACCCTTATACCATACTTTATAATTTATTTATTACCTAAAAATACTACATTACCCCAAAAAATAATAAATTTAGTTAAAAATCAATTTTTCTTAAACTTCATGTCTACAATAACAGTGAAGTTTATTATGAGCAGGACTAAGTTCTTAAAAACATTCTTCATGTATAACCTATAGTGCCTTTGTGAAAAACAATAATCATCATTAGTATGATTAAGTATGATTAAGATAAAAAAATCATTAGTATGATTAAGAAAAGGTTGTAAGACAATATTTAAAAAGCGAAATCTACGGACGATATATACCAGTGGATGATCAACAACTCAAGATGAAGATAAAGCTTGGTATCTGTTTGTAAAAAAATTATTAGAATTGGGTAAAAAATAACTAAAATTAAATTTTTTAAAAAAAATCAAAATTGGACTGTAAAAAAAAAAATTGAAATCAGACAATATTTTCCTTATTTTAATCAGTAATTATTACTTTTCTCTCCGCCTCAAATCCTATAGCTCTGCTTCCAAATTAAAGTCCCCGAATCACGTACTACCTTTTTGCATTTATTAGTTTGTGAGAATTAATTCCACAATACTCCTATACAAACTCAGTCAAAGATTAAAAATAATCAGACTGAAATTAATTCATGAAATTTTAATATTTTTAATATCAAGCCAAATTTGTGAAAACAATTTTAATTACCAAATTCCATCGGTTCAATTTTGATAACTCATTCTTATTTTTAATTTTTGCTTACTCCTATAAAACAAATGAAAAAATCATGAGTTTTTATTTTTATTTTTTCATATAAATTATCGTAAATCAGCTAATTATAATATATATATATATATATATATATAGTGTTACATATTTGGTAATAGGAGAGTAAACAAATCAAATCGAGCCGAACTTTTTACTGCTCGAGTATCATTTGTTAAGTAGAATATGAGATCGAGCTCGAACTTGAGCATGTTTAAAAAATTAAAACCTTATCGAGCTCATTTATCAAAACTTGATTCCGCTAAAACTTGTGAATATGTTCGATTACATATACGCGAACACATTTTTGAACAATATTCGTGAACAAGTTTAATAATTTGTTCATGAACAACAAACGAATGTTTGTTCATGAATACCTACCTATAGAATTTTGTTGGTGGACATAATAAACCAACAAACAAGAATTCTATAATATTATTTTAAATACACATTTAAATATTTTTAATACTATATTCACATTATAAAAAATATACAAAAATTATAAATAAAAAGTATACATAATGAGCTTTTAACAAGTTTGTTCACGAACACTAAACGAGCTTTCGACTAAAAAGCTATGAATGTTCAAGCTCTATTTGTTTATAAAACAAGCTTAAAATTAAATTGGTCACGTTAGTGTTCATTTGACTAATCAAACACACATAAACAAGCATGTAATAAGTCGAGTCACGAGCTGTTTGATGAACGCTCTATTTACTTACACCTCTACTTGGTGAGCATGAATTTCCTATTTCACCCCATGTTTTATCTTGTGGCGCTTTAACATCTTTTTGAAACTCTTCTCTGTACCCTTTTCTTTTTCTTATTTATTACACCATCTATTAGCCCATATTTTATCTTGTGTTCCACATGGGGTGGAATAAGCGATCCCAATCTTACTTGGTATGTTACCTTCTTCCCATTGTAAAATTGTTTTATAATGGAGATTAAGATCAAAATGTATTTAAGACCAACTTTATAGGCTTTAAAAGGATAATATAGTATTTTTAAATAATATCTCTTCCATCCCATATTACTTTGCATCGTTATTGTTGATACAAAGTTAAAGAAAAATTATTTTTGATCAATTTTATTGACTTTTGAAGAGTAATGTAATATTTTTAGGTTATAAATAAATTATAAAATATATTATGTGTGTTAAGTGAGAACGGTAAATTTGTAATTAAGATATATTTTTAAGGTCGAAGATAGATGTGATTTTTTTTTTTTGTAAAGTTTATTATGGGATGGTAAAAAAATAAAAAAAATGTAAAATTTATTATGTGATGAAAGAACGAAGGAGTAGATAAAAATATATTATGTATATTCAAAAGATATAAATAATCATTTTGAAATTAAAATAATCATAATGCTATTATGTTATGTTGAGCATTTATTATAATTGTCCACAATCAATCTTACGAGATGAAAAAAAATAGAAATATTGTATAAAAACTCAGTTTCAAGAGAAATAGTGACATCTAATATTTACTTAATTTAATTATACATGACGTACTTAAACATAACTTTCCCAACTAAAATCTTTAACTAGAACCTAAAAAGTTGTTCAGCCGATCTAGAAGAACTATAGATCAAATAATTATTACTCCAGGATTACCTATGCATGATGAGATTGATCATCATCATATAATTATAGCAATTTGCAACAAAATATTTTCAACTAAAATTTGAACTTAAAAAAAAAAGAACATAATTCAAATAATGGCGAACATTCTCACTTTATTGGACCAAATCAATTTAATGTAATTAGTTCCAAATCCAGAAGGTCTAATTTAGTGGTGGAGTCAAGTGGTCAACCCTAGAAATTAACATGATTTAATTACTTCCTAAGTACCTTTTTCTTTCAATTTTTAATAAATTAAGCTCCAACCCCCTTGTAAAACTAAAATAACAATAACCCACTAATCTATAATATTTATTTATAATTATAAAGTAATAAATTATATATATTGTCCACAAAACGTGAATTAAAATGAATCTTCAAAGTTGGGAAAATTGGTGATGGTCCAAATCTGGTTTTCAATGAGGCTTGGTCTTGTCGTGGACTTCTGAAAACATGAGATTTTTGCTAAGAATTTAAGACCAATGACTTAGTCTTTTTTTTCTGAAGTTTCTTCTACTCAACGTGTTCAACATATCCTTTATACTTTGAATTTCTTTTTTATTATTTTCCATATTCTTCTTTTATTAATTTCCCCCCACTTTCCCTTTTTTTATTTACTTATACATACATATATATACACACACACACCCACTAAACCCTATCATCAATAACACATGCAAAAAAAACACTTTCTTTAATTGTAAGAAAATAACAATAGTAATAATTATATAATTAATTCAGACAGCTATGGATCAAGATGTGTTGGAGTATATTAGATATGGTTGTAAGTTGGCCAAAGATTTGGAGCAAAATCTACCCATTTTGGGTAACCAGCAGGATTTTGTTCTTACATGTTGTGAAGATATTGTGGGAGTTTTTAGTAGAATAAGAGATAGGTTGCTTTCTGATCAAGGGCAGATGGGTGGTGGGATTCAGGAGTGGCTGAGGAGCGGCGGCGCCGCTAGTTCCACCACCGCGACCACGACGAGCAGTACACCTCTTGATCAGTCCATGGAGCTGTTGGGTGCTCATGCTAAGTATTTGGACTACTTTGAGAGTGGTAAGATGAAGGACATACTTGTCGAGCCGCCTTCCTCGTCCATGCTGGACTTTGCGATTCGTGGGTTTGGAAGGGATGGCGGGGGAGGGTCCAGAGGCGTCGTTATAAGGGATGTTCAGATGCCCGTGGATGCACCGAATCCCAACAGAACTTCTCCTCCGCAGAGACAGAGGAGGAGGTGAGAATCATTATTATTATTATTATTATTACCAATATATCTTATGCTAATATGGAGTATATACTCTGTTTACATGATATGGCTTCAATGATTAGGTAATTGTGAGTTGTTGTTTTCTTTTTGCATAACATGAAACTCAATTTGTGATACACATTTAGGAGAGAGATTAATTTGTGATAAAACATTAATGTTGGCATATATACCAATACTATTCTTTTTGAAATTTCTACCATAATAAAATGGAAGAAAATGAGGAAAATACATGCATGCATGCACATACATAATATGCATAGGCGGTTGAATTCTCCGTGCAATTTTAGTACATCATCTCCTATGTCACACTATTGTATAAATGACATGTAAAAGAAAGAGGAAAATTATACCCTAAAAAGAAAAACTTAAATCCTGATGGCAACGGTTGTATTTCTTTCTCATTACGTGTCAATCATTTAAAGTATGGTACAAAAAATGATATACGAAAATGTCGTAGAAGATGCGATGTGATATTCAGTGTGGTCATGTTATAATGTAGAGATTTGCATCAGATTTAAAACGGTATTATAAGCATTAACATGTGTAAAGTTGAGAAGGTTGCAAATAAATAGTGGATTTTGAATTATAAATTTCCCTTTTCATATTGAGAAATTAGGAAGGAAGAGGGTGAGAAGGTAGTGAAGAAGGTTCCAGCACCTCAAATGGGAAATCTCGACCTTCCTCCAGAAGATGGTTACACGTGGCGAAAATATGGCCAAAAGGAGATCCTCGGATCTACTTATCCTAGGTACGTACAAATCCTAAAATAATTATACATACTAAAGTATTACTTAAAATCAGTTCCATAAAAAAAATTTATTGTCCAAATATTTTTCTTAGGGTAATTATAATTACACAGATACGTTTGTTTTCGGTTTTAAAAATTAAATTTTGGTTTTCAAATTTCACACTCAGGTATGTATATACACAATATAAAGTCTATTAATCTCTCACTCACTTATTTTTATACATTTTCTCTTCTCAATTAATATTATTTCTCTCACATCTCTTAACTCATATTAATTTGCATGCTTTTATACATATCACCACACACCTCTTACACATTGATTTTGACATAAAGTTAAAATATATTCTAACAAAATTTCAAAATAAACACATAACACTACTCAATAGTTTTCAAATCCCATATAAACCCAAAACAAACATAGGTAAACGTTAAACCCTACGGACAAAACAGATCATAAACCATGTTAAAAGGAAAAAAGAATTCATGGATTAAATAGTTACATATATACTCTCCCATCTCACAAAAAGAGTTACTCCTACATTTTAGGAATTAGGGCGTCCTACAAAAAGAGTTATATTTTACTAATACAATTACCCACTTTATATTAAAATATTATACTCTCTCATATCACTACACATTAACTAAAATACTATATTCCTTAATCTTTTAACAAGTAATAAACGTAACTCTATGAGATAAAGATATTGTATACAGTATATCATTGAAATTTATATGAAATCTTATTATACTCTCTAAGTAAAGAAAAAAAAAACGCTACTTTTATATATGACACTAACTATTATTACTCCTAAAAAGATGAGTTAAATTTCCATGCAATAATCTCTCAAAATATAATTACTTACTTTTAATTTATTTCTTTTACAAAGTACACACTTTTCTTATACTTATAAATCGTTATTACCATGCAAATATAAATGGTGTTCAGGTGGAAATATTACGGAAGATCACCATGTGCTAGCTATCTCTGCATACATAATTTAAAATATTTGAAAAATCGAGGTATTGACAGATTTTCACCATGATAATAATTTTTAGTACTTCATTAATTAATTAAGTGTATTTCGTATCATACTAAAATTTAATCTAAGACATAAAATCTATAATTACGATATGAAAGAATACAAATCACACCGTTTGCGAAATTGATCTTGTATTTGTGTAACTAGAAATGTATTACAAGGTATTACATTAAAAACATGACTAATACTTTTGTACAATTAGTTGTATTCATGCAACCGTGTAAATTCTTTAATATGTAAAACGAACCGTTACTCTTCTGTACAAAGAGTATTCTCTTTCGAGATAACGAATGGAAATATTTTAAAGAATAACACTCGACATTTTAAAGAATGATATTGCCCAGAAGGGAACATGCAAAATATAATCGGTTGCACATTAATACTCTCTAAAAGTATTAGTATGTACATATAAGTTAAGTTATTACAATTAATATATAATTAAAAGTATTATTACCTAATTAAAATTGTAATACATCGAAAGGTACTATCAAACATATTATATAATTGATGGATTTTTTTATAGATAAAATGTCATAATGTACATCATAAAGTTATAAAATATCATTGAGTTAGGAATCAATTATCACAAATAAATAATAATTAAAAATATGCTTACTCTATGCTTAATTTGTTTTTGTTTTAATTAAATTGGAATTTACTTTAGTTAGAAAGTGATATCATTGAATTGTGATAGTAACACAAGATTTTGTGATTATTCAAACTTCAAAGATGGTCCATTCTTGACTATTGAAAGTGTCAAGGTGTATGAAAACGTCACCGTTTTCTTGGTTAGTGAGATCGCCTTCTTGCATTGAAAAAGCTTTCATAAGTCGTGGAGCACAAAAAACATTTCAAGGGGGTATTTATAAAATATTATATTCCTAATTAATTATTACCTCACCTCCACTCGATCCTAAGAAATTATACTCATGTAAACACATTAATATTTATAATACATCTATAATTTTATTTATAATATATAATATATATTAAATTTATGAACCAACCACACTTTAATAATAGGGTAGGTTTTGTGTGAGACCGTCTCACATAAACTCTTACGTGAGATGGATAAAAAGTAATAATATCATTAACAAAAAGTGATACTCAATCGATAAAAAATGATAATGGTGCAATGATTTATTTCATGAACAATTTATAGTGTAAATAAAAAGTGATAACATTTTATAGTGAAAGTAATAATATTTCATGAACCTTTTAATCGTCTCATGTAAGGGCTGTAAGGGGTTACATTACACACAAGTCTTTTCCTTTAACAATAAATATATACCAAGGGTGAAAATATAGTACTCCATAATGCATGAATTTTAAAACTAAAATAATACGGTGAAAATTCAATAAAGATATAAGAATTATAATTTATAATGCTAACCTAATTTAAGATCATTAAACATTATGAACGAAATAGTATAACATGAAGTATATAAGAATATATAATAATTTTGTAATAGAACAGTTTCATACCACCAAGTAACCTTTATAAAATAGATTGATGTATTTTAAATGAATTAATTTTTATTTAAAATAATAACTCACTTAAAATTTAAAAGCAGAATTTATACTTACAAATATTCAACTAAAAACTCCACCACTTTATTTATTTAATTTTGTAAACACTTTCCACTCTTAATCACTTTTTTTTTAATATTACTAACCAAATTAAACTACTTCTTTCCAATCACAAACTGATGAAAGAGTTAAAAGCTGGGTAATCATTGAATATTCCTCCAATTAAAAAGTATATTTGACTAGTTGAATCATATAGAAAATGAAAGTTGTTAGCTATTGCTGTTCAATTTTCATTTTCAAAGTTGTATACATTTTATACTTTCATTGTTTTATAGGGTACTATTTTTTTATTATATATAAAATTATAATATACTTTAATATAAAAAAAAATTAAGTGATATCATACGGAAAAACAGAGGGAGCATAATTTAAAATGCAAGATTAATCAGAGTAGAAAACTCATACTCTCATAATAACTTAATTTAATAAGCAATAATTACTTGAGGACACGTGGAAAAGTATATATGGCTCCAACATAATACTTGTCTTAAATATATCATTAATATATAAATGTGAAGGAAGCAACATTAGAATACGAACTTTTCAAAAGCACGAGTTTGAAAACTCTCACCCTTTTTATTTCTTGAGTAAATTAAAATTTTAAGATAATAAAAAGAAAAGTCCATCTTAAATCTATGACCCAATCTACCTATCTAAGGATGGATATAAAGCGTTTGAGATGTCCATCTTCTTTAAAATTTTAATTGAAAATTAACAACTAATTTAGAAAAATAAAAATAAAAACGTTCATACTGTTAGACGATTTCATACAAGAGTTGCTACATTGGGATAGACTTATGTGAGACAATTTTACGTTTTTTTGTTTATCATTTTTTTATTAAAGATGTTATCACTTTTTTTTAAAATATTATTATTTTTCATTTATACTATAAATTGTTCATGAAATAGTTCATTTTTCATCAATGGAATATCATTTTTCATTATAAAGATTATCACTTCTTATCCTTCTCACGAAAGTTATTCTATGAACGGAAAATATTCTCTCCTTTTCATAAAAATTGACATATTTATATAAGATAAATACGTCGATTTTTCTGAAACGGAGAGAAGGATTAACTATTTTTACTTAGAATTATATATATAACTAAATTAATTTTGTGATGAATTGGATTATCAGGGCTTATTATAGGTGTACCCACCAAAAATTCTACCAATGCCCTGCTAAGAAGCAAGTCCAACGATTGGACGACGATCCCTTAACTTTTGAGGTCACCTATCGTGGGACCCACACTTGCCACATGTCCTCCACCGCCCCTTCTGCCGCCATGCCACCGCCGGAACCCGCCCCGATCCCTCCAACTACCACCCTGCACCACCCACCACTCCCCATCCCCTCCTCACTCCCCAACCCTGATCACTGGCTCTCCATGCAACTCTTCCACGATCTTGCCGCCACCACCACCGGCATGACTGCCGGGACTAGCGGCGGAGCTGGCCCCAGCTCCGTCGCTAGATACCCGGACTATCAGCTGCCGGTGGTGGGCATGGCCGACGCCATGTTCAACTCCGGCAGTAGCAGCAGCAATAGCATGGATCTCATATTTCCTTCAATGGATGACAAGTGGGATTCTGAGGTGAAGAAAGGGAATTAATTAAATTAATTATTAACAGAGAGATTAATTATTTGGTATAAATTAATTTGACCGTTAATTAGTTGATTAATCGTATCATATCGGTTAAACTGTGTAGCGCAATCTCATTTGATTAGTCTAAATTTGTTTAATTACTTAGTGGTTAATTGTAACTTGTATTGTCGTTGTAATTTTTGTGGTTGATTTGATTAATTATTATGTTCTCTTGTTTCCTGTAATTTACAATAATAATCAATGGAGACATTGTATCGTCTATTCTTTTCATATTTCTATCATTTTTAAGTCCACTCTCTCATTTTTCTTTCGTCCATAATATATACACGTCATTTTTAAGTCCACATTCTCTCATTAAATTAAATTAATATGTTTTTTTTTAATTTAAACAAATTTAAAAAAACATAAAATACAATAAAATATAAATATATGCATCATTTGATAAAATATAAAAATAATTATTTTGAAAATATTTTAAAGTTAATTAATAAGTTTATAATGATTAAATAATTTTTTTGAAAGTAAAAGTAAGATTGATCATTCAATTACACCAAGGGACGATGTTTATATAAAACATAATAGATAGAGGAATACTAATATTAGAGTAACTTGTTAAAAAATTATTGAAAGCAAACTTTGATAAAAATGTTCATCGAACGACAATCCCAACTAAAAGAGAAGTCTTCGAAAGAGGGGGATAAAACTAGAAAGTCCTCAACCAAGGGCGGGTTTAGCTTGGAGTAAGGGGTACAATTGTAGCCCCAAATTAACAAAATTGTCCCCATTTTATTTGGAATATATATATATTTTTAAATTAGTTGTATTTTGTATCCCTATTTTCTACTATAAAATTGTAATATTATATATTGTATTCTCAATTTTAGAGTTCTGAATTCGTCCCTGTCTTCAACTATAGAACCAAAGTAAGATAGATCATTCTTTGGTTTGATCAATGCATAGTAGAGGATAAACGAGTCAACCTAAAGAATGATGCGTCTGTTGTTTTGTTTTTGTGTTATTTGAATTCCACAATATGTTGCTAAGTCCTCAGCAATATCAACATAAGAAATTGACTCTTAATACTCGGTAAAGCACCAATTGACTTGTCTATTTGAATTTTGAACTACTGAACTTAGTCGCATTTTTAGTAAAATGTCAAGAGCAAGTGTAGTCTATCGTTGTTGTATACGTGTGACCAAGTGCAAAATTTATAAGATTGTCGTCCCAAGGGAAATCAAACATTGGCTAGTATCCGAATTGTTCATCGATTTATGCTTTGTAAAGATATATGTTCGAAGGTTTTGGTATTAAAACTAATGCTTATGATTCTACTCAAATAACTAGAATGTAAACTAGCTAAGTAAATGATCAAATAACGAGCAAATGATTAATGGAATGGACGTAGAATACACTTGAGAAGAGAGCAAGACTAATCATACTTATAGTTGAGGCTTGAGTTAGATATGCAAAACCCTTCATAGTAATTTTCATTAACTTGTGGATTAAAAGCAATCACAAATTTACCCCTAGTCCCTATGGCCAAGACAACTAGGTTCTTGACTCTTTTACAAGCCTAAGTCTCCTAAGATTGGTCTTAATCTCAATTCCCTTAAGTTACTATGATCATAAGTTGGTTCTTTTAACTCAATTACTTAAGTGTCCCTCTATGAATGTTCTAAGCCTAAGGAGGGTATGACTTACCTCTCCTTATACTAACATGCATGCACAATCAATATATGATTCAATTAAAACTTCACTCACAACATTGGAATGATCATCCTAATATAATGAATTGAGAATTTAATCACATACATTGAAAAGAAACATGATTGATATATCATAGAAGAAAATCCACAAATCAATTCAAATCACTACTCAAGTTTTACATATCTAACTCTTCCCCTCAACCACTCATATGACTTGCCCTACTATAAAACTAGCCACTAAACATGGTAATTAATTCAATACAAATCAAGCTTTGCTCTATTTGAGGCATAATAAGAAGAAAATCAACAATTGGAAAGTAGATTTGCTTCCCTTGCATAAGAAAAGCATTCCCCCTCTTCAATTGATCAACTCCTTCAATAATTGATACTCCAATATTCTCAAATGGTGGTAGGATGGATGGGATGAAGGTTTTATGGATTGAAAATATAGATCAGGTAGAGATGGAAGATAGATCTAGTGTGTGAGGAAATGTGGTGTTTTGGTGTTTGTAACTGCTCCAACCTGATCTTCAATGAATTCCCCCTTCAAATTTCGCATAAGTCATGATTTTATATCACTTATGGACCTTCTAGAAGCTTCCGGAACATTCTGAAAATTACACAGGATTTTGCACCTACACGGCCCGTGCAGCAGCACACGGCCCGTGTAGGGCACACCTACTTCGGCGTGTTGTGCGTGCTTCCGGACACGGCTCGAGTTGCGCTGCACGGCCATGGTCATGGCCGTGTAGCATTTTCTGACGACAATGCACGGCTTCTTCTTACAGAGCCGTGCTCCGCACATGGGGCGTGCAGCGACGCACGGCCCGTGCACAAGCGCACGATCATCTTCCTGGGCGAGCAGCGAGTTCTGACGACACTACATGGCCAGTGGTTACAGGGTCGTGTTCCTCACACGGCCCGTGTACCAACATGTTCTTCTGTCTCCCTTTCGCTCCCGACTCCGTTTTTGTCCATTTCTTGATCTGTTTTACACATATTTAAACACATTTACACAATTCTATCAATTTATACCACATTCCACAAAGTAACAATAACTCCACCAAAATTAATACAAATACGGATAAAAACATCCAAAAATACACAAATAAAGACACTAAAATCTAGGTGAAAATGACTACGATCAACTACCCCACCAATACCAGTTCCTATACCCTGAACAATTGAAATGTCTATTTTTATTTATAGAGTTCCTATCATAGGTACCGTGGGCCCGTGGCCTCCAATGCCAAGAAGTTTGAGACGATCTCCCACCAAAGGATGAGGATTGTGCCTTCCAGAAATCCTTTAATTGTGACAACCCCATCAAAATGAGGTGTTCGACTTCAAGTATCTTATTCTAAAAAATGAGTAAAGTATGAGTATACACACCAAAGTATCGTAGCTTGCATCCCAATTTTTTTTTTTTTAATTATTTTGTTGTCCAACCTTATCCATCTTTGTGTTGTGAATTTCACAGTAAGTAATCAACATAAATGAGAGACACGATCCAAAAGTTTTAACCCAAAGATAATTCTGAAAACATGTACTTCAATCTCAATATCATCACTACTTTAATATCTCAAATTATTTTGAAAACTTATCGGACTGTATATTATAATTTATTCATTTAAATGATAAATTATCTTAAATTATTATGATAATGAATTGTTGTTCGTCTTCAAACTTACTGTGTCTTCAAATTTTACACTCTTCATTTAGATAAGTATGAATTGTAATTTTGAAAAATAATAATGAATCATTCTAAAAAATAGTAAATATTATTTTTAAAAAAATATAATAAAAAAATACGTACACGATTATTTTGGGTTTAATATTATAGGTTTGAGTTTTCAAGTTCATATCTAAAATTTAAAAATATCCCTACACACTAATAAACACTATCAATCTTTAACCTACCAACTTTAGTAAATTATTTTTCTTAAATTAATGCTCTCTCTAATTATCTGGAGTGAGGCTCTTGTGCACCCGAAGACACAACATATGTTTTTAGAATTTAGTATTATGGATAAGGGTACATTATTTTGTTTTAAAGGATATACACTTTAATTAATAAGGGTACACTATTTTGTTCTAAAAGGTATACACTTTTCATTAATATTTTTTATTTTTTTAAAAAATAAAGGGTATACATTTTTATACTAAAATGTATACAAGTTAATACAAAATTCTAAAGACGCACGGAGTGTGCCCGTGCTCCCGGGTACACACAAATTTTTGCCAATTATCTCTTATTTTACATTAATTAATATTTTCTATCACGATAAAATAGCACCATAGTAAATAAACATTGTAAAGAGGGAAAATTTGAAAATAATAATAATAATAATCTTGAAAAACTCAAATCTCAATAATAATAACAAAATATTAAAAAAATAAAATAAAAATTGAAAAGAATTAGAAATTGACACGTAAAACTGGTTTCATGGATTTCTCAAATAACTTTTGTGACCTCTTAAACATATTAAATTAATTATTACAAAAAAAATAATAATAAAGTAAGGAAAAATTTAATTAAGTAAGAAAAATAAATGAAACGGGAGAATTAATTAATTATACGCTAGCTGATGAACTATTTTATTTTAAATGAAAAATACTACTTGTAAAATTTTGAACTATTATGATATATTGATAAAGTAAGAAAAATAAATGGAACGGGAATAAATGTAAAATATTTTTTATATATTAAAAAATAATTTTACATGATAAAATAATAATAAACCGGGATTAAAAAATACTGTCTCTTAGTTTTAATGCAGTCAATATGTATAAAAAACGGTAATTTGATGGCTATTAATTTATTTCGAATGAATTTAAATATGCATATTTTGGACATTTATGTGCGAATCTCATGTAATAAGATGCATATATGGTTACAGCAAAACCATTTTATTTATTTTTTATTAATTATTTGTAATTTTATTAAAGACATTTTGTTAATTATTTGTAATTTTTTATTTAAAATATGATACTACAAATTATTAATAAATTAAAAATTATAATTTAATTTAACGATTATCACTTTTTATCCATTATTAGAATTAATTTACAACAGGTCCGACCTGGCCAGGTCAAGAGCCGAGCAAACGGCTGTCCAAGTTTGAGGAATTTTTTTTAATCCATTGATTTTATTCTTAAATATCGCCTAAAAAAATAGATTGAATAAGGCGTACAAAAGAGAGGTCAAAATTAATGCCGTAAAATGATTGATATCAACTGACAACTCATAATTTATGTCTTCTAGTATGTACTGATTCCTCCCACAAAAATAATTACACATTTTTATTTTGAACTCTCATTTTAACAATTAGGATTTTATTTTTTAAAAATGATCTACACAAATTAATTATATTTTTCTTCATTAATTCACACATTACACTAATATATCTATCAATTTTAAATTAAAATAATATTTCTTTCACTTCACTATATATTAAAATATTATACTCCCTTTATCTCAAACTTAACTGCACTATTCCTTTGTAATTTACAAAGAAATGGTGTAGATGAGTATGGAAGAAGGAAATATTTCTTAATATTTTCATAAAAAAACAAACATAACTGTTATGATTTGGGACAGAGAAAGTATACAGAACCATTAGAGCTCATCTAGCTAGACCACAAATAAAAGATTAAAAATGAAAAATCATATAGTTCAATTATTGTGATAAGATATATTCCCTCTTTACCGTGGAACGAAAATTTTAATTTGTGCCTATATGTATGAGCGATGCATTTTTCTTTTTGTAAAAACAACCCACGCAAAACAAATGTAAATATTATATTACTTTCATTACTCACAATTAGGTATATATTTTTTATTTTGGTCCGATCCAAAACAAAATATACATTCGTTTTTTGATATATGAGATCCACGCAAAACAATTATTATATCCATAGGGGTCCACACACTACATTACCCACTATATATTTAAAAATATTTCTCTCACTTCAGTAAACATTAAAATATTATACTCTTTAGGCTAATAATACTGTGCACCTGGGTGCACCCACTTTCATGAACGTATACAATTATAGATAAAAAATATACATTTATAAACAAAAATGTATACAATTTGTTTGTTAGTTTTTTAATGAAAAATTGAGTGTAAAAAAAGTATACAACTATTAAAAAATATGCATACACTATTGAATAAAAAATTATACAAATATAGATGCTAGTTTTTTTTAATGAAAAATTGAGTGTGAAAAAAAATATACAATTATTAAGAAACATGTATACAAAATAAAATAAAAAATTATACACGTATAGGTGCACCTAATATCAACTCTACTCTTTAATCTCTGTGCAAAAACCAAATATAAGTACGTAATTTCGGAATGAAAGGAGTATATCTCTTAATTTACATGGAAAAAGAAATACAACACTTTTAAAAAAAACAGAGGGAATATTTACTAAATAAAAGGGCAACGTCCCATCATACGGATATAAATGAGATACTCTCTTCGTCTCATTGAAACAAACGTGCTTCTTTTGTAATTTATAAAGGGACGGCTATTTGCACCTCAAATCTACTAAACGCACCCCATTAATTTATAATTTTAAAATATCTTTATGTGAAAAGATAAAATACCCTCTTGTAAATAAGAAAATAAGATTAGTTCACAAATTATTATAAAACTCCAATTAAATTTCTAAATGCAACCTTCTTTATAATCACCAAATGATGAACTCTAAACCCTAATCTTGCATCGATACACTGATGGTACCATTGATAAGGTGTTTTCAGTTCTGCCTAGCTAAACTGTCTAAAGCTCGGCAAAAAAATTTCTACAACACTTCCAAAAACGCCATCATTCAAAAGATTGCAATTTTAAAAAAATTCACAAAAAGTAAGAGATCAAGATTGCCAAAAAAAAATGCGTGAATAAACAAACCTGATCTGAGGATTGAATAGAGGGCTTGAGGTGAGATTGCCACTAGTAGAAGGAAAATTTGGAGCACTTTGCACACAATTGATGATGTTAAGCTTATATTTTCAGCCTTTAAACAGGGGAAGGAAAAAAATGGAATATATTTTTGTTTCTTAGTATTGGAACTCAAGATTAAGCATTGGAATATATGCGAAAATCGAAAGATTGGATTTTTATATTTTTTTGATCCAAGAAATAGTGTGTAGATTATCAAGCTGATGTTGTTGACTTTGCTGCAGACCTGCAACGCCACCGCTGACCACCACCACCCTCTTCCAAATTCCGGCCAACTCCGACGACTGCTTCTCCATATCCCACCAATATGATCCTCGTCAACTCCTCTCCCATATCCCCCCCCCAATTTGTATACTTTTTGACCTTCGCATTTACCTCAATTATTTTCCGTCAATAAACGAATTGTAATTTTTAAGGTTCATACTTCGATTAATTCTGAATAATGGATTCATAAAAAAAATTAATAATTGTGGGGTGTATTTCGAACTTTAATTGGAGTGCATGTATAATAATTTGTCATAACTAATTTTATTTTACTATAAAAGGGTATTTACGTCTTCTCACGTAAATATAATTTAAATTTATAAATTAATGGAGTTCGTTTAGTAGATTTTGGGTGCAAATAGCCGCCCCTCTTACAAAGTAAACACGTACGTTTCAATGGGATGGAGGGAGTATTATATTTATTATAATATAGGTAAAATATATTAATTGATACAAGTCAATAATCTCACTTTAATCTATCATTCATTATATTTTAAACATATATTTTAACTATTAATAAACACTAAGTATTCCTAATCAATTTTAACAGGTTCCAAGGCTATGCCTTCCTTGAGGTGAGTGAGGCTTTCAACCCAGAACCCCGAAATTTATAGAGGCCATTGTTTTTTTAAAAAATATTATTATTATATATATATATATATAAATATAAATATAAATATAAATTATTTTATTTAAATTAAATTGGATATATTTTACTAACTCTACTAAAATTATTCAAATCAATTATATTATCGAAACAATAATTTCCATTTTTTTCCCTTTAGCAGCTATAAATACACACAAAATTTTTTAAAACTCTTTTCCTTTAGCAGCTATAAATACACACAATAATAATAATAATAATAATAATAATAATAATAATAATAATAATAATAATAATAATAATAATAATAATAATCTTGAAATACTCAAAACTGTCTCAATAATAATAACAAAAAAATAAAAAAAATAAAAAAATTGAAAAGCATTAGGAATTGACACGTAAAACTGGTTTCATGGATTTCTCAAATAACTTTTGTGACCTCTTAAAAATATTAAATTAATTATTACAAAAAAAATAATAATAAAGTAAGGAAAAATTTAGTAAGAAAAATAAATGGAACGGGAATAAATGTAAAATATTTTTTTTATATTAAAAAATAATTTTACATGATAAAATAATAATAAAGCGGGATTAAAAAATACTGTCTCTTAGTTTTAATGCAGTCAATATATATATAAAACGGTAATTTGATGGCTATTAATTTATTTGGAATGAATTTAAATATGCATATTTTGGACATTTAATTTGCCCAATTTAAGTATAAAAAAAACCAATGTGCGAATCTCATGTAATAAGATGCATATATGGTTACAGCAAAACCATTTTATTTATTTCTTATTAATTATTTGTAATTTTATTAAAGACATT
Source organism: Pogostemon cablin (assembly GCA_023678885.1). NCBI lineage: Eukaryota > Viridiplantae > Streptophyta > Magnoliopsida > Lamiales > Lamiaceae > Pogostemon > Pogostemon cablin. Next base: position 16,322,960 of record CM042998.1, on the reverse strand, counting down.
TTGTTAATTATTTGTAATTTTTATTTAAATATTAATATTTTTCATGATACTACAAATTATTAATAAATTAAAAATTATAATTTAATTTAACGATTATCACTTTTCATCCATTATTTGAATTAATTTACAATTTAAATGAATGTGATGTGGAATTTTTTTTATTCCATTGATCTTATATTCATAAATATCGCCTAAAAAAAATAGACTGAACAAGGCGTACAAAAGAGAGGTCAAAATTAATGACGTAAAATGATTGATATCAACTGACAACTCATAAATTATGTCTTCTAGTATTTATTACTCCTTCTTCCCACAAAAATAATTAGTACACATTTTCATTTTGAACTCTCATTTTAATAATTATAATTTTATTTTTTAAAAATAATCCACACAAATTTATTATATTTTTCTTCGTTGATTCACACATTACACTAATATATCTATCAATTTTAAATTAAAATATTATTTCTCTCACTTTATTATATATTAAAATATTATACTACATTTATCTCATACTTAACTACATAATTTACAAAAGAATGATGTAGATGAATATAGAAAGATTGAAATATATCTTAATATTTTCATAAAATGACATAATTATTATTGGGACAGAGAAAAGTATATAGAACTAGTAGAGCTCATCTAGCTAGCCCACAAATAAAAGATTAAAATTGAAAAATCATATAGTTCAATTATTGTGATAAGATATTTTCCCTCTTTACCTGTGAAACGAAAATTTTAATTTGTGTCGATATGTATGAGCGATGCATTATTCTTTTTGTAAAAACAACCCACGCAAAACAAATATAAATATTATATTACTTTCATCACCCACAATTAGGTATATATTTTTTTATTTTGGTTCGATTCAAAACAAAATATACATTCCTTTTTGATAGATGAGATCCACGCAAAACAATTATTATATCCATAGGGGTCCACACACTACATTACCACTACACATTTAAATATATTTCTCTCACTTTACTAAACATTAAAATATTATACTCTTTAGACTAATACTATTGTGCACCTGGATGCACCTCAGAATACGGGCACTCACTTTCATGAACGTATACAATTATAAACAAAAATATACATTTATAAACAAAAATGTATACAATTTGTTTGTTATTTTTTTAATGATAAATTAAGTGTAAAAAAGTATACAATTATTAAAAAATATGCATACACTATTGAATAAAAAGTTATACAAATATAAATGCTAGTTTTTTTAATGAAAAATTGAGTGTGAAAAAAATATACAATTATTAAGAAACATGTATACAAAATAGAATAAAAAATTATACACATATGGGTGCACCCTTACACCAGGGTGCACCTAATGTCAACTCTACTCTTTAATCTCTGTGCAAAAAACAATTATAAGTACGTAGTTTCGGGATGAAAGGAGTATATCTGTTAATTTACATGAAAAAAAGAAATATAACACTTTTTAAAAAACAGAAGGAATACTTACTAAATAAAAGGGCAACGTCCCATCATACGGATATAAATGAGATACTCTCTTCATCCAATTGAAACGTACGCGCTTCTTTTGTAATTTACAAAGGAAACCCGTACGTTTTAATGGAATTGAGGGAGTATTATATTTTTTATAATATAGATAAAATATGTTAATTGGTACAAGTCAATAATCACACTTTAATATATCATTAATTATATTTTAAACATATATTTTAACTATTAATAACACGTAGTACTCTAACCAATTTTAACCGGTTCCAAGGCTATGCCTTCCTTGAGGTGAGTGAGGGCTCAACCCAGGACCCCGAAATTTATAGGGGCTATTATTTTTTTTTTAAAAATATATATGTAAAGTATGTTTATAAATTATTTTATTTAAATTAAATTGGATATATTTTACTAACTACTAAAATTATTCAAATCAATTATGTTATCGAAACAATAATTTCCTTTTTTTTTTCCCTTTAGCAGCTATAAATACACACAAAATTTTTTGGGAGAATTGAAATAATATACAAAATTCATTATGCAATATCTTTACCAACACTTTTTTATTTTACTATCTTTTTTACATAATTGTACTTTTTTTGATATATTTATCCTTACTATTCAAAATCAATATCCAATGTGTCTCCTGTTTAGGTCACCTGTTTAGGTCACCACACGGGTCCATCAGTTTCGGTATGGGTCACGGTGTGGGTCACCCACACGGCCGAGGGCGGGCGACGGTGGGTGTGGGTCACGGTTTGGGTTTGGGTGTGGGTCACCCACTAGGCCGGCGGGTCCGACGGTGGATGTGGGTCATCCACAAGGCCGACGGTGGGTGTGGGTCACCCACACGGATAGCGGCTGTCGGCGGTAGTTGCTGGCGGCAGTGGGGTGTGGATGAATGGGTTTAAACTTAGAAATTTTTTTAATTTTGGGGGAGGGGTATAATGATCTTTTTATAGGAGTTTTGGTTAAAAAATATAGAAGTTTTTTTGAATTGTTGGTAATGATTTTTGATATGAAGAGTTGGGTATATTTGCCTATTGACACAAATTTTCTTATCATTTTAATTCTCAATTTTATTTGAATTAAAAAAAATTATACGTTTTTCTTGAATTTATATTATTCTAAAAATTGAATAATATTTTAAAATCAAATTTCTTTTAGTACTAAATTGTGTTTAACATAAATACTTTGAATATGAAAAATAATTATGTAAACTGGATTTATAGATAACCTCTATTCCTACAGATTTCAAAAATTACTCTTAAAAAAGATAAACTATTATTCTTCTAAATAAAATATATTATTTTTAAAAAAATAAATTGTTAGGTACCAAAGAGTAAGTTTATAAAAACATAATTAATATGTGAACTCAATTCACATACCAACTCTTTGAACTATGGTTTAAACTTTAAAGCATTTATAGTAATTTTGATTTAATATAATTAAAATAAAATTTAGGGGTCTCATTTAAAAGTTCGACTCAGGCCAATACTTTTATAGGATCGGCCCTTACATGTTTCATATATATATCATGAGTTGGTCTCTTGTGTTCCTAGGTGCACAGAGTGTGTAAGGGTATACAATTTTGTTTTAAATGGTATACATTTTAATTAATAAAGGTACAACATTTCGTTCTAAAAGGTATACACTTTTCATTAATATTTTTTATTTTTTTCAGAAAATAAAAAATTGCACGTCTTTATACTAAAAAGTATATAATTTAATATTAAAGAGTATGGGCGCACGGCGTGCCCCGAGACACCCATATATCATTTCACACAAGTATCGTCTTACACGATACTTTTTCCAAATAAAATTAAGAGTGTATATTTGGTGCACCCGGGTGCAAAGATGCACCCATGTGTATAATTTTTTATTTTATTTTGTATACATGTTATTTTATTTTGTATACGTGTTTTGTAATAATTGTATACTTTTTTCACACTAAATTTTTCATTAAAAACTAACATCCATATGTATATAACTTTTTATTTAATAGTATATACATATTTTTTAATAATTGTATATTTTTTTACACTCAATTTTTCATTAAAAAAAACTAACAATTAAATTATATACATTTTTACTCATAATTGTATAATATGTTTTTATTTATTTATAATTTTTATATGGATACATCATTGTGCAACCCGGTGCTAATTTTACACATGTATAGCGTAGCTGCATAAAGCAATACTGCATTATATAAAATATAAATTGAAAATGTTGCAATCAACTTTAATTTTTTTTTTCCAATTGCCAAAACCTTATCTTTAGGACTGCCGACATGAATGTGGGGTAAGGATAAAACCATCCAAATTTATTAAATGAAAAAAAAAAAAAACTAGTACTAGCTAGTATTTATGACGGATTTTATTATAAATTATTATTTATAAATTACCATTACCATTTAAGTTTACAAATTATGTGTTTTAATAGGTAAAATATTTTGTTCATCACATAAATATACTAAGTACCATGTTACCATTTTAATATTGTGATTCGAGACTTATTCTTTTATTTTTTAAGTTTATTATCATTACTTCATCCATATTAAAATCAAAGATGTAAAAAGGTGTAATAAACCCCGATTCAATTCCCATTGGAAACAAATTAGGAGGGAGATATAAGGAGGCTCGGAAGAGGATAGTAAGGGTGCTTGGTGAACTAACTACTAACTATACTAACAACTAATATTTACCGATAAAAAAAAATTATCATGCCAACATTTGTACGAAATTATATCACATTATATCAGGAGGCGGATTTACTTGAGGCAGCCCCGGGCTATCCATTAAAAGTCCATTACATTATATGTAAATAAATTGTATTTTTAAGTTAAGCATAATCCAAAAATATTTTAAGGTCACCCAAAGGAAATAAAAAAATAAATATATCTTCTCAAATTATTTTATGAGCTCATTACAATAAATATTAAAATTTAGTCCATTCTCCATCCACCTTTGAAAAAGTGATTTGGTGTGTAAGTATATATATATTAATTTTTTTTTTTTTTAATAAACTTAGCTCACCCCACCGCGGAATTCTAGATCTGTCACTGTATTATGAATAAATAATAATAATATTTTAATAAAAAGTGGTACTTAAATTTATAATGAAATTTAATAATGTATAAAGAATTATTTTATGAACAATTTATATTACAAAATAAAAAATAATAATATTTTTAATAAAAATTAATATATTATATAATTTATATCTTTAATAAAAAGTAATTATTTTAAAAAATATATAAATAATGTCACGTGGTACAATGCCCCGCAATTGTTATGGCTATTATTTTACTTGTGGTTAGAACTTACTACTACTACTCCATAGAATGTCTCCTATTCAAGTGAGTTTTTTAGGGGGTGTTTGGTATTTCACTTTGAATGGGAATAAGAATGAGAATAAAAATATTAAAGAATGAGAATGAATATGGACATTATAAGTATAGTTTGGTTGAAATCTGGAATTACTATAATAATTATTAATTTTATTTGGATTGTTTCAAAAATATGAAATCAATATGATGTGTTTTTTATTTTTTTAAAAATATTTTTTGAATAAAAATTTATTTTTTTAAAATAATATTTAAATTAGGAAAAATAAAAATAATTTTAAAAGAAAAAATAAAAAAAGAATAAAGACAGGAAATACGTGGGTATGAAAGTGATTCCCCAAAATCTTGAGGATTGGGGATTCCCAATATTTTGAATATCAAATTACTATGCATGGACATAAAAAACAAACAATAACTTGAAACCCATTTCCATTTCTTTGCCTTAAAAGTAGCTAATCAAGCACCCCCTTAAAGTTACTTTTCAAAAATCTAGAATTTGAAAACTATATAAATTATTTTGAGTTTTTTTATTAAGTGAAATTTAATTTTACATCACATCAATATAAGATATGAGTGATAATTTGTGTATAAGAAATTATTATTTGATATGAAAAAAAATAATTGAAGATAAGAAATAATATTAATTGAGAATAAAATAATTTATTGACATTTGTGACTGAGAATCAATAAAATTTGTAATTGAGTGTTATTATTATTATTTTATTTTATAACTTTCCTTCAGAAAATCACAACTAGAGAATATTGGGTGTAAGATTTCAAATAGTATTTTAAAGTTATTATTACCGATACGCGTAAGTATAACCTAATTATAAATAAATATATTGATATAACATAATTATTAATAATTTCCTTCCGTCTCGTTTCAATGTTTACGTTTGTTTTTTGCATATTGATGAAGGAGTATAATATTTTAATAGATAGTGAGTGAAAAGATATAATATTTAATTTAAATTGGGTAGGTGTATTAGTGTTGGATGATATATTACTTGTTTTAGGTGGGTCTCATATTGCAAAAAGAAAAACGTAAACATTGAAATGAGACGCGCAAAATAGAAACGTAAACATTGAAACAGGACGGAGAGAGTACGTAACATATTTTTTCTTTTCCAGCATTACTCTTATTCACAATCATTAATATTCAACATTTGCATTTAACAATAATTTCATTGAACACTAATGTATACTAAATCAGATAATGGGTGAGAGAATTAAGGAACAACCATTTCTTCAATTTAATCGCGTATTTTCTATTTCTCTCTTAACAATGCACATTAATGTATATTATATTGAAAATTTAATCGCGTATTTGTTTTTTCTCATGAATGCACACTACTGTACATTAGTAAGAATACTTGATCGCATATTTTTGTTTCTCTTAACAATGTACACTAATGTGGAATGAATATTATTTTTGTTTTTTTCAATTTGATCGAAAAACAATGGATGCTATTCAAGGAACAACTCATTCTTGAATTTAATCTCGTATTTTGTGTTTCTATCTTAACAATAAACATGAATATATATTATACTGAAAATTTAATCGCATATTTGTTTATTTCTCACGAATGCTTACTATTGTATATAAGTAAGAATAATTAATTGCGTATTTTTGTTTATCTCTTAACAATGCACACTAATATGCAGATGGGTATGGATATTATATGCAAAATAAAATACTTCATCCGTCCGCTTCTAAGGTGTCAATTTTATTATTTTTGGCGTCTGGTTCAAATGTATCAATTTCCCCTATTTAGTAATAAAGTATACAATATGGCTCATCACTTCCCTCTAATACAACTACCCACTTTACATATAATAATAATAATACTCCTTAATCCACGTGCAAAAAGGAAACGGACACCTTAAAACCGGACGGAGGGAGTATAATTTTGTATTTATCAGTATTTTTTGAAGCATAATACTTAAATACGTTTTGTACTTAGTAATTACTGATCCTATTTCAAATTGGCGTTTAAAATAAAAAATAAAAATAGAATTGAGTATATGTTTGTACAAAACTCAAAACAAATATAGATTGTTTCTAATTTAGGTGGGTTTTAAAAGTTGATTTTAAAAATCAATGATTTAGAAACATACAATTAGCCTTGGTATTTTGAAATGCACTCTTAAAAGACGTTTCAATTTGAGAGGTGATAGACGTTTTCTATGCACTTCAATTAAATCTTCAAATATAAAGAATATCAATTATAGCGGCAAGCAACCAAGTTAAATTATCGATCCCAAAAGGGCAGTCAATTATTTATTTAGGTTATGAAAAGGTATTGCTGGAAATTGATTCTAAAATAGTCTATGATGCTCTGCAAAAGTCTAGCACATATGATTCAGTGTTTGGTAATTTTTTATTTACTTGTAAATTGTTCTTTCCTCTTGTCCGTTATTTTCGATCAAACTTGTTCGACATAGTGCCAACCTATTGGCACACCGTATTTCTAGGGCAGTACGTTCTTTCAGTAGCCCTCATTATTGGGTCTAGCCTCCGTCATGTGTGGATGGCCTTCTCGACAGCTTCTGTTCTTGCAATTTGAATTAATGTCATATTCTTTTGCTTTCAAAAAAATACGTTTCAATTTAAGAGGTGATAGACGTTTTTTACGCACTTCAATTAAATCCTCAAGTATGAAGAATATCAATTGTAGCGGCAAGCAACCAAATTAAATTATCGATCCCAAAAGGTCAGTCAATTATTTATTTTATAATAATTACTAACTAATCAGAATTAAGTAATCGATTTTCAAGAGTTGTGAATTTAATTAACTAAGATGTGAAATAATAAATAACTCAATAAATAAAGTAAAGAAAAATAATTCAAGTGTGAATCAAGAGACAAACAACAGTTCTAAGGTATCAGGTATAGATCAATTAATTTGAATTTCTAGACTTTCAATTATTCATTCATGCAGATTTTATGAAAATACACCACATAACCCTATTTTTTCACCGGATATAACCCGATTCAAAGCTAACAGTATAATCTGGTTTAAATCCTAAGGTGTGTGAATATTACCACCTAAATACTAATCAACGCAAATAATAATACCTTCGGATGACAAGTTTGACTAACAAGATATTTTCTGAAAGTATTACAAGGATCTATCCACTTCCTACTTGAAAGTCTTAATTGCATTGTTCCACTAAACAGTTCAAGTATCTGATTTACCCGTTCATGGGATTAGAGTGTTTATAGCGGAACTACCTTAATCCCTAACAGATAGTCAATAACAATAAAAAACACACACAAACTAACATAATAAATCAAGCATTATAGTAGATTCCATGAATTTACTATGAAGAAGTTACGAAGCAGATAAACAAGTCTGAATAAAATAAGTAAAATCAGAATGTCAACTACATAAAATCCCAATTTCGATCTAGGTTCCCAAATCAATTCAATCTAACCATCTAACCCTAGAACTGTATAAGAAATTAGCCCATGAGGTTACAAACAATACTCATGACTATGCAATTCATATCAAAAATCAAGATAAAAGGAAGGAAAAGATAAGAAACACGAAACCCTAGCGTAAGCGTAGTTCCACGTTCCTTTTCCGTATCTTCGATCGTCCGATCTCCCTCAATTAGCACTTGGAACCCCCTTGAAGATGGATGGATGATGAAAGTTAGATTTGAATCTGATGTGTGTGGAATTTACGTGAGAAGGCCCGATGGATGTGAGTGGGCCCCCCTCAATTATGTGGTAATTTCCCATTTTATTTCTTGGACTATTGTATGGCTTTTTTCGCGTCGATTCTAAGCCAAAACACGATCTGAATGGTGTAAATACAGTGCTGTATCGAACAGGCCGCGACTGGGCCCTAAAAGCACTCGCTCGGCACCCTGCTCAAGCCGTGCTGGGTCTAGATGTTGCCGAGTGGTACCGAGCCACATACGGATCTGTAGGACCCCAAATCAGCCAAAAAGTTGACCATAGTGGGTCCAGCTCGAGCCGAGCTGCCTCCCGAGTGGTCTGCCGAGCTGCAGACTACATTGCGCGACCTCACCGTTTCGAGCATAATTTCCTCATACAGACTCTGATTTGAGTAATTTTTACACCAAAACGATCATCACTTCCGTGACTTTTCAATCACATGATAAATTTGGACTTCTACACGAATACATAAAAATTACACAACGTCGACGTGTGTTTTTCAGCATTCCTTCACACTTTCACCCTTCATTCTAACTTTGAACTTTTGATCCTATTTTACCCTTCAAAACTCAACAAAACACCTTAGTAGCATCTGAATTATGCAAGATATGAAAACCACGCCATTCTACACGAAATCATGGACACATTCTATCAAAAATGGTGTAATGTGAGACCTAAAATACGTGAAATTCCACTCTCAACAAGAGACATCTCTAATACGATTTCTGTTATATTTTGATGTTACATCTTTTATTATATGCATTAGATGAATATTCAGGGAGGAAAATCTCAACGTCCCTTTCCCTTTATGGTTAGTATTTTTCTTTTAGAATAAAAATATTTTATGCTACGTATCAATCATCCAACAATCTATAATAGAAGAGGTAACACCAAAATATAACAGGATTCGGAGATCCGTATCGTCCTAATACCGATCTCTATTCAACAACATTTTTGTAGTGTATATATACATATTTTAGTATATTAATTTAAATTGTATAATCAAATGATCTGTTATTTAAACGATGAACTTAAAAGGTGAAACATGAAAAGTGGCATTTAATTAATAAAAAGTTGCCTCATTAACTTCCGAAACACTCTTATAAATCCGATTTACATAAATTAATAAGTAAATCTTGATCTTTTCTTACTCTAAATCTTGTGGTCCTTCGTTCCAATTATATATATCCTATATATTGCTCGGGGTTTAATTTAAAGGGAAGACCACAAGATTTACACTGTAAACTCGGTTGATCACATGAGACTAACTCCATTAACTTAATGCACAAACACTTGTATAAACCGAGTTCACTTTTTAAAACTCTATGGTCTCATTCTCTGAATAAATATAGCAAAGATGTTCAGCATATCTTTTTTTTGTAACAGCAGTAAAAGTAGCAGTAAGCGAATCAAGAATATAGAGCCCGAGATCAAGTTTGCCTATGGCGAGTAGCTGGCCGGTGTCTAGGTTCATCATTCTCAAACTTCACAGCCGCTCAGTTGGCCCAAGATCCTCTTCCGGACTTCCACACATTATTGGCACGGGCTCAAAGTCACGAATTGTTCCAGAAAATCGTTGATGACTCTTCGATTGTCCAGCCCGCCTTCACTGCTGCTATACGAGGACGAGACAGCAGTAATTCTCGTCTTTCTTTTTACCGAGTTCACGGCAGCAATAATAATCGGGACCGAAGCCGCGGACGGGGCTGTCGGAACAACAATTTTTGGCCTCCTTTCTGTCAGCTTTGTCATCAAGAAACTGATCATCAGACGTTTGATTGTCCGCGCCGTTTTGATTGAGACTTTGAACGACCCCAAGAGCCCTTACAGCAAACTTGGCTGAAGCATTTTCTGCTGGATGTTCTCTTTCTTCCGATAATGTGTCGGATTGGTTCTTGGACACTGGGGCTTCAGCACATATGACGTCTGATGTCAACCGTCTGGACTCCGCCTCATCTTACTCAGGATCAAATCACGTCCAAGTTGGTAATGGTGAAACTCTCTCAATATCTCACAAAGGATCTTTATCTATTAGTAGTGATCTAACATTGTAGGATGTTCTTGTTGTGCCTGGGCTGACTAAAAAATTGTTATCTATCAGTAAATTCTTTTAGATGAGGTGATCATTTAACATGATATCAGAGCTCATGGTTAACAAAGGTACAGGGTTCGAACCTCACCGCCACCCATTTATGAGAAAATTCCACATGCAAGACTTGAGACAAAAATTCCCCGCCTGCATGTGAAGGGGCGTGTTAGAGTGTATTAATTAAATATTAATGGTACTCCTCTCTATAAGCTTAAGCTTTTAGATGAGGTGGTCATTTAACACCTTCCAATCCTAAGTACCCTATGTATTGTTAGGGTGTTTAAACTAATGGGGACCATAAGATTAATAAGAGTTTATGATGTAAACCCGATTTACAAGAAACTAACTCAACTCAACTTAATGAGTATTGTCCCTTTCGCTTAATGATATTAATTAATTACTTTGAATAATATAATTAAGACGCTAAATCATAATCCATGAGGTTTAATTAATAGGACCATTTGAAAAGAAAAAAAAAGGCCCATTTGAATTGTAAGTAATTAATAGATAATGACGGGTTGATTAATAATATTATCCAATGCTTACATGCCTAAGTACCCGTTAATCTTAATTAATCAAAATATTATTACTAAATTGGACTAATATTATTTTAATCAACTACTTTTCAACTGGCTCGTTACGACTGCCGCCTGCAAGCAATAGATGTAATATTCCGACAATACAAAGCTAATTAATGTAATAATAAATGATTGAAAATGAAGTTATAGACGTCCTCGAAAATTATCACAAGTAATTTATGTATTATTTTGTTTTTTACATTTAATCTTTACATTTTAGTTTTTATATTGTAATATTATTTTTATAGTTCATGTACTATTTTGTTTTTAATTTTTTTTATATATAATTCATGTACTTCAAATTTTAATTTTAATTTTTAGAATTAAATGTTAATTCCGAGCAAGTTTTGCTTTAGACTATCTTAAAAATACACAGTTTTACATTTCTTTGTCGAACGTATCATTTTTCATTAAAGAATTTTTTACTTTTAATTATGAACGATTTATTACAATTAATTAATCATATATCAAGTTTTATTTAAAATGTAATCCGTTCTTATTTATCTTAAGAGATTTATTTTGTGAGATGATCACACAAAATTTTACCCTTAAGAATTAATTCTTAAGATATAATTATATTTTTTTTATACCGATGTTATTATATTTTTAGCTTCGTGGTTCAAGTATATTTAATTTCATAAACACTCTTATAAATCGATTTCCATAGCTAACTATGTGAATCCAAGTCTTTTTTTTATTCTAAATTATGTAGTCCTCCTTCCAATTTTTTATATCCTATGTATTGATAGGACAAACTCATTTAGTTTTTACCATTTGAGAATATAATTATTTTTACAAAATATTCTTAAAATATTTATTTTTATATTCATTATAAGTTACTCTAGCTATATGATACTCCCTCCGGCCACTTGAAAAATAATTGTTTGCTTTCTGCACGTGGATTAAGGAGTATTATTATATGTAAAGTGTGTAATTGTATTAGAGGGAAGTGGTGAGCCATATGATGTATTTTTTTACTAAATAAAGAAAATTGATACCTTTGAAGTGGACATCCAAAATGATAAAATGGATACCTTGTAAGTGGCGGGAGGAAGTATTTTAATTTAATAAATTATATAATATTATTTATTTATTATTAAAAACTACTCTTTCCATTCCAAAAACAAATTCACATTTCCATTATTTGTTTATTTCAAAATTAATTATTTTCACACTCTTGAAGAAAAGAAAACAACACTCAACCAAATAACTCTACAATACAGTACTTTTTATTTTAAAATTCCGATAGTTCTCAACCCAAATAAGTCATAACTAATTTTATAATCTATTTATTTTTTATAAATACTAAAATACCTCTAAACATAAATAAATTGCACTAACGGTAAACTTCATTTTAGAAGGAAGCGAGTTGTTTATAAATTACTAATATATTCTATTATTTATAAATTTATTTAAAATAAAAAATTAAATTAAAAAATAAAGTTAAATTAAATAATACAAGCACGGATGGTAATACAGAGACTAGTTAAAAGCTCTCTAAATTAGAAGTAACGTTTATTTAAATTTTATTATTATAACATTTGATGCAATTTAATTTTAGTTTATGACATTGTGTATTTGTAATTTATCATTTTAAATATTTTATTATTGTTTTATTTTAACTAATACATCTCTTGAACCATAAGAATCTTATTTACTTTTGTATGTGGATTAAGGATAATACTTCCTCGGTCTTGAAAAATGTTTCACATTTATTGTTTTACATTGTTTAAATAAAAGATTTTCATTTACGAATTTTAATAACTTTAGAGAATATTATAGTATTTTTAGATAATAAAAAAATATAAAATAATGATATGTGTGTGAAAAATGTGTAATATATTTGAATTAAAGTCATTTTAAGGTTATTGGATAAAATTATATTTTTTATTTTTTATTTTTATGTGTGAAGGAATTGGTAGAATAAATAAATGAGAGCGTGGAGGGTTCAGTGGAAAAGAAAGAGAACAATTTTCTTGTAGTGGATAGTTATATATTAGTCGATAGTAATGTGCCAAGCATAGGTGAGTTATTTTTTCTAAAAAGGTAAAATAAAATCTTTTCTATGGAGTACAATGACAAAATCATAATACTCTTAAGGCGGACAAAGGAGTAACTTTTTTTTAATTAATAGAAATTTTAATTAAGATAAGATATAAATTATTTTGGTTATAGTATTTTAATAAATACAAGTTATGAAATTATAAAAGCGAACACAATGGTGGAAGAGGGGATTCGAGCATCTAAAAATGCTCTAATTAATAGTATATAACATTATCATTTTAGCGAAAGAAAATAGCACGATAGATCATAGATTTTGTATATATTTTCTTTATTTTTAATTTATAACTTATTTGTATTTTTTATTTGAAGTATTCAATTATATATTCACCGTTCACGTAGAAAAAAAAGTCGGAACTATTGCGTAGTAGGGTAAAATGAATAAAATTAAGTCTGCTCTTTTCAACGCTTTTTAACACATTATTTTAAAATTTTAAAGTGCATTAAAATAAATATATATATATATATATATATATATATATATATATATATATATATATATATATATATATATATATATATATATATATATAAGTATTAAATATACTATAGCTAAACTTTTTTTCCTTTCTACGTCTTCAAAATTCTCTAAAATGATATGTAATTTTATCAATTTTTTAAAATTTTAATATATATTTTTCTTATTTACTTTCAATTAATTTCTTTTTCATATATTTTTCTTTTCTGTTTAGTATATAAATAAACCATACTAGATCTTTTAATTATTACTTTATTTATTTTATAATGAATAATCTGTGTCATAATTATACAACATTAATTATTGAGATTTTTTTATAGCTAGACATTATATTATTACGATAAATTATAACTTTTTTTAAAAAATAATGTGACATATAGCTTAATATATGTGTAAAAGTTAGTATAAACACATTATTTTTAAAGAAATCTTGACTATATCTTATTCACTCTGAAAAAGACTTAAATTGATTTCGATTCCTCTTATACTTGAATCGATCGTCTTGTTGTTCTTGAAAAATACTTGAATCACTCTAAAGAAGACTTAAATCAATTCCTTCCTTGAAAAATATTATTCTCTACTTGAATCGATCTTCTTGTTCTTCTTGAAAAATACTAATTGATCTTCTTGGAAAAAAAAACTTAAATCGATTCCTCTTATTCCACTTGGAAAATACTTGAATTGATTATTTACTTGAATAATATTTGAATCTATCGTTTTGTTGCTCTTGAAAATACTTGAATCACTCTAAAGAAGACTTAAATCGATTCATCTTATTCCACTTCTTGAAAAATACTTGAATCGATCTTTTTGTTCCTCTTAAAAATATTATTCTCTACTTGAATCGCTCCATATACTTAAATCGATCTTCTTATTCCTCTTGGCTTGAATCGATCTTCTTATTTCTCTTAAAAAATATTATTCTCTACTTGAAGTATTATCTACCTGAATTGATTTTTGTTATTCTTGAAAAATACTAATCGATCTTTTTTAAAAACATTATTCTCTTTTTTATTAATCACTAGCTTTTGAACTCGTGCGTTGCACGAGACTAAAGTGTTCTGACATTATTTAAACCATAGGAGGAGAAACTTAAATTATGTCTTTTTGATAAACCATTATATCTCTATATATTATAAAATATGAGTATATCTTTGCATAGAATTTATTTGAATTGAAAATTTTATGTAATACAATCCCTCAATCCATGCTAGTATGTTCCTTTTTAGAAATAAGAAGATTAAGAAAAAATTTATATTAAATATATAATGAAAGAAAGTAATGATAAATATTGAGTTTTTTATAAAATAATTTTTTTAACATAATAAATTATTATGTTTATTAATTATGTAAGATACTTGCTTATTTCGTAATACTCATACTCATGTATAAATAAATAATTTCAAACCCGTTTATCAATATCCATTGATTACACATACCCATTTTAAAATTATTAAGATATTAATACTAATAATATTAATTCAAAATTATTAAAAATGAAGAAAATAATTTAATAATAAATTAATTGTTACGTACTCGTATCAATTTAAATATAAAATACTCATATTCGTACCCGTTTCATTAAAAAATATATTGTATTATGATACTCATACCCGTCCCAAACTCATTTATCAATACCCGTTGATTACACATACCCATTTAAAATTATTTTTTAACATAATAAATAATTATATTTATTAATTATGTAAGATACTTGCTTATTGCATAGTATTCGTATCCGTGTATAAATAAATATCATTTAAAAATTAATATTTTAAAAATTCATTACAATATTTGTATCAGTCCCAAAGTCTTTTATCAATACCCGTAAATTACTCAATTTCTACATATGCCCTTTTTAGTAGTACAAAAATCAAGAAACATGTTATGTAGACTCTTATCATTAAGTAGTGATAAATATTGAGCGTTTTTATAAAAAATTATTATATTTTTTGAACATAATAAATAATTATGTTTATTAATTATGTAAGATACTTGCTTATTTCATAATACTCGTACCCGTGTATAAATAAATATCATTTAAAAATTATAATTTTAAAACCGTTTCATTAAAAAAATATATTATGATATTCATACCCGTCGCAAATTCGTTTTTTCAATTCCAAACTACTCATGTTCGTACCTGTTTCATTAAAAAAAATATAAAATAATTTAATTCCGTTCCAAACCTGTTTATCAATATCCGTAAATTACTCAATTTCTACATATGCTCTTTTTAGTAGTACGAAAATCAAGAAACATGTTATGTAAACTCTTACCATTAAGTGGTGATAAATATTGAGTGTTTTTATAAAATTATTATATTTTTTTGAACATAATAAATAATTATGTTTAGGGAAAATTATACTTTTGGTCCCGTAAAAATTGCTCAATGTAAAAAATGTCCCAAAACTGACAGATTTAGTCCCATAGGAATTTTTCATCAAAATCTGTTAATAGTTAACGAAATATTTTGAACTGTTAGCAAGACTAAAATGACAATTTGTAAATTTGATTCCATAATTTGCTAAAATAATCCCCAAAAAAAACTAATGTACAATGTTTATTGACAGAGAAAACAGAGGGGAATTGTGGTAATGGGCTATGTCTGTGTTGAGAGATAGAAATAATATAAATCTGCTAGTTTATAATAATATAAGTTAATTTGGGATGAAAATTTCAAAAAATTATGGTTATAAAATTCTTATGGGACCAAAACCGCTAGCTATGGGACCAGTGAATTCCTACAGGACTAAAATTGAACTGAAGGAATTCTTATGTGACCAAATGTGATATTTTTCCATTATGTTTATTAATTATGTAAGATACTTGCTTATTTCATAATACTCGTACCCGTGTATAAATAAATGTCATTTAAAAATTATTATTTTAAAACCGTTTCATTAAAAAAATATATTATGATACTCATACCTATCGCAAACTCGTTTATCAATACTAAACTACTCATATTTGTACCTGTTTCATTTAAAAAAATATAAAATAATTTAATTCCGTTCCAAACCTGTTTATCAATACCCGTTGATTACACATACATACCCTTTTAAAATTATTAAAATGTTAGGACTAATAATATTAATTCAAAATTATTAATAATGAAGAAAATAATTTAATACCGTTCCAAACCCATTTATCAATACCCGTTGAATACACATAGCCATTTAAAATTATTAAGATGTTAGGACTAATAATATTAATTCAAAAATTATTATTAATAAAGAAGAAAATAATTCAATAATGAATTAATTGTTAAAATAAGGTATCAAATCAATGACTAAGATTTAATCTTATAATTGTGAGGAATGAATGAGATTCAATAATGTGATGAATGAATGAGATTCAAAATGGTTTAGTAATCAAATTCAATTGTGTAAATTAAAAATTGGCTTGATTTTGACTTTTTTACTTTGCTATTATATTACTTTAGATTAGATAATAAGTAGGCTAATACTACTGTGCACTTGGGTGCACCATAAGATACGGTGCACCAACTTTTAGATCGTATACAATTATGAACAAAAATATATACAATTATGAAAAAAAATGTATACAATTTATTTGTTAGTTTTTTTGATGAAAAATTGAGTGTAAAAAATATATTACTATTAAAAAATATGTATATACTATTGAATAAAAAGTTATACACATATGGATGCTAGTTTTTTTAATAAAAAACTGAGTGTGAAAAAAATATACAATTATTAAGAAACATGTATACAAAATAGAATAATATGTATACAAAATAGGATAAAAAATTATACAATGAATGCATCCTTGCACCGAGTGCACCGAATATCAACTCTAATAAGTATATATAGAATAAAGAAGGAAAATATAAAATAAAAAAATTAGTTGACAGTAAATAAGAAAAATATTACTAAAAAATTACATTAAAAAAAAAAGTTTACAAGTCATTTCAAAGAGTTCTGTAGACTACACATATGCCGATTTTTTTTTTTAATTTTATTATTGTATAATTAAGATAAACTTGAATGATGATATAGTAGTCGTGAGGTCCAACTTGCACAAGTGGGGATGGAATTAAAATACTCAATTCCACCTTTTGTTATTTGTTTTGTTCACTCAATTTTAAAGGCACCCTTCTACTACAAAAACATTCATTCACGTTTATTGTTCGCTTTGTATAAACTTTTTATTTTATCTTTTTAATTTACTTTATTGACTTCTTAAATTATTTTTAATATTTTTATGTAATAAATAAAGAGTGGGTCTCATATAAATTCAAATTTTTTAAAATTACTCTTTAGTATATAAAAAATTACTTTTTGAAGAGTAATAATTTTTATAAAGAAGAGTAATAATTCATGTCTCTAAAGAGTAATTTTTCATGTACTAAAAAGTAATCGATAAATCAGGATTTACAGGAATTTAAAGAGTAATTTTTTAATTTAGAAGATTAATAATTTATATGTCTAAAAAGTAATTTTTTATATACTAAAGAGTAACAGAGTTTACATATTAATGCATGTAAACTCGATTTACACAAGTGTTTGTGATAAATAAATTATAAAATATGTTATATATATTAAATTAAATTGAAAATTTTAAAATTAAAATGTCATAATGTTATTGAATAAATGTTCATTTTAGAAAGTGTGAAGAATGTTGTGTACAAACATAGAAAATATGATTGTTGATATTTTATGTATATATGTAAATTTTAGTTGTATTCTATTTTTTATCTTTAAATTTTTTATTTAAATTTGATGGCTGCATATTATTCAATGTTTTAAAAAATTTAAGGGTATTTTTATTTATTTATTTTAAATAGTTATCAAACACTTTCTTATAAGATAGCGTCTATATGAAACGGGTCGTGAGATAGATAGTCCCATAAATTTATTAGTATTAGAGTATGATTTTAAGATAGTTAAAATATGATTAATTAAAGCATGACGAGTCATAAATTAAAGTATAATTTTAATATTTTTATAGTTGATTCAATAAATTATAGGCTAAAACTTGTGTATTTTCGGGGATATCGTGCCCTAAATCTTGAATTTTTTTTAAAATTGCACACTTTAGTATTAAATATTGTATCCTTTAATTACTATATGGACATGTACCTTTTATTTTTTGAAAAAAAAAGTTAAAAATTTTTATCAAACATTATATTATTCATATTTCAGTCGATTTTTTCAATAAAAAAATATACCCTTATTTATTATAGTGTATATTTTTTAGAACAAAATGTCATATCGTTAAATACCAGGGACACAACATAGTAACTCTAAATTAATTATAATGTTTAATTTATAAAAGTATAATTTTAAGGCTGTTTAAAGTACAATGAACATTAAAATCATTTTTTTAATAATTCTCACACCATACGTAGCCACTTAAAATTCATATTTTAATTTATTTTAAAAACAAATTTTATTACTTAAAAATTATTCTTTAATAATTAAACAAATCTTCATAGTATATATATTATCTCGACCCATCTAATATTATCACAATGTCAAAGCTTGTCAATAATTATTAACAGTACTTATTATAAAAAATAATTGTTATAAAATCAAAAGTGAGTGGTCCCATTATTTTTGTACTCGGCTAATTACTGAAAGTAAAAGCATTTCCTAAAATCATTCCACACATATTTTCAATACATTATACATATGGATCATTGACTATTTTATTTTTTTATTTTAATTCTAATTATATTAAGGATAAAATTTTCAGGTTTAAGTTGATATTGAAAATCAATTTTCAAAACTCAGTTAATTTTGATCAAATTCTTATCCGAAGAAGGGAAAAAATATCAAATATATTTGGTGTAATTCAAATTCTTTCCTCAACTTTGTTAAATTCGCAATTTTGATCCTCTAGTTCCTCTAGTCATTTTTATTCAAATTTAGTTCTCTATGTTAGAATTTGTCCAATTTTTGTTCAAAATATGATTGAGATTGATAAAATGATTAAATTTGGACAAAAAAGATTAAAATCAGACATTAAAAAATAAATTTGGAAACTGAATTTAAATTACGTCAAACATAAAGAACCAATTTTGATATTTTACCTCCGAAAAAATAATGTAAATCGAAGATGTTTATCTGTCTTCATCGGACCATCTCTATATTTGTAAATCACATTTAGATGGACATAAATGCTGGAATATTCGAAAAGAGAAAGCAAGCACCACATCGAACAGCGGATGAGATAAATTAGAAATATGATGAAACTTTAAATAGTTAAATTGTATTTAAACAATATATTAATCGCTTGAGAGCAAACTCTAGATGTAGGGTCTTAGATGTGTTGAGCAAAATGTACAGTTAATGTTGCAAGTGTTAGTTAAAAAAAATAAAAAAATGATGTAGGTTTTTTTTTTTGATTTAACACCATATCAAATCGATATGATTGTTGTAATTAGTATGTAAAAGAATATTATTATGTTATTATTTGATGAGATATAAGAGATGAGAGAGTAGAATTAAAAGGACAAAAAATTAAAAGAGATAAGAGATGAGAGAGTAGAATTAAATGGACAAAGAATATTTAACGTAAATTAAAGAAAGAAATATATAGAAAATCATTAAAAAATTACTATGTTTTACCAATGACATATTTTATTGGTAATATCCTTAATTTTATTATTAAATTGATTTACTAATGAATTAACAACGAAATTTGTTGGTAATTTTTTATTGGTAAAGTGGTGGTTGATAAATTTTTAATAATGAAAATTTAGTTTGGTTAGTAAATAATTTTGTTAGTAATGCATAACTAATAATTTCATTGATGATTTATATAATGATTTCGTTGGTCGCTGGGCTCCTCACTAAGGTGAGTGACCCAAATTCGATTTCCTTTGGGAACGAATAGGTGAGGAGTAATAAGGAGACTTGGAGATAGGAGGTGTATGGAATGCTTGGTGAACTAACTACTAACTATACTAACAACTAACTTTGTCCGATCAAAAATAATAATAATAATAATAATTCCATTGATAATAACCAACGAAGTGAATTGCATTGCTAAAATAAAAAATAAATTCATTTTCATTTTGTTACTAAAAGAAAATTATTGGTAATCATTGTTAAATTGTCAATGCATTGAATTTTGTTGCTAAAATAGTATTCTTTAGTAAATCTCAAATTGAATCGTAAACACCCCCAACCCCCCTCCCAAAAAATAAAAATAAAAACATGGCCTTAAAATTTAGTATTGATTATTAAAGTATAATTTGTAATTTTGTTTTAATATAATACTCTCTGCGTCCAATTCTAAGGTGTCCGTTTGCTTTTTTACACGTGGATTAAGGAGTATTATTATATGTAAAGTGGGTAGTTGTATTAGAGGGAAGCGGTGAACCATATTGTGTACTTTTTTACTAAATAGGGGAAATGGATACCTTCCAACCGGACGCCAAAAATAATAAAATGGACACCTTAGAAGCGGATGGAGGAAGTATTTATTTATGAATCACAACATATTTTATTTTTAGAGTAAAGTTTGCCCTAGTAATGTAACACATTTAAAGAGGTAATTCCACATTAAATATTGTTTGGTTTAATTATCGGCCCCGCTCAATCCAATAGCATGATATATATTGTCCATTTTGGGCCGCCCACTGGCCCGCACGGTTTTGCTCTCTGGGCTCGCGCCCAAAAGGTCTCATGCTAGGGAGAGTCTTATCTACACTTATAAATTACCCATCGATATCCCCACTTCTAACCGATGTGGGACTTTGGTTGACACCTAACCAACATTTCTCCCTCAAACAAAATCTCGCAGCTAGACCATCAGTTTGAGGCGAGAACATCCCACCAACTGCGTCGCATTTCCTCCTCAAACAAAGTCATATGGCTAGACTTGAGTCCCGTGGCTAGACATCAGTTTGAGACGTGTGCCGGTCTGCCACCAACCGCGCCGCATTTTCCCCCTCAAACAAAGTCTCATGGCTAGACATCAGTTTAAGACGCGCATCGGTCCGCCAACAACCGTGCCGTATTTCCCGCGCCGCTCCGATTAAGTCTGGGGCTTGGCTCTGATACCACTTGTTAGGTTTATCGACCCAGCAGAATCAGGCCCACTCAATCCAATAACATGATATTGTTCGCTTTGGACTGCCCACTGACCGCACGATTTTGCTCTCTGGGCTCACGCCAAAAAGACCTCGTGCTAGGAAAAGTCTTGTTCGCACTTATAAATCAGTCGTCATTCCCACTTTTAACCGATATGGTACTTTGGTTGACACCCAACCAACAAATATTATCCACAAAATAATCTTTCATAGCTAAATGTTCAAGCACCAATTGAAGGATTAATTTCATTGTTTTACATCTTTTATCATTTGTTAAGAGAGACTCATAATTAAAAAAAAAAAAAAAGACGTAAAATATTGTTAATAAAATGATTGTCAATAAGTATAATAACATTAGGTTATTAATAAGATAACGAAGTATCAAGTGGAATTATTAATGTTATAAATAATATTAAGAATCTTGCTAACACACGTATTATTTTAAAAATTTTAAAATTAAATTATTCCATAAAATCAATAAAGTAACCTAATTCGTGGATTAGTAAATGTTCATCTACAGTACTGTTATGGGATAGAAGACGGAAAAGGACAATATGATCAATAATTGACGGTTACTTATGAATTTTTGGGCACTCTGACATGTTTTTATTGCTAAGTGGACTAGTTGATTTTTTTTAAGTTTTTTTTTTCCTTATTGATAAGAGAGATGTATATATTTGACAAATGTATATCTTTAATTAATATTTATATATTTAGAGAGACTTGCACTTTATTGGTTGAACATCATCATCCTATATAAAACTTAAATGATTTGCCGGTTTCTTGGTTTGAAAGTGTTGGGATAAACAAATCTTAGCAAACAAATTATAACCAATAAAAAGAGCAGAAAAATAACTACACAATGAGATATGTGGAAACTCCAAAAACTGAAAAAAAAAAAATCACGGATCAAGAAAATACTATTTAGTGAATTTTATTTTTACAAATTCGCACATTTCTCCTAACTCTCAAAATAGAGTATACAAAAATGGAATTTAGAAGAATCAAATACAAATATTATAATGTATTTGATTTGTGCACTTAATATCAAAACTAATGGTCTCCTTAAATAGTATAAAGGAATCCTTCCCTTTTGCTAACGAATTTTTCATTGAAAATTAATACTCCATCTGTCCCGCTAAAAGAGTTACATTTCCTTTGTGAATTAACAAAGGAAATAATTTACAAAGGAAGTGTAACTCTTTTAGCAGGACCGCAGGAGTATTTTTTTAACTATAGTGTATATACTCTTTAAAATAAATTGTTATGCCCTATTACAATATTATACATTCGGATATACAATTAGAAATCATTCTACCGAATGATCTCTTTTCATAAAAGTTATGATCTTTCTTAAATAAGAGTAATATTACGAGTAATCGTATAATAATACTCATGAACTATATATGGTTAACACAAGTGTTAATTACTTTTATGCATATATATAATGTTGGATGTTATATATATATATATATATATATATATATATATATATATATATATATATATATATATATATATATATATGGAGCTCAACTGATCATTACAGTTAATTATATAATTTGATTACACTCTAATAATAAACGTCCAAGTAGACTCAAGTGGACTACTACACGATAAGAAAACGTTGTACTTTCATTAATATTTTTTACATTTCAGTTGAGGTTAAATTTTACTGTGAAGAAAATATCTAAAATGACTACAAAAATATTTTAAGTTGCATGGTGTCGTGTGCGTTGGGGCTTTTCAATGAAAGAATCAGTTCATGCATGAAATATTAAGTTTTTTTTTTTTTAAAGCAAATATGAAGTTATTAATATCTGAATATGATTTTTTTTTTGTCAAAATTAAAGGTGTAAGTTTTATGTTAAAATGTACAATATTTAATACTAAAGTGTACAATTTTCAAAGTCCGTCGAATCTAGGTGCACAATACGCTATACAAACAAGTTTTATCCATTTAAGTATAATTATTAAGGTAAAAGTATAATGTGTTAAAAAATTGCATTAAAAAAATATATAGTAGCATGAAAGTCTGAAAGTGGTACCTAATTGAATACATATATGAATATAATTACATTCTGAAAGTCATTATAAAATTAAATTTTGATATATAGATGTCACAAGAGTTATATTAAAAAATTATCTTCATGATAATTATTGACATTTTCGGTTGTGGTGAATGTTATTATAAAATTCTCTGTATTAATATAGGTTTATAAAAATACTACTTTTAAGTTTAAGTAATATTTTATTTTAGAAAAAATTGTTATCCTATGACTTTTTCAAAAAAAAATTCATTTTTAATTAAATTTTTTTAAAAAATAATTAACCTGATCCCTTTTGCAACTACGCTTGCCATTACACCTGTGACCCCTCATGCGACTACGCGCACAATTACGCATACAAGTTCATACACCATTTTTCATACAAAGTCTCCTGCGACTATACGCACAATTACGCATACAAGTTCATACACCATTTTTTTCAAACAAAGTCTCTTGCAACGTTCATGCCTGTAGCCTCATACAACACTATTTTTTCATACAAAGTCTCTTGCAACGTCCATGCCTGCAGCCTCATACAAAAAATTTTCTATGCGACTATATATGTGCAATCATACTAGTATACTTTATTTACTAATACATGTGCAACGCTGCATACAACTAAATTTAAGACTATACATGCAATTATGTATTAATTATATAATGAAGAATAATAGAAAAGGTTAAAAAAATAATATTTTTCCAAAAAAGTTACGTTGAATAACATTTTTCAAAATTAATCATTTTTTACGATTCTCATTAATATAGTCATGTGGAATAAGTCACTCGTATATTGTGTTTTATTATTAATACTTCCTCCGTCCCGATTAAAGGTTCTCATTTGCTTTTTGCACGTGAATTAAGAAGTATTATTATTTTATTTTATGTTTAATGAGTAGTTATATTAGTATTGAGTGATGGAACATATATGATGTCCTTTTACTAAAAGAAGAAAATGATGACCTTTGCCCGGGATGGAGGAAACACTATTTTTTTCCAGTGTTATGCATAATGCTTTGTGAATAATATAAGCTGGTGAGATAGATAATGTTATAAAGCTCATGTAGTCTCCGAGTTCTTGAAAAGTTAGTATTATACTTATTTTTAGTGTCGGGTAGTTTTTGATAATTTTTAGGTAATAAATAAATTATAGAGTTGTAAAGAGTTGGGATGTCCTTTGACACTTTGACACTTTCATTTTTCATCCGTCCCACATAGTATTTCACACTTTACTTTTGCTAAAAATGGTAAAAAAATACACTATAACAATACCTACTTTTTACACACATCCCAATATAATACTCACTTTTTCACACATTCCAATAACTTTACACACTCTTTTTATTAAATTAATTAAAATATTTCTTCTCTTTCTTACTTTATACATAAAATAACAATAACCAAAAGGTTTAAAATATTTAGAATTATTTGATTTGGCCAGAAATTTAAAATATCATCACTTCTTCCGACATGATTTCAAAGTGTAGATATTAAATAAACTTTTTTATGATAGGATCATTTCACTATTTTTTTTATTTTTTTATTTAGTAATTATCATTATCATTAAAGATGTTATCCTTCTTATTCTATTGTTATTCATTAAATAATTTAATAAATAACCATGCCCACCCTAAATAAAGTACAATTCATTATTAAAAATGTTATACTCATAATCTTATCATACAAGTTATTCCCGAAGAGGAGAAGGATCTAAAAATCAAAATTACAGTACAACATCGGAAATTTGAGAAATTAATTTACAAAAGTATTCAAAAGTGATGAATTATATATATGCTCAATTAATTTGATCGAAGTAGTTGAAACTGTGAATCTCCGACAGCTGATCAACCTCGACATCAAGTCCATGCAAACTGGTTTCACACGAGTGGAAATAGGAGGCCATGTCATCTTGATTAGGGGCCCACGGGGACCCCAGCGGGACATCGAGCCCAACGATGTCCTGCCAGGTGTCCTCCAGGGCTGACCCGGCCTCATCCTGGTCACTAATTGGAATATCAGCGAATTCCTGTTTCACTGAGGAGATGATGGCTGAATCTTGATCATCATTCTGCGGCTGTGATTGGACGGGTGTTTGGAAGCTGATTAGGTTGCGTTCCACTGGATCAGAACCCACCATGAAGTGTGGAGCACTGGCTGATCTCTCAGTGCATGTGTGGTGATTGAAGTATGTGATCTCATAGGAGATTGAATCTGAGCCCTTCATTCTTTGCACTTGTTTAATGGCTTTGCAACCATCATGCTTGTGTGTGCACCTAAAATAGCATCTGTATTCATACCAAACAATACTGCATTAATCATTGATCTTATATATAGTGATGATAAGGAGACAAACAGTGACTTCGTTATCGAACCAATGTGATCCACTCAGTGTAATATACTCCCTCTATCCCGAAAAATTTTATTTTTCTATGTATAAAGTAAGAAAGGAAAGAAATACTCATATTTTAGTTAATTTAACGAAAAAGGTGAGAAAATATTGTTCGGATGTGTGAAAAAATGGTAGTATGTTGGGATGTATACAAAAAGTGAGTATTATTATAGTATACTCCTCTTTTACTACTTTTAGTAAAAGTAAAGTGTGAAATACTTTGTGAAATTGATAAAAAATGAAAGTGCGAAATACTTCTTGAGACGGAGAGAGTACAATAAGCTATTTGTAGTACAATACTACATGTTTGTGTTTTATTACACCAACTCTCCATGATCAAGGTCAAGGATCATTACTCTATATATGTATGTGTGTGTCACTTTTATATAAATAGAAGAATGAACATTGTTCATATGCATGCATAGATAGATAAAACACATGATCAATAACTAATTAAATCAGTTTGATGGCAACAAAAACTAATCCACACAAGATTAACAAGTAAGTGTTTGTGATGATCATATGCAAACTAGCTAGTTAGAAAAACTAGAGTAATGGCTAGTATTTTAAATCTAGAAACAACTTTGTGATCATCATTAAAAATGATTTAATTTATACATGATGAGAAATCATATATATTTGCATGAGCATGGCTGATAATAATTTTGTTTAATTTCATTATATCAAAATAGTTTATAATTAATATTATACTGATCAAACTAGTTTTTATTCATTGTTAACCTTTTACATACATAATGATCTTGATCAACTCTTTTAAATTAAAAAAAAAGATTAAAGATATACTCCATATAGAATTAGTTATTACCTTGGGTGGTCAGAGTTTAAGATGTTCTTCTGTCCATATTTTCTCCAAGCCCAACCATCTTCTACAGTGGGAGATACTGTTACCCGTGATTCTGTGCCTCTTCTGAAACCCCACAAGTAATTAATTAACACTTAATTACATGGGAGATTTAAATAAATATTTTAAAAAATTATTTCCTGCTTTATGGTTTGTACAGGAAAAAAAATCCACTAAAAAGTTTGGTTGGTTAATTCAATCCCAATTATTAGCTTTCGTACAAGAAAAAGGTAGAAAGCAAATTGTGTGTTTTGTTTTATCTATCAAGCTGCTACATCTCTAATTACAAAAACATGTGTTCTTTCCTCTTATATCTTACCATTTCATAATATGCAAAAATGATGTTTAATTATATCCGAGTTTCATTGATTTAAAGATTAGCCCTAGAATAATTGAATATCAATAGAGATAATTATTAGCACAAATATATATTTAAAAAATAAAAATAAAACACTAGTATATATATTAATATTCCACCTTCTCTTGTAACAGCCCCTTCGATCCTTGGCACCCCTCTTCTTCCCGGAGCAGGCCGAGTCAACGGCGGCGATCTGGGGCGACTCGGTGAGTTCAGTGAGTGACTCAGAGAAAGATCTGTAGATCTGGGATGCCAGCTCATCAAGTGAGAGAGAGGAATGATCCTCAACACACATCTGCAAAAGGGTTTGCAGTTTGACAGCAATTTCTCTACCTTTAATCAGCTTTACCATTACCCTCTTCTTCTTTGCATGAAAATTCTCACTCCCCATTTTCTTCCCACACT
This sequence comes from Pogostemon cablin, assembly GCA_023678885.1. NCBI lineage: Eukaryota > Viridiplantae > Streptophyta > Magnoliopsida > Lamiales > Lamiaceae > Pogostemon > Pogostemon cablin. Next base: position 16,295,114 of record CM042998.1, on the reverse strand, counting down.
ACACGCTGCACTGCGTGTTTTTTGTGGAGATGGATATGGAAATGGATATGTATGGAATTAAACAAAAAATGGGTTGTTCCTTTTTTATTTCTGGAGCAGTGAGGGAGAGAGAGAATGGAGGAAAGAGAGAGCTGGTTGAAGGAAAATCTGAGGAAAGAAGATAGAAAAATCCTTCAATATTTTCAAGGGTTTTTATTTCTAATAATAATAATAATTGGAAATAGAGCGGTGACGTCAGCGTGCTTACGTCATGGAGTGCGCAGTCACTTGAGGGTTCCGATTGAGTTGCCCTAAGGAATCGTGACCGTTGATAGGTTGTTAGCAAACGGTTCGGATCTCGGACCGGGTTTGATGGACCGTGTTTCTAGATTTACTGGAAAAATACACCCAATGTTGTCTCTATCCTGCTGCGAGTCCGTCCAATGCAAGATTTAGAATTTTTTATTTTTTTTAATACGATGTATAATTATAAAAATATATTACTTCCTTTGTCCCCTTTAATTAAAGAGGATTTTTTTTATTTTGGGCTTCCTACCCAAAAAGTCTTATTTCCTTTTTTATACACATGTGACTTATACATACTCACTAATACAATTAAAATATAGGATCCACACTTTCACTAATATAACTACACACTACACATTAAATAATAATACACATTAATCCATGTGCCAAAAAGTAAAAGACCCTCGTAGTAAGGGAAGGAGGGAGAATTTTTTTTTGTCTTGATAGTTAACACACTTATATTTTCTTAGGTGAAAGTGAAAATTAAGAAAAAAATATTTTTTTATGTATAAAAATAAGTAAAATTGTTTGAATGGGTGTAAAATGTGAGTAATTTAGATAATTTAATGGAAAACAGTATATAAAGTTGTTATCTTTTATTTTCACATATAATATACTTTATATTTTTTTATCTAAAAATATTTAATTACTCTCAAAAGTTAATAAAATTAGTAAAAATGTGTTTTTTTTAAACAACGTGGAATAATAAAGATGAATCATGTTGAGGTACTGAGAGAATATATTTTAAGGGCCTGTTCGATTGTTATGAAATTAAAAAATTGAAAAATTAATTAAATCTTGCATGTATATATATATATAATTTTAAAAATTATATAAATAATATAAATTTTTTATTCATTTAATTTAAATATTATAAATTTATAAAATGTTATAATATTTTTTTATATAAAAAATGATATTGATCAAATAAACACTACAAAAAATACATTGAATAGAGACGAGAAAACAACCTTTATGATGGTTTTAAGACGACTCATCATCCATCAACATTTTGATCGTCGCAAATTATTAGAGACAACATTGTTTCAATTTGAAATAGTTTTAGACACCGTTAATTTAGAGATGGTTTTACATCAACGATATATGATCGATTCAACTCAACTAGAAATGGTTTGGAGATGTTTTGATGATGTCTTAAACTGAGATGGTTTTGGAGATGATTTGTGGTGGTTTACATATTGAAACGGTTTTTGGCCTTTTCTATTTGAGACGGTAAAACATCTGTCTCAAAAGCCCTCTCAAAATTTGACCCATGCACTGCCTTATTTATACGGAATTTATATTTATTTAATTTTTCCTTGAATATTGTATTTTGTTGTGCGAACACGCGACTTGCAGGAGTGTGTGTCAACTATGCTTATTCATTGCTCCCTCCGTTCCTGAACAAGATATACGTTTGTTTTTTGCACGGAGATTAAGGAGTATAATATTTTAATGTGTAGTGAAGTGAGAAAAATGATATTTTAACATGTAGTGGGTAGTTGTATTAGTGTAGTGTGTGGGGCCATGTAGATATAATAATGGTTTTATGTAGGTCACATCAACCGAAAAAAAGGAAACGTATACTTTGTTTTGGGATTGACCAAAATGGAAAAATGTATACCTATTTGTGGGACGGAGGGAGTACATTGTATAAATAACTTATTTATGCTCTTTTATGTATCATGTATTCCCTTCGTACCAACTTATTTTTCGTCGTTATTGTTAACAAAGAATTTAAGAAAAATTTATTTTTTGATCAATTTTATTGACTTTTAAAAAGTAATATAGTATTTTTAGGTAATGAATAAATTATAAAATACATTATGATGGGAGTTGTAAATTTGTAATTAGTTTGCACTTGTAGGAGTGATGATTGATGTAAGATTTTTCTTTTTTTTTATAATAATAAAGTTTAGTATGAAACAATAGAAAAACAATAAGGAGTGATGATTGATGTAAGATTTTTCTTTCTTTTTTTATAATAATAAAGTTTAGTATGAAACAAACGAAAAACAAAAAGGGTAAAGTTTAATTTAAGACGGAATGACCTAGTTTATATATATATATATGAAAAATGTTATATTTTGAAAATTTGAGATTGGCAATCAGACGGTTCTATCAAACAGTTTGGTACCCCTCCCCTTTTAATTACCCTTTCAATTAGCCCAAATATATATATATATATATATATATATATATATATATATATATATATATATATTCCTTCCATTCTATCTAAAGGGTTCCTTTTTTCTATTTTGGACGTACCATTTAAAGAATTCTCTTTTTTTTATACACATGAGACCCACACACACAAACTAATACAATTAAAATATGCATGGGGCTCACACTCCCACTAATACAATAACTCACTATACATTAAATAATATTACTCCTTAATCCAATTGCAAAAAACAAAAACTACCCTTTGGGTGGAACGGATGGAGTATATATATAATTTAATTTTAGGAGTATAATATAACTTCACCCTTGTGATTTAGCTAGGTATACTTTATCTTTTTTGGTTTAAGAATATAATTATAATTTCATCCTTGTGATTTAGAATATATTTCACCTCTACACTTGAGTATAATTATAATTTCACTCTTGTGGTTTAGAGTATATTTTATTATTAGAGTTTAGAATTTAAGTATAATTATAATTTCACTTTTATGGTTTAGAGTATATTTCACCCTTAGGGTATTGAGTTTAGGGTTGTAATTTAATCATTTTAGTCTAATATATATTTCACCCCTAAATTGAGTTTAAAGTTTAATTGTAATTTCATCCTCATGGTTTAGGAAGCTATTTCACCCTAGAATTTCGTGTATAATAATCTTTTAAATATAAAAAGATTATATAAAAAAAGGAACGAGAAAAAAAAATACATATACATGAACTAGAGTTCAACTTGGGTGGAATATGTGGTTCCAACTCTTCTTAATTTATCTAATTAATTAATTAACATGTAGTCTCATTTTAAATTAATAATCTCTCCGTTCCATTTCAATCTTTACATATTTTTATTTTGGGCGTTCCATTTCAATTTTTACGTTTCCCTTTTTAGAATATGTGACTCACCTAAAACAATTAATATATCTCCATGGGACCCACATCCAACACTAATACACCTACTCACTTTAAATTTAATTATTATATCTTTCCGCCCAATATCTATTAAAATATTATACTCTTTAATCAATATGCAAAAAACAAATGTAAACATTGAAACGGGACTGAGAGAGTATTTTTTTTATTTTTTATTTGAAGACTATTATACCCTAAACATTAAATCATAAGAGTGAAATATACCCTAAATCACAAGGGTAAAATTATAATTATACTCCAAACTATAAACTTTAGTGGTGAAGTATACCATATATAAACCGAGTAAAATTACAATTATACCCTAAATTTTATGGGTGAAATATACACTAAACAACAAGGATAAAATTATAATTAGAGGGTGTTTGTTTGGAAGAGTTTGAGGAGTGGAATGGATATAGAATAAAATTTGTGTGTTTGTTTGATGGGTATTATTTCTATCTACAGTGTTCCATTTCCCAAAACAAAGGAATCACCTCATAATTTATCATATAATTTTTTATAACAAAAATTAATTCTGATTTTTTAAAAAAAAAAACTTTTATATAGTAAAAGATTATCAACATAATATTATCTTCTTAAAAATATTATTAAAAAAAATTTGTCTCTATTCTAAATTTTATTTTTTAACATTCAAACAACATTAATAACTATAATAGTCTTTCCCTTCTTTCAACCAAACATTATTGATATAAAATCCAATCTCATTACCATTTCTCCCTACTACCACTATTATTCTTATTTCAATTCCTTCTAATAAACCAAACACTCCCTTATATCTCTAAACCTTAACCCCTAGGGCAGAATTATATATACCATAAACCCTAAACCTTAGGGTAAATTATACTACAAACCACAAGGGTGAAATTATAATTATTCCCTATATCATATGGATAAATTATACCCTAAACAACATGGGTGATTACAATTATACCCTAAACCTTAAATTCTAGGGATAAAATATACTCTAAATCTTAAACTCTAGGGGTAAAATATATCCTAAATTCTAAGACTAAAATATGTCCGATAAAATTTAGTCAGACACTAGAGTGAAATTAAAATTATATTTTTAAAATTAAATTTTGAAAATGGAAAGAGTAGTGAAACAGCGCTGCTAAGGATGACAACGGGTAGGGTACCCGCATATTTTGGGTACTCATAACCGTATCTGATTAAAAAACAATTATACATGCCCATACCCATCCTGTTTAGAAAATTAATTATGATTCTCGTACTTGTCCCATAATCGTTTATCAATATCCGCAGGTACCTGTACTCATTTAATATTCATTTATTTTATATATGTTTATATTTTTTATTGTTTAAATAAATATAATTACATTATTATTAATTAAATATAATTATTCATACTGTTCAAATTCATTTACAACTTCCCGTACTCTCTCCGTTAAAGTTTGAATGGAGCGAATATCCGAATATACACATCCCATTCTCATCCCTAATCTCTGCTTGCATGAACGGTTCGACAGATTCAAATTGGTGAAACTTATTTGTCCACTTAAGTTATTGCCTATAAACTAATTATTACTTGGGCGGCTAAATTTGGGGGAGGCAGTAGCTGCTCTCTTGAGATTAATTTTTCTTTTAGATGGCATACAAAAATATTTTACCATTATTCTTTCTAATAATGGTTTTTAGTTTTCTAATAATGGTTTTCTGAATTGCAAAAACTCTTTCTAATAATTATTCTTATGATCAATTTGGTTTTATATTGACAAAAAAATATAAAAAAAACTTCGCATTTACCGCAAACTCTATAATATCTCCTTTGAGTTAATATAAAAAAATATTGTTTATACTATTTTTCTTTATTTTAAACATTGAAATTATGTGAAAATATTTTTATATTCTTTGTGACAGCAAATTATATTTTATATTACTATATTTTGTACTCCTTTGTTTCCATAAACACACGTACTCCTTTTAAGATAAATTTTTGGTGGGATAATTATGCAAGAGAAAAAAAAGATGATTTTTTTAACAAACAAATTATTTTGAAACAGATAAAGAAAATGTGTATGTACAAAAGGAAATCGAGAGAAAATTATTTAGCATTCAAATGTTATTAATGATTAGCCTAAAAGACATTGTCTAACTCCGCTCCAATTAATAAGTTAAGCTCCACTCTAGCCATTAACTTAACGAATTAATTTTTCGTGAATCGGGTTTGTTGTGTAAATTTTGTGATTCCTATTTAATTTAAACTCATAGCAATTCATATGGAATATAAGACTTGAAGGAGAGCACATAGTTTAAAATTAAAAAAAAAAAGAAATTTAAATTTACATAATAAGCTTTATAAATCAAATTTATAAAAGTATTTATGTAAATTAACCAGCATAATAGCAGTCGAGATGCATCAAGCTACTAACACACTAAAAATTAGAGGGTTTTTAAATTATTTTATAAAATATAATAATTCCAAAATTTGAAAATACACTTGTCGATATTTTATGGAGACGAAGATAAACCCACTTTTGGTAGTACACTAGCACTGTATTGTATCTACTATCTAGTACCAACTTGTTTGCAATCCCACTTTAATTAATGCAATAAACAACAAAACAAAATTAAAGGAAAAGCAACAAAACAGCTGTTCGTTCACTTTATATAGTATAATTCATGTTTCTGTTTTGTTCATTTCGCAATTAATGTGTTTTTTTAATAATTACTACATGGTTCTTATCCAATGTGCAGTGTGCAGAATTTATATATATATATATATATATATATATATATATATATATAGCAGACAATTAAATTTTATTGGTTAATAAAAAAATACAAAGAGAAAAGTATATTTATATGTTGATTAAAAATTTATTTATTAAAGAATTTAAATAAATTAATTCTCTAAAATATAGATAATTGATAACTAATATAATTATTTGAGACCAAATCCAAGTCAAGTGGGTGTGATCCAAGTCAACCAAACCCAGGTCAAATTCAGCAGACTTAATTAAATTAAATACGTCCAAATCCAGTCCAGTAGGTCTTATTAAATTAAATATGTCCAAATCCAATTCATCGGGCTTAATTAAATTGGATAATTCAAGTGTGAACACAATCTTTTTCAGGAGAAAATATCTCTCAAGTTGTTATTTCCTCTACCTATAAATTAGAGCTTTTAGTCCTCAATCCAATCATCCTGGATTCTTGAATTTTATGAAACCAATAGACTTTCAGAGTTGTCTATTCTGAGTTCTTCAAGAGAATTAAATTCTGGATTCCTGAGTTCTACGAAGCCACAAGACTTTCAGAATTGTCTGAATTGTTCTGAGTTCTTCAATAAAGTTCTTCAAAGGACCAAATATGTTTGTTCTAAGATTAAGGTGCTAAACACTTCAAATTCGACGTTTCTTCGAATCAAGTTCATCCAACCTTCTTCGTGAAGTCAACGGTATTCTATCAAATTGAAATGTGTTCTTCACGAAAAATCCAAGTCAACGTTTGATTCGAGTAAAGGATCGACGCCTCCGGATAAACGTTATAAAGCACCAAGTCAACATTCAATTCAAACAAAGGCTCGACGCTTCCGAACAAACTTTATAAATCTCGAGGCAGAGTACAGAAAAGCTCCATCCGAAGATCCAGCTCCAGAAGTTGAAGATGTCAAAATCAACTCAAGAGATAAATCAGAGGATAAATAGAAACTTTTCTATATTTTTCAAGTTTAATCCATTTCGGATTATTTTTGTAATATTCTTTTGTGTCTATTATTATTATTATTATTATTATTATTATTATTATTCAATAAATACAAATTTTGTTGTTACAAATTTTGGCACACTTGATGAGATAGTTTTTACCTCTTATCTATTTTCTTCAAAAGTTCGAAGATACAAAGTATGGCTCCTTTAAAGATTGCAATAAGAATGTCTTCTGCCTTGAAGCCTTCAGAGTCGCAAATCCTGAAGATTCAAAGAACAACTCTACTCAAGATTGTGATAAGAAGGTCTTCTACTTCAAAGCTTTCAAAGTTGCAAACTAGAAATGTTGAAGTCGTTAGAAGAAATATGCTCAATGGCTCTTCATAGACAAACCATGTGGTAGAGATTTTTCTCAATAAGCCATTGCGCAACAACAAAAATGGTGAAGGCGACTCAGTCTGCTCAACTCCTCTCTCAATGCCAAGCTCGCCATCTGCTTCAACACTAGTTGTAGTGATGACAAAGAGTGTTATAACTCCCGAGGAGCAAATAGGGATTATGATGAAACACATTAAAAAACTCACCAAGAATATAGAAGCTCAAGACTTGTTGATATCCAAACTGATGGAAAAGATGGATATTGCAGAGGTAAGTCATGCAAATGAGAAACAAGTTGAGGACAAGAACGGTAAAAAAGACTCAGCGAAACACCATCTATCTGAAAAGAAGCTAGTTGATGAAGAGATATAAATTTCATCTGACGGAATGCTTTTTATCAATCAACTGAAGAACATCGTGCTAGAGACGATAAATTAAAAACATGAAAAGGTCCAAATATCCTGTCATCTACAAGAAGGCATATACAAAGAGTGTTGACCACTTGAAGATGCCAGCTGGTTACTAGCCTCCTAAGTTTCAACAATTCGATGAGAGGCAATCCAAGACAACATGTAACGTATTTCTTCGAGACATACAATGATGCTGGAACATTTGGTGATCACATGATCAAATAATTCGTTTAATCTCTAAAAGAAAATGCATTTGATTAGTATATTGACTTAGAAGCTAACTTCATTGACAGTTGGGGGCAAATGCAATAAGAATTCTTCAACCGCTTCTATAGCATCAAAGAACTGTTAGTATGACCGAATTGACTAATACATGCCAATGGAAAAAATGCCCAGTAATCGATTATATTAATAGATAGAGAAATTTGAGCTTGAATTGCAAAGATCAACTGTCTGAAGTCTCTGCCATCAACATGTGCATTCAAGAGATGCAGTGAAATCTTTGATACATCCTCTAAGAAATTCAACCAAAAACTTTTTAAAAATTAGCTACTAGAGCTCATGACATGGAGCTGAGTATGACATCAAGTGCTTTGAATGACCCTCAATTAACAACTCTTATGAACTTGAAGAGATGTCTTTCGACAAGCCTCTAAAGGAGGAATCACAGTCAAAGACGCAAATGTCCATAAAGATTCAAAGAAATAAAGTTAAAGTAAAAGGAAATAATGCATCCCACTGTAGGGGCAATGAACTATCAATAGTCAATGCTCCTCGACATGAGCGAAAACTGTTCACATTAATCTTCTTGATACGAGCTAAAATTGTCTAAATTCTCTCAAGTTATGCTCCTCGACACGAGCGAAAACTATCAACATGATGCTCTTTGATATGTGCTAAAACTATCTAAAATCTCAAGTCAATACTCCTTGGCACGAGAAAAAATTGTCCACATGTCATGCTCTTTGATACAAGCTTGTCTCACTCAAATCAAATCGCATTAAGATAAGACAAAACTCTTTACATGACATGCTCGTTGATACAAGCTAAAATTATCTAAAATCTCTCAAGTCAATGCTAGCTTCTTGGCACGAGCAAAAATTGTCCACATATTATGATCCTTGATACGAGCTTAAACTATCTAACTCAAATCAAATCTCCTTGAGAAGAGATAAAACTCTCTACATATTATGCTCCTTGATATGAGCTAAAACTATCTAAAATTTTTCAAGTTATGCTCCTCGACATGTGGGAAAACTATCCATATTTTGTTCCTTGATACGAGCTAAAACTATCAAAATTTTCACATATTATGCTTATTGATATGAGTTTAAACTGTCGAACTCAAGTAAAATCTCCTTGAGATAAGATGAAACTCTACGTGTTATGCTCCTTGATACGAGCCTAAAATTGTCAATCTCAATTCAAAACTCCTTGAGAAGAGTATTAATTGTCTACAAATTCAATACTCTTTGAGAAGAGTAAAAACTATTTAGAAATTTAAGAATCTTTGAGAAGAGTATAAATTATCTACAAGTCAAATTAAAGACTCATTGACACGAGTATAAATTGTCAACAAATTCAAGTTCAACGCTCCATGATGAACGAGCTTAAATTGCATGTAACTTTTAGTCTGCACGGTATAAACTGTGTATGACAACCACCAAAGTCAATTATACGTGGTTAAACTGCTAATTTACTCCACTCAAGTTTTTTAAGTGGTTAAACCATTAAATACCATACTCTGTCTAAAGTGGTAAAAGAAAAGACATTTCTGACCCACATGAGTATAAACTGTGTATGTCACTTCTTCATTCAAACCGAATCATATCCCTTTAAACTACGTAATGATTTGATCTTCTTTAAGTAAGTACATAGGCGGCTTAACTCTATGCTAAGTTTAGTCATAATTTGGTCTATTTGCATCAAGATTATGAGGCAAGCAATAAATTGAAGCATAAGTGAGTTGAGAAGCAAAAGGTTGGCAAGAAGAAAACGATGGTTGAACGCATATTTGAGTGAAGAAATTCAAATTCTTGAAACAAGTGGATGGATATTAGCAACAAGATAATATTAAGAAGAATATGAGTTCAAAATAACTTTAAGTTTATGAATTTAATTAATTTGAAGACCCAAAATAAATTTATAGGATCAATTAATTATTAAATCAAAAATTAAAAATTAAACCTCAGTTCGTGAAGTCTAAATGTTAAAGGGGACATTAGATTAATTTATGCTTTTAAGTTCCATCTACTTAACCCCATAAATTAAATTCTAATTGGTTCTCAAGGGATGTGAAGCCCAAAATTCTCTCTCAAAGGCGTTTGTGGATCATCTCCTTCTAATTGGATCGATTTATAACTACAGCGAAGTTGTCCAATGCATAATTAATAAGAAGTGTCTTTTACTGTCTTGTTTGTGAATCTTATCACTTTGTAATAAAATTTATGGATATGAATGGTTTGGGTATGCCATTGATGCTGTTAGGGAGGTTTATTTGAAATTTACGATTTTATGCTTTTGTAACTGTTAGATCTTGTTTATTTGCATAGTTGTACACTTTATTTACAGTAGATGCTATTTTCTTACAGCTTTGGACCTACTTATATTCATCTCTTGCTCCTTGTTGTATTTGTTTAACTTTGTTTCCTTCAAATCCATTAAAATTTGGAGCCAAAAAACGCGAGATGTTATCACCTCATTTATACAACATATGAAATGATTCAAATGGATGGCCGTCACTTTTCATCATTTTTTTATTAAAAATTAATGTACCATTTTATTTAAAAATATTTTTATTTGAGTGTGACTTAGGTAGAACCAGTTTCACCAAATGAATTAGTGGAACATATGGTTACCACCCTTCTTAATTAATTCTTCCTCCTTCATTAATGTTATTTTTTATTTTATTTTTAAATTTATTATACTTAAATGACTAGTATATCCTAAACCCTAAACACTCGAGATAAATTAAGGATAAATTATACCCTAAATTACAAGTGTAAAGTTACAATTATATTATAAACCCTAAATCCTAAACCCTAGGGATAAATTATATCTTAAATTATAAGGGTAAAATTATAATTATATCCTAAACCCTAGGGATAAATTATACCCCAAACTATAATGATAAAATTACAACTATACTCTAAACCCTAAACTCTAAGATTTAAAATATACTCTAAATCACAAGGGTGAAAATTATAATTATATCCCTAAAATTAAATTTAAAAAAAAAACAGAAAAATAAACAACAAAAGAATAAAAAAAAATCGAAATTAGATGAAACAAAAAAAAAACATGGAATATGAAGGGAGGAAGTAAAATTTGAATTTGGTGGATTAACTTCATCCAAGTCATTGCCTATTTATTTTATTTTTTTTGGTAACTAATAGCAGTCCCATGTACAATTATCTGGACCATCAAAACATGACCAATGGGCCCATGGCCCGTGGGCCATTATTCTCTCAAAATGTCTCTCTCTCGCTCACTCACTCTTTCTCCCCTACTTTTAATCAAGAAAATTTGAAAACGAAATCCTCACTCAAAATTACACGGAAATGGGAACTCGGATCCCTCTATCCCTCTTCAACACACAGCTCTCTGTTTAGATATCAAGGTGATTTCCGCTTCTTCTTCTTTAATTTCTAAGAATATGATGCGTATTTTTATGGATGATTTAAGTTCAGTTATCTGAAGTTTCGCCGCAGCTTTGTGCGTGGATTTTGACTTATTTAAGACCAAATTTTACTTGGAATAAACAGTTACTGCGTTGATTTTCATTTTCCCCATTTTCGAAGCCGTAAATGTGTGATGCTATTTCGTGATGGATTCTTGTATGTAGGAGCACAAAACGGATATAATCATAACCAACTACGAAGATCATTTTTTCGTGAGTTTTTTTAAAAAAAATTATTTGTACGCTTTGCCATGTTAATATCATGTTAACTAAGTATTTGGATTATTCCAGGTCATGGCTACTCAAATTGGAAGCTTGGGGACAATACTTCAAGCTAGGTATGAGTTGTTGTTTGTGTAGTGTGTTTCTGCCTCTAAGATGAATTTTCGAATTTATTTCATATATGTTATATAAATATGATTATATAATCTACTAATTGATCTGCTTTGATTTTGTTTCGCTTATCAAGAGTCAGAGTGCTTGTTTAGTGAATCTTGCATTTAAGCTTGCTTTGAATTTACGTCTGAATCAGAATACTAAGCTATGTGAAACTAAGAGATGTTAAATACAAATGAGTCCGTTTATGGTTGAAGTTGACTGTTTAATTGGAGAAGGATCTGAGTCTAGGTAAGCCTGCCTTTGTGAGTAGGCTACTACAGTATTACTTGTATCGCGGAGTCGTCTTTTTATATCATTTTGAATTGTTGTGGTTTGTAATATTAAGTGGCTAAAGAAATTGTCACATCTATTGTACATTAATTATGTATTTTACCCTGGAGAGATGTTGGAAACTGTTTTAGTCTGTAGGTCTGGAAGGCAAATCAATGGCTATAGCTTCTACTAATTCCTGATATTGAACTTTGTTTAATTGGAAGCTATGAGCTTATGGGATTTTATTTCCGGAAGGATATAGTACAACCAACTTGTATTTAAGATAACTAAATTTTATATTAGTCATGCTGTGAATATGGAATCAGTGGCATTATCCTACCTTTGTTGAGCATCTTCCATCTCCCTCCATGAAAAAACAGATCAAGTATATAATTGATCTTTGTCGAGTGTGATCCATGTGGACCGAATTGGATCTGGAATATTAAGATTTGGGTTTGGTGATGTTTACATGCTTCTATTATGAATTCCCTCTCTGCTATGTATGCTTATACATACTTTAGCAAATTGTTGTTGATAGTTAGAATTAAGGATGTCCTTTATGGAAATTTGGTGAGATTGTATTGTTCATTTTCAGGAAAGACAAAGGTGTTTCAGTTGATCCAACTTACCACGTATCCTTGGTGTTTGGAAAACGGGACGAGGTAAAATTTGCAATCTTTATGTAGTTGTGACCAGTAAAAACAATTTTGATGCTTGTATTAAAGTAATGATACTGACATATGAACTGCCGCCCATCTCCAGCCCATATTAATGTCGTGTGCTCGCCAATTAATCGAGCACATAAGGTATTCCAAGATTTCAACCCTCAACATCTTTTTCTTCCTTTCTGTAATATCAACTAGTTGATAATATTGTGGTTTCTTTGCAGCAACATTGGATCGTCAAAAGCATTAGTGTTGTCTCTTGGACTGAGTGACCATTCATCGGTATTATTAGTATTATTTGTGTTTCAATTACTGTAGGAATTGAGGCAATTTTAGCAATCCATTCATCTCTCTCTCTACAGGAGACATTAAAGGCAATAGTTTCTGCTGTGATAGACAAACTTGCTGAGGTAAATTGAAAGTTGGCCTCCTGTATAGATAGAGAAAATGTGAAGAATTTATCAGATTCAAATATGCTGAATACGATTTTTTTAATTAATGAGCAGATAAGCCGTTAGCTGGACTATTAGACAATTAAAGAGTGAGCCTAAAATATATTAAATGTAAAAAAAAAGGTAGGTCTTGGGTGAGACCGTCTTACGAATCTCCTTACGTAAGACGGATTATCCATTAAACTAAATAAGTATATTTCAAATTAAATTAAAAAGAAATTAAGGAAAAAGAAGGGCCCTGTTTGGTGTAATTAAATTTAACAAATTCTAATAACTAGCTGCCACACGCTGATTGCTATTGTCCATGCCGCTCTCGTTCGCGACGCTAGGATGGTCTAACCTTTTTGTTATTTAATTGTCATATTTAAAATCATCTAAAATTAATTAAATTTCATTTATCAATTCTATCTATTAATTTTAAAAAATAAATGAATGTCTAATTTCTTAAAATTTTATGTTAATGTTATACATCATCATAAATGAAAAAAAAAAGTCATATTTTATTGCTTAGAAATCACTTTTAATAAAATTATTATTATTATTATTATTATTATTATTATTATTATTATTATTATCACTTTTTTATGATTGGATATAACTTTTTATTAAAAATATTATCTTTATATTTATTTTAAGATTTGTTCATAAAATAATTTAATCATACGGTTATCACATTTATTTTATCATGTATCATTTTTTATTTAAAATATTATCACTTTTTATTATTTTAGTTAATTTTTTGTGAAATAATTCAATTAAACGAATATCAATTTTCTTTTATTATGAATCATTTTTTATTAAAAAAAGTTATCACTTTTTATTATTCTAGTAAATTGTTCGTGAAATATACTTTCTAAATTAATTATCACTTTTTTATTAGAAATGTTATCACTTTTTATTATTCAAATAAATTGTACATGAAATACGCTTTCTTAATTAGTTATCACTTTTTATTAAAGATATTATCACTTTTGTTTTAAGTGAAATCACTTTTCATTTATATTATAAGTTGTTTATAAAATAATTCACAGCATCGTTATCACTTTTCATCAATTTTGCATCACATTTTGTAAATTTAAAATAATTAAATGAATAGAAAATTACAATAAAATTTATTAAATTTTTAAATAATAAAAAATATAAAGAAAAAAGCGTAAAAATAAAAAAATTGAATACATAAAGTGAATGGTTTGCATTCGAAAGTCGAAACTTATCAGATGCTTTATGAATTAAGTATTATAAGGATTTTAAATGGGCTGCTTCCACTAAGTTTCGGCGTGGAGGAAATACAAGTTTTAATTAAGTATTATAAGGATTTTTTAAATTTTCTAATTTAATAACAACCAAACATGGTCCTTTAAAATATTCTTAATGAATTAATTAGTGATCCGTCTCACATAAGAATATTCGTGAGATTGTCTCACCCAAGTCTTTGCCAAAAAAAAATGTTGGATATATTAAATGAAAATAACATAATTTTCTAAAATAAAGTGTATTTTAATTTATATTTACTTTTTTTATTTTTAAATGATTATGGGGAAATACAATGTGCATTAATTAATTGTGAATCAAAACATTTTAGGGGAGTACTCATGTAACGTTGTTTTACATGAGACTATTTGTGTGTTTTATAAAATTTTTATCACTAGAGTTATTAGTTAAAAATATTATTACTTTTTATTTATAATATAAATTGTTTATAAAATAATTTATTGCATTACTATTACTTTTATTTATTTCACGAGTCTTTCCTTAATATTGTCTGCATTTGTCAATTTTCTAATATTTGATCTATTTGAGAAAATCAAATTTATACATCATGTTATTTCAATTTATTCAAAGATATTTCTTTAATAAAACATTTATTTCTAACATAATAGAGAAGCTTTGTAATACATTAAATAAGATTAAGAGCATAACTTTTCTTGAATTACTTTTGAAATTATTATTTAAATAAAATTTATTTTAAATTTGAAAATTTTCATACAACCATTTTTCTATTCTTATTATAGAAAAGATAAAAACTTGTGTGTTCCGGGGACACCGTGAGCTCACTGTGCGCCCAGATACTTTTAGTATTAAATTGTATACCCTTTAGTAAAAGGATGTATATCCTTTATTTTTAAAAAAATATTATTTTAATGAAAGTATATACCCTTTAGAACAAAATATTATACTCTTATTAGTTAAAGTGTATATACCCTTTAGAATAAAATGTTGTACACTTTCACATTTTGTGTACCTCAGACACAAGACACCAACTCTAAAGAAAAAAGTGAAAAACAAACTATAATAGAGTTGAGATAAAAAAATAAATAAAAATCATTAAATATAAAACTAAAAAAATACTGTATATATATACTCTAAAATGTTAATATAGATTTAACATAAGAAATTGAGATCTAATTTACATGCAATTTTATAAAAAAAAAAAATAAAAAAAATATTACATAAAATCTAGGGTTAATTGCAAATAAAGTCTCAACCTTTACTTTAATTGCGAATAAGTCTAAACCTTTGAAAATTTGCAAATAAGTACTTCACTTTAAAATCATTTTGCAAAAAAAACACTGGGCAGCGGGAGGCCTGTCCGGTCGTTGACCTGCCCGTAAGCCTCCCGCTGCCCTGTGGTTCTTGTTGCAAAAAGACTTTAAAATGAGGTACTTATTTGTAAATTTTCAAAGGTTACAAAAAGACTTTAAAATGAGGTATTTATTTGTAAATTTTTAAAGGTTTAAACTTATTTGTAATCTAAAGGTTATGACTTTATTTACAATTAACCTTAAAATCTATGATGCATTAGAATTTATTTCCATTGATCATTCTATTTACAATGATAATAAAGGGCACCTATTTATGAGATGTGTATATGTGAAGAATTGTGAAACAAGTTAGCCTATTATTAAAATTATGTGAGTATTTTATAAGTAAAATATGTTTATTAATAATTCAAGAATGTTTAATATTATAACATCTTAAAATTATAGTTTAATGCTAAATAAAAATTAAAAGCATATTTTAACTTTCAATAAACAATAAATATATTTTATGTATATAACAATAATACTTTAATAATAGTAGACTCGTCTCTCACATAAACAGTGTCTCAATAATCATAATTTAATTTAATAATAGTAGGCCCATCTCTCACATAAACCGTGTCTCACAAGAGACTTTATCCAATAACAACAATGTTGAATATTAAACTTAATTTTGTGAAAATATCTTAGAAATTATAGATTATGGGAGAATTTAGAAATTTTTAGATTAGTTATGTATTTGTGAAATTAGAATTTTCTATAGGAAGTGTGAGAGCTTTCATCATGATGCCCTATAAATAGGGGATAATATAATAATAATAATAATAATAATAATAATAATAATAATAATTGGTATTCAAAATATGCATTAATTAGATATAATGTATCCAAGAAATGTTAGTCTTGAACCCAGTTCTTTATCTACTGAGTTTGCATAGGAATTAAATGTACCCTATCTATTCAAGAAATGACCGTTTTTTAATCGGTGTTTCATTTAATGATGAGTACAGAGAAAAGAATATAGGTGGAAGACGCAACGTATGAACTTATTGAAGGATTTGAATACTAAGGAATTGAGTACGTTAATGAGAGAGGAGAAACAATAATGTTTTAAATTGTTAATAGAAAAGGTTAATATTAATGAAAATATTGTAAATGTATAGCAAATTTACGGTTACAACAAAATAATAATGAAACTTAAATAGTATTATTAAAATCTCTCAAAAATAGATTTTATGATACCAAAATTAAATTATTAAAAAAATCGATTTTATGATATCAAAATTAAATTATTATAATGAAAATTGCTACTAAAAAATAAAATAGAGTTACAAATTTAGCTCATGGGAGAAAACTGCTAGAAAATTCGATTTAATAATTATAATTAGCATTAGCTTTTCTATCGAGGCTAAATTTTTTTATACTACAAAACATTTTTCTAGTAGTGTATATAATTTGAATATGTGTAAATTCTATCACCTCTGAAAAATTTTAAATCTCGCTTTTGATAATAAAATAAATAAAGAGGCACAGTAAAGTATTTGTTTAATACTCAAAATAATTTTACAGATATCTAGTTAAAATCATAGAGAATTAATAATAATAAATTGTGGGATTCTTTTGCAAAAGAAAATATATTTTTATTAAAAAATTAATTATACAATACATGCTTGTCCATCAAAGTTATTGTTGCATAGCTAACAAATAGTTGATGATAATTAACTAAGTGAATTGTCAAAATTCATTGTCTCCAATTTCACATTCTAAACAATAATTAAGTTTATAACTATTGGATGTTAAGTGTGCACTTTAATTTATTTCATTATTATGTTTTATTTTAAAGGTGTATGTCTGTGTCGTTTTAAATTTTTTACTTTATATCATATGAACACATTATTTGCATCCATATATATACTCCATAAATTAATGAGATGAAAATTTTTCAGATTACACCATAATTAAATGTGGGAAAGCGAATTCAAATAAAGTATCATGAGTCAAATGAAAATTGATAATTATGTCTGAGGATAACTGGATAAGGGCAGACTAAGGGTGAGGGAATTGGGAACTCTTAATAAAACATTATTGGGGAAGTGAATTTGGAAAGCTCTAGAACGTAGTGAGAGTCTTTGGCTTACAGTCATAGAGCGAGGAACAAAATGAAGGGAGTGGGGGTGGCATGGTTCACGAGTGAAAGTATGTCGAGAGATAAAGGGTGGTAGGGAGGTGTCTTAGAGTGTCTAAAAGATGATGAGGGAATTGGATCGAGTAGAATATTATAAAGGAAAAAAAATTATAAAGGAGGTAGTAAGTGGATATAACACATTCTTCTTCTTCTTTTTTTTTTTTTTTTTTTGGAGGAAAGTGGGCTGCAGGTGAGGCATTGAAGTCTAGGTTCAACGGAAAGTTAGTGTCGGAAATGAGTTATTGGGAGGGGGAGTTATGGGTGTGGAAATTGGAGTAGAAGAGAGAATTAAGGAATTGTGAGACTACATTGACGAAAAATCTACTTCCCTGATCAATAGGGTATCAAATCCATCATCGAAATGACTAGTGGATATGGAATGACAACGAACAATGAATGTATATCGTCGAAGAAGTGTGCAATATGCTTGAAGGGAGAAAGAGGATAGAGTCAACTGTCATAAAGCAAATTTCAAGGATGATTTGAGACAGCGAGGCCACAACGAAGATCAAAATCCCCACGTAGAGGATGATCAACAAAGTCATTCTGACAATATTAAGCTCCATAGATTAAACTATCTCCCTAATCCAGCGTCAAAGAAATATGTTCCATGCGACAAATGGTAAAACATGTAATGGAAAGCTAAATAATAACCCAAAAATTAATAGCTTTGCAAAGGATGATAAAAAAAAAACTTAAGAATGAGATTAAGCGTCCTCAAATACCCAATAACGGCACACGCTTGCTTATCTCCGTTAATTTATGGCGAATATTTGGAAAAAATTCATATGGCACTAAGTAATGCAACATAAAGAACCATTTTAAATTTTTTTATGGGACTAAAAAATAAATTTTTTCAAAAAATTTATAAACAAGGAAAATAGGCATTGTATTAAAATAAAGATCAAGTTTTACATACAATGAAGATAAGAAAAATTATTAAGACCCAAAAAAGTGGTCACTAAAAGCCCCAATAGCCTCGTTAAAACCTCGAGGAAAAAATCACTTGGAGGAAAAAAAAAATACAAGTGAAGAGGTGGGCAAATGACTATAAAAATGAATTGATTGAATCTAATGTATTTTGATATCTATTCTTGTTAATGATTCCAACACCCTAGTTAATAATTCCATCATTTTCTTTCAGCTTCAGCTTCCATTTTCTTGTCCCCAACATCATCATCAAACTCAGGGCTCTCTTCATCATCATCATCATCATCATCCTTCATTCCCATTGCCCCACTCCTTGTCGAGCTGCCAACCAGACTTGTAATCACCCCGATCGTGCAGAAACTTACACGAATCACCATACCCACAATAACCAGTCTCTTTATAATCTTTGCAAATGTCAGGCTGATAGTCGAACCTAGCAGATACTCTTATGTGGGCAGAAGCTCTTAAATGGCCATGAGAACCCTTCTTCTCCCCTTTCAAACCCTTGAGAACCCAATCATCTCTCGACAAATCCGTCTCTGTTTCTAAAGCAGCCGTTGCTCTACTATCATTCTGAATCTGAACCAGTCTACACGATTCGTATGTGAAAACGGAATTTGAGAGCTTCGGTGGCCCGCTGGAGAAGTGTAGCTTGCTTCCAGCTCCTGCTTTTTGCTTCTTATGATATAAGAAGCTCATCCCTTCACAATTTTCTTCATCCTCAATACGACTTTGTTTCCTGATGTTCTTCCCCATCTTTGATGCCTTCCTGAAGAAATTACTCACTGAGACAGAAAACTAACGATGAAATTGATATCAAAATCTTCAGAATTCAACATCCACTTCATTAATCTCAAAGCATACCAATTACATGAAAGAAAGCATAACATAGGCTTCACAAATTGCACAGAAAACCGATGAAGAAATTAAAATTGCAGCGATGACCGACGAGGAAATTAATCTCAAAATCTTCCGAATTTAACATCATATTCAAAAAAGCATACATACATGAAGGAAAGCATAACATACGCTTCACAAATTGCACAGATAACCGAAGACGAAATTAATCGCAAAATATTAAGAATTTAACATAAAAAAACACAGACGAAAGCATAAATTAGGGCTTGACCCGATTATTTTTGGAAATTTTGAACCGACAATAAGAATGAAAAACCATTAATCGTTTCGCAGGTGAAGGAATCAGAATGACTTACTTTCTAGACAAGACGATCCTCTTTCTGGGGAAGTATCTTAAAACACCGTTATCGCAATTCCAGAGCATAATAGGTTGTTAACACTCTTATGTGAAACACATTCTTATTTATAACGTGGAGATGAGAAAATATGAGTGTGATTGGGTGTAACCTATGATCCCAACTTTCTTAATTAATTCTTACTCCCTTATTTATTATTTATTATTTTATTTTTAAATTTATTATACTTAAAAATAAAAATTATACATTAAATTATAAGTATAGAATTACAATTATACCCTAAACCATATAGCTAAATTATACACTAAACTCTATTCCATCTTTATTTCATTCATAAACTCATTCAATTCCAGCATAATTCCATTCAATCATACAAATCACGCCGTAAAATTTAAATCTATATACATACATACATATATAAAAGTACTCTTTTCCTTTATAAATAAAAGTTCTACAGGCTAGAAGGCTTTTTGGATTCTTTTATATGGATTTTTCCCACTGAGTTTTCTAATATAAAGGTTTTTAATGATGTCTTTCTGGCTTCTTCTGGTTACTTGGCCAGTTTATTTTTTAACTAGGTTTCATTTTCAGCCGTTTATTTGACTTGTCAGCCGCCTGTGGCACCAGGGTCGAAGCTGTACATTACACACGGCTGCGTCTGTTTGTACACCCTCTCCATGGGTATTTGTTGTCATCTTTTCTTTCGATCCTGTAAACATTGTCTCTTTATTTTTATGTTATAGTTTATTTGATATATAAAAGTAAATTTAAATTTCACTTAAACGTCCAATTAATACTTTTGATTTCAATCATAAAATTTAATTATAATAATAATAAATTTTATTATTTAAATTTTACTTTTTTATTTTATACTATAAATTTGATAAATATGAGAGATATTTTTGGCATATTTAACTAATTTTTAACTTAATTTCAATTAATATATAAATTAATATTCATTTAATATATTATTATAATTTAATTTAATATACATAAAACAAGTGATTAAAAATTTGGTGAAAAGTTTTTGTCATTAACTAATTAATAAAAGAAAACTTGAAGGATTATTTTGTAACAATTTAGTTTTTTATTGTAGTCATAATGTTATTCACCTCCTCATTCTCTTTTATAATAATTTATTTTTTGCCAAAATTATTGTAGCCTTAATATTATTCACCCCCTCATTCCCTTTTATTTCTTCCGCAGCCTTAAAGAGTTTTTAGCAAAATTATTGTAGTCCTAATCTTACTCTCTCCTTGGATTTATCTTTTTTTTTTCTCTTTGATTTTTTTGTTTTGTTTATAATTCTATAAACCCTATTTATATACTTTAACTTATTTTATCTTTTATAATTTTATTTTTTATCGTATTTTTATGTTCAGTCATTCTCATATTTTATACTTTTATTTTTTATCTTATTTTTATGTTCAATCATTCTCGTATTTGATCTTATGTGTAGGTTCAATCATTCTTCTTTTTTAGTTTTTGTTATCTTATTATCGTTTCTCTACGATTTTTGTATTTACTTTATAATAATTCTATAAACCTTATTTATGTACTTTAATTTATTTTATCTTTTATATTTTTATTTGATCTTATTTTCAAGTTCAATCATTCCATTTGAGGTATCATTATTCTTTTTTATTTTTCGTTTATCAATATTCTTTATATTTTTTGTATCTTTTTTTCACTTCGATTTTTTGTGTTTTCTTTATAATTTTATAAATACTATTTTTATAATTTAATTTATTCTATCTTTTATACGTTTATTTGATCTTATTTTTAGGTACAATCAATCATTCTCATATTTGATCTTATGTGCAGGTTCAATCATTCTTATTTGAAGTATCATTCTTTTTTTTTTATCTTCGATTTTGCATGCGTTTTCTTTATAATTCTATAAACCTTTTTTTGTACTTTAATTTATTTTATCTTTTAAATTTTTATTTGATCTTATTTTCAGGTTCAATAATTCTCATTTGAAATATTCTTCTTCTTTTTTATTTTTCATTTATCTTATGATTTATATTATTTTTCTTCCTCTTTTGTGTTTTCTTTATATTATATAAACCATATTTTTATAGTTTTAATCTTATTGTTCTTATTTTTAATTGATTTTATTTGCAGCTTCAATCATTAAAAAAAGTCATCAATGTTGAAGTGATGAGTTTGGACGACTCAGAATTAATTTTAATTAGAATGTTATTCTTTATAATTTTATAAACCCTATACACATTAAACCTTATTATTTATTTTATCTTTTATACTTTTATTTGATCTTATTTTTAGGTACAATCATTCTCATATTTGATTTTATGTGCAGGTTCAATCATTCTTATTTGAGAAGTATCATTCTTTTTTTATTCTTCGTTTCTTTTGTGATTTATGTTTTTTCTTCGTTTTTTTGTGTTTTCTTTATATTATATATAAACCATAATTTTATAGTTTTTTAATCTTATTATTATTTTTTTTAATTGATCTTATTTGCAACTTCAATCATTAAAAAAATCATCAATGTTTGGAGTGATGAGTTTGGACAACTAAGAATTAATTTTAATTAGAATTTTATAAGAGTGAGGCTTGCGTGCACTCGGGGCACACCGTGCGCCTTTAGACTTTAGTATTATGGGTAAGGGTACATTATTTTATTCTAAAGGGTATACACTTTTTATTAATATTTTTTATTTTTCCAGAAAACAAAGGGTACACATCTTTATATTAAAGGGTATACAATTTAACATAAAATACTAAAGGCGCACGGAGTGTGTCCCTTGCGCCTGAATGCACACAAGTTTTTGCCATTTTATAAACCCTATACACATTAAACCATATGATTTATTTTATCTTTTATACTTTTATTTAATCTTATTTTAAGGTTCAATCATTCTCACTTAAAGAAA
The DNA here is from genome assembly GCA_023678885.1 of Pogostemon cablin. NCBI lineage: Eukaryota > Viridiplantae > Streptophyta > Magnoliopsida > Lamiales > Lamiaceae > Pogostemon > Pogostemon cablin. The sequence continues at coordinate 16,272,046 of CM042998.1, read as the reverse complement.
AAAATAGTTTATCTTATTATATATGTTTTTTCTTCGTTTTTTGTGTTTTCTTTATATTCCATAAACAATATTTTTTAAATTTTTTTAACTTTATTGTTCTTATTTTTATTTGATTTAATTTGCAGCTCTAATCATTAAAAAAAGTCACCAGCATTTGAAGTGATGACCTTTGACAATTTAGAATTAATTTTAAAACAAAATTAGAATTGGAGATTCACAGGTGAAATATATTTTTTATTTAATATTTAGGATTATTGTATGAAGTCTATTTTCAAATTTTTGTATTTTATTTTTATTTTTCATTCAATTTTATTTTCATTATGATCGAGTCTATAAATATTCTTTTAATTTAATCTTTAGAATTAAAGCAAAAACTTGTGTGCATCCGGGCGCACGGACCACATTCCGTGCGCCTTTAGAATTTTGTGTTAAATTGTATACCCTTTAGTATAAAGATGTGTACCCTTTATTTTCAAAAGAAAAATAAAAAATATTAATGAAAAGTGTATACTATTTACAACAAAATGGTATATCCTTATTAATTAAAGTGTATACCCTTTAGAACAAAACAATATACTCTTACCCCAGGGGCACAAGAGCCTCACTCTAGAATTAATGTATGAAATCTATTCTAAATTTTGTAATTTATTTTAATTTTTTTTTCAATTTTATTTTCATCAGTATCGTTTCCACGAGTATTCTTTTAATATTTATAATTTATTATATTAATAATACTTATATTTTATTTTTTTATAGGTTATTCAATTAAAAATAAAATATAATTTATAGTATACAATATCTTTCTTTAAAAATTTTGAGTTTTACTGAGAAATTATATCCTATTTTTTAAAAAATAAAATAAAATAATTTTAATATAATTAATTAATAATAATAAATTAATATTTATCTTAAATACCGAATCAAATTTAATGTTATAAAAAAGTGTATAAACAATACTATTTATTTGATAAATATAAAATTACTTTATGTTAAAAAAATTACGTTATATATATATATATATATATATATATATATATATATATATATATATATATATATATATAATTAGCAATTTATATAAAATACATAAATTCAAATAAATAAATAAATATATGTATATATTATGGCTAAAAAATATATATAAAAATACTATAATGGTAATATAATTCTTTCCGTGCAACGCACAGATAGGTAATAACTAATATACCCTAAACCATAAGGATGAAAATTATAATTATATCCCTAAAATTAAATAAATAAATAAATAAATAAAGAAAAATAAACAAAATAAAAAAAGAATAAAACGAAAAAAAATCATACAAACAGCAGTAATCGTACAAAAAAAAGATGAAACGGCAAAACATACATTGAAGGTGAAGGAAGAAGGTTGTAAAATTTGGATTTGGTGGACTAACTCCACCCAAGTCATTGCCAGAAAATATTATATTAAATCTTCGAATAATATTAAATTTAAGAGTCCGACTAAGGTGCACCTGATGCACCGATGTACCTGAACAACCTTAACCGTTAGATTAAGTTTAATTTAATCTCTATCGTTAAATAAAATAATATAATTAATTTTTTTAAAACTTAAAACTACCCACTTTTTTTTTAACTATAAACGCACCCAGAATCACCCTAGATGTAGTTTGATAGTAAATACTCCCTACATCCCATAGAAGTTGACACACTTTCATTTTTAGTTTATCCCACTAAAGTTGACACATTTCCTTTTTAATACATGGGACCCACACAAAAATAATTAATCTATTCTCATGGGCCCCATATATCACCTCTAATACAACTACACACTACACATTAAATATTATTTCTCTCACTTCACTTTACTCCACTTTACATTAAATTATTATACTTCTTAATCTCTGTGCCCAAAAAAAATTATACCAACTTCTATGGGACGGAGGGAGTATGTTTTTTGTAACTTTTCAGTGGATGGAATTAGAACTTTTATTATTATTATTATGATATATTTGCATACCTGTAATTATTGCTAATCTTTATCTTTTTTCTTAAATAAAGGAATAATATATTTCTCCTCATAAGTATTTCTAATATTAACTACATTACTTCAACTTCAATTATTTTTACTAAGGCAAATACTAATGTACACTAGTTTTTAAGGTGCAATAATGACCCAAATTCAATAATTGGGTTGACCCAAGTTCTATGACCCGACATATTTAAATCAAATCTAACCCTAATTCATTTGGGTTCTATGTTTGCTCTGCCTTTCCTTTCTCTTCGTTCTCCCTTTCTCTCCTTTCTCGTTGTTTCTTAGAATTTTTTCCATTTTATCTCTTCAATTAAAGTTATCTACTCCTCATAATTTCTCAATTCTGAATCTAATCTTTTTTATTACTCTCAAATTCGTGAATAATTGAACTGATGCAATGGAGATGAAGGTGGTGTAAGAAGGAAAACATAGCACACTTTCTGCGAGAATGGACTGCGGTCGAGCGACGTTTAATGGAGGTAGATCTAATTTCTTCTGCCTGATAAAGGAGAAGAAGCGGCGGAGCGTGGCTTCTAAAACCGATTACACATCAACTTCTAAAACCAATTGAAAGAGGGGAAGAGGAGGAGACGAGGAGTTCGCTGTTAATCTCTATAACTGATTAAGTTTCATTGTTGGAGAAATTCGTTAATCTCGAACTGGTTACGCATTCCGTGATTTTTTTATTTTTTGTTATTGTTAAGAAAATTTAAAGGATGTTGAAGAATGAGAAATGGAGAAGATGGTTGAAGGAGGAAAAGATGTGGTGGTTGGATGCAGATATGGTGGAAAGAAGAAAAATAGAACTTACCTTTTGCAGACCTTTTGCAGAAAAGAACGATGGAAGAGTTTGAGCATGATGGATAGTTCCAAAGTGAAGAGTTTTACGATAAATGTATATATTTTCATGGAAAATTTACAAAAATGCCACTTTCAATACATTTTTTTTTAAATGCCACCACAATAAATTTTTTTTGAAATATGTCACTTTTTAATTCTTTTGGACCCAAATACCCCTTACTCATTAAATATTATTCTCTCTCTTTATTGTTCATTTTGACACATTATCTCTTCTTAGTCTATCATTCATTCTTCAAAGATTTTAAAATTTTGAGAAGGCAACCACACGAGGAAAGCGACAACGGCACAACTCAATCCAATATGAATTTAGGTCACACAAAAGGTCGCGTACATGGTCGCAAAAAGTCGCGTACAAGATCACACAGTTGGTCGCGTACAGGGTCGCACAAAAGGTCGCGTACAGGGTCGTACAATTGGTCGCATAAAAGGTCGCGTACAGGTAGGGATGTTAAACGGGCTAAACCTGAACCTACAGGGCCAGACCTATAGGGTTACGGGCTAAACGGACCACGAGTTAAGCGGTCCATGTTAAACGGGCCGTCATATATGCGAACCTAACCTTAACCCTAGCGGGCCTCGGGCTAAACGGGCCACTAACGGGTCGGTGAATAAAAAAAATAAAAAAATATTAATTAAATTTGAAACATAATTAAACATTAAAAATACATCAAATGTTGTTCTAACATTAATAATGAACTATAAATTTATAATTTTATACGTAAAAAATAAAAAAGAATTTTGGGATTCCAAATACGTTAATATTATTTGTGAATTAACATAGTTTATTTTCAATAATACTTTTTAAAATGTCACACATACTTTATTCTTAAATTATTTTATTTTAAAATGACAAACCAACAAAAATGTAGTAAGTTATGGGGTATTAAATTACTATTAGATATAATTATCAATATAAATTATTTGTTAACATAAAAAATTATTATTAATTTTAATTTAAGTATATTATTAATTAATTTTTTATTATAAAAAATTTAATCGGGCCAGCCCTATTAACCTACGGGCTAGCCCTATAGGGCCGCGGGCTAATCGGTCTGGTTCAAAAAGGACCTGATTTAAACGGACCACTACTTATACAAACCTAAACCTATATTTTTTCGGGTTAAACGGACCGGACCTACAGTCCAGGACCGTATTAACATCTCTACGTACAGGGTCGCACGGTCGCACAATTGGTCGTATGGTATTGTGCGACCTTTCTTGCGACTGTTTGTGTGACCAATCATGCTACTATATCACACAAGAGGTCGCATGCAGGGTCGCACATAAGGTTGCATTGTTGGTCGCGTGTGTTGTCTCGTAAGCAGTTGCATAATTGGTTTCACAAGAAGTTGCTTATACTCGAAGCGTATAGTCGCACAATAAGTTGCACCAACAGTCGCAGATAGGGTCACTTATGTGGTTACATGCAGGTTTGCGTGTGGTCTCGTAAGTATTTGTGTGATTGTTCATGTAACTACATTTATAACAAAAAATATGACTAAATTATTTATAATAGAAGCCCATAATCACATAGCTGAAACATATAGTATAAGAACAAATATTACAATCCTCAATTAAAAGCTCGAAAAACAATGATTAAAGCAACTTCGAATACATAAAAAGTCAATGGTCCAAACAAAAATATCTAAATTTACAATGATTTGAGTACAAAACTCAACAAAAATGCTAAGCTAGCATGTTTTGCAAACTGCATTGTTATAAGTTCATCTAATAACTAAATAATTGAAGTACTACTAATTACAGTGCTACGAGTTCATTTGATAATAGCTCCACACAAAATCATTTCCTCCACTCAATTATCACCTTACTTTTGTCTTCTCACTTTTATTTTCTATTTGTTCTATTTGATGTATGCCAATTTATCCACTCAATGTGCTCATCAATAGTCCCATCAAGATTGATCATTTCATTTTAGTCACGATCTTCTTCTTCGAATTCAAAGAAATCATGCTCGCTCACAAAAGAACTGTTGGGTGCATCACATTCAAACTGAATGCCACCACTAATATCATCACGATTCTCATGTAGAATTGTGTTCCTTGATGAATTAGTCAAAATCTGATTAGGAGAAACCACTGAAGTTCTACTTGCCATAATAATTTTCAAACACAAGGACAATAACAATGGATCTTTCTTATTCATCATCAACAACAGTTGCACGTCATATAACTCATTTACCTGACAAGGAGGCACGATTTCATTTGATTTATAGCCAAACCAATATGACATCTTAATCCCATGATTTTCTTTGTTAACGTTGGTCACATCAAGCAATTTGTCTAATAATTGTTCATAATTTGTGTCTATATCTGCCTATACAATTTTTGACTTGGTTTTCTCTCCATCATATTTCCATTGACCGGAATCATATAGCCATTTTCCATCCCAAAGGCATAGAATAGGAATTTTATCTGAAATTTGAAATATAGATTTAATATTAAAAAAACATTAAAAATTGTATATACATTTTTTACGTGCAACCTCATTTGTTTATATGCTTGACAAATCATGTGCGCGCGACTAACTACTCACGCGACTAATCAAGCAACCATTCATGCGACTACACATGCGACCATGCACGCGACTAACCAAGCGACCATGCACTCGACTACTCACGCAATCATGCATGACTACTCAAGCAACTATGCACACTACTACATATGCGACCATAAACGCGACTAACCAAGCGACCATGCACGCGTGCGACTATTCACGCGACTAATCAAGCGACCACGCTCGCGACTACTTATACGAACATACACGCGACTAACTAAGCGACCATGTATGCGTGCGATTACTCACGCAACTAATCAAGCAACCATGCATGCAACCATGCACGCGACCAACCACGCAACTAACTACGCGACTGTTCACGCAACTATTTGTGCGACTTACAAGTGACTACTTACTGATGGTGCGTGCGACCTTACGCGCAAACTGTCACGTAATTCTTCGCAAATTATGATTTCTATACCTCAAAGTTTAGATTTTTAGCAAAATATTCATAATATGTGTGTTAATCAATATTCTAAACACCTCAGGTGATGTAAAAATTCTTATTCATCAAATCAAACACCAAAATAACATCATCCAAATATAATTCACATGTTTATTTTCATAAAACCCTGAGTTTATGAAAAACAAATTGTAAGATTTACAAACCTAGATTCATATTGGGTTGCGTTGTGCCGTTGTCGCTTTCCTCGTATGGTTGCCTTCTAAATCTTTAAAAAATTTTAAGAAGAATGATAGAGCGAGAAGAAAGAATGGGGCAAAATGAACAATAGTGAGAGAAGTGGGAATGGATTTTATGTGAATGAAGGGGTATTTGGGTCCAAAAAAATTAAAAAGTGGCATTTAAAAAATTATTTTTGTGGGTGGCATTTTTGAAAAAGATGTATTGAAAGTGGCATTATTAGAAATTTCTCTATTTTCATTAGTGTATATGTTATTTAAAATAATTGTATATCTTTTTATTCTTTAATGTATTTATTAACTTTAATATAAATGCATCAAAAAAATTTCGAATTTTTATTTGTATTAGTTTGAACTAACTAGTGTATATATCATATAAATAAATGTATTAATTATATTCTTGAGTGTATGATAATTTTGATAACTAATTGTATTAGTTATAATTCAATAATGTATAGGTTATTTTTAATAAAGGGTTTATTACTCATAGATACACAATTTAGAGCATATTTACTCTAAAATGAGAAAAAAGAATTACCCTCGGCTACACAAATTTGTTGTAGCGAGACTAAATTAACCTTCATTATACTTAATCGGCGCCGCTCGTCATCACAGCAAAACCAACTTGGATCCTCTCGGATCTGAGTTTCTCACATTCAGATCTGCCTGTTTCCGATGCAGCTGCACTTCTCTTCTTATCGGCGCTGCCGACCTTCGAGAGCTCTACCCAGCGGCTTTTCGCAACGGCCTGGTGTCAATCGATTTGGGGCCCGCGCTGAATCTAGATCTGCACCGCCTAGGGTTCCATCGCTTGCCGGTCATCCTTGCTAGTCGCGGACTGCCGACGGCCCCCGCTGTGACCCGTCAGCCGCTGTCTGGTTACATTGCCGGCGGTTTCAGTTCCACCGCTCTTTCTGCCATGCACTCTTGTGATTGGGCTTACCTCTCGGAGCCTCTACATAGGGTTTCTCTTAATTTTTTTCTGAGATCCGCCGCCAAGCCGATCTAGTCTCACCGTCTGTCGGTACTGCTTCCGGGCGCCTTAATCGCACATTTTGTACTCAAGATTTACTAATGTAGGTAATGAAATACATCGATGTCTACTCATCTTTTACATTAATTGGATTTTGGGAGAAATATTTGATGCATGTGTCAGAGCTTTATTTTGGTCAATTACTTTGAAAAACATTTCACAAGACAAAAGTCAGAGGGATTTTATATCATTGCCTTTAGTCAAGCAGCAAATTAATGCGTACTCTAGTTTTTTGGAAATTGTTGCAGCACTAGCACTATCCAACTGGACTGAATTTAATTTGAAGATGATGGGCATAGGCTTTTGCATCATGTTAAGTTCACTTTGTCTACATGTATTTCTTTTTCTTATCAGGGGACAAGACATGACTCCGTTCTTTTTTGTCTGGCTATTCAATGAATTCTTTTGGGGATAAATCTTGCTTGCATTGTAGTGTTGTTACGTTCTCTAACAGTAAGGGCTAGTGGCTACTTTTCTTTTGGTAACAACTGCTGCGCTATTTAATATTGAAGAAGATGATGTTACTTGAAGTATGTTTCTTTCATATTTTTTGATTTCTGATGTTTTTTATTGCTTGGATGCTGATACTCTTGCGATTGTTTGATAAAAGTTGTGTTTGGACCTGCAGACGCTTGTGCTTTGCCTTTTGGTTCCTTTGCTCAGGATCAATATTGAATTTGGGCAATTGAAGCAGGCTGTAAATTCATTATTCTTGAAGGTCGATCATTCAAAAATGCTGGGCTTTGGCAGTGATTCTGAGCTCTGGCTGTATGTTGCTGAGGTCCTACTGATGCTAGCTCTTATTTTCATTTCGTGTTTCCTATACAAGAGCATCACTTCTTTTCCTCCTCAGGAAATTTTGAAGTGTGTTGTTGCAGAAACTATACTTAATAATAAGCTTATACTTAATTAGATGTTTGCTCAAGCGGGTAGCTACGAACAAGTTCTCATTTTTGCAATGCGGATTGATAGGGGTCATATTTTAGATGGGTGCACTTGTGAGTTGTGATCGTATGCTATTTTATTTCTTTTTGTTATTTGACATTTCTAGCTGTTTTTGATAGCTTTCATCAATCAACTGCATCATTAAAAATGTAAATGTGAAAAAAAATACAAGCAAAATGTGAAAAAAAAAAATGCAAGCAAAATGTGCAAAACAAAATTGTGCAAAACAATCGCCGGACCTTCGCCGGCTGCCGGACTTCGGCCAGAATTTAAAATGTGCAAAAATAAAATTGTGCAAACCAAATTGTGCAAAACAAATTTGTGCAAAAAATTGTGCAAACACATAGAGGTATTTATGGTATCACAATCATAATTGTGTAGTTATGAGTAATAGTACTTTGAGTCATGTAATTTATAGCAAATATGCATAATTTTAAGTACCAAATAGTAAGTGACCCTTTAATAAATGTATTACTTTTTTTTAATTTTAAAAAATTATCAATATTTTATTTTAATAACTAACTGTATTAGTTGTAATTAAGTAAAGTACATGTTATTTTTAATAAATGCATTCCAGAATCTAACAAAATAAAAAACATACCATTTATTAAAATAAAATCTCAAATCAGAATACTTAAATTAAAAATAAAATCTCAAATCAAAATCAATTCCACTTGAATTACATATTGATAAATGCAGATATGCAGGAATTGATACACGCAAAATAGATATAGATCTGCAAAAATAGATACACAAACTCTGTAGATCTGCAAGGGGTATATACACACAAAAAAAGAAATCTGTAAGAATAGACACGTAGAGTCGGAGCGTGAGACGGAGGTGTGATTGTGTGAGCACGACGACGGAATAGAACGAGAGGCGGAAGACAATAGAGGCGGCGCAGAAGAATCAACAAAGGAGGTGCGGTAAGAAGGCGGCGTGGTGGAGTTCGTAGGCTATAGAAGACATTGGAAGACGACGGAGCGATAGAGGCTCACTGAAGGAGGCAGGATGTGGAAGGAGACGGTAAGAGGAGGATTGAGAGCAGCGGGCGGTGGAAGAAGGATTGAGAGCGATGAGAGGGAGATGTCTGTGAGGGATATGGGGTGGGAGTAAAATGACCCAATTTTAATTATTTGGCCTTGTACACCTGATCTATTTATAAATATGAATCATGTTATTAGTGTACATCAATGGTACAATAGATCAACTCTTTTACTAAAACATGTTTTCTGTTTTTTTAACTTTAATATTTTACTAGAGACAATTCAAGTGTTTTTAAGAGACAATTAGTAAGGATATCTAGTTGTGTATTAATTGAAATAACTTACTTATGTCCCAAATTCATCTTAATATTATACATAGTGAATTTAAGAAAATTTAAGAAAAGTCAATTTTTAACTTGATTTTAGGGTAGTATGATATTTTTAGTTAATAAATAAATAATAAAATATGTTATGTATGTTAAAAAAGTGATGACAAAATTAAAAATGTTATAGAAATATATAAATGATAAATGATAAACCATATTATATAAATTTCACATATTTCTTGCATACTCCATTCATCCCATCTAATTGTTACATATTTTCAAATTAGTCGTTACATTCTAATAGTTTCATTTCCATACAAAACAATTAAAATATTTTTATGAGACCCACCTACAGTATTAATATAACTACTCACTATATATTAAATATTATATCTCTCACCTCAATATATATTAAAATATTATATCCCTTCGTCCTTAGCAAACGTTACCATTAAAAAAAGGGACCGAGGAATTACATTACATCTTACTCTTTCATACACATCAATTCCTATTTTTACACATGTGATTTAACGTAATGTACTTAAATCCTCAAAACAAATTCTTCACCTATTCTACCATAAAGTTTACACATTACCATTTTGAGTAAGTTTCTTGTGTGTCAGGATACACGGATTTAGATCCGTGTCTCTTTGCAATTTCTGTGCCCCTCTACAATTTAAACTCTCAAACAATATATAAGTTTAAATAGAATAGGAAGGAGAAGAGTTGTATTCACATGAGGACACGAACACGATCCTTCGGGGGCGTAGGAGCTTTTGCCTACCATTTTAGCGTTCCACTTAAAGGTTTGGTACTATTTTCTTTATTAGTAACTGTGGACTCTACACCCAAAAATTAATATTCTTAAAACCTTTAGGATATTACACAAATTGTTATCAATTCAATTTAATTTAAAGTTGAGTATAAAAAAAATAAAATACAACTAAAATTTACTATATTAAAAAAGTATATTCCTTCATTTTTAAAAAAGAACAAATATTAATATTGAAGCGAGATGAGCTAATAAAAATTAAAATTATTTGTTAATTAAATTCAATTAATCTGAATCAAACTTTCTTATTCTTATTTAAAAATAATAAATAAATAAATAAAAAATCACCTAAGTTATTGCCTATGATGCGATTTGAATTGAATGAGATGTTTTCATTGCACTCCCATGTTTCTCTGCTCTTGTTCAGAAGCGTGCCAGTATTCGGTATGCTATCCACCTCCACTTCTGCAAACCCTAACCCCTCTCTCACCACCATGCTCAAACCCACTTCTCAAATTCCCTCTATATCAACCTTTCCTTTTTCCGCCGATTCTTCTCAGCCCCTTTTCAGTTCCACCACGGTTTCTCTCACTAAAAACTTCGCCACCAGCGCCCACCCAATTGATGTGACGGAAGAATGCCCCTTAGTGGTGGTTTCTTTCTACAAGTTCGCTGTTTTTCCCGACCATGCTGATTTCCGGAAGCCCTTGAAACACCTCTGTCAGCGCCTGGTAGACTCTCTCTCTCTCTCTCTCTCTCGTATAAACTGCATTGAGGTTTTATTTTATGACTGTAAGGATAAAGAAATAATGGGTTTCTTCAATTCATTGATTAGTAGTTTACATTCTTTGTGTGAAGTTCTTGAGGGGTGATTATTGGGGGGAGGAAAGTTCTAGAAGATACCGATCCAATCTGTTTATTTTAGAGATTATTAGTTTCTGTAATATCTTCTAATCGTGTTTGAGTCAGATTAGACTCTGTTTTTCTGTATCCCAATTGTCATAAGTTCTGGCAACCCATTTTCTCCGCTGTAACTTTCAGTCAGTTGTTCATTTAGTTACACAGTAATTTCTTCTCTTCCTAATTTTATTGAGACTTGAGAGGAGGTAGAAATAGAATGAGCTGATTGCAATATCTAGTAGAATGAGTTATCTAAGTACACTATGTTCGATTGTGCCTAATATTACTGTCCCTCCTAAGTTACGCTTTTTTACATGATTCTTGCCTCACTAAGCTGATACCCTCAGCGTGTGTCAGGGGGCATCATTCTTGCACCAGAAGGAATCAACGGAAGCATCTGTGGAACCCGTAATTCTGTGGAAGAAGTGCTTGCCTTCATCCAAGCTGATGACCGGCTGAAGGGGCTTAGACGTGTTGAGTCGCCTGTAAGTCCCGAGGAAGAAGCTATTCACCATGGACATATGAGCAGTTCACCTCTGGCCGCTGGTGAAGATGCTCCCTTTCGTTGGGATCATGTGAGGGTCAAGCTGAAACAGGAGGTATCCTTGCTATTTGGAGCATGAAATATTTTTTATTTTTAAAATTTGAAATTTCGCTAGAAGCTGTGACTTTTGCACATTATTTGTAGATAGTTACACTTGGAATGCCCTCTGTGTCTCCAATTGAAAGAGTTGGCACATATATTAGCCCCATGGAGTGGAATAAACTGATCAGTGATCCAGATACGGTAATTACCTACAACTCATTGCAATCTTTGAACATTTTTGGTTATATTGATTATTTTTTTTCCATGTCAAATGAAAGTGCACAACATTGAGACGACATATAAAAAAATATCTACTTTATTGTAGTTTTCCTTATTAAAGTCTGTCTGAGATGCCACTTTTCTCCCTGACATTTCAACATTTCTTTTTACGTTTGGATTGATGGATTTGAGATCCATAAAACCAAATACTTGGTAGTTGTTTGGGTTATATGATTATGAATTCTATCACTTTCATTTTGACTAACTTTTGGGTATTTGGATGGATTTCATATGCGCTTTAGACTCTAATTTAGGGCACGGGATGTTCTGTGACACATTGGTGTGACATCTCCTATAACACCTGCATATGGAATGACACGTGTCGGGGTGGATAAATCCAATCCCTTGCCCCAAGGGTTGACTGATTGACTTAGGGTATAGTTTTCCTTCTCTCTCTTACGTGTCACTCATCCAACGGAGTGTCAAAAGAGATGTCACACCAAAATGTCACAGAAGATCCAAACCCCTAATTTAGTTGGATTTGACATCACTTTAAGAGTAAGAACATTACATTTGAATTGCTCAATTCAAACTAAAAGTCATTGAGTTAAAATGTGAAAATTGTGTTTCATGGAGGGAAAAAATAATGATAGACATGGACTACGCTAGATATCTTCAAGAGACGTGCAAAAAATTACTATTATTCAATATTCAATCATCAAGATTTAAGATACACCAAAATTTACATGAATAATTTAATAATGCACGTGATGCTCTGTTAAAAGAGTACTAGTCATTAAAAATATGAATTGCCAATTTTGGGTAGCTGTATTTAAATTTTATTTTTTCGTTTTCTTTGCTGTTTTTAGTTTTAGGGTGGGATGGGGGTAAGGTAAGGAGGTTGTTGAAGTGAATTTCAGTGTTCAGACCTAGATATTGAAAGTTCATTAACAGTTTATTTCTGGTCAATTGAATGTAGTTTTTGATGAGGTTTTTCTAAAGATTTGATCTTTTGCATAACTACACACTTTTCAGGTGGTGATAGATGTGCGCAATGATTATGAAACTAGAATAGGGAAGTTTAAGCAGGCCGTTGATCCCTGCACGACAGCATTCCGGGAGTTCCCAACATGGGTGGATGAAACATTCAAACTAAATGAACCAGATGACAAGGCTGGGCCTGCTGATTCATCTCAAAACAAGGATGAACAAATTGAGGAAATGGAAAAGAAAATGCCTCGAGTAGCGATGTACTGCACTGGTGGAATTCGATGTGAGAAAGCTTCAAGCCTTCTCCTGAGCCGAGGTTTCAAAGAGGTGAGCTTCATTAAGAAACAAATCTTTAATAACTGAGTATGAATGTTTAAAAGAGCTAGATTAAGTACTGATTCAACTGAACTCTCTAGGTTTATCATCTACAAGGTGGGATTTTGAAATACCTCGAGGAAATTCCCAAAGATGAGAGCCTGTGGGAAGGGGAGTGCTTTGTGTTTGATAAACGAGTCTCGGTTGAGCATGGGCTAGTTCAGGGGCAATACAAACTTTGCTATGGATGCAAGCAACCAGTGAGCGATGCAGACATGGAAACCCCAGAATGGGAGTACGGAGTTTCTTGCCCATACTGCTTCTCTTCTAAATCAGAAGAAGAGAAAGAGAGAGCACGAGCTAGACAAACGCAGTTCGAGAGATGGGGTGTTATCGGCGGTCCAGATAAAGGACGCAAACATCGAAAACGCAGGTAGATGAGGAGACTAAGCAGATGTCAAGCTCCCCATGTAAGGCGAATAAGGATTTAGTTCGTATAGGTATTTGGCATTCTCAGTGAAGCTGGAATCAAACTAAACGAGGGACTAATTAATTTTGAGCAAATTTTCAATTTTGTAACTCTAATTTGCTTAATTGCAACATTTGTTTAATGATATTACCCAACATGTGAAGCTTTATGGTCATGGTATAGCTGGTGGTTTTCCTAAATGAAATGAACTCAAAATTCAAAATTTCCACCTGTGTACCGAAACTTTTTTAGCAAAGAGGATATGCTTGATGTGAGTTTCTAAACCAACACTGGATGCATAAAACTCTTTCTTCTCTTCCTCCTCTCCTCCTCTCCTCTCCTCTCATCTCTTTTTTTTTTTTTTCACATAATAAAATACACCCTCCATCATCCCGTGAGTTTATCATTTGCTTAGTACGAATTAAGAAAGTAATTCCTCTGTGTCGTAGTAATAGTTATTTTAATTTTTTGAACAGAACAAACGTATTATAACTACCTCCCCCTTAGGTTAATCTACCGAATTGGCGAATTCCTTGTTTTTAACTAATGGAATTAGAAGGAAATCAAATCCATTATAATGCAATTAGTTTATAACTCTCTTATTTTTAATGAATTGGCGAATTCCTTGTTTTTAACTAACTAATGGAATTAGAAAGAAATCAAATCCATTAAAATGCAATTAGTGTATATAACTCTCTTATTTTTAATGAATTTAGGGTCATAGAAATGATTAACTGAATAGAAGTAAAAACTCCCTCATGTCCAAACAATCAGACATACTCCTTCCGTCCCATCAAAGAATTGTTTTTACCTTTTGCACGTAAATTAAAAAGTATTACTATGTAGTTGGTAGTTGTATTAGTGGGAATATAGACCCATATTTTAATTGTATTAGTGTGTATGAGTTCCACATGTGTAAAAAAAAGTGAATTCTTTTAAGTGAAACGCCAAAAAAAAAGAGATTCTTTGAATGAAACGTAGGAATTATTCATTAATAGAGATTGTAGTGGGATAGACATTGCACACGTGAGATTAAGAACACAACAAAGATTGTAGTGGGGGTAGACAGTGTACACGTGAGAGATTGAGAACACAACAAAAGTGGAGTGATTATTTCTAAACTCGTAATTGAAGATTAATTGCAATAAAAATGAGAATTTATTCCTATTAAAAAATAATTTCTACCTTTGAAATTGTAAAAGATTAAAAATTATTTTAAGGATTGTTACAAAATGCATGTAATTTGTAACAAAAAGTATGATTCTTTTTCGAGAAATTAAGCGCATTTTGCAACTACTTAAATATGGTATTTTTTATTTATTTTTTTTAAAATGTGAGGATTAATTTGCAATAAAATTCGTTATTATTATTTTTCAATAACCCTAAATTTAATTATTATCCTAAGAATAATAATGCAAGGGTAGTACGGTAAACTCGCATATTTATTTATCGTATTTCTGGCGAAAATAGTGTTCAATTCATCATCGGCTGCTTGCCTTAAATTTGTTGGAATTAAGTCCCATCCCTAATCGTCGTTTTCTCGCTTCCTGAAACTACGCGTCAACCTCTAGGGTTTCTACTCTCCTCCATCCACAATGGTGTCTCCATCTTCAGCTCTCTCCAAGGTTCCCCGTCCCCGCCTTCAGTCCACCGACGTACAGGCCGCCGCCCTCTGGGGCGTCACCGCCGGTACCACTGCCATCTATCTTGTCCAGGTCCGCCCATTATTCCTTGTCGAATCGCGATCTGCTCCGCCCATTATTCTTTGTCGAATCGCGATCTACTCTGATGTTTTATTCGTTTGATTCACGTTGATTATGTGTTTGATTCTCGTTTTTTATTGTCCTTCATTTCTGTTTTGAGATGATTAGATCTCGTAATATGTTTTGTATGAGTTTGCACTTTGGATTTCGCAGAAATCGCGCACTTTATTTGTTCCCTCCAACAGGGTGTTTAAATTGATCAATTAGGGCAGTAATGGGGTGGGATCAGGTGTTTGTGTATTAGCTTGATTAAGAGGGTCCAGGCTTTTTAGGATTTCTTAGCCAATGCTGATTGGAGGTTCAAGATAGGGAATGTCTGTAAAGAAGAATACTAATGCTATAATGAAACTGAGTTTGGATCAGAAAGTAGTGAGCTAAACAAAGATCCCAATTTGCGTTTAAAGATACTCTCACCGCACGAACATTCTTATATGCTACCCAGACACCCAGATAGATGTTACCCGCTCACGTGCATTCTTTCTGGTCTCACCACTCCCTCAGTGTGAGAATCTCTTTTCAGTTTTCATACTAAGGGTCACGATAGACTGGTGCTTCCATTGATTACCCTGCGCGTTGAAATTTTTAGAAATAATATGTTAGGGGTGGTAGATTCGTTGTATTTTTAATATTTTAGTTCTTATTGTGTGTAGCAAATACGCATACAATATGATTTTGGTCTTATGCTAAAATTGAAATTCTCACTGGCGCTTGGGCTTGTATAGGTCATCTAGGTATTTAGCTTTCAGGCTTGCCTGGTACCTAACAAGGCTGATTAGGCCAGAGGGTGATGCTGTACTTTGATGAATTTTAGGTCCTTCACACTGTTTGACGGAAATCTTTTACTTCTAGATAGCTTTTATCCAGTTCTTATTATGGAACTTCAAGTCACTTGCTTGTAAAGCTTATAGGGTAACTTATTTTTTTTATATATTTTTTTTCGTTTCAAAACTTGTGTAGATGAATGGGAATTAAATTAAAGTACATGCTTGTTATTATATTGGTAATTTGGTATGAGTTTGATTCCCATATTCCTTCTCCAATTACGCGAGTAAAACTCATAACATTCCATTTCAATTCTTTTACCTTTCCATTCCTCATTAATGTACCAACACCGCCTAAGCTTTGTAATATAGAAAACACTACTGATTTATAAACTTTTTGAATCTTATAGCAGGATAGAAGATTACAACTTAATCTATTATTGGGCTTTTGAAAAACTAGTGTTCAGAATCACTAATCATCATATAGAATTTTTTATTAAGTTTTTAGTGGTTGGTTGTTGTTGATGAACTCAGTACTTGCCAGAGCAAACATTTTTAGTTTTTGATGTATTTTTAGAAGAAAATTATCGTAGTGTATCTTAATAAATTGGAGTTGATTGATTTTCGTTAGCTGTTCAATCACATTCATTTTCTTGGTTCAGCATGTTTTATCAAGATAGATGACCAAGCCTTAACCTTGATACCAGCTTATTTCAGCATTTGTTGTTCTTGGTTCAGTTAAACGAATTAACCATAATTATTCTTTGTTTTGACAGCCGTTCGACTGGATAAGGAAGACATTTTTTGAGAAAAGTGATCCTGAGCAGAAGTGAGTAGAGCTTTGAAATCTTGCGGACAGCCTTTTTGATATAGATTGCTCGCAGCAGCCATCATTTGCTGAATAATTATAATTTTCCGTGTTCAATCTTTAGAATACAAAGCGTTATTGCAATGTCCTTTCTGGATTAATTTGATACAAATTGGTTTTTGATCTTCCTCTCTTGGCCTCCCTCTTGTTTACTTTGGGCTCTTTACGTTTCTTGCCTTCTTCGAATGGTTGCAAGAGGCAACTAACTCTTTTTTTAACTTCAATAATATACTGGGTTTCCCATCAACTATCATCTCCCTATCTTGTGTTTGAAGTTTTGTTTTGGCCTTCTGGTTTTCTTTCTGTTGATGTTTCTATCAGAATTTAAATTTTGGATGTGATAAACTTATCTTTAAGCACATAAGCAACTGAGGACAACGATTTCTTGAAAAGCATTGACATGGCAAACAGTACTTATAATTCAAATGCAATCTCTCTAACAATGCTCATGAAAAAAACATTTACAGCATGTGACATGGCTACATCGAAAAACCATTTTCCGACTACCAAGCTGCTCTTGACAAACTGCGATTTTAAACGACCCCTGCAGCTTTGTCCTTCTATCCATCAATTGCAGTAAGAGTGGGTTCACGTTTATATCTGGTACCCTACGCTTCGTGACATACAGCTAAATAAAGCCCCCCCAAAAAAAGCATCTCCACAAGGGGAAAAGACTAATACAGCGAGGCAAGAGCAGAACTAAACTAGTTGATTCTCTTTCGCCTATCGCGGCCGGCTTTAAGCAACCTTCGCATTTCCTGCTGAGATCCCAAGTCTCCAAGTGGGCCCTCTGAGACCACTGCTGCTTCAGGTACAGTTGAGACGTTGACGCTTTCTGATTTCAAGTTTTGTGTTGATTGTACCAAGCCGTGGGAAAGGATATAAGCAAATAGCCATATTAAACACATCAGATTGTTGTAAAAAAATAACAACCAATGAGTTTGACAGTAATATACTACTATTTGCTAATGGGTCTAATATTAGATGCAAGAAATTTTAATCGGTTCATCATCTAAAGTAAAAGACTTCAATGTTGAGTACTGATCTAAATTTCAAGTCCCCAAACAACCATAAGACTTTTTTTTTCTCCTTATCCACATGTCACCAATAAAAGATACAACAGAAGTATAATTTCCAAAACAGAATGAAACAATCACCATAATTTCAAATGCTAAATAAGTGTGCTCTTCTGAACATGAACATCAATGATCCCTCCTTTCTCTTCTTGAAATGATAACAAGGCTACATATTATCTTAAAAATTAAATTCAATTAAGCCCACAATGATTATAAAAATGAATCTAATTAAGCTACATCTTGGTTACCCACCAAAGCAAGCAATTTCTAAAACACCAGATATGAGCATAAAATGTGCGGGCAATGCCATTAGAGGGTAATAACATAACACACAAAAATAGCACTTTTTTTTTTAAATTTTTTTATTTATTAAATGCAAAACAGAGTTTTAGCTCACTACATTAAAATCTTAGTTTTGCATTGAAACAAGGAAATCATAAGAATTATTATGTACTTGATAACAAAAGCCGGATCAAAGAAAATGAATTGCATAACTGACAGGAGAGGCTAAGGCTCTATAGTTACCTTCAAAGTCCTTTTATACGTGACAATGAATCCATTGCAAGAAATTTTTAAACACTAGCTGTATCCAATTAAAGAGTTTTCAACACTAGATGTGATAAACTTATTGTATAAGTCTCATGAAGATATATTAATTGTTTTACTAAAAAAGGAAATGCATCTCGGACGAAAATGACAAAATGCATTCATTGTGACGAGACGGAGGAAGTAATAGAGAGGACGAAAAAAAGACTATATTTCGAATTTTACTTTTGACATGAATATTGATTCGATAAGTGAAGTGAAACAATAAACTTTTTACCATAATATATCAAATATTCAAAAATTAAGTTTGTAAAATTCAATTGGAAAATCTTTTTACTCTTCTCACTTTAGCTATGCCATTACTTGTGTCACTACTTACAATAAAAGAAGTTGATGTGGACATAGACGAAGACAGCAAATACATAAAATTCTGGTCTTTAACAAAGGTGGCAAGTGCCAACATTTCTTGTACTGCACATCCTAACGCGGTACAAGTTGGCGTTTGTTGCAGTACCATAATCCTATCCCATCTTACACTTCTTGCTCTTGCACACAACCTTCAACTTTCCACATAATTCATGGCTGTCTCCGTGTCCAATCCTTTGACCTGCGGTTTACTTTCCTCCCGAGGTTTGCTCTCTATCTCAACACACCTCTCATAAAAAAAATTCCCATGTTTTCATTTCCCGCAATTTGCAGGGTTTTCTTGGTCGACTTGTAACAACCTCCATTGCAGAAAGAATGAGGTGCCTACTTTGTTACTTGAACTTCGCGTTTCTAGTTTGTGGGATGGTGTTTTGAAGCTTTGATTTTTCTCTTAAATGTAAACTTGTTTGATTAATGCGCGTGTCAGCAAGGTGTTCGATTAAATGCCGCAAAGAGACTGTGACTAACAATGCTTCGTTATTACCTGACTCGGTTTACTGTATTACTGTCTGGTTGATAGTTGAGTTTTAAATATGATCACTCTGGTTGCAGAAAAGGGATCTCCGGAAAGCTTACCGGAGTGTAATAACTGCGAAAATCGAGCATAAGCCTCCACCATACCCTCTTGTAAGATAGATATATAAGCTGTTTCTTGGAATCTGAACGTGTTGTTTACATTTCTTATGTTAATATCTGCTAAAGGAACATAGTAATGAAATCTGGGGTGTTAGTTAATGTTAATAACCATGTATTGTTGAACTGATTGATTGCGTAGGATGCTTTGGAACCTCATATGAGTCGGGAAACATTCGAATACCATTGGGGGAAGCATCATAGAGCTTATGTGGATAACCTCAACAACCAAATAGTTGGAACAGAGCTAGATACAAAGCCATTGGAAGAAATTATACTTGCTACTTATAACAAGGGTGATCTCCTCCCACCCTTCAACAATGCTGCTCAGGTATATAGTTTTACTTTCTCAATCGATGCTGGCAGTTGCGTTTCCATGAACATAGAACACTCCATTGATTATACTGTTCAGAGTTGGTCTCTTTAAGAATTCATGTTGAACTTTCTTGAACAACTTACCAGCTGTTGTGATCATTTTGTCTTCGTTTGCAAATTAAGAACTATCAGGAGTGAACTAGATTATTTAATTCATGGTAAGAGTAATTTACTTCTCTTTGTAAATGTGGACTGTTTACTCTTCTTGTTAGGTCTGGAATCATGAATTCTTCTGGGAGTCGATGAAACCTGGTGGTGGAGGCGAGCCATCAGGAGAGCTTCTAGAATTGATCAAGAGAGACTTTGGTTCTTTTGAAGCTCTTATTAGTGAACTCAAGACAGCTGCAGCAACACAGTTTGGTTCCGGTTGGGCTTGGCTTGTGTGTGAGTACTTTTTAGAATTTCTTCGTCATTTTAAACTAGTGACATTGTTTTAAATGTTACTGAAGAAAACATATTTGTTGACACAATTCAGATAAAGCAAACAGACTCAATGTTGGAAATGCAGTCAATCCCCGTCCCTCAGAAGAGGACAAAAAGCTAATGGTGGTGAAGAGCCCCAATGCTGTTAATCCTCTCGTCTGGGATTACTCTGTCAGTTTTTCTTCTTCGTCGCTCTCTGATTTTCATTCCATCCTCTTAGTTTACATTACTCTTGATTTTGTTGCAAGTTATTTATTGTGATTTGTGACTGTCCTTAAACATGCAATCCCTTGTAATTTCCTTTTTTGGTTTTTGGTTGCAGCCACTGCTTACTATTGATGTTTGGGAGGTAAGAAAATAAATTTTAAACAACCCATATCCATCCCCGAGAAATTAATCTAATCCTTTTTTCTGTTGTTTTTCTACAGCATGCATACTACCTCGATTTTCAGGTTAAACCTCATCTTTAATATCTATAATGTTTGTTTTAAATACTTATTCTGTTCTATAAGAGTGAAGCAATATCATTTACCTCAGAACCGGAGGCCGGATTATGTATCGACCTTCTTGGAGGAGCTCGTTTCTTGGGAAGCCGTGAGTTCTAGACTTGAAGCTGCAAAAGCTCGAGCTGCTGAAAGGGAACAAGAGGAAGAGAGAAGTAAAACAGAATACGAAGGGGACGGCATAGGTAGTACGGAACGAATGGATATGTATTTGGAAAGTGATCCAAATGAGTCTGAGGCTGATTGAGTGATGAGGTTTTGCATCGAAAATTTCGTCAAATTTTTTGTACAAAAACTATGAGGCCTTGGAGAAACAGATCATTGCTGAGTTGTGTAAGAATTGAATAAATGGTTGTATTTTTCTGGCCCTTTGCATACTAGGCTATTCTTTGCTCTTACTGAAGCAGCACACTAGAAAGACTTGTTACATCAGCTTCATCATTGATATACACAATATTCTCCCTTTTTTAAAAAATTATTTTTAGTTATTTAAACAAAATGTACACAACCATTTTTTAAATAAAACATACACATACAAGCTATTTAAACAAAAATATAAAATAAAAAATGCAGCAGTTGCTACTGTGTCTTCCTCCATTTTGCAGCACGAAACGGAGCACTGCAGGAGGGAGGGAGGAGTGAACTTCAAAATGGAATTGCAGCACAATCCCTCGAGATGCTATTTACGAATAATGTGAGATTAACTATTTAATTCAACAACATTTTAACACCTCAATCATCAATTGTTTTTTAATCAATATTCATCCAACTACCCCTTATAAATTTAGAAATAAAAATAACAAGTATTATTACATCTCAAATTGTAAATAATAATTAATATTATTTATTTATTATTATTTTCCACATATGAAAATTAATGTGGCGCGGTGAGAGAGGCAGTTACTCCTGCAGTTTTTCTCATGATTTCTTTTTGGTTTTGAAAAAGAAAACTGAACGCAAAACATTAAACGAATGCGCAAACACATTACGCAGTAGAATTCTGAGTGTGAACACTCTCGCTGTTTTCTTCTTTATTATTCTTCATCCAGTTTCAATACACATTCATGGAAACTTATCTTTCAACCCCGTGTTGAAGATTGGATCCAGAGACACCAACGTGAGTATCAACTGGTTTGTCTATAATCTTCCACTGCTATACAATCCTACGGTGAGAGGTATAAGTTTCCTCTCTATACTTGCTTAGGGTATGTACTTTAGGAACGTGAGTATTCCAACATTGGTATCAGAGCCAATGATTGGTACTCCGTGTTTTTATTGTCTCTGGAATCTTGTTTTAATCTTTTCTGCCTTGATGATTAATGCCTTGCATGATTCATAATGTTATATGATAAGTGTATTATGTGACATTGTTGAGTCATATATGTGATTTTGAGGCAGCTTACTTTGTTTCCAATGGTTATGTGTATATGACGTTTCTTTTCACATTAATAGTTAATGGTATGATTTTTTCGTCATTTTTTCATCCAAGAAAAAGCATGTTTTGATTATATCACTGTAAAGACCTCGTCGAGAGGAGTTCGTCGGTATTTTTTATGCATTTTTTGGCCTTCTAAATCTCAAGTTATGATTTTTTGAAAATTTTCCCGATATTGGGCCAAATCTGCAAAGTTTCAGAGACTTTAGGGGTGTGTTTGTGAAAATTAGAGAAAGTTCAGGGATATTTCTGTAATTAAAACATAACTGTCTTTGAATTGGGTCGGACCGGGTTAGACCAGGAGGACCGGGTCAGATCCGGTGGAGCCATGTCAGATCAGGCGAGCTGGGTCAAGGTCCGCAGACGCTCGGGTCGAGGCTGCCACTCGGTCCTAAGACGGATCAAAGAAGAGTGGCCACCGGAGGGCAGGAGACGGTGATGGCGCATGACAACCACGCTCTGACGGATGGCGGCTCCGGCGGTGGCTCATGACGACCATGCGCCAATGGCTGGCGGCTCCGGTGGTGGCGCGTGGGGTTCACGCGCCGGCAGCCACCTTCTCCGGCGGTGACGCGTGTAGTGCACGCGCTGGACAACAACCTACCGGCAGCCGCGCGTGGCAGCACGTGAGAGCGCGTGACGGCGCGTGGCGGCTCCTGGCGCGTCACGGCATTTTTTGATGACTACCCGGCATATTCTGACGTGTTTCGGCGCGTGGAGTCCTATGGTGATATTTTCGAGAGCGTTTGACGTCATCTTAAGTGTGTATTTGTAGTTTTACTTCATTTAATGATATATTTGTTGAATACGAACCTATGGGTGGATATTTAGTTGCAATTTTTGGTAATGATGTACCTTAATATGTCATTTAATTGTAAATTAATGGAGTTGAGTGTTGTAAGAATTGTTCAAACTCCTATAGCCTATGAAAGTGGGAGCCAAAGTGAGTTAAACTGATTCACTTATGAATATGCCTATTGCATCTTGGAAAGTTATTTCCATGTGCTTTATATGGAGAGGAAATTCATGTGATATAGTTTGACTAACACTGGTGTGTTTTGTTTTGGTTGCTCATTTTCTCTTAGACATGGCATCAAGGAGGAGAATAGTTTCAACAAGGGACATCAGGATCAAACGGATAATCCTTAATGAATTTCTGAACTACAAAATGAAGCCACAACACAACGTTAGGGACCACGCATTGGAACTGTTTGAACGCTACAACCATTTGTTGTTCTTGATCACGAATAAGCTTTACCTTCCTACTTACAAAAGGAGTTTTGGGCTCCTAGGAAGACTTACAGTGTGGAGCCAAATGGTCGTCATTTGATGTTTGATTTGATGATTGCTTCTTTAGAAGAAGATAAAAGACAAGCACTAAGATCAGCTTGCTTAAGTATGGGTGGGGTTCGACGCTCTGATTTTCTAAGGTTGAAAAGTCGAAGAAAGAATCAGATAAAAAATCCTTTTGTAGATCCTTTGGCACGAGCTATCTATAGTGTGGGGACTAGAGATTTTAATTATGGTCGTTATTTGGTATCAAGTGACGAATATAGAGGTTCTATCCGTAGATTTCCTTAATTTTATTTTCTAATTGGAAACTCGAGGAGTTCATTAGAATTTATGTGTTGTCAGACTTGATTTATTTACAATTATGGATGGTTGTTGATGTTCTATTTATAAGTGGTTGTTCAATATTTTTTGTTGATTACTTGAATCTTAAATATGTTTTTACGCTTTGAAACAAGAATATAGTATTATGACACTTGATGAGATTGATGATTAGTAGTCTCCGAGCTATTTTCGAGATTAAGTCTTGTGTTATTACTTGAGATGTCTCTGTTTAGCTTAACATAAATTTTTGATTAAACATTATTAACAACATATTGAATCACTTTAATCTCTAATAAAGATTATGGCATCGAAATCAATTGTCGCTGAGTTGAATAAAGGTGAGAAACTCAATGGTGACAATTATGACACATGGCGTCATAAGATTTGGTACGTGTTGGATGAACAAGATGCATTGGATGCTATAAACCAAGTCATGGCCGATCCAGGTATGGGAAATGAAACTCAAGGGAGGCATGACCAAGAAGCATACCTGGCTTGGAAAAAGAAAAATTATGTTACACATGGTATCTTGTAAGCTCAGTAATCGATCCGATGATTCATGAATGTGAGCAACATCCCACCGTACATGATATCTGGGTGTATCTGCGTGAGAAGAATGGTGGTTCATCGGTTACAAGGCTTAGATAGCTCACTATTAAGTTGACACATACAAGAAGAAACCTAATCATAACATTAGACAACATTTCAGGGAGATGTCTAATATGATAATCGAACTTAAGACTACTGGTCACATTCTCTCTGATGAGCAACAAATCCAAGCACTGATCCATTCTTTACCTGATTGTTGGGAACATCTGAAGGTTAACTTGACTCATAATGAAAGTATTAAAACTTTCAACGATGCTGCTCGTCATGTTGAGTTAGAAGATGAGAGGCTCGGAGCCTCAAAGCCAACTTCTGGAGCCTTCTTTGCCGGTTCTACTTCTAAAGGAGCTTCGAGCTTCAAAAAGAAAAGGAATTGGAAGAAGGGAAAGAAGGGGAAACGATCTGATGGTGAAAAGCATGACAACAATCCAACGACCAAAACTGATGAACAAAAGAAGAAAAAGAAGCATAACAAAAAGAATAAGAATGATAAGAGCAAAATGACATGTTACAATTGTGGTAAGTGATCGGTGTGAAATTCACCTAGAATTATGAGCTTAATTGCATGAATTTAATTGGATTTATTTTACTTCAATTCAATAATTAAGCATGATTTTAATGAAAATGCTATTAATTGCTTAATTAGTTTGAGAAAGGTATTTGTGTTTATTTTTGCAGAAAAATGGTGATTTTGAGGCAAAAATTATATTCTTGATAAGAAGAGGAAGATGTGGGAGAAAACGGTGCTCAATTTGGAGTTAAAACGAGCAAGAACGGAGCAAAATAAAATGGAATGTAGCATTGGGCTAGATGGATTGAGCTTTGGGCACAAGTGGGCTGGAGCATGGCTATTGGGCCGCTGAATTTGGGCTGCAGAGGGAGCTGATGGGCTGAAGTTCAAATGGGCCTGCAGCCCTTTATTAATTAAAAAAAAAAAATGGCTTGCGGAGGCTGGGTTTGAACTCGTGACCTCCGCATCACTCGCGCGCCCCTTCACCAACGGGGCAACAAGCATTCATGTGATAAATACACCTAGACTTGTTTTGCGCGCTGATTTAAATGAGAAAAATGATGCGGAGGTGGAATTCGAACTCGAGACCTCATGGACGCATAAGGGCGCCTCCAACCGCTAGGCTACAACCGGTTCATGGAACAAAGTTGTACGGATATATATTATTTACTCTATTTTCCTGGAACCGAATCTCCTCCCAAAATTCACTAAAAATCCTTGTCCCACATTGGAAACCCTCCAAAACTTCCACTCACCCTTCCACTTTAAATACCCCCATTTGGATGCCTTCACTTACCATTCCCACATCTATTAAATTCCAAAAATTGAACATTTTTTAGATTTAATATTTGTGAGGGCTTTTAAGTAAGACCTCCACCTAGAGGAATCCAAATATTTTTTAAATATTTTTCTAGTATTTTATTTATTTTCCAAGAAGGTGGGGACACCAAGGAAAGGATGATCTTCATGGATGTAAAAACTTCATTAAGGTGTAATCTAATCCTATTTATTATCTTTCTATTTTCTATGTTTTGGTGGTTAATTGATTACATGATTATTGATTAATTTATGAAAATGTCTTGATTGAATTTCCGGCTTTGATTAGGTTTTATTTATGAAATTCGCATGCCTTGTAGTAATATGGGATTTATGTCTTTGATATTAGTGCATTGTGATTAAGTTATGTATTGTGTATCGGCATGTCTTGTAGTTGCTTTACCCTTTTAGTTGTTTTGCAAGATTATCATATGTGAGTTTCTTCCATTTATTACATGTGGGTGTAATATAAAGGGAGCCTAGCAAAGGAGTCCTTATGTTTAGAACAACATAAATGAACACTAGTGAGATCACTTGTATCCGAGGATTAAACTAGTGAAGGGAACCCATCCATACGAACATAGTACCTTGAAGGGAATTGCAAGTATGATTGATCCTAGGAGCTTTTTAGGGGTTGTGAAAATAATCTACATCCTATTCACCATTGTCATTGGGGATAGGTGGAAATCGTGATCTCATTTACCATGTTTTGCTTAAAAATAAAAACCAATTAAAGATGTTGGATGATTGATTATATGAGTGCATCATGAAAACTACCATGGCATTGAAAATCCAAAAATATTGTAATTAGATTTATTTTTCCATGCATTTTATTTTCTTTTATTTTTAAACCTCATTTTCGATCGTCCCTAACTAATCACGATGCTATACCTAAAGGTCATAAATCCTAAATTCCCTTGGGTTCGATATTTTGTTGCTTGGTCGCCCCGACTATAACGACCAATCAGTAAGCTTGGTCACTTTGCACGTGAATGTCCTGAGCCCAGGAGGGACAAGGCTGCTTCGTGTGAAATTAATGTCTCAAGTACTGTCTTGCTGACTAATTCTTATCCATTGTGGATTATAGACTCAGGAGCAACGGACCACGTAACGAGAGACATGGAGCTTTTTTAGATTTTCATCGTGTTCTAAAGGGGACTAGGTGGATATATGTGGGAAACAATGCTCGAGTCGAAGTCAAAGGACATGAGACTTGCAAACTAGACCTTGAAAATGGTCGAGCCTTTATTTTACATGATGTTCTCTATGCTCCAGAAATCACGTGGAATCTTATCTCTGTTTCAATTTTACTTAATTTGGGTTATGATGTATTATTTACTAGAAATACTATGGTAATTAGAATTGATGATATTTGTTATGCATCTGAACATATGAATGATGGTTTTATGATTTTAGATTTTAATAGAATGACTTTTAGTTATTATGATGATTATTCATATTTACTAAATGTTTGTTCTTCTAGTAATGCAAATTTGAATGATAATATTTGGCATGCTAGATTGGGTCATATTGGGCAAGATATGATGAATAGACTTGTAAAAGAAGGATTGTTGAATCTTTCTTCAAAAGTTGAACTATCCAAATGCGAACATTGTCTTACTGGAAAAATGACTAGAAAACCTTTTGGTAAAGCCATAAGAGCTGAATCTCCATTAGAAGTAATTCATTCCGATATATGTGGTCCTGTAAATGTGAGAGCACGATATGGAGCTCACTATTTCATTACGTTAATTGATGATTATTCACGTTTTGGATATGTCTATTTGATATCTCATAAGTCTGAAGCATTGAATTGTTTTAGACGATTCTTGAGTGAAGTTGAAAATCAGAAGGACAAATCTATCAAAGTTTTAAGAACTGATAGAGGATGTGAATATCTATCAGAACAATTCAGGAATTTTGTAATGAAAAGGGTATAATCCGATAATTAACCATTCCTTATACGCCTCAACAAAATGGTGTTGCTGAAAGAAGAAATAGGACTTTGTTGGAGATGGTAAGATCCATGATGGCACAAGCTAATCTACCGATATCTTTTTGATGAGATGCGTTACTCACGACAGCTTATGTGCTTAATCAAGTGCCTTCTAAATCAGTTGCTTTGACTCCATATGAACTTTAAACGGGTAGAAAACCTGACTTAAGTAATCTTAGAGCTTGGGGATCAGCAGCTTACGTACATGATTCATCAAGTCAGTATGGAAAGTTGGGTTCCATAAGAAAGAAGTGTATCTTCATAAGATACTGTGAACATTCTAAGGGTTACGTGCTCATTGGAGATCAGGATGGAAGTTTAACTGAGATAGAATCATGTAATGCTCATTTTCTGAAAACAGAATTTCCTAGTAGATGGGGCATCAAGGATGCCGAACCTATTTTCGAGGTGGTAGAAAACCAACATCTACAAAATCCAAGTGGGAGTAGTAGTTTAGCTGATGGTGTGGATCTTAATAGATATTTGCCAATTGAGAGCATTTTGTCTACAGAAGATCATCAACAGCTATCTCGGAATAGTTCTAGGAAACATGTGCCCAAGAGACATTATGATATTGAAGGACATGCCTTCTTTGTTTCACCAGAAAATTGTGATGTTTCTCTTGTTGATGAGGAAGAGCCCAGAATGTTAGAGAAGCTCTGACTTGTCCAGCAAAGGAGAAATGGATGGAAGCGATGAAAGAGAAGATGTAGTCTATGAAGTCAAATCAAGTTTGGAAACTTGTAGATCTTCCGAAGGGACGAAAGGCAATTGGGAATAAATGGATTCTCAAAATCAAAAAAAAGGCTGATGGCTCAATAGAGAGGTATAAAGCTCATTGGTGGCAAAAAGGTTATACTCAACAAGAGGGTATAGACTACGAATAAATTTTTTCACCTGTAGTGAGATTTGGCTCGATTCGTCTACTATTGGCTATTGTAGCTAGTATGGATTTAGAATTACACCAAATGAATGTTAAGACCGCATTTTTCAATGAAGAATTAGAAGAAGAAATCTACATACAATAGCCTGAAGGATTTACTCTTCGAGGTCAAGAGGATAAAGTTTGTAGATTGAAGAAGTCGATCTACGGACTCAAACAATCCTCTAGACAGTGGTATTTGAGGTTTCACGCTACGATTATCTCATATAACTTTGTTATGATAAATGAAGACCACTGTGTTTACGTTAAACAGTCCAATGGTAGTTTTGTGATTCTATCCTTGTATGTGGATGACATACTACTAGCGGGTAATAGCAAAAAGTATCTTGAAACCATAAAAAGGTGGTTATTTTCAAATTTTGAAATGAAAGATATGTGTGAGGCAAAATACATACTTGGTGTGAAGATCCATAGGGATCGTTCAAAGAAATTATTGGGTTTGTCTCAAGAGACTTACATCAAGAAACTTTTAGAACGGTTCAAGATGGACACTTGCAAGCCCATAGATACTCCTATTGTGAAAGGCTAATCATTGAGTCAACATATGTGTCCCAAGACTCAGATGAAATCAATGAAATGTCCAAAGTGCCATGTGCCAATACGATTGCAAGTCTTATGTACGCAATGCTGTGTACAAGACCAGTCATTTGCTATGCCATTGGTCTGGTAAGAAAGTATCAATCCAATCCGAGAAAGAAGCATTGGATGGTTGTAAAAAGAATTATTAGATACCTGAAAGGGACTGCAAATTGTTCTCTTTGTTATCAAGGGAATAACAGTACACTGAATGGGTATTCAGACGCTGACTGGAGTGGAGATTTAGATGAACGTAAATAAACTTCTGGTTATGTCTTCTTGCTCAACAATTGAGCAATCTCATGGTGTAGCAAGAAACAGACTTGCATTGCATTATCCACAATGAAAGCCGAGTTTGTGGCATGTGCGTCTGCAGTTCAAGAGGCTATCTGGTTGAGAAGATTCATGAAACACTTGGATGTCTTAAACACTTCAGTGGGAGCTGTTTTAATAATTGTGATAATCAAACGGCCATTGCTTACACAAAAGACCCCAAATATCATGGAAAGACCAAACACATTGATACTAAATTCAACTTTGTTAGAGATATAGTAGAAAAGAAGAAAGTGATTCTTAAATAGATTTCTACTCGTTTGATATTAGCAGATCCTTTTACCAAACTGATTCCCAGAGATGTTTTCATAGGACATGTAAAAGGATTAGGTTTGCGAAGGATTTAAAACGATGTATTGAATATGTTAATGTATGTTAATGGAATGGTTAACGGCTTAACTATATGTATATGTTTTATAAATTATATGTGATGGTTCATATATAATAGTATGTCGGCAAGTTTTGATTGGCTCTCTCATACGAGCAATCACCTCTGGCTAAGTAGGAGTGCAGAGATGAGATTACGATAATTAATGTAATCATGATAGATTTTGCCACGAATCTAATCCAACTTGTTGTAAAGCTAAATCGACGGAGATCCTATACGTTGGAGGGAGGATATCCGGGTTAAGTGTATGAGACACACTTGAACTTTGATTTACATGATGTCTAAAATAAAATAAAATACGACATACGCTTTCATGGAAGGAAGTTAAAGACATTGTGACAAGTGTTTTAAGAAAACGACTTGTGCTTAGTTGACCATAAAAGGATTGAGAATATTATTCTCATTTTCTCAAAAAGTATGAGTCCTTCTCTATTAGTTACCCTTATCTATTAGTATTGCTACTTTAGTATGTTACCAAAAGAGCTATGGTTAGTAACGGCAATGCGGTGAATGTCTAGTAAAGCAGTTACAGTGAGAGACTGTAGATACTTAGTGAGATGGGAAGGACGTCTTAATTTAACATATACTATTGTGATTCATTGACTAGTCAATCAAACAGGGTCTTGATTATGAATACATAGTTTTGCAAAAAGATTGAATATGCTCTCACAAATTAAGAGATTGAAAAGAGATATGTCAACTATGTTTAATGTTCAAGAGTTCTGGGATATAGCGAGCTTGTTGAATTTCTTCGATAAACTGGTTGAGTTGCTATATATCTCTAACAAGTGTATAGCAATTAAAACTCATATCTCGTGGGTCACACGATGTATTAATTTGGACAAGAATATGATTCATGAAGAAAATGAATCAGGAGATTTTTTTTATTTCATATGTGAGTGGGAGATGTAAATAATAATTAATATTATTTATTTATTATTATTTTCCACATATGAAAATTAATGTGGCGCGGTGAGAGAGACAGTTACTCCTGTAATTTTTCTCACGGTTTCTTTTTGGTTTTGAAAAAGAAAACTGAAAGGAAAACATTAAGAGAATGCGCAAACACATTACGCAGTAGAGTTCTGAGTGTGAACACTCTCGCTGTTTTCCTTCTTCATTATTCTTTATCCAGTTTCAATACACATTCGTGGAAACTTATCTTTCAACCCCGTGTTGAAGATTGGATCCAGAGACACCAACGTGAGTATCAACTGGTTGGTCTATAATCTTCCGCTGCTATACAATCATACGATGAGAGGTATAAGTTTCCTCTCTATGCATGTTTAGGGTATGTACTTTAGGAACGTGAATATTTCAACACAAATTAAAATGGGTTAAATACCGGGTTAACCCGCCACACCAAAACCTACCCTACTCAAATGCATCGGATCAGACTAACCATTCTTCTCGTCCTAGACTACGCGCACGGCACACATTCACGCTTCTGTAAACCAATTAAAAAAAAAACCAATTCCTAAAACCCTAATTAAACCCTTCACCAATCCATTTCAAAGCTATCTTTCTCTCTCCAACGGTGTCCATGCTTACACTCACCGCGCGCATTCCTTGGTAAATTGCTTCTTTTTCTCTATTTTTCCTCTTCTCATCTCTCTTTATGACTCTGGATTTGATAAATTGATAGGTTAGGTTTCAATTGGAGGACCATTACCATAATCGTGCTGCTGCTGTTTCAATTGGTAAATTTCACGTCTGCTGCTGTTTTGTGAGTCCAAGTATCGGAGGTTAGCCAGAAAGATAAGACATGAATTTGAGGCGAATCTGCAGCAGACACACGGTAAACAGTATACTGAAGCTCAATGGTAGGGCATTCCCAAGGCAATCATCTGCCTCCAGATTTATCTCCATACCCCCTTCTTTTCATCCCTTAGGAACCTTATCTGAAGGTTCAAAATTCGATAGATCTTCATGTAGATGCATACACACTTCAGAACAAGTTAGTATGGATCAATCATTGAGTGGTTTAAAATGTGAGTCTGAAACTGATGCTACAATTAACGAGTTCCTGTCTCGATTTGTTTGGGTGATGCGGAAAAAGCTCTCTGAAGCGTATCCGGATTGTGACAAGAATACAATCAATGGGATGCTTAAGATCATTGTTGAAAGTGTTCTGTCTGAGATTGAGAAGGGTGGTCTTGAACAGTTGGCTAGGGCTGGATCGTCTGTGCGTTCGGAGGATTTAAGTGAGGACTTGTGGAGGACTGTTTCGGAGGTCAGCAATGTAGTGCTGCAAGACATGGAAAAAGAAAAGAAAAAAGAGAGAATGAAGAGTTTTCTTCAGTCTGAGGAAGTCAAGCAGATGTATAGATTTGCTGGTCAAGTGGGCATCCGTGGGGAGCTTCTGCGAGAGCTCAGGTTCAAGTGGGCACGTGAAAAAATGGAACAAAGTGATTTTTATGAGAGCTTGGAACGCCTTCGGAAGGAGGAACCTGAAAATGATAACCTGGGGAAAGCAAACGAGGGTGATGACAAGAATGTGGCGAGTATCTCTCTTCCCAAACGACATGGAATGATTAAGTACAAGATATATGGACTTGATCTATCTGATCCCAAGTGGGCTAAGGTGGCTAATAAAATTCATGAGACTGGAGAAGTCATTTGGCCTAAGGAGGCAAAGCCATTGTCAGGCAAGTGCAAAGTAATTACTGACAAGATTCTATCTTTACAAGAAGGGGATGATCCTGCTCCACTTTTACGTGAATGGATAGATCTTCTCAAACCTAGTAGGATTGACTGGAATGCTCTTTTGGATAAACTGAAGGAACATAATTCTCATCTATACATCAAGGTATGAAACTTTGGTATTTGCTTTTTGTTCTTGGTTATATGTTATAGAGCCAATATGAAAATTTTATCTGGAAATGTTGGGAAATATTCCCTTTCTTATTTTGTAGGCGCCAGTCGTAGATATATGTGCTTATAAATTTTATTTTCTCTGTGTTTAATTTTTTCTCCAACTTTAGGGGACTACAGGTTACTTAGGTAAACCAATTTTTTTAGTCGGGCTCTTCTTTTTCATTCTATAGATATCATTTTGGGAAGATGAATTCTGATTTTTATTGACTTGATTAATATAATTTGACATGATTATCCCTTATTTGCTAATTTGGAATACTGATCTTTGTCCAGTTGCTTGATTCAGATTTTGTTCTGTTTGCATGAAACTCAGTTTTGAAAGATTAGCATAGGTGATAGCTTTTAAGTTACAGATACTGCAGAATTTTCTCTGAACTACACATGTTTGGAGAGAGGGCGTATCCGAGTTCATAATAATTTAATTACCTGTCTTCAGTGGTATTTCTTGTCGTCGAACTTTTAAGGAGAGTGGCGTCTAGAGATCACTTGAGACTTACTGTCACTATTCTCAGTTATTTTTCTACCTGCTAGCAGAAGTCTACTTGTTATTCTTCCATTAAAGATTGCTTTTGATCTAGTATGTATGACTTACATTTCTTAATATGTTTACAGAACGCAAACAAAAGTACGAGGGCCATATTTATAAATACTTTGATGTGCATTTCCATGAATTTCTGAAAAATTGAGTTTGAGTTATGGGAATTATTATAGTACATCTTTTTCTTGTTTTTATACTTTTGAAGTGAATCATTTTAATCTTACACTTATTCTTTGTTCTCTTAATCTATTAGTATATATTTAAATCATGATTTCTTTTTCTGATGCACTTTTTCACTTGTTATTTGTGATATATCCCTGATTCTGTACAGTGAATACGTTTGTGTAATACGTCAAATTCCATCTGAAATTTTATAGATGTGGCCAGTGTATCCTTCTTTTTTTCTATATTGATTTGCTATATGACATCCCTTATGGTTTTGTTTTATCACATATGTTCACACTATTTCTTGAGGTCGATATGCATCTTTTATATTTTTTTTCATTTCATTTCTGGAAACTAGATCTCGTTAAATCTTTCTATGTTTGCATTTGCATCTTGGCTTCTTGGCTTTCTACATGTTATAGAGAGGTGATCATTCCCGTATCAAATTTTAAAAAAACATAGTTAAAGCGTTTAATTTTGCAGGTATCATTCTTAAAGGATGTTGATATAATTACTGATTTCAACTCTTTGCTTATTTGGAAAGTTACCCTTTTCTCTGGAAATAGGTATAACTGAACGTATTACATTGATAATGACATCAGATGTTAAAAGACTCGTATAAGTGTCAAATCATTTAGGCACACAACAATTTTCTCAAGTTTAAAATGCTGACTTGATTGACTTTGATGGTATAGATTGCAGAATCTGTACTTAGTGAAGAATCCTTCCAGGCAACTGCAAACGACTATTCAAAACTGATTCAGGATTTTGCTAAAGAAAATCGATTGGATGATGTTGAGAGACTTTTAAAGAAGATGAGTGGGAATGGCATTCAACCTGATATAATCATGTCAGCATTATTGGTTCAAATATATTCTGAATCAGGAAATGTTGATCGAGCTAAGGAAGCATTTGACAGCTTAAGGGCCAAAGGATTCGTGCCAGACATGAAGACCTACAATGCTATGTTGATGGCCTATGTAAAAGCTGGTAAAACAGAAGCTGGTGACGCTTTGTTTAGGGATATGGAAATAAAAGATATAAAGGTTACAAGGGAGGCATATATAGCCTTGCTTCGTGCATATGTTCAAGCTGGCAAGGTTGAGTTAGCTGATCGAATATTCACATCTACGCAGTATTATAGTTCACACAACCTTGAATCATGGTCACTAATGATTGAGGCTTGGGCCCGAAATGGTAACCATAAACGTGCGGAGAACAGTTTCAATCAGATGAGGAAACTTGGGCACAAGCCAGACGATGGATGTATTGCTAATGTGATTTCAGCCTATGAGAAGAATGCTTTACTGGATGATGCCTTGAAGTTCCTATTGGATCTTGAGAAAAATGGCGTTGAATTTGGGATTTCCACTTATACTATTCTGATAGACTGGTTTACCAAGATGGAGCTTTTTGATGAAGCTGAACAGATTTTGGATAAAATCACTGAACTGGGTGAGGCTCCTCCGTTTAAGCTCCACGTAATCCTTTGCGACATGTACATTAAATCTGGGGCCGAGAAAAAAGCGCTGCAAGCTTTAGGAGTCCTTGAGTCAAAGATCGAGCAATTGAAGGCAAGTGACTTTGAGAGGATTATAGAATCACTTAGAAAAGGTGGGTTTGTGGAAGATGCTGAAATGTTACTAGGGTCCATGGAAGCTCGAGGATTTACTTTGCCCATACAAATGAGGGTGAGTCTTTCGGCATCTCAAGCCATGGGAATGAGTAATAAAAGTAAGAGGTCCTCGCCACTAAGCCGGAAATGATGGAGCGTTTACACTATCGTCTCGCGATTCACATCGCTGCATAAGAAAGCAAAACAGTGATGGATCTGATGGGAGGGAGTGTTCTTTATGGGTTGAAATGAAGGAATAATTTTGGTGATGGGAGGGAGTGTTCTTTTTGGGTTGAAATGAAGGAATAATTTTGGTGATGGAAGTGGAAAAGTGATGTTAGTTGCCATGAATCTAGGATGTGGATTCTATATTATGCATGGACACAGGTCTTGATTCTATATTATGCATGGACACAGGTCTTGTTTCTCTATCCTTGTGGTTTTGGGGTTAAATTTCACTATGCCCAAATGAATTTAGCAAAGTTTTTTAATGGCCAATGTTTAGTGATAAATCATAAATGTTTAGCGAAAATATCCTTCACTCACTCTATTTGTGACTCGATTTAAAATCAAGATTATTTTTTCAATTTTAATTCGCCAAAAGCTCCCGTGTCTCCGGGACATGTGTCCCCAACTCTCTCCTCAATATTCTATTTAACCCTCTGTATTATTAGGAGTTTAAATTGAGTTTGAGGACATAGTGTCCCCGAAGACACGAGAGCTAAATTGAGATTGGAACACGGTGTTTCTGGACACAAGCCTCACTCTTTTAATTCTCTCATACCAGTATAATTGAGTTATTTAGAAGAATTTAAAAGAAAAAAAATCGACTTAGCGTATTGGGTGTGAGTGTTGGATTATGCAATGATTAAACAAAGTGTGTACATTAAGAGGTGGAATTTTCAAATATAGCGTATAATAAAAATTCCACTCCGTTTTAATTTATTAATAACGATGAATGCATAGAAAATTAAGCGTGCTTATAAAAATTTAAAAATGAATATCGAATCTATAAATAAAAGAGTTAAACAACATTTTATTACTTATTATTAATTTATTATTAGGATACATTGATGTAAAGCAAATTCACTGGAGTACGCAATTTAGATTAAACACCTTAGCAAATTTTTAGAATTTTTTTTACAAAAAAAATTTAATAAAAATTGAATATAAAAATTATACATTTAATAATAATACATACATACATGTATACTATTAAAATAAAAATTAAAACACCATGGTAAAAAATACCACTGAGAGTAATAATGCATAACAAGCCCCACATTTTTTATTCCCATCAAATCATATGTGAATTCCAAGGAAAAACCCAAAAGCAAAAATAAAAATAAATAAAAAAAGCGGAATGGTGACAGTAACCAAATTTGTTTATTATTATTTTTTTTAATAGAGTATTTTATTTTTAAGAGAATGTTTTAAAATGCTCGATTTTTTATAATGGAGTACTATATTTGACTTGATCTTTTTATTCCATAAAAATAAATTAATCGATTGTAAATATTTATAACTAAATGTATATATTTATAATTTGATTGTATATATTTTTAGAGTTATTCTCTTGTGAGACGAGTTTTTTGTGAGATGGTTGGGAGACTGGTCAACATATTACTAAAGTATGCTTATTTTATAGTTAAAGTATGTTTATTTGTAGTTACAGTATGTCAAAAATGATCATATTATAACACCATAAAATCATACTTTAATTCATAATTCATTATACTTTAGAAAATATATTTTAACAATAATTAAACATATTTTATCAATATAATAGACCTACTTTAACCGGTCTCACAAGCCGTCTCACAAAATTAAAGTCTCATAAGAGACTTTGTCATATTTTTATAATTTAATTATACATGTTTATGAATCCGATAAAACTTTTAAATAGAATTAAAAATCGAATTAAAATTATTTTCATCACTATAGTTATTAAAATATTTATCACTAAATATGAGTATTAAAAATTTTGTTAAGCTTACATTGAAATTTTAACTAGAGCCTCTCCATACTGCAAATTTTTTATTTAAAGACTCAATATATTATTCAATAATTTAATAATATAATATATTTATGATTTCATATTTTTAAAAAATTCTTAAATTTGTGGGATTATTTTAATCCATTTCCTATTTTCATGATTAATGAGATGAATGATGTAGCACTTATGTCGTTTTCATCTATAATTTGCCGTCATTTCCACTCTAGTGAAACGTCGTTGCATAAAATATCATCAATTTGTCCTTAATATCTCGATTCTGCGTTATAGTATGTTTAACTTTACTACTTATAAAGTATTATTAGTAATATGAACAAGAGAATGTAGTATAAGACACCATACGTGTTGAATAATATGTCAATTTTGGGTTATACAAGGGCTAAAGTGTTAAAATATAACTTGCAAATATAAACGTATTGTATCATCGGATTATTTTATAGTGTATCGAATCTACATTATATTATATTTAGTTTTATTGTATAAACAATGGAAGAAATACTGTACTTATGGAGAAAAATATTGATGGAAAACCCTCTCTACCTCTTTTGAATTACTCCTCCACAGAAATTCTAATTTCTCTCTTTTAAATATTTTTATCTCTTTTTTAAAACCTATTTCTATTTATTCAATTGTCAAAACGAATTAGTTTAATAAAAAAAGAAAAAAAGAATAACTTGATAGCGATGGAGGAAGTATATATTAGATTTGAGATTTATATTCCAAATATTCTATTTATTTATTCATTAACATAAAAGCATTACTATTACTATAATTTAAGAATAAAATAAAATAAAAGTATATATTATTCTGTATACTTTAATTCAGTTTAATATACGTATATTACTCTCAGATCATAGGCACGTGAGTTTCACATGCAACGAGAAGTATACTCTAGAAGGCTGAAGGCGAAGGCCTTGTCAAAGTCGAATTATGGTTAACGAAGATTTTCCCATAACACGCACATCGAATATTATCCGTTGGATCGGGATATCCTGGGACCCATCCTAACCGTCGATTCATCACACGTGCCTCTGCTCAACAACCTGGTTTATCTCCCCCCTACAATATCACACACTGGCCTTCAACTTTCACTCGCCACACCCAAACCCTAGTTTCGCCTTTCATTGGATTCTTCAGCTAATGCCGCTGTGGCTTATATAAGGTTTGAGTTTTAACCTTAACCATCTTTCTTCTTGCTTCTTATATTTGTTTTCTCTGTATTCCTTCAAAGAACGCTTCTTTTTTCTTCGATATGTAAGTATTTAAATTATCTGTAAAAATCTTGCGGTGTTTTATGTTTCAATTCTTGCCCAATTCCAACATTCTTTGTTCTTTTTTTTTTTTTAAAATTAAGTTTGTATGCCACGGATCTTTTCTTCGATCAAAATTGATTTCCTTTTCAATTTCTTCATAAATTTAAACATGCGATAGCTAACAATGTTGATTTCCGGTTATTTTTTTAGTTTTATTCGTAAATTCAGAAACTTTAAAGGTGGGAGTTTTGGGTTTGCTGAATTTTGTTGTGTTTGATTTGAATTTATTATTATTATTACTCTTTTTTTGGTTGGGGGGTTCCAAATTTCACATTCAATTATTTTCTTGTTTTTCTTTTCATGGATGGTGGGTGTTGATTATATTTTTGAAAATAACAATCTGATATTGTTACAAATATTTCTGTATTTGTAGAGAAAATAATGGATAAGGAGCTCATTGAGCTTTTTGAGTTGGTGAAGAGGGCTGCAGACGCTGCTGAAGACTCACCAGGGGAAGAGGATAGATGCCTTGATTCGTTAAAGCGACTCAAGAAGTTCCCTGTTAATTATCATGTACTTGTTTCAACACAGGTATTTTCAACTGACTTTGATGTTTAGGTTTACATTATTTCCGTATTATGATAAGATGATCTGTTGTCGTATGAATATTTATGTGTAGAAATTGGTGCAAGTGGATTCCCTTCATGTTACAATATAATATCTCATATAGTTCACAATTATTCTAATGGGCTCCCTGGATTAGTTTGAAAGCATTGATGGTTCAGTCACTATGCATGTTAACACGATTCCACTTGAAATGGTGTTCCATAAACTGGACGTGACTTAAGTCTTAATTGTTTGAGTTCAGCTTAGAAGTATTGGTTTTCAGGCATTATGTTACTCTTTAGGTCAGAATGCAACTGAATTGTACGTTCAACCAGTTTTTCTGGTTAACTACCTTTACTGTCTGTGCAGAAGTATTCTATATCATGGTTCCCTACCAAATAAATCAGACAAATTCTCTTGTGAAACATTATATATGTAAGACGGTTTGTGAGACGTGTTAAAGTATGTCTATTATATAGATAAAGTATACCTAATGGTTGTTAAAGTATGTTTTCTAAAATATGATAAATGATGAATTAAAGTATGATTTTATTGTGTTATAATATGATTCATTATTGACATACTTTAACTACAAATAATCATATTTTACCTATATAATAAGCATACTTTAGTAATGGGTTGACTGGTCTCACAAAAAACCCGTCTCACAAGAGATTATCTCAATAAATAATTATACTTTCTAGATTAGATGACCACTCATTCATCATCAAGCTCAATGCAATCATCCATCCCATCGTCAAATTCTTCTATTTCCTTTTTTCATCTTCTTCATGAATTCATAATCTAATCTTCATTGTTTTAGGAAATCATTCTGATTTTTAGTTGCTTACGTGTCACGCTTAGCGTATATGAGGACGCTACATTTCTCTCCTGGCCATAATTAATTGTATGATGGCCCTCTTCATTAACTAATTGTGCTCTATCAACTGTACTCCATGCTTAAATGATCAACACCAAATTCCGGCTCATCTTCATTATGATGTTTCAGTTAACCATTCATTAGTATTATGTGGATCTCCTAGTGAACATAGTCAATCGTACATGTGTGTTGTTTTGCTGCTTCTGCTTGCCTTTTCTTTTATTTAACAGATTATGTTTAAGAAGCTCTACTTACCTTAGTGGCCCATGTTAGCTTTAACTAAAATAGTAAAACCTTAAGTTGATTTTAAGAGGCAATACATTATTTTTACGCCTTGTGCCGGCATGGAGCCTCGTAATGTGAAAAGGCATTAAAGGCTATGGGTGATGGGCTTGTGCCACGAGCATCTGAGGATTCAGGTGGCCTTTAGTAATTATGTATTATTCCATGACAATTGCAAGGGTTTAAGGGTAAAATTAATGGTCCTTATTCTCCTTGATTATATTTAAACTATGACCTACTGCCTTACTCAAATTATATTGTGTACCCTCATAAACTATAACCTACAGCTTAACTCTGCTGACTTTATAGGCAGAAGAGTTTTCTTGCATGAATCTAAAGACAGCAATGGCTGATCAAGTGAATTATTTATAATAGATGGACTGGATGCATTTAGCTTGAAATGTTGTATCCTGCTACCTTCACTTCCTAAGATTGCTATCTTAAAGTGAACTTTTCAGTCGATATATCAGAATTTGAGGATATTGTAATCTCTTTAACATTTCATTAATTCTTTCACTGAGTAACTTATTTCAGGTCGGGAAACGTCTCCGCCAGCTGACTAAACATAGAAGTGACAAGATCAAAGCACTGGCTTCTGATGTGGTTGAGATATGGAAGGGTATAATTGTTAAAGAAACAATTAAAAATAAGAAGAATGGGACTGTTGATAATGGTGACTCAGTGACAGCTGAACCGTCGGGTAAAGAAACTAATGGGACGAAGAATATTCAGAGGACAAACTCCATCAAGGCTGAACAGAATTCTTCAAATAAGAAACCAAAGTTGGAAACTTCATCTAGTGCTAAAATTGAGAAAGTTGATGCCAAAGTGACCATGGAGAAAGCAAGTCCTGCAGCTAGGAAACCAGCTTCAGACCCTGTGGGCCCTCCAAAACTGTCGTCAATGGTTTTCTGTAAAGACCCGTTGAGGGACAAAATCAGAGAACTTCTAGCTGAAGGTTTGTGCAAGGTCTCTAGTGAACTCGATGATGAGGATGAAGATATGAGGCGCAAAGTAAATGAATGTGATCCTTATCGAGTCGCAGTTTTGGTGGAGACTGCAATGTACGAGAAGTGGGGCAAATCCAACGGCGCCCAGAAGTTCAAATACAGGTCCATAATGTTCAACATAAAGGACCAAAATAACCCTGATTTCCGGAGAAAGGTCCTGACCGGGGAGTTTGAGCCACGGGGGATCGTTGACTTGACACCAGAACAGATGGCCAGTGATGCAAGGCAGAATGAGAACGAGAAGATCAAGCAAAAGGCGTTGTTTAACAGCGAACGTGCAGCAGCTCCTAAGGCTAGTACGAACCAGTTCACCTGCGGGAGGTGCAAGAAGAAGGAAACGACGTACTACCAGATGCAGACTCGTAGTGCGGACGAGCCGATGACCACCTACGTAACGTGCGTGAACTGTGGTAATCACTGGAAGTTCTGTTGAACTAGTCATTGTTTCATTTTTTTTTAATTTGATGTATTTTAGGTCTAAATTGATAAGCTGAGGTAATTTGTTGTAGGAAATGTTATTATTCTTAGGACTTGAATTGCTGGTAATTGTATTGCTGCTTCAAATTTTACATTTTTACTAATTTTAGTTTTGTGGGTTCTATTTTTGTAATTTAGATGTTTGATTCTGTAAGTAAAATCAAAGGCAAAGATTTGTGTGAGAATTTTTATATGAGATGATAAATTAAAAGTGATAATGGTTTGGAAATTAAATGAGATCTCTAACAGAAAGTGATAATGGTTAGGAAATTAAAGTGATAATAAATCTCTAACAAAAAGTGAATTAATTTTAAAAAATAAAGTGTAAAATGATCTCACCCAATTTTTACAAAATATCATCTTCATCTAACAAAACTTATTTATTACTCATTATTAAAAAAAAAAAACTACATTATATAATAAATGTGGAGAACTAAATGGGACAGAGCGAAGATTTACATAATTTATCATGAATTTAAGTTAAAGTTAGAGAAATGAGCAAAAAATTACAACTAGAATATACTAACTTCCCGTTAAAACATACTCCACTTACTCTTAATCTTCTTGAAAAAGAAAAAATATACTATTAATATTATTTGATCTATCCATTATATGATTGAATGAATATTTTTTAATGAGTAGTAATTAATGTAGATTAAAACAAACTTTATTTGGCTGCTAACAGTTTAATTATTGTGAAGTGTGAACCATATTTAACTATATGACTGTCTTATTTAAACAGAGTACCGGCAAACTATATAACCACCTTCAAATCTTATTGGATTAAACAAGAAACATTATTACAGATATAAGTGACGATTATAATTGAAGTGGAGATGGAGGTGGTGGTTGTTGTTTATGGAAAACTCTAGAACTGAC
Source organism: Pogostemon cablin (assembly GCA_023678885.1). Taxonomy (NCBI): domain Eukaryota; kingdom Viridiplantae; phylum Streptophyta; class Magnoliopsida; order Lamiales; family Lamiaceae; genus Pogostemon; species Pogostemon cablin. The sequence goes on along the minus strand of CM042998.1, from coordinate 16,229,226 downwards.
ATCAAAGATGATGGCTCTCCTGTAGTAATCACAGGCTTCTCTCCCTCCATCTTCTCCCATCATTGCTTCTCTCTCCAAACACTCCATCAACTCCTCTATCTCTTCCACTTCCTTGCATTTCTCACTCATCATCATTTTCTTCATTTCAATCACTTCCTCTATCTCCACATGATCAGCTTTTGCTGCACACCAACTCATCACTCCTCTCTTCATTCGATTCCGATCCACCGCCGTAAAACACACACGACGGAGAGGAGGAGGTGGAGGAGGAGACGAAACACCAAATTTGGAGGTGATCAAAACAGAGGTTTGAGGTGAGGAGATTAATGCAGAATCCATTAGTTTTTGTTTCAAGAATGCATGGTAGATGGGATTATTTATGGAGTTGGGGGGTGAAATGGGCTGCTGCCACGTAGCGTATCATAAGACACTTTTGGATTGGCACTCAACTCCAGATGCCAAATGCCAATGTAATTGCTTTCATGATTTTTTCATGCCTGACGTTTTTATTGGATTTTTTTATTATTACTTGTGGACTACTTTTGGGAAATTGCGATGGGATATGGAGATTTATTTAATTAATTAATTTAGTCATTGTCCCACTAGAAGCCAATTTGGAGACGTATTTATGAATATTCTGGTGGTTTTCCTAAACTCCAATCTCATCAACTTGCTTGCTGCTTTAATATAGTGTTATTAAGTTTCATTATTCCTTGTTTATAAGGATATCACTTTCATCGACGAGATAATGTTCCCTCTATTCCATACCAATTTTTCAGTTATAGTATTTATCTTTTGCACGAAGATTTTAACGTGGAGTGAATTGAGAAATACGTAGATTAAGGGTTAAAAAAAACAATTTGCCATGATCGTAGGGAGTATTATATTTTAAGTTTCATATTGCTTAAAGTTACTACTCCATGTGATGCTGTAACACACGAAATTACATATTTGAAGGCTCATGATCCCTTGTTTAAACCGAAATTGTTGCCTTAATCTATTTCTACTTTTATTGTTGTATTAAATAAATCTCATTATATGTATGAGTTCCTAGAATACTATTTATAGATGTTGAAGACATTGTTGGCAGTAGCTTGTTTTGAGAGATTTAAATAATATCGATTACGCCTAGTATACGTAGTATCAAGGCAATCGTTTTCTTGTTCACGTTTCCACTACGTCAGTTGGTATCAAGAGACCGAACACGATGCCTCCCCATCGTCAGCCTCCTGCTGCCGGTCAGCGAGATGACGAAGTGGCCACTTTGGGTCGCCAAGTTGCCACTTTGACAGCCGGGATGGAGGATCCTCGCCACTTTATTACCACTGCACTTCGGGCCCCTGGACAAGGCCCTCCGCCCTGTCACCCACGCCAACAGGGGGTTCATCAACCACCTGTCGCTAACGTGAATTCGGAGGAGGACGAGACGCTGTCCGTCGACAATCCATTCGCTCCTCTTGATCCACCTCCTCACTTTCGATTGGAGGATGGTCGTCAATGGGAATCGGGATTCAAACTGGAAATTCCTGAGTTCACGGGGAGGCTTTGAGACCCATAGTTTTGAGGGGACGAAAATTATGTTGCATGCTGCCACTCCAAAAACTACTACTACTCCTAATTCAGTTATGTTATTGTCTCGCTCTAAATTTTTGCGTGAGTCGTCCACTGCTCCAATGTTACTTTTGTTGCTGGGTATTGAAAGTGTTGTTGCAGAATCTGTTGTTTCCCCCATACTCCAGGCATTGTTGGATGAATTTGTTGATGTTTTTCCTGATGAATTGCCCTTGGGTTTACCCCCTTTACGAGATATACAACACCAAATTGACCTGGTGCCGGGTGCTTTTTTGCCGAATCGTCCTCATTATCGTATGAGCCCAGTTGAACATGAGGAGTTACGAAGGCAGGTAGAGAAGTTATTATCTCGTGGCTCCGTGCGACAGAGCCTTAGCCCATGTGCTGTGTCGGCGCTTCTCATTCCAAAGAAAGATTCTTCTTGGAGGATGTGTCTAGACAGTCGGGCGATTAACAAAATTATTGTTCGGTATTGATTTCCCATTCCTCGTTTGGATGATCTTCTAGATCAGCTGAGTGGCGCTACTGTGTTTAGTAACTTGGATTTGCGTAGTGGATACCACCAGATCTGCATACGCCTTGGGGATGAGTGGAAGACAACTTTCAAGACACGTGAGGGTTTGTTTGAATGGCTTGCAATGCCTTTTGGTCTCTCTAATGCACCAAGCACTTTCATGCGAGTCATGAATCAGACATTGCGATCATTGATTGGTAAGTGTGTGGTTGTATATTTTGATGACATTTTGGTGTATAGTCTTTCTTTGGAGGACCATGTTCTTCACCTTCGAGCTGTGCTTTGTATTTTACGTGAGGAGAAGTTCTACGCCTCTCCTAAGAAATGTGTTTTTGGAGTGGACTCGTTACTATTTTTGGGGTATATGATCATATCTGAAGGCATTCGTGTTGATAACTCAAAGGTACAAGCTATTCGAGATTGGCCTTCTCCATCTTCGGTGACAGAGGCTCGGAGCTTTCATGGTCTAGCCTATTTCTATTGCCGTTTTATTGCTCATTTTAGTGCCATTATGGCTCCAGTGATAGATTGTATTGGGACAAAATCATTTGTGTGGACAACAGCTGCTGAGTCCGCCTTTGTGCAGATTAAGGAGCGCTTGATGACATCACCTATTTTAGTGCTACCTGATTTTTCTCAACCTTTTGAGTTGTCCTGTGACACGTCCATAGGGGGTATTGGGGATTTTCTCACCCAAGGGGGACGTCCTGTGGCTTTCTTCAGTGAGAAGATATCGGGTCCTCGATCTCGTTACATCACATACGATGTGGAGTTCTATGCTGTTGTTCGGGTCGTTCGCCATTGGCGATATTATTTGTTCCATTGTGAGTTCGTTCTTTATTCTGACCATGAGGCTCTTGGTCATTTAGCTACCCAGGATAACCTATCGGCAAGACATGCATCGTGGGCAGCCTTTCTACAGCAGTTCACTTTTGTGTTGAAGCATCGATCTGGTGCATCAAATAGGGTCGCTGATGCACTAAGTCGACGTGCTTTGGTGTTATCGGATCTTCGAGTCTCAGTGCCAGGACTTGAGTTATTAGCTGAGGAGTATGAGGAAGATAAATTCTTTGGGATCGTTTTGTTGCGTTTGGCAACTGGCGATGATTCTGATTTCATATTGGTAGATGGGTTATTGTTTAAGGGGACTCACCTTTGTATTCCAGATACTAGTCGTCGTTTACGGCTTATTGGGGAGCTCCATAGTATGGGTCACGTGGGGAGAGATCGCACTATTGAACTTGTGAAGCGGTCCTATTTTTGGCCTACGTTGATTCGGGATGTTACTCGGTATGTCTCCCGTTGTAGGACTTGTCAAGTATCGAAGGGGACAGCGACTAATGCTGGCCTATACCAGCCTTTACCTATTCCATCTTCTCCATGGACAGCTATTAGCATGGATTTTGTGTTGGGTTTGCCTCGCACTCAACGAGGAAATGATTTGATTTTTGTGGTTGTTGATCTATTCTCTAAGACGGTGCATTTCATTCCGTGTAAGAAGACGATGGATGTTGTTTGGGTTGCATAGCTGTTCTTTAGGGAGGTTTATCGTCTTCATGGCCTACCTTCCGCCATCGTCTCTGACCGCGACACTCGATTTCTCAGCTTCTTTTGGCGGAGTTTATGGCGTATGGCCAATACCCGTCTTGAATACAGTAGTGCGTATCATCCCCAGACAGATGGGCAGACTGAAGTGGTGAACCGTTCCTTGGACAACCTATTACGGTGTTTGGTGGGGGAGCACTGCGTTCGTGGGATGTGCGGTTGAGTCAGGCAGAGTTTGCTCACAATTCTGTTGTTAACCGAAGCACAGGGTTGGCCCCTTTTCAGGTGGTGTATGTTGTGATTCCTAGAGGTCCAGCTGATTTGTTTTCATTACCTTCTCCTATACGGGTTGATGCTACGGTGATGGACATGATGGAGGCACTTCGTAGTACACATCGGGCAACTCGAAACCAGCTTATTGCATCGACTGAGGCTTACAAGGTGGCTGCTGATAAGGGACGTCGTGCCCTGGAGTTTGAACCTGGGGATTTTGTTTGGGCAGTATTGACTCGTGATCGTTACCCCACACATGAATACAACGAACTTGCTGCTCGGAAGATTGGTCCTTTGGAAGTGCTTTAGAAAATTAATCCCAATGCATACCGGTTGCGTCTCCCTTCTCATGTTCGTACTTCAAATGTTTTCAACGTGAAGCATTTAATTCCATACACGGGCGATAATGATGATGACGTGGAAGAGATTGTAGGTTCGAGGGCGAACCTTTTCTTGACAAGGGAGAATGATGTCGTAACACACGAAATAACATATTTGGAGGCCCATGATCCGTTGTTTAAACCGAAATTGCTCGAACCTTTTCTTGACGGGGGAGAATGATGCCGCAACACACGAAATAATATATTTGGAGGCCCATGATCCGTTGTTTAAACCGAAATTGTTGCCTTAATCTATTTCTACTTTTATTGATGTATTAAATAAATCCCATTATGTGTATGGTTCCTAGAATACTATTTATAGATGCTGAAGACATTGTTGGCAGAAGCTTATTTTGAGAGATTTAAATAATATCGATTATGCCTAGTATACGTAGTATCAAGGCAATCGTTTTCTTGTTCACATTTCCGCTACGTCACCATGTCTTGTGAGGTTAGTTACAAAAAATAACTTTTTTAATCTCTGTAAAAAAAGTATCCATGCGCAATTCAGAAGGAATGGTGTATAATTTTAATCAGTATACTCTACAAATTAGCTAAACAAAATTAATACACAAATCCATTAGCGTGGTTGGAATAAGGGTAGAAAGAAGGAAATTGAAATTATACATTTCAGAGACTCAGAAGGAACAACTTCCTCGTGTATCCCATTTAATTTAAAAATTAGTTTATGAACACGAAATTCAACCTAACAAATAAAATAAAATGTACAAAGAATATAATTTCCTAGAATAGCAGAAAAATTATATTTATGTACTACAAACTATGGTTTCTTTACTAATCATGAACTACATCCAAGGATCCTGCACTCATCCATCCCACTGCATTTCATCTCGAAGAACTCTCTTAACATCAAACAACAATGTTCGTAGGCGATTTAGTGCAACTGAGTGTGAAGAACGTTGGCCTAGTGACCAATGTGGCAGCCTTGGCCACCTGGTATTGAATGCGCTGTATAAAATCGAGACCATAGGCGGTCCTGCTATCTATCCATATTCATTAATCTTCTTTCAGCAGCCAAAGCAGCAGCTACCGAAGGTGGCAGATCCCTTAAGCTTCCAGTGGGGGTCTGATCCTCTGTTTCAGGAGTTGGAGCTACTCTGAATAACGACTCCACGTCTGTGAGAGTTAAACAGGGGTGATCTTGGTTCTTTCTGTTCCCACTGATAAACGAACTCGTGTTCCTACTCTTGTTCAGTTTATATATGCCTTCCTCAACTGTGTTTTTCACCTGGCAACGAGAAGAAAGCTAACATGATACAGGCAACACGTTTATTATTTTGTAGGTTCAACTTCCATCTTATGTGATCTACATCGTCCACTCAAACATTATCTTCATTTACTAGAGACTCAAAATCAAAATGAAAAGGAGAAATAAAATAATAAACAATGTAATTTGCATCTATTCCAAATAGTTCTTTTATCTGTTATTCATGATTACCACCTATGCCGCTTGTATTTGATGATGTCATTAAAATACGCACGAGTCAAAGATCTCAAATGATCTTTCATATCGATGCACAAAATGAATCACAAGCAAAAACGCATGGCTTATAGGCATCAACTCTGCTATATCTAACAAGTAATAAGAGACTATAAAGACAGTATCAAGAGAGAATTACGTACAATGAAACGATGCACAAGTGTTCTATTCTCCTGTCCAATCCGGTGCACCCTGCCAACTGCTTGTGCTTCAGCTGCTGGATTCAGAAGTGGTTCCACTAGAATTACATGCTGAGCTTCCAAAAGATTCAGCCCATTGGCACCATGTTGGATTAAGAGCAGTAGTACTTTGGGAGATTTGGTATCTACATTTTCTTCTGCCTTCTTATTGCCTTCTTTTGCATTGATATTCTGTCCTCTAAATTGGCTAATTGCAATTTTCGATTTCCTATAAAGTCACACCAAGATGAATTTTAGATGAGTAAATAATCAAATAATTTATAATTGGATGACAGTTTTTTATGTGAAATCATCATCTGGTGGCCTATGGGAGTTGAAACTCCCATCCAACTTCTTTGAGGAATTTCCTAGCTGTCACATCGGACTAATTAATCCTATATTGACCATAAATCATAATTGCATATCAGGACACTTAATATATAAACTACAACATTTACAGTCCATACACAAAATGGTCATTCCAAATGTACGACTTTTACATGGCCTTTTTTACTTGAGCATTCCCATGGAGCACTTGATACAAGGGTATTAGTATTGCAAATATATAGTCAATTTGAGCATAAAGTGGTAGATTTTTTAAAGTTAACATTTCAGGCAATATCAAACACTAATCCAAACGAAACTGAAAATAAATTAAAAAAAATCATTAGTAATGAAATTCGATACAGGATAGGCAATTTCTACTTTATTAAGATCTCTCTCACAAAGAATAAATTATTCAGGTATCCATAAAGTCCTCACATACATCTCAACATGCATGCTGGTGTTTATTCAACCTTTCTTCCTTATGATCAGACTTGTGTTGTCAATCAACAGTTAAAAAACTAGCATTCACCATAAAGATCATCCCAAAATTAGCAGAGAGAGAAGCACCAACCTTCCTCCTTTCATCCTGACATAGCTTATGTCGTTGGTAGTGAAGGCATGCTGTAACACATCAAGAACATCATTCCAACTGGAAAAAACAAGCAGTTTTGCCTGAGGATCGGTAGAGCAAATCCATAAAATTCTCCTTGTCACTGCTTCAATCTACAAATGAAAGCAGCACAAGGCAAGAGACAAGATGAGCAAATTCTAAGATGCCAAAAATTACCAATAAATAATAGAACGGAAAGAAAAATAAAAGTTTGAAGTAATACTGTTCGCACAACTTGATTTTATAACTCCAATTGCATGGAGTAATATATTAGAATCAAAGAGAAAGAAACCAATCATACCTTTGTACTATATGATCCTTCGACAACTATGGAAGTTTCAGATTTTTCACAAGTGTGGTGAGAAAGGTTCTGTCCGTCATCAGCATATGCAATATTCCCAAAATCAGTGGGGCGCCGGCATGTCGGGCACATTACCCTATTACTATTATGCAATTTACCAGGTGAAATCAGACTTCTTTCCATCATAGCTAATAAACCTGTGTCAAAGTTAATATTATATGCATTTTCAAACATTAATCTTTAAGCACATAAGCAACTGAGGACAACAAATTCTCGAAAAGCATTGACTTGGCAAACAGTACTTATAATTGAAATGCAATCTCTCTAGCAACCAAATTGCTTCTAGATGTAATTTGCTCTTTAGCAAATGTCAGTTGTCTAATCAAAATGCAAATATAATTACTATCTAATAATATATGCTATATATCAGTCTATAAACTTGTTAAAGAAAAATCAGAGAAAACTGAGACTCAACAAGCACCATCTTCACATGAACAATGCTCATAAAAAAAGAAATTGGCTGATTCATACTTACATTTACAGCATGTGACGTGGCCACATTGAAAAACCATTTTCCGACTACCAAGCTGCTCTTGACAAACTGGGCACATTTCTTCCTCAACTTTAGTGCATCCATCTCCTGAGAACACTGCTGCTTCGGGTACAGTTGAGATGTTGATGCTTTCTGATTTCAAGTTTTGTGTTGAATGTACCAAACCCTGGGAAAGGATATAAGCAAATAGCCATATTACACACATCAGATTGTTGTAAAATAACAACCAATGAGTTTGACAGCAACTAACGTTAGCTAATGGATCTAATATTAGATGCAAGAAACCTTATTCAGTTCATCATCTTAAGTAAAAGACTTCAATGTTGAGTACTGATCTAAATTTCAAGTCCCCAAACAACCATAAAAATTCTGAACTTTACTTTTTTTTACCCCATATCCACATGTCACCAATAAAAGATACAACAGAACTATAATTTCAAAAAGGATGAAAGAACAGAATGAAATAATCACCATCTCACAGGTTCATTAGAAGCTATTATAATTTCAAATGCTAAATAAGTGTACTCTTCTGAACATGAACATCAATGATCCCTCCTTTCTCTTCTTGAAATAATAATAAGGCTACATATTATCTTGAAATCTTAATTTTAATAATTAAATTCCATCCCACAATGATTATAAAAAGGAATCTAATTAAGCTACGCCCTGGTTACCCACCAAAGCAAGCATTTCTAAAACACTAGATATGAGCATAAAACCTGTAGATGGTGCGGACAATGCCATTAGAGGGAAATTCTCCCCTCCAGTAATAACATAACACACAAAAATAGCAGTATAGCACATTAAAGTTTATGCACGCTGCACACAGTACTATAGCTATTTACTCTCACTTTTGAAAATTATTTCAATAACTTTTAATGGAAGAGAGCCTTGAAATAAAATTATTCTGCCACCTTTTTTTTATTTAAATGCAAAACAGAGATTTAGTTCGAAATTGTACAGTCCATTATCTGAGCTACAGTAAAATCTTAGTTTAGCATTGAAACAAGGAAATCATAAGAATTATTATGTACTTTTAGGAAGTTGATAGTGAAAGCTGGATCAAAGAAAAAGAATTGCATAACTGACAGGATGGCAGAAAAAAGAGGCTAAGGCTCTATAGTTACCTTCAAATACCGAAGCTGTCCTTTTATACGTGACAATGAATCCACTGCAAGAAATTTTTCGCCAGAGTTTTCAACACTAGCTGTATCCAACTCCTCCAAACTAAAAGCATCAATGGACTTATCATCCTCATTTTCTCTAAGGCGTAACCTTGAGGTAGCCATCTTTATTTCATCATGAGCTCGCAATAAATGTGCCTGAGAGATTGCCAATAACCTTGCTAGGGCGTACTCCTTGCGCAATTGCTAAAAAATAATAGGGAAAAAGAAATGAGAGAGAGAGAGAGATTAGTTTACTGACAATAAATAAACATAATGTAGGATTCAATTAAAAATAAGTTCGCATTGTGCATTTCCAGAAATGTGAACTTCAAAAGGAATGCTATCCAAAAATGAGCACATTTTCAATTTAGAATGTTTTAGAGACGTTAAAAATAATAGTAATGAAATAAAATAAAATTTGCCACTTCATGGGTTATGCTCCATATGGAAGAAAAGAAAAGGAAAGATACAGAAATACGTGTGCCATACTTCAAGATGATCAAGGTGCTTTCTGGCTGCTGAAATTCTCTCTCTATCTAGGAATCCTCTGGAGCTGTTTCTAATAATTGTCAGCACAATCTCCAAATCGGAAGGTGACTTTGAGACCTGAAAGAAAACTACAAAAGTAAGGCATAATTGAAGAATGCTCAGCTTTCATGATGATAATAAATTTTACTTAGATAAAAATATGATATTCATAATCACAAATACTAGCATGAGTACAACAACACGACTAAATCAGCAATTCTGATTCATGGCCCAAGTCAGTATCGGAAAATTCCATTACAATTTAACAAACCCTAACAAAAAGGAACAAGATGCACAATGTTCTTTTCAACAACTGAACGGGCAGAATGAATTTACGGGGTGATTGAAATTATTATTATTTTTCACCATTGCGTTCAGGCAAAAAAAATTAGTTTAAAAACAAAGTGCCTCTTCAAAGGCTTAGAAATATAGCTTTTAAGCCATTCTTCACCACCATGCAGTAAACGAAAAGAAATTGCAACAACAATTGATAGGATAAAAATATCTGTGCCATCAGGAATTTTTTTATAGTAATCTTCTAATATAAATTAAATATTGACATATATATAATAAGTGTCAATCCTCACTGTCAAATAAGATTTAACAGAACAAATAATGCCATAACAAACCGTGACTTTCTCCATCATTTCCCTTTTCTTTCCATTATCTTTGTCGTCAGAAGCAGGCAAAGTTGCATTTGTATCTTCTCGTGACAAATTCCAATAAAACTGATTCAGAGCAAACTGCTTCTTTTGCAAATTTACTGCCTCCTCTACAGATGTAATCACCTCCCCATTATTGCTTTTGTTAAGGCGAAAGAGCCTAGCTTCATAAACCTGCTCAGAAGAGAGATTCATAAAATAAGTAGAAGGAAAGGCATATGCCATAACTTGGCAAAGGGAGACAAGTTACATAAGTAACAAACCTGAAATATTTCATCCAACTCACAATGGATGCATGCAGGACCATCCAAGTTAGAATTACACTTTTTACAGTGTCGCACACGTGCAATATCCTCCTCTCTAGGATTTTCCATTGCTTGGTCAATTTCCAAGAGTCTATCAAGTAGTGTTTTTCTCGACCCTTCTAGATCATCCAAACCAGTTTGAATGTAGTATTTTAGAGTTGTTATGCTGCGGAAGCTGTTTAAGACACAGTATACATGTTAGCATTACTAAGGAATGCAACCTGCAGCAGAGCTAATTATAATTAAAATGAAATGAAATGATTTATCAATACATAGAAAGAGATTTCAATAAATTTAGTTTTAATGCTCACGAACCAAATATAATGATATAATCCAGTGTTCCAGATAAAACAGCAAAGCTAGGAAATTTTTGTATAGTTCATAGTGCTCAAGGACACTGGCTAATTTGTTTCTCACTATTTGACCACACAGGATTAAAGGTAATATAAACTACAACTACATACAGAAGACAGAAAAATATAATTTAAACATAATTTCTAGTTGCATGCAATTATAAATGGATCCTCTCTACATCAGATATTGACATGATAGGCACTGTCGTTCATGAAGTGATAAAGCTGTCAAATAAGTATCAGAACTCCTGATACAACAATGAACTCTGAAGTTGCAAGGATAAATACGATGGGAAAAGATATCCCAAACTGGACAAGCAATGAAGACAGCTCTAATATTTGCAATATCGGATATAGGGAATATTTTGAACCATTCTATGATTTGAATCCAGAACTTTACCCTATTCCACACCTCAATAATGGATTCCTCATAATCCTTCAAACCAAAGAGACCAACAAAATGCCAGAAACACGTAAAAAAATTGGCCCCATTAGCAAATGAAACCTCATAAGCTAGACAAAAACAGTTCAGTACCAGATCGAGACGTAAGCAAAAATATAAACAGCTAATTGACAATGTAGGACATGCAGGACGCACCAATTTGGGATTAAAAAAAAAATTGTCGATAATTTTTTTTTTTTGGAGAATTTTAGAAGTGGGAAGCTAGCACAAAACCCTCAACCATGAATATAGCTGAACCTTTACAGATAGAATAACCTTTCAAGCAACATTTAAATAAAAGGGGGGAAATAAGTTGACAAAAAAAATTTAAAAGGTTTACTACCAAAATCGTGGAAAATCAGCTATCCAAATTTCTTCAACTTGGATGGTCCAAATCATCCTACTTATTTCAGTGATAGAGCCTCTTCCAAGCATTCGACCCCCCAATGTACCATTTTTTTTTTTTTTTGATAAGTTTTACTTAATTGACCACCTTGTGTAAAAGCTAAAGTTGATAGAGATTGTATCACTTAATATTTAATCAATTACTCTTATGCACCCTCATGTGAAACCGGGTTAATCTGTTCCAAAGCCTTGCATGTGGAATTTTTTAATAAATGGGTGGCAGTGAGGTTTGAACTCATGACCTTCACTTAGTTATAGCTCTAATACCATTTAAATGACCACCTAGTCTAAAAGCTTAAGCTATTAGATATGTCATATGTGTACCATTTAATGTTTAAAAATTACTCTTAACAGTTCTCAAAGAATAATTTATACTCCCTCCATCCCACATTTACTTGCACCGTTACTATAGATACAGAGTTTCAGAAAAGTTGCGTTTTGACCAACTTTTTTTACTTTTTGAGGGTATTGTAGTATTTTTAAGGTAATAAATAAATTATAAAATATGTTATGTGTGTTAGGTGGGAGTGGTATATTTGTAATTAAGATGTACTTTTAAGGTTAGGAATTGATGTGATGTTTCCTTTTTTGGGTGGTGCAATTTAATGTGGGACGGACGAAAACAGAAAGTGTGAAATTTAATGTGGGACGGAGGAGTTTTTTTTAGTGGAATGAAGTTTATGGTCTCTCAACTTCTTGGAGTAATTCATGATTGACAATTAATTTTTATTGGCCCATTAATATAGTGATAAGAACATAAAATAAGAATAAAAAAAATCGTAAACACAGTTTGCCCAATCAAACAGAAAACTTTGTTTGCCCAAAAGCCTCTAGGCTCCTTAATTCAATAATAATGTGATAATCCTCCATAAACCCTAATCAACTCCTTAAATATTTCTACTTACCAATATCAAAAAGGAAAGAACAAAACCCTAAGGGCCTAAACAGAAACATAATTAAAACAAATAAGCTCAGCCCACGAAGAATGGGCTCAAGCCCTAAACATAAATATAATAATTAAAATAAACAAGGTCAGCCAACGGATAGTGGACATCAGTCCGCCCCTGTCGACGGTGAACAATAATTTTGCACTCTATCATATAGTCAACTAATCTGAATTTTTTATGTTGTATGAACTATAAAGTTTATGGTTTCTCAACTTCTAAGTGTAATTTTCAGCATCCAATATTTTTTGGGACCCATTAACCTGGTAGTGTCTATCACGGTTTAGTGATAGCCAACTGCAGTACAAATACAGGAAAGCAGAATGTGAACTGAAATTAAACTTACATTTTATAATACTGTCAAATCACAGCCAAGTTGAGACGCTGAATAGATGAGCATCAAATCATCAGGTGCTAGCTTCACTATTCTTTGATCATCTGTTCTTCCAATATATGAATTCACATTCCAGGGGCAGGGGGGAAGACTATTTATTATTTACTAAGGAGGTAAAAATGCCGATTGACTAAATATCCTAGGTTATGTAGATTGCATAAAGAGAATAAAGCAAACCATGCAAGTATTCCATCAAATCTTAAGCATTAAAATTTGGGCATTTTAAACATTCTCCCACTTCCCAAACTCAGACAGCCAAGTTCTAGTCGAAGAATACAACATTGTAAAATCCTCCAGACTCTAGCCACTCCTACTCACAAAAAAAGTTTTTATAGGCCACAAAACTGCAGTACTTCACCTTAACAGTCACCCTTTAAAATTGATAAGCTGATCTAGAATCCTTCTTAATAGGTAAGCCAACCACTTCAATAACCCACAGATGAGAACATATATAAGGCTGCAACCTACTTAATTTCAAAAAATGATTCAGAAATCATGTGATCATGTACAATTTCTTAAGACTTAATTTTAAAACAAAATAAAACTTTGGTAAATAGATTTCCCCTCAGCTTCACATTCAAGCCAGAAGACAAACCCGAAAGCAGCATTTTTTAAACAAAGAAACAATGATTATATTGACGATGCTACGGCAAAGAAAACTAGCAGAGCTATGTTGATTACATTAAAAGTAGATCAGGGCCTGCCTGAAGCAAAGCTATCACTAACCTGGCCGGAATTCTTGTTCTCTTGTTCAGATTCCCAGAAAGAGCTTCTCCTATTTTTTGGGTCAGTAGAACAGATGAATCCTTATTTTGCTCAATGTGATGCAGGGCATCCAACCACCAAGTTATAAGATGATTTGTCATTTTTATAGAAGTTTCGCAGACCTTCAACAGAGAGAGTCAGTATAAAGAAGTTACGTACTGCATATATCAGCAGGAGAAATAATAAATGGGGAAATAAATACAGCAGATACTGATAATTTAGCATGTCAATTGCTGAGTGCATCATATACTAAAAACAAAAAAAAAATTCTGGTTGATTTCATATTAATATATATCATTTGACATAGTTTGGAACCAGCAGACCTGTTCATGAGATCTCCTGAACTCTTGTTGAGCATGGGATAACTTTGAAGTAAAGATTGACAAGTATTTTTGTTTAAAATCTTCACACGTCATTCTCAAGCGTTGCACATATAATGATGTACATGGATGAGAATCAGAACTTGTTTCACCCTTTCTCGACAAGCTCGATGGAACATTCAGTGAAGCATCAGAATTTCCTGTCATGCTGGGATTACATTTTATCACTTCTTCCCTTATGATAGCTTGATTATCATTCTCATCAACAGAACAAGTAGTCTTGGGCTCTAACTTTTCAGAGTTCCTTGAAACAGACTTCTGTAGTGAGCTATCATCAGTGAGCAGTAGTGCCTCGGCGAGGTTATGATGGATGTGTATATTCAACAGAGGATCCAAGCGAAAATCATCCGAGTGCTCTTCAACTAAATCCATTGCCTCTTTATACAATGACACAGCTTGAGGAAAGTCATGCTTGATCATAGATATACCAGCAAGTCCATTCAATGCAACAACTAATTTTCTGAGGGATTCCTCACCTTCTACCTTTGTCTTGCCAATAAGAACCTGTAGAAAGAAGATCCTGATTAACAGAAAACAATATCATAATCTGGGGAGGGCCTGGACCAAAATGATCATTTGTAATCAAGATAAACTCACAGATAGTATCTCCTCCATGGTCATGGGAGACTTCTGCAAGGAACGTAAACCATAACTTCCAACTTGAGGATGACAGCAAGCTTGACGAAGCTTTAGTAGTGAGTTAAAAAGCTTTGCAGCCTCCACGTTGGTGATAAAAGGTTCACTTGAAGTATCAGATGACATGGAATCTGGACAGGAATATTAGAAGCATATTATCAGAACTGGAAATGATTGAACAATTCTGTGTATAGCTAAATGTTATTATATGTAATCCGCCTCACAAGTTTCTATATCAGATGAAATAACAGGATAATTATGAAAACCTGCTTTATTTTTCCTTTTAACATCATCCTGAAAGCTTTGAACAACTTCACGGGCATCATCCACACAAGTTTCATATTGCCTATGGTAAAAGTGTTCTTCAATTGCAGAAAGGGAGAGCCAAGAAACACATTCCTCCTGAGGAGGAAGTTGTAACTCATCCCAAACATGTGCTTTCGAGGACCGCCACATAAGTTGTTCAAAGAAATTATGTGTGAACAATATAGCTCCTGCATCCCCTCCCTGCGAAAAAAGAAAAAGCAAAAGAATGAACTACATCCAGAAATTTGACGGCATCCTATCAGTATCTAAAATAGATCACAAAGGCCCCACAACTAAGAACAAGTCAAGGCTCAGACAACAAAGACATACAACATTCTAGACTAATATTTTTGTACAGTACTCCTTACCATTATAACTGTTTATTTAAATTCAAACCACAACTATTTTCAAAGTTCACAAGTATAAACAATGTGATGTGATCATCCTAGTCTTATACCAAAGGGCGATATTTCCTACTTGTGCTGTGACTATTTGAAAACAAGTCAGCATGTGCATGGTATTTAAAACACTTATTACTTAGTATTTCTAACAGTTTGTATAGCCTAATAGGATAATCATCGACTTATTTCAAATATTTGTCTGACCCATTTTCACAGTTCTACATCAATAACAATCAGCATTGTAATATTTCTCAGACCTGATATGGATTTGAAATGACATCAGTCCACCATCGATGGACATCAAATGGAGTGGACTGTAGAAATCTCAAAAGCCCATATAAGTCATTAAGTTTTCTTTGTATGGGAGTCCCTGTTATACACCAACGATGTTTTGCATGTAGACGCATTGCCAAATCTGTTGCTGCAGCAGCATTACCCTCCACCATTTGAGCTTCATCCAGACATATTCTCCACCATAAAACTCTGGTTAGAGGAGTTGGAACAACTGGATATCTGCGAAAACAAACAAGATGCTTAGAGCAAAAGCTCTGAGATCTTATGCAGAAAAAAGAATACTCAACTTTTTGGTCCTCAAAGTGAAAAATAATCAGAAGATTGAAGATATCAAAGGCATAGACAGAAAGCTCAGACAATAATTAGCTACCAAAGGCGGAAAATCAACATGATAAGCATAGCAAATATCTGTGTAGTCGAAAAGCTGATAGGCGAAGAAGTCAACATAATAATATGTTAAAAGAAAACTAATGGCAACATTCCTTATAGATAAATTGCATCTGGTAACGAAAGGTTAAACCGATCCAAGAAATTAACATACCCCTGGAACTGAAGAAACTTTTCAGAGGCAACTGGTTTTTTCAACTTAAGAGGAAGCTCAAGTAAATAAACTGAACAAAGAAACTTTTCCTAAGTTGTACAAGAGAGACTTGCCCTTTATCCACCAACTTAACCAAGAGAAGACTATTAATATGTTGACATTACCTCTTCTTGTATCTCATAATACGTTGATCCCCTTCATGCCTTTCAGAATCATGTGGCAAATCTTCTTTAAGAACGTCATAAGTAGTCAAGACAATGTCAGCATTTAGAAATTCTTCAATTCCAACTACAGGTTCATCGGAAAAGGAAGTATGTTTAACTCCTTCATAAATGCATATTCTCAAGGAACCAGGATTTGTATGACTGAGACAATGGAACAAAGCACAAGAGAATGTAAGCCAAACAGAAGCAGAACCATGAAGATGAGAAGAAACATAACAACAAAATAATAATCAACCAAACAAGTAACGGTTTTTCTTATCTTGCAGCTGGCTAAAAGCAGACAGGTTCAAAGAAGGAATGATACTATTTAGTTGGAACCACAAAAACCGACCAGTTATAATCTAAAATTACAGGCAGTCAGAATCAAAGCTGCTGTAGTTTTTTAGGAATAATATCAGAGAATTACTCAAAACAGACATATCCAGGCTAAGCATAGATTGACCAAACTTTCATAGCACGTCGATAATTGGAATGAATAGACAGATTATCCAGATCAAAATGAAACTGAAACATAGCTTCAAGGAAACACTATATTGTTAGCTAGGTTCACACAATGGATAACTACATAACATTTTTCTGTACCAATGAACAATTGAGAAAGCACAAATAAAACCTTAAAATACTCAAATAAAACCTCAAAATACTGGAATTGGATCTCTAATGCAAGACAATTTATAAACCATATCCAAGAATAGGAAAATCATCAAGCCGCTTTCCCAAAGAAAAATCATTAAGTAGCTTTCCCAAAATGAGTACCAGTGTTCACATATTTTTCTCAATACCTATTCCTTTTCAAATTATATTAGTATGTTCACTTTGCAAGGTATTTACGCATGGGCTAAAGAAAGCCAGGAAAAAGCATGAGTTTGAGAAAAATAATTATATACATATATATCACTACACTATATCCTAACAGATTGTAGTTACATTTTACACACCCAATAAACAGCACAGGGTAATAAGAGACCAAAACAGTTACCGAAGAATTTCAGCGTGCCACTGGAGCAATATTGGAGTAGGACAAACAATAAGAGTTGCACCTGCAGCAGTCGGAGGTTCTGTGGCCTGCATGAGTGCTAAGCAAGTATGACATATGTACTCCCCATCCATGTGAACTATTTCAGAGTCATTCTTTCTTTTTCTTGAATTCCAAGATTTTCCGAGTAACCTCTGCTCACAGTTTTCTCCTTCAAAAACTTGCCTAGATTTTGAAGTTTTTGTCTTTAGTGAATAACCAACACAATCTGCATGTTGCCAAGCATCACAAAAGTCGCACTGAACCCACAAACCCTTATCCCGGTAACTTTCAGTAACAGCTCCACATACGCACTCAACCCGCTCCCTTTTCAATCTCTTCAAGTTATTATTTCGAGATCTTTCAACTTGCATTGAGTTACAACCATCACCCGCAACTTCAGATGATGGCATTCGATGAGAAAATATACAAGAGAGCATTTCAACTGTTTTCCCAAGGCCCATCTCATCTGTATTTTGTCATTAACAATGCCAAACCAGCAACGAAATGTATATCAGTTAATCTTAAAATACCAGATTTACATGAAGAAAACTGTACACCAATAATTGTTCGTACGTTTATAGATACATAGCAAATGAAAGCTCAATGGAAATTACAAAACTCTGGAAAATAATTGGAAAGTAAATGGTACTTTTTAATTTTTTTTATCATTTTCAATATTTTCTAGTATTATTAACACATCAAGAGAAGTTCTCAGTGGCCAAAGTATGTCATAAGCTCCATAACTGTTAAAAATTTGAGTGTTAACATACCAGCAAGAATTCCACCATAAACATAAGATGAGCAGCGGCTAGCATGTAATGAAACGGATCCACTGTCAAAAAATACAGCACTCATTCAGCAGTTGTAATGAAATGTTCAGAAAAAATGCAGACAAAGATAAGCATAGAAATCTTAGGATCACACATTTCAATTTCTTATTTTAAGTGGAAGAAGAAAACCAGAAAAAATCTTATTACGAAAGAGTACAAGCACAAAGTGTACGTTCGATGAATTTAAAATCAGACATATCTTACAAAAATGTGGATCCAAATATGCAACAGTTAAAAGCAATATACACATATAGTATTGGCATCGTATTAACTTTTATATGTACACCTACATTGATCAAACCCCACAACGATTACACAAAAGGTGCACGCCGCAATAGTCAATAGATAAATCATCATTCTGTTTTATTTTATTTTTCAATTTAAAGGATTTGAAAGTTACCTTTTAAGAACAAGTACCATAATCCAGAAGCAAAATCATAACTGCAGTTTGAGGTCCATATCCAAATAGTACCCAGAGTCCCAGACCATAACTGGCCTAAGAAAAAACAGGTCAAAAATGCTGACCTCAGGGCTATGGTTTACCACTGTAACAGGTTAGGAACCTGGCTCAGTTATGGTTCCAACTTTGTAAAACCAAGGACCAAGAGGGTTATGATTTACTGATGAATCAACATTACAAATATGATTCGGAGCTATTTTGTTTTAGCAGGTTTTCATGTTTGTGCCAAATAGAAAATGGTTGCATTTGTTACCATTGGTCGACATGGTGAGTGGTGACAACATAGACCTTTTACTTCCAATTTTCTTCTCCATCTACCATGACACCAATGTCTTAACATGTAGATAAGACTTTATAACAAATAAAATCTGGTACAGTTCTACGCCTTCAAGATAACAATTAAAGTAACTTCCCAAAATTTAAAATGAGGACACTGTTGCCATTATAGCACAAGATTTAACATCAAAATATATAGTGGAATAAGAGCATACCTAAAAGGATTGTAATAAATTCTTCTAGATGTGTTGATCAGTTTTAGAGGCATACATAGAGGAGAAAAAAACTGACTTCCATCATTTCCATTTAAACGTTCAAAACCACCTTTCTCTCGTTTTATCATCCAGTAAGCAGCACGACGCTGGTATGGTCGTAGTTCAGGAAGCAAGTCTGGAAGATGATCCTCCAGCATTGGTGCTTCCCTGTTGCAATAAAAATTAGCAATGTGCTTATTTAGCAAAAACATGCCCAAAAAGTCAAAACAAAAATGAACAACCTCCCATAAATACTCACTTCGATGGTTTGATAGCTTCATAAAAGCTGGAAACTTCAAACCTTGCTTGTTGTCTTGCTGCAGAGGGATCATCATCGCCCACAAGAGGCTGACCAACCTCCGTATTTTTCACCCCATTAAACCCATATCTAGCTTCTGAGGTTGTAACTTCAGGCCGCAGCCACGCCATGGCACTCATCATACTTCTCTTCCAGAGCTGCCTTGTATTATCAAGAAGCGATTCGCACTCATCAAACACACTCTTGAGAATCTCAACCTTAATACACAGTGATGACATGCCCTCCAAAAGCTCACTTCCTAAAACAGGCCTGAGAGTAAAGTACTTCAAACTAGTTAAATGAACAAGACCCGTAACTCCTTCATCAGTGCCATCAACAGAACCAGACGTCATCACAACATCACTCTCTGATCCCTCTGCTGTGCATTTCATCACAAACTGCAAGCATACATCACTCTCAGATAAAACCGGCCAATGTCCTAACTTCATACGACCAAGATGCTGATGCACATTACTCAACTCAAACCTAATTAAATAACTCGAATTCCTATAAAACTCCTCACTCAGCTTATAGCCATAAAATTCCTCATTCACCCTCAAATTCATCAACACGATTTCAGAGACATCAAAATGCTCCTCAGAAACCCAGCCAGACTTATCAATCTCAACAAAGAAGGGTTCTTCAGCATCGACCACGTCATTCTTCCTGGGCTGTTGATCGTTATCTCTGCTCAATTCTGATTCAGAAGGCCGCTTTTCTAGCATTCCCCCTGACCTATGTGGCCGAATTTGCTTCCTCCTACCCATCTGCACACAGAAGTCGCTATTAAACCTACAAAAAACCTCAGTCTGATGTCGTCGGACAAGAAACCCTCAATTTCATCAATAAATTCAACAACGACGATAATTTAGGCTCTTCCAGTTGGTGTAAGTGTCAGCAATTCAAACGCATTCGAAGCCATAAATACATGAAGAGAAGCTGCATTTCGCGTGTTTGAGAACATTAGCCGTTTGATTTTTCGTACAATATCCAAGAATTCTCAGAGATTGAGCTAAAATTTCACGTACGATAGAATTGGTGGAGTCATAGATGAGCGTGCAATGTGTTGCTTAGTAGTTAGTAGCTACGAAACCATGGCCAATGGTGGCTAAGTCGGTTTCGCTGACATCCGCTGAAATTTCGATTTGTTCACAACACCTCTTTAAATAAATAGTAAATAATTACTCCCTTCTTCCTTTCTAATATCTTTATTTGCTTTTAGATAAAGTGAAAAATAGTTAAAAATGCTAAACTAGTGACACTTGTAAGGTCCCCTTTAATGACAGAACTAATCTTGAGTTTTATTCCTCTTTCTAATTTCATGTATAATTAATAATTTACAGGACGAAGTGTTGCTTTTCCTGGTCATGCATTGGGCTGTGGTCTCACACCTGATGCTGAAAAGGCAAGAAACCTAGTTTAAACTTCACTTGATAT
This sequence comes from Pogostemon cablin, assembly GCA_023678885.1. Lineage (NCBI taxonomy): Eukaryota > Viridiplantae > Streptophyta > Magnoliopsida > Lamiales > Lamiaceae > Pogostemon > Pogostemon cablin. The sequence continues at coordinate 16,208,152 of CM042998.1, read as the reverse complement.
CAACTGATTCTTCTATCCACTTCAGTCAATAAAGCATGTGCTATAGTCTGTCTTGGATGATTAACTTGGTTATTTTTTCTAAATAATTTTATATAGTAAGAATCAATATTTTTTTGGTGTGTCATATTGTGTATTTTCTTTATTAAATAGAGGAAATTGATGTTTTTGAAGCGGATGTCAGGAATAGTGAAATGGATACCTTTCAAGGGGACAGAGGGAGTAATTCTGTAATTACTCCCTTCATCTCGGACTTATTTGCACCAAATAAATACTCCCTCCGTCTCGTTTTAATATTTACGATTGCTTTTTGCACGTTGATTAAGGAGTATAGTATTTTAATATATAGTGAGTGGAAAGATATAATTCTACACGTTGATTAAGGAGTATAGTATTTTAATAGATAGTGGGTAGAAAAATATAATATTTAATGTAAAGTGGGTAGGTGTATTAGTGTTGGATGTGGGGACCATGGTGATATATTAATTGTTTTAGGTGGGTCTCATATTCCAGAAAAAGAAATGTAAATATTGAAATTGGACGCCCGAAATAGAAATATGTAAATATTGAAATGGGACGGAGAGAGTAATAATAATAATTAATTAAGAAATTTTGCTTTTTGACAATTTTATTAATTAACTTTTTAGTAGTATATTGTGGTATTTTTAGGTAATAAATGAATTACTCTCTCCGTCTGTTGAAAATGTATACATTTTGCTATTTTGGGCGTACGCATCAAAGATATATATTTAACTTTTTAAACACATGGACCCACACACATTACTAATACATTTAATATATGGGTCTCACGCACGTCACTAATACAACTAACTACTACACATTAAATAATAATATTCATTAATCCACGTGCAAAAAGCAAACGTATACATTTGGGACTGACGGAGGGAGAATAAAGTATGTTGTGTTAGGTAAGAGTGATATTTTTGAAATTATGATAACTTTTAAGGTTGTTGATTAATGTAAAAAAATGGTTATGAAGATAAGTGTGGAATTGACGAAAACGGAAAATGTAAAAATAAGTATTCCCTCCGTCCCACTGAAAGGTCCTCATTTTACTATATTGGACATCTCATCCAAATGTCCCCATTTCCCACTTTTAGTAAAAAAGTACCACATGTGGTCCACCACTCACTACTAATACAACTACTCACTACACATAAAATAATAATACTCATTAATCTACGCACAAAAAGCAACCGATGACGTTTGGGCTGGACGGAGGGGTGTACTATTAATACAGAATTTTGCAGCTCTCAAAATAATTGGATTATCTTATACTCCTAATGGCAAAAGCTCATGCGCTTCTAGAATACGCGGACACAGTCTGTGTCCCCATGTGAACACAACATTTTCCCTTCATATTCTATTTAAATCTATGTATTACTACGGAGTTTAAATTGTAAAGAGACACGAAAATTATAAAGGGGTCGGATCTAAATTCGTGTGTTCAGCGCACAAGAGACTCACTCTATACTAATTGCGAATACGCTGCTATAAATAACTTTTTAAAAGTATGATGTGTCGTTACGTGGTTAATTATCGTATTTTTTATTGATTATGAATAGATAATTAAACAAATCAATAAAATATATCCAACTTATTATTATTATTATTCATGTATATTTTTAAATTAAACAACAACTTAATCATATTTTTTAATTAGTTAGGAATACATAATTTATTTTTTAATTTAATATCACGTATAATATTTCTATATTATTATTATTATATTACAAATGTATATCTTTATATTTAGAATTAAAAAGTAAATCTTAAAATAATAAATAAATCAATTAATAAAAATATATCTTCAAAAATTTTGAGTATATCCTCATTATTAAATTACAATAGGAATAATATTGGATTATCTAATTAATTTTATTATAAAATATAATTCATCCGCATATTATGCGGAAATATGTACTCGTTTTCCGTACAAAACTTGAGATTTAATTATTTTCTATTTTTTTAAAAAGACAAATTCTTTTGTGAGACGTTACATATATGAGACGCTTTGTGAGCTTTGTGAGACGTGTTAAAGTATGTATATTATATAAATAAAGTATGTTTAATGATGGTTAAAATATGTTTTCTAAAGTATGATAAATGATGAATTAAAGTATGAATTTAAGGTGTTATAATATAATTCATTATTAACATACTTTAACCATTAATAAACATAATTTATCTATATATTAAGTATATTTAACAATATGTCAACCCGTCTCACAAAAAACTCATCTCACAAGAGAGTTTTTCTTTTAAAAATATCGGGGCTGAAATTATAAAATTATCCAAAATAGTAAGTTTATGATAATGCTTATACATATGTATTGAAGTATTATTTTAACCAATAAATTATTTTAAAAAAATATTAAAAGATATATTTAATATTAATATACTAAAGGAGAATTTTATTTTGATAAGGTGTGGCTTCCACAATTTTTCGAATATTTTAATTACTAATTACTTTTATTATTCTTATTTATTTATATATATATTATTTATTACGATATATATTTAAATAAATAAATAAATTTAATTTAATATACTAAAGGAGAGTTTAATTTTGATGAGGTGTCGCTTCCACAATTTTTTGAATATTTTAATTATTAATTACTTTTATTATTTTTATTTATTTATATATATTATTTACTACGATATATATTTAAATAAACATATATATCTTGCTTATATTAGATATTAATTATTATTTGAATTAATATTAGATATTAATTATTATTTAAATTCAAAATTTAATAGAAATGTATTTATTTTAAGATTGGATATGAATTTATCAAATTAAACTTAATGTTGATAAATACTAATGAAATTCAAATTAATATTCCCTACATCTATAAATATGGTGTTCTATTCTTTCAATTCACACAAAAACTATTCAGCGTCTTAAAGATGGTACTTTTGTTATTCTATAACTTTTTTGATTTTTTATAAATTTCTCTTTATTTTTTACAAATTCTTTTTTTAAATCATAATAATTTATTTATTTATTTTATGTTTTTTTTTTTTGGTCATTGTGAACATTGAAAAAGAAAATCCCAATTTTTTTTTATGAAATTGAAATCTCATGTATTGTAATTTCATTTATTTAATCCTAAACTTACACAAATTATTGTCTAACTTCATACATCACAAATTATTCTCTAAAAGTTTTCTTCATGTTTTAAAGAAGATTTTTTTAGTTTCTTTTGATTCCTTATAAACTTCATTATTTTTTTTACAAATTTCATTTTTTTAAACCACAATTTTTTTTTAATATTAATCTACATTTATTTATTTGTTTATACTAATCTATATTAAGTTTTTTATTTCTTTTAATTAATATGTATATTGATTTAATTATAATTTTTTATGTTATTTTATTGCGTAAAATTTTAAATTATGAATTGAATTAATTGGAGATATCTATCCATACCAATTTATACTTAATATTATTAATATTAATTATTAATTGATTAGGAGATAAAGAGATATCATATATATTCTTTACATCCAAAACTCCAATCTATATATTCTTTGTGGAATTAATTTCGTTTCCATCTTTTTCCTTCTTATAAGAATAGGCAAAGACTTGTACAAGATCATCTCACGGATCTCATTTTGTGAGACGGGGCCCTTAATAACCCGATTAGAGCGCGTGTTCACAATTACTATTACTGTTAGATTGAAAGTGTTAAAAGTATTGTTAGCATAGTGGTCAACCTTTGTCATGCCTTCAAAACAACCCCCGTTTGAGATACGAGCGCGAAGTGCTGTAAACTTCTTTTTCTTTTATTATTTTTTTCCTTTAATTAATAAGTTTCTAATTTTCTTTTAAAATAATAACTTCTCTATTAATTTAAATTTTCTTTTAAAATGAAGTTTCGTATTTTTTTAATTCATTTTCTTATAAAAAAGTGACACTTGATCAAAGAAAAATGATCAATGTCTAAATAAATTATTCCATGTCATTAATATTACAATAGATAAAAAATGATAATATTTTTAATAAAAAGTGATATTTAATCAAATAAAGATGATAGCAATCAGATTAAATATTTCACAATAATTAATAGGATATATAAGAAGTGACAATACTTTAATAAAAAAAATAATTAATAGCATATTGATTAAACTATTTCATAAATAATAGATCGGATAAAAAGTAATAATATTTTTTAACAAAAAGTGATAATATTTTTTATAAAAAGTGATATATAACCAATGAAAAGTGATAACTGTCAAAATAAATATTTTTATAAATAATTCGTGAGATAAGTAAAAGGTGATAATGTTATTAATAGAAAATGATATCTAATAAGTAAAATGAAAGTGATAATCGTCTAATTAAACAATTTTAACAATTCATTAGATGAATATAAGTGATAAAATATTTAATAGAAAGTGATGTTTGATCAATAAAAAAGTGATAACCGTTCATTAAATATTTTATGAATAATTCATGAATAAAATAGAATAAGATGAATAAAAAATAAAAGACAAAGACTTGTGTGAGACCGTCTCACGTAAGGGCTTACGTGAGACGGCCGAAAAATTATAACTTCCATTAAGAAAAGTGATACTAAATTAATGAAAAGTGATAATACAATTTTATGAACAATTTATAATGTAAATAAAAAATGATAACATTTTATAGCGTAAGTGATAACATTTTATATCGAAAGTAATAAGTATTTCAAAAAGTGTAAAATGATCTCACTTGAGACAGCCTCACTTAAAACAAACCCCAAATAAAAAGATGAATTAAGAGTAATAAGATATTTTCTTATAAAAATAAAATAAAAATACATAATGCCATCAATAATTAATGTATTGGAGTAATTATTAAGAAAAAAGAACAAAATATAAAAAAATAAACACTTATCTAACTATTTAATGGCCCAGCACAAGTAGCGGCCCTTCTTCGCTAATTTGACGCACGGCCAGCCGGATCCTTCCAGATGATGGTTTAATGGATACCCGTCTCACAAAATTGGATCCGTGAGACGATCTCGCACAAAACTTATCCATAAAATTAATAATCATCTTTATTCTCTCACTAGATAATTAATTTCGTTTCCATCTTTTTCCTTCTTATAAGATTAATTAATAATCATCTTTATTCTCTCACTAACTAGAATAATTACACGTATATAACGCAGTTACAAAAATTTTATTTTAAAATTTAAAATCATAACTTTATTTTAAGTGTAAAATATCTTTTTATGATGATAACTTTTTTCTTTAATTTTTTATTTGTTATAAAAATAGTTATGTATAATTATATTAATATTAACCTAATTATATTAAGGTGAATAAATAAAATAAATTAATAATAAAACTTGAATCCATCTATACTATGGGGCAGTATAACAAAAATGATTTGTGGATATAAAAAAGTGTCTCAGTTGATACATATTGGACACTTTCAATTTTTGGGTATTTAATGTAACGGTTACATGCATGTATTGGCTTTTCATAAATTTTGGGACATTTTTGGGTTTTTTTTTGTCTCGAAATTAATTAATACACAATTAATTGTATTAATTCCTATGAATTTTAGTATGTACTCCTACATCTTTATATATCTCCATATGATATTATTAATACGTTAGGATTAAATTTTTGTTACATTTAGAGTGTCTATACATTATGCATGGGATATGAATATGCTCAAAAAAAATTTGGTATTTAAAGGTGTAATATTTTGTTTTAAAAATTTTGGTATTTAAAGGTGTAATATTTTGTTTTAATTAATAAAAATATTATTTTTTTAATGAAAAAATCGTTTAAATATAAAGAGTATTAAAGTTTTACTATAAAATTAATTATTACTTCATTATATTTTTTTTTTGGAAAATCAAGAATATAAATTCTTACTACAAAAGTATAACATTCCATACTAAAAAGGTATAAAATTGAATTTGATCTTATAACATTATAAAGTTGAATTTGGGCGAGAAATTGACTTTTCAAAATAAAATAGCAAATTTAATTAATTGACTTTTCATATTTATAAATATGTTACATTTTAGAATCAAATGAAATAAATAATATTATTTAAATGTACAATAATTTATTAGGTTAAATATGATAAATATTTTAATAATAAAATTAAATATGGAGATATAAATATAATGACTTAAATGTCTTATTTAGCAAATTTTAAAAGAATTAAAACATATTTGAATGGAGTAAATTAAGATTTTTTAATTAATTTAAATAATTATATTTATTATGTTATGACTATGATTTTTTTTCATTAACTTAAAATCTTAAATTATTTTTATAAAAATAATAATTATACTAAATATCCGTTAAGGATTTTTTTTAATAATTTTAATAACAATTAAATTATTTTATAAAACAACAATAATTATGCCAAATTCTTATTAAGGAGTATTTTTATATATTTTGAAAAAATAATATAAAATTTTCTTACAAATTTTAGTCAAAACATTCATTATTAGAGTAATAGAAAAAGTATTAATTGAGTAATTATTATTGAACCAATAATGTGATAAGGTTTGAAAATCACCGCTTGAATGTGGTGATCAGTCCACTGCTATTAATAATAGAGGATTTACAATATTGATACAACAGATCCACAATTAATGAAGGATATACCAAAAATACAATAAAAAAATATATTCTAAATATACACTGTCAATGATTTGTATTTGCCTTATTACCCCCCATCAAGCGCTGCGTAGGGTGAAGACACACACAAAGCTTGGAACGTAGAAACTCGTAGGCTGGACATCGTAGACTCTTTGTGAAAATGTCTGCTAAATGGAGATGAGATGGTTCAAAACGAGTGGATAGCTTACCTAAAGAGACGAGCTCACGAACAAAGTGATAATCAAGATCAATATGCTCAGCCCTCTTGTGTGCCACCGGATTTTGACTTAAGAAGATAGCACTCTTATTATCACACAAAAGAGTAGGCCGAGAAGGAGGTAGTATCCGAAGCTCACCAAGCAAATTCGTGACCCAAACAATTTCTGTTGCTGCATTTGCCATGGCACGATATTCAGACTCACAACTGGATCTGACAACAGTTGGTTGTTTCTTGGCACTCCAAGAAATGAGATTTTCCTCAATAAAGATAGAGTATCCATAAGTAGAACGACGTGTCTCAATGCAACGAGTCCAATCAGCATCAGAATAGCCCAAGATGGAGGTGTCCGGATTTCTCTTGAAGGATAATCCATAATGCATGGTACCTTTCACATATCGAAGGATTCGCTTCACTGCCGAAAAATGATCATCCGTAGGCAAGTGAAGAAACTGACTAACTGAGCTAACTGCATAGGATAGCTCAGGACGAGTAATGGTCAAATACTGGAGAGCTCCAACAAGTGACCTGTATAAAGTAGGATCACAAAATGGAGAGCCGTCACAAGGAGAGATTCCCCTGCTGCTAGGGGAGTGGAAACAGGCTTAGCATCTAATAACTTAGCACGTTCAAGAATGTCATGGGCATACTTCGCTTGTCCAACAAACAAACCACTAGAGGTGTAGGAGACTTCAAGCCCAAGAAAGTAATTTAGATGGCCAAGATCCTTGATAGCAAATTCACAATGCATGCGAGAAATGAAATTTTGTAGCAAAGAAGGATCATTCCCTGTAACAATAATATCATCCACGTATAACAGCAAATAAATTATAGAGGTCCCTTTGTGGAAATGAAAGAGAGAAGAGTCACTACGACTCTAAAGAAAGCCAAGGCTAGACAGGTAAAAGCTGAACCTTTGAAACCAAGCAAGTAGGGCTTGACGAAGGCCATATAAAGCCTTCTTCAACCGACAGACATGATCGGGAAACCGTGCATCTACAAAGCCAGGAGGTTGAGCCATGAATACAAGTTTACCAAGAACACCATTAAGAAATGCATTCTTCACATCAAGCTGATGCAAATGCCAACTATGCTGAACGGAGAGAGCCAAAATAATTCGGACAGTAGCAGCTTTAACCACTGGACTGAAAGTATGGTGAAAGTCAGTGCCAGAAATTTGTGTAAAACCCTGAGCAACAATACGAGCTTTGTGGCGCTCAATAGAACCATCTGCAAGAAATTTCGTACGGAAAACCCACTTTGAACCAACTATGTTCGTGTTGGACGGGTGAGGCACCAAATCCCATATTTGATTCGAACAGAGGGCATCAATTTCATCTTGCATAGCGGCAAGCCATTCGCGATGTTTAGCAGCAGACTTGAAACCAAGAGGCTCAGAAGTGGCAACAAGAGCAGATAGGAAGGCGGTGGAATACAAATTAATAGGGTACCGAGGTTTAAAGATACCAGTGCATGCCTTTGTGATCATAGGATGAACCGATGGTGGCTGTTCAGCAGGGTCTGGATCCGGAGCAGGTGCTATAACAGGAGCTGGGTCCTGTGTAAGAATGTTGACAACATATGGCAGTTGGGTGGACGGTGCAGTCGGCTGGAACTCAGTAGGGTCGTCCAAGATGACGCGTATGGGCACTGACTTAGCAGATTCAGATAGGATGGATGCAGATAGAGTGTAGCATGTAGTTTCCAAAAAAGTAGAAAAGTCCAATTCTGACAATGGTGTCATGGACGGAGCTCTAGAGAAGGGAAAACACTGCTCATCAAATTATGCATGGCGTGTGGTGAAAACTCGAGAGGAGTCTGGATCAAAACAATGGTAACCTTTGTAGATGCTACTGTACCCCAAAAAATGCAAGGACGACTGCGAGGTTCCAACTTGTGGGCTGCATAGTCTCGAAGATAAGGAAACACTCTGCATCTAAATGGCTTAAAATTGACATAATTCGGAATATAGCCAAAAAAAGCTGAAAAGGAGTACTATCATGCAAAAGTGGGGAAGAGAGCCTGTTGATCACAAATACCCTAGTAGCAAATGCATCGAACCAAAGAGATGCAGGAGCATGAGCATGAAACAACATAGATAAACCTATTTCAGTTATGTGACGGTGCTTATGTTCAGCCCTACCATTCTGCTGTGGTGTGTAAGGACAAGAAAACCGGTGATAAATACCATTCAAATGCATAAAATCACACACTTTTGAGTTCACAAATTCAGTTCCACCATCACTCTGAAAAATCTTGATTTTGCGAGAGAACTGAGTGCAGACAAAAGCATGAAATCGAACCAATATTGCATAAAATTCAGACTTAGCACGTAACGGATAAATCCATGAGAACCGTGAAAAGTCATCCACAAAAATCACATAATAACGAAAACCATCAGATGGGGTAATAGGTGCAGGACCCCATAAGTCACTGATTAGTCATTTGTAGTTGGGATGACCAATTAAAGAATTTATCGAACCACAGGGAGGAATGTACTAGGGTTTAAGCGATCTCGTTTTTATCATAGTATTATAGAGATGATCATAAAGGGATAAGATTAATCAAGAAATGACACTAATACAATTAAATGATAGGATAAACGATGTGATAGATGAATGGATGATGGATGAATGAGCCAAGTAGATAGAGATGAGACTAGCAATACTTAAAATATGGAAAATCTAAGTATCATGCAACGAATTCATATGTGTCAAGGGTTAATAACTAAGGGCCAACACGAAATCCACCTAAACTCCATCTCGAGATGGATAGGATGTAGATCCTCACAAAGGTCTCAAAATAGCTCAAAGGTTGGTTCTCAATCAAACAATTCCAACTAGGTACTAAGTTCAATTAGAGAGTCCCCTCACATGATCAATGACCTCTCGATCTAACCAATCGAATGTTCTATCAAAGCGTTCTAAATCCTAAAGGATTTTTCAATCTCTTTACAATTTATAATGCACATGAAGTGTTTGATGAAATGATTCACTTAATTATCCTAAGCACATAATTGATTTCTCAATCTAATCACATATTTAGAATAACAAAAACACACAAATCATCATAAACCTCAAGATCTTAAGCATCAATGATAGAAAATCACTAAACTCAATCAACATAATTATTCAAATAAAAATACCCAAAATTATCCAACACAATTCATATTTCTAATCTCACAAATGAGATTAGCCTCTCATAGTCACAAGAAAATAAACATAGACATTAAAATCTTTACAAACCATGATGAACAATAAGAATTCAATAAAAAGTTTAGATGAAAACTCCTTGGATGGCTCCAATGGTGATCTTCTTCTTCCCTTTGCAATTTTCCTCTCTCTCTTGCTTCTCTAGCTACTTGGATGGTGTATTGGATGGATGGATTCAAGGATGGGTGAATGGGATGAAGGGTAGATGGAATGGAGAGGAAAGTGTGTGAAAAATGGTGTGAATTACGTGTGTAGCTGATCCCTACTGATCCTTCTCTTATTTTACATTCAAAATGGATATTTGTACCCCTTGGAACCTTCTAGAACACATTCTAATCATAAAATTGACTTCGGGCCGAGTTCGGGTTGGTGCAGTGCAGTCTCACCGTTTTGCATATAACTTTCTCATACAAAATATAATTCAGGTGATTCTTGTGCTCATGCGATCCTCTCTTCAGTGGCTTTCTATGAATATAAAGAATTAACAAAACTTCCAACATTTTAAGGTGTAACAAGTCATGCAAAGTAGTACAATCGTGCTGAGTAGGAACAACTTGCGCGACGTCACCATTTTAATCATAACTTTCTCGTTTGGGCTCCGGTTGAGGTGTTTCTTATACCAAAATGATCCTCTTTTTTGTAGCTTTCCAACCATGTATTACAATTCTAGTTTTGAGCTCTACAAGAGTGCAGAAAAATTACACAAGTTGGGCGTGCAATTTTCAGCATTTTTGCTTTGACTCATTCTCCATCGTTTCAACTCCGAATTGAGTTCCGTTTTTTCCCACATCTTCCTTATCGCGTCTAGAATCCATTTTTACCTAAAAATCATACGTTTAAGCTCATTCTCATTCATTTCCATAAAAACACATAACACAATCAAAATACACATAAATACTAATGAAATAATACGAAAACATACATAAAAAGACACTAAAATTTAGGTGAAAATATCACTCATCAGTCACAATGTATAATATCGAGAACGTTATCAACACATTTCTCATTCAACTGAAAAGAGAGTTTCTTGCTCTTTGCCAACTGACAAGAGGAGCAAACACTAGGACTTGGCAAAACTGAAGTAACAGACAAATGACCAAGTTTGTTCAATAGTGAAATAATGGAAAATGGGACATATCCTAGACGTAAATGCCACAAATCAAAACTAGCCTTTGATGCTTTATTCTTGAATGTTGCCACCAAGGCCTGAACTCCTTTATCAAGTAAATATAAGCCTTTATCACACCTTTCTTGAGCTAGAATTTTCTTTGTCACCCGTTGCTGAATTGCAAAGAACTTATCAGAAAATAAAACATCAACAGGAAGGTCGAAAGTTGATTTACTGATAGATAACAGATTTTTTGTTATATGAGGCACCACTGATGCGCGTTTTCTTTGCACGCAAAATTAATCCCCAAGTATTAAGAATATCAATTGCAGCTTAGCAAGCGACCAAGTGAATATCGAACCCAAGGGACGTCGTATTATCAATTTAATTATTTACTAAATTAATTAAGACAAGTTGACAATTAAGTTTGAGGTTTGATTATTAATCTACTAACAAAAATATTAAATAACAATTAAAATAAAAGATCACTCGAAGAATACGAAAGTGGATCAAGTAGGAGAATATGTAGCCTTAGGATAATCCAGTTTCAAGCATTAATTTTCCTTCCGTGTGTTGATGTCCGACTCTGCCTTGTGGAATATGGACGCATCACTAAACCATGTGTATCTACTCTATAGACACAAGCAAACATGTGTGTAACACGTGTGAATAACCTCAGAGCAAGAGATATAATTCCACCCCCTTTCTACGTACTATCAGTATCAATATTTTCCTGGCCAATTGGTACTCTAACTCGATATGATCTCCTTTTATAGGTACTATAAAATTATTCTCTTTATCCTACTTAATAACCCGAATTCAATTCAATTAATAAGTATTCATATATGATAGTTCTAATGAAGCTTCGGAGTCCCCTCACTTAGAATCATAACATGGAATCCTGCTCAGCAGTGAACGCACTCAATCAATAACCAAGATATGTATTCAAACTCTACATAACAGTTAATGATACACAAAACGATTGTGAATATGAATTAAGAAAGCACGATCATATATAAAATAAATCCACAAGTAGTGTTGTACGGAGTGTACACATGGAAGTTCAATTAATTGGTAAAAATCTTCACAACTCTAGTTCTACCAAAAAGGCTCTAGCCCATGGTGTGTAGGAAACACACATGGGGGTTGAATAGATCTTACACATATGTCCAGAAAATTAGAAAGTAGAAGAAAAGAATTAGGAAAACCCTTGGTGTAGAAGCCTCCTTCCTTCTCTCTTCCGTCTCTTCAATCCTCTTGGTTCTCCTCTTGATTCCACGGACAAATCTTCAAAGTGATGGATGGATGGAGGAAAGGATGTGGATGATGGTTGGGGGGGGTGATCCCCCCTTGTGGGGTGTAGTATGGTTGTGGCCTCTCTTACTCTAATCTATTGTATTCTCCCCCTATGGTGTGATCTACACCCCCTTTTATTCTTGTAAGCTCTCCTTATAGGCCTTGGAATGGGCTTTTTGAGTGATCACACGCATTGAGAGTGTAAAAATACGGATATGGTAAGTTTTCGCACGTCAAGTCGACCAAGGAGACAGGTTGAATTCTCTCCTCCAGGTCAAATTGGAGGTCGAATTGACCTACTGGAAGCTTCAGGTGCTCAGTTCGATTAGCACAGCAGGTCGAATTGAGGTGTCGTGGTCGAATTGATTCTTTTGCCGTCCGATTCGACCTCAATTCGACTAGCACATCAAGTTAAATTGACTTGCACAGTCTCACCGTTTCGCGTATAACTTCCACATTCGAGCTCTGATTTGAGTAATTCTTGCACTCACGCGATCTTCTCTTCCTTGGCTTTCTATCCATATAAAGAACTTACAGAAACTCCAACATTGAATATGTAACAAGTCATGCAAAGTGGACAGTCATTCTGAACAGGAACAGCTTGCGCTACGTTACCACTTTGATCATAACTCTCTCGTTTGAAATCCGATTGGGGTGTTCTTCATACCAAAACGACCCTCTCTTCAGTGGCTTTCCAACCGTATATTTCATCAATAGTTTTGATCTCCATAACAATATAGAAAAATTACGAAAGTTAGACGTACATTTTTCAGCATCCTTGCACAAATTGCACCTTTTCTCTAACCTTGCACTTTTGATCATTTTTCCACCTAAAACACAATAAAACACTTCAAGTGCACTTGATTCTCACATATAATGAATATAAGACACTTGTGCTAATATATAATAAGAATTTCCATAAAAAATGTGTTAAATTGGACAGTCAAACACGCTAATTTCCACTCTCAACAACCACTAAAACATCCAATAGTTGAACATCTGTAGACAATTCACGAGAACCAATATGCGAGATATTTAAAACATTACCATTACTAACAATTACTGAACCATTACCAGAATAAGGCTCGTAGGAATCCAGAGCTGTAGGATGATTTATCATGTGGGCAGATGCACCGGAATCAAGATACCAATCATGGGCTGGGTCCGAAATATTGCACGAAGATGTGAAGGCATGAGTTAAGTTTGCAGAGGACATAGCTTGGCCAGCATTGAGAAACATATGGCATTTGTCTGCATAATGCTCTCCACGACATATCTGACAACGAGGGATATAAGGCTTGCGTCCTCCATTGTTTGATCTCCCAGAAGCACCCCGAGATGGACCCCTAGAGTAGGAGCCCCTAGAATCGCCATAACTTGAGTTCTGCCATTTGCTGAAATTTGAGCCACGATCATTATTTGGACTTATAGTACCATTATTTCCCACATAGCGAGGGCCACCATCGGGTTGACCCCGGCTCTGCAATGATCCATGGCTCGAATGGGTGCTGCGATCGACAGTAAAGGCTGCTTGGGGTGTGGATCCCTCCATAGCACGTAGCATAACATCATATTGTTTAGCTTGATTAAGCAAGTCACGAAAACTTGGAATTGGAGTAAAGGCCATGCGAGTGTCCGCAAAACTGGCAAACTGAACACCCAATCCACGCAAGAACCAGTGGCTCTTGTCTGATTCTTCAACTGGACGACCAATAGCAGACAATTGATTACAAAGACCCTTAAATTTCTTACCATATTCTTCAACAGATGAGTCACCCCGGAATAAGTGATAAGAGTTCTTCCCGAAGTTGATGATGACGAGACACCAAGGAGAAGATGCCTTCAAGCGTGAGCCACATATCTCGAGATGTAGACGAGTCGATGACCACGGATGCAGCATCTTCAGATAGAGAGGTATACATGACGCTTAATAATTTCCTGTCTTTCATTTTCCAAGTGGTGTAGGCGGGATTGACAGATTCCACACCAGTCTCCGATATGACGATTGGTGATGGGGCAACGACAGAGCCGTCTAGAAATCCCATCAAATCGAAACACTCCGCCATGTGCATGATCTGACGGTGCCATGGTAAGTAATTGGTGGCGTTAAGCTTGATTGCAGTGACCATGTTACTCATGGTCGTGACCAGCAGCATTTCGGGAGCGGCAATAGGAATAGATGAGGAAGATGGAAGAAATTTTGAAAGGGAGGGGTATGGAGTGTAACACACTATCTGATGAACATAGGAGTGTACCAGTCCTATTTCGATAAGAACCACGGCAGAGGAGACCAGTCTGGCGTGATGTTGTGAAGATGGCGGCTAGAAATTCTTTTAGAGATCAGAGTTTAGGATCGAGGCTGATACCATGTGATAAGGTTTGAAAATCACTGCTTGAATGTGGTGAGCAGTCCACTGCTATTAATAATAGAGGATTTACAATATTGATACAACAGATCCACAATTAGTGGAGGATATACCAAAAATACAATAAAAAAATTCTAAATATACAATGTCAATGATTTGTATTTGCCTTATTAAATAAGATGACAACACATATGAAATAAAAATTTGCAGAGGAAGTGACACGTGTTTTTAAAAAAATTATATTAGACAAATACTTCACAATTATATGTATTAAGATCTTCTTCATCCTCTTCTATTTTACTCTTTTGCATTTTACTTTGCCTATCCTAATGTCTTCATATATCTTAAACTTTGTAAGAGTTAGGGTTATTCGTCATCAACTATGTCAAATTAATACGAATGAAGTTGCATGTTTAAAGTGATTCTTATTAATGAGCAGATATTTGTATAATTATTATTAATTCTATTATTAATTTCAATCTATATTTTGATTACTCTAACGTCTAATATACTTTTAATCGACACCTATTTTTGTTACATGGTGGTTCTCTTTGAAGAAGCAATTATGGGCATAATTGGAAAGAGTGGAGTGTAATGAAATTGGAGAGATAAAATTTAATTATTTTAGTTTTCGTTTTTAATTATATATGTAATGCAATACTTAATCATTACTTTACCTTTCTACAACGGTTGATGAATATTTGGAATGTTCATGTTTATAACTTATTTATGTTAGAGGGCAATAACGAGTCATTTAATATGGATTGAGTTATGGCTGATGAGGGTTTAATTGCAAATATTGAAAGGGTATGACTTTAAAAAGAGTAACATCTATAGATTTAATTTAATTATGACGTTAAACACTCCTTTAGCATTTATATATATTTTTTGTTTCACATGGTCATAAGTACCCTTAATTTGAATTTTAGTTAACATTTGTATGTTTGCTAAATTAATAATTTAGAGTACCAACTTCATTATTTCATTGGATGAAAAGTATAATCTTAAAGAAAAATATTACTTTTTTTTTTCTTTTTTAGGATTATTAATGTCCAATTTCTGGCAACAATGCCATTACAGAGAATGATGTCAACAACATGAAGAGAGTCTGAATGTAATACAAATATCTCCAATGGCATCAACAATATGAAGAGTGGCATCAACAATATGAAGAGACAGCCTGAATTTAATACAAATATAAAAGATAAAAAAGGTGAAATTATCATCAATCAACTGACACAACTAAAAGAAGAAAGGTTAGTGTGAAAGTCGAAAATGATAAATAGTGAGAACAACTTAATTTCTTTTTTTATATTTTTCGAGTCTAATTTTGATTCTTGCACAATTAATGATACCCATAAATTAGTAGTTTTTTTCTTTTAATTTATACATATACTATTAATTTCATTATATTTTTTTATTTCTTTTGATTAATACAAATAATAGTTTTTTTAATTAATCTATGTATTAATTTAGTTACTGTATAATAATATTTCCTCAAATGTGAAACTTATATTTTATTTTTGAATTGATATTAGGTGCACCCGGGTGCAAGGATGCACTCATATGTGTATAATTTTTTATTCTAATTTGTATAATGTTATTCTATTTTGTATACATGTATGATGTATCTTAATAATTGTATATTTTTTTCACATTAAGTTTTTCATTAAAAAAACTAGCATTCATATGTGTATAACGTTTTATTCAATAGTGTATACATATTTTTTAATAATTGTATATTTATTTACACTCAAATTTTCATTAAAAAACTAACAATTAAATTTTATACATTTTTGTTCATAATTGTATATGTTTTGTTTATATTTGTATACATTTTTTTAAAGTGGGTGCACACATTATAATTAGCCTTTGTTTTTATTTAATATTGATTTATTTCGTTATATATATCTACATTAAATTTATTTATTTTTGGTCTACTGTAGAGTTTTTTATAAAGGATAAATTATTCTTTGCATTAGGATATGTATAAATTTGAATTTTACACTTCAAATTAAAAATCATATATATTAAATTATAAAAATAAATAAATTTAAATATATTAAATTTAAATTATAGGAGTATATTTCTTTAAAATTATAATTTTCATTGAAAAATATACTCTTTTTTTTATTAAATGTATTATCGAAGTAAATTATAACTGTATAATTATATTTTAAAAGTTTGATTAAATTATTTACTAATTAACTAATAGATTTGTTGGTTTTTAAATATTAACACTCATTCAAAGTAAATATTTATGTAAATTAGGTTCACACGTGAATCATAATTAAAATGATGACTTTTTTAGTATATAAAAAATTAATCTTTAAAAAGATAAATTATAACTCTTTTAAATAAAAAAAATTACTATTCAAATACTTGTACATCCTAATTTATCGATCACTTTTTAATACATGAAATGAAATATAAATTTTTAGAGAGATAAAAATTACTCTTCAAAGAGTATGATTTTGCAAGCGTCAACATAGAATTAGGACGGAGCTAGGAGTATTAAATATAAATAAATAAATAATTATATTAAATTTGATTTTTTTTTAAAATTATAACTTTTAAATAATTATATTAAAATTGAATTATATTTCTTAAAATTATAATTTACAACCCGCGTAATACGCTATATTTATACTAGTTGTAAAATATATGAAGTCTAACGTAGTTGTATTTTTTTTTAGGTTTTACGTGAGATCATTTTTCACTTTTTAAAATAGTTATCACTTTCGCTATAAAATGTTATTACTCTGGCTATAAAATATTATAACTTTTTATTTATACTATAAATTATTCATGAAATAGCATTATCACTTTTCATTAATTTATTATCACTTTCATATACACAAATTAACGTCTCATACAAATCTTGACTTTTTTTTTTACTATTAAATTTCAAACTCTAATTTGATAATTTTGTATATTTTAAACTTCTATTTAAAAGAAAATATAATTCAAGGATCTGATTGATAGTTATTTTTTTAATCTTAATTTGAAATAACTCTTAAATTAAAATTAATTATTGAAAATTTAAAATTTAATTTTGACAAATACATATATATTTACTAGATCTAGATTTGAATATAGATGTGCGAAATCAAAACAAAATCTTATTAGAATTAATCAAAACTAATTCAATTCCATTAATTACATACATAAAATGCCAAGTAATGTAATCTTATTACCTCACATATACGTACAAATTGTAAAGAAGCTCTGAATAATATGCATATGTTAAGGTTAAGATATAAAATAAATAAATAAATAAATAAATAACCTTTATTTTATCATCTGTAAATCCATTGAGACAACAAATAAATAACAATACAAATCTATAGCAGGGTGAAACATGTATGTATATGGACTATGAAAAGATCTCTAACTCCCAAACTATACCATGAAACAAACAAACACACCTGTATTTTAGCTGTAAGAAACATATACACTGTAAGAAACCTTCAGAAGCTTAAAACCTTCTTTAAACAGAGATTGATGTCTTCAGCTCACTTTCCCATCACACGGCTAGGGGATGAATACCCCATCAGTCGATGAAGCGGGGAGTTTGATGATGGCGGCGCTTCTTCGATTTCCGAGGTATCTTTTCTGAACCTCGGCGTTCTTGATGAAGGTCCGACCGAGTCACCAGAGTTCAGAGACTCCATCAAGACGCCTTTCATCTTCCTATCTTGCATAGGCTCATTATAGGAGCTCACTGATGACATCTTTCGATTGTAAGAGTTCCTCCCAACGTGATCGAATGCAGGTAGTACAGCTGAAGCTTCACCTTCTGTAGAGCAACTTCTGCAGAACGACCGGCCGTAGTCATCAGAATACGATACAGGGTCGTGATAACAAGAGCTGGAACGAGACGGTGGTTCCACATTTCTGTGCCTGGTTGTGTTGTTGTAGTCGTCGGCCTCACTCGGAGGAGGGGCGTTCGTGTCATCAACGTATGGAACAATGTGTGTTCCTCTCAGGAGTGAAAACTTCAGAACCTTCTTACAGCCATTGCACATTAGCTTATGGTATCTTTTCTTGAAGAGGAGAAAGTCCACAGGCAGCTGCAGCAGCTCCGAACAACTATAACAAGTAACAACCGGCGCTCCACCTGCGATAGGACGGAGATGTCTCTTTGCTGTGTGATACTTCTCCCTCAGAAGTAACCGTTTCATCTCATCAATCCTCTGGTTCTCAGACTTCGTGTCGTTGCCATACAACGATAGCTCGGAGCTTGTGTAGTGCTGTGGACTCGGGGAATTGGAGATGTTGCGGTAGTTATGATCAGTGTGGACCAGATGATGACTGTTTTTACAGTGCATTGGGCATGAAGGCAGCTGTGCTGAGTAGTGCATACACGAGCAGCTAACTGGATGTCGATAATGTGCTGCCTCGCCTGAATAAGCCAATCTCGAGGCGTTGCATCTTTCATCACAAGCCTTTACATGGTTACTGTATCCACTGGGATGGCTCAGCTCTGCATATTGTTCCCTATCAGATGTCAAGTGATCATGGTGATACGGAACGAACTTTCCATTGGGAAACCTTCTATCCGAAGCAGCTTTGGGAAACTGCATCCTGTAGAGCTGATCTTTTAGCTCATACACAGTCCTCAACAAGTCAATCTTGTCCGGATCTGAGTACGAAGGCTTGTCCCGTATGTTGAAGCCCGGACGTGGTGGAAGCGCATTGTGCTGACATCCTGAAGTTCTCAAAGAGAATGGCAATGAGGGTTCCTCTTGTTTATCAACTCTCATCCTATTTCCATTGGCGTACTTATCAGTTTCGGCATATACGCCTCGGTTCCAATGGCTGCTTCGCATTGGACGATGTAAGGAAACCGTTGCCCTCTCTGGCTTCATATTCACTGCAGTATTTCCTCTGAAACTGTCTTTATCAAGCCCTTCTGTGGCTCTCGGGTAGTCCCCGCCCCTGTTCTTTCTCGAGGGGTGTACAATATGTCCGCGGACTTGATAATCAGCTCCATCATAAGAAGATTCACTACCATCATAAGCATAATAGCTCCCATTAGTTGGAAAATTAGCCATGGATCCAAGCCTAGAATTGAGCTCGGAGTTGAGATCAGCATGAGGCGAACTTCCCAACGTATCCATGGAGTTCACTCTTTCGAAATCACGGGCAACTTCACGTGGAGAATGATCCAGATGCTCATCATCAGATGTGAGATAAAATGACACAAGACTCCCATTAAAGGAGCGTCGAGAAGCACGTGGATTAGCATCCTTTACTTTGTTAGAGCTTCTAAAGGTAGAATGACCAGGGGAGTCATTCTCCACTTGTTCGTCTGATGGTGGTATTGTGCCGTTTTCTTGAGCCAATTCTCCATTTTGATCAACAGAACAAGTGTGGCTCTTTTCATCATCTTCTAATGGAGAAAAGTTATCTCTTACTCTTTCTGGTGAATCACTCTTCTGGTCTTCATGCTCAGACAAGTTCTGAACTTCATCGACTAAGTCGTCGCCTTCTTCCAACGCCTTTTGAGATTCTCCATCTTCCTTTTGATCAGCTCCCAAGTCTTGATGCAAGTGACTCTGGTTATGATTTTCAACAGGCTCACTGTCTTCTGGTGAATGTGCTTCATCCTCCCGAGTTATCTCACGTGAGCTAGAGAGTTCATTGGACAAGATAGGGTTTGATGTCTCTTCCCCTTCTTCATTATGAAGTTCACTTTGATACCCTTCATGATCTTGACCTGAAGGGTTGCACTCTAAAGATTCATTCAGTTGTATGGATGAACCTTCACTTGGGGAGGAGGTAACATCTCGAGAGCTAGAAAGCCCATCGGATACACTTCTATCTGTCGACGATTCTACCTTAGGTGAACCACTTATCTCATGATTTCCAAGACCATCATCATTTTGACTTCTTGCAACAGAATCTGTTTCTTTTGGGGGTAACTCAGTGTGGTTAATCTCCTGTTTCCGAATTTTAGCTGTACATGATTTATAGAAAAGAATGTAAGTAAAACAGAAATCGAAGAATCATCAGATAATTAGTAGAATTTAGAGGCAATTACCTTGGAGAATAGTGCCACACCCTCCACACTTGTAGAGTGAAATTTCCGGCAACTCTGCCAGAACCTTTCGGCACTTGGGACATTTAACCAGCCGGACTTTCGTGTTTACTTGAGTAGTCATGTTTCAACGGTTCGTCACTCTGATTAAAATAACCAGATTGTAAAAGAAAACACCTACACAAGGAGCAGTTCAAGGTGATGCCACTATGGAAATACTGCAAAATATATCTAATGTATACAAGTAAACTGAGGAATGTACTAATTCTTTTTCTAGCTTTACGACACAATAGGCATTACTGGATTATCGAACCACAACAGTTAGCTCATGAGCTCAACAGCAGGCAATGGGGGGCCAACAAGAAGGCCAAAATTGTGAATCACACAACTATACAAGTATAATTAACTTGGTGGTTTCAAAATTACAAGGTTTTACTTAGTCTTTGATCACTTAGCAATTAAGGTAGTATACAAGTTTTATGACTACAACAAGAGCTACATAGAATGTTGTTATATCAGCTTTCATGTCTGACCAAGTATAGCATTACAGAAGGAGTACAATAAAAGGAGTCATGTGATGAAAGATAACAAGTATTTTCAGACAGAGGATCCATTTGATCTCAGACAGAGCACAATTCTACTGCTATGATCATAGATCTCACCATAAATTATGGAGAAACAACAAAATTTAGCTTCTCATTCATAGTTCTTGAAAATTGGTACAACAAATATCAGGATTGCAGAGGAGTAGCATTAAGCAACACCCAAATCATTAACAAAGAAAAGGGAGCTTGAATTTGTTCCAATTATAATATCAAGAACTCCACAAAACAATTTAAGCAACCCCATCAAATCCTTAACCAAAAGAAAAGGAAAAAGATTCAAACTTCACAGTGCAATAGAGAATGCATAAGAGCCACAAAAGAGATATTCTCCCTACAAGAAAAGTCAACCAGAAACAATTTGAGTATGAACAGATCCCATCAAAACCCATCTCTTTAATCATCAAAACCCCCCATCAAAATTCAAGAAACAATACCTTATTTTAGTGATTTTGCCAGAAACAAATGAAAAATGAATAAAAATCAGAAACCATTTTCTCTCCAGCAAAAAAAAGGGAAATTAAACAAGCAGTTAGGAAGAGCAAGAAAGTAGTATTTTTGAGCTGTAAAAAAGCAAAAAAAGTAGTTAAAGTGTGTGAATAGACAAACCTCCAAACCTAGTATGAAATGAGGTCAGAGAAACTCATTGAATATATATTTTTTTCTTTTTAGCCAAGTATGTAATTCCCACCACTAAGCTTCTCCTCCTCCTTCCTAGCACTTTACACCCTCTCTCTCTCTCTTTCTCTCTCATACAGAAAAAATAATAATGGAGAAGTTTCCCTGACGTGTAAGAGAAGCTTGCAAAGCCCAAAAGTCGAAATCTTGGGCCATTATAATGATGACTACACAGTCTTGTCTCAAAATCTCACGCACATACACACACTATTGTTGGTTTGTGAACACAAATGGGGAGAGAGGGAGATGGAGAGAGAGAGAGAGAGTAGTGTAGCTCTGGTTGAGCTGAGAGTCAAGCTAAAAGACACAATTGCGCGACCTGTGTGATTTATTATCCTTTTTTACCAAGTCAACTTTTATTTATTATTGTAGTATTTCCTTTTGTTTTGTTTCTGTTTAAGGAAAACACTTGAATTTATTTATTTATATTTTTTGAGGAAATTAATACTCCATTAGTCAGCACCAAACCGTGTTACATGGAGTACTTATTTTAGTTATTTTCCACCACCAATTTGATTTTTATATTTATTCAAAATAAATCTATGAATAATACTTAATTAAATCATGTCCTCTCATATTAGTTAAGAGTGTAAGTCTTTTGTGCGTTCAGCACACGGATTTAAACTCGTGCTCCTTTACAATTTTTGTACCCTTTTATAATTTAACATCTCTAGCAATACATAGCTTTAAATAGAATAGGGAGCGGAAAAGTTGTGTTTACATTGGGACACGGACCGTATCCCCATATTCCCAATAATGCAGGAGCTTTTGACTTAGTTAAAACGTAATTAACTAAATTTTTAGTGTGACTCATTCGATACGACGGGTTTTTAATTATGAGCTTGTGTTTCATGAAATTAACCCATGAAATCAGATCAATAAGTAATGGAAAATATGTGCATACTATGCACGGATATTAGTCGATGCGCCTATAATTCTATATATATATATATATATATATTCATAAAAATATAGTATACATAAATAAATAAAATTTTACAGTATACATTTTTAAATAATTTTAGTGAGTTTTTTATTATTTTTTTAATGAACAATTGAATATTAAAAAAGTGTACATACATTCAAAAAAAATATACATATATATTATTTAATGAAACTAATATAAATAGAGTGTATAGAAATTAACTCTACACAATCGAATACACAGGATATCACCTCCATTTGGTTTAAATTTTTTTGTATAATAGTAAGTTTTAATTTTATATCAAATAAATATTTTAAAAAATATTACTAATTTATATAAAAAGAGAATTGAAGTAAAGTAGATATAAATAGGAAAATTAATTGAACAAAAGATGATGTATGAAAGGTTAGTATAATAAAAAAAAAGTATTAGTGTGGTGGTTTTTAAAACCTAAATATGAATTTAGAAAATAAATTATTAATTTTGAGAACAGTAAACAAATCATTCATACAAGTGTCATTTATTGTTGTTTCTTTAGAAAGAATGAAAGATAGCTGCTTGAGCTACCCAATAAATGATAAAATGATAATTAAGGAATATAGGTGGGAGAAAGGAGAAAGGGAAATAAAGGGTTATTAATGAAGAAAGTTGCAATTCGTTCATTATTAATTAATTATTATTTAATAATTATATAATGTTTAATAAATTAATTAATTTGAACATTAAACTTCAAATATTATATAATTTGAAGACTGATTTAGCCTGTATTAATTTTTCATATGAAGTTTTCAACGAATTGCAGTAACTGATTATATGCTAATTTGTGCTTTTGAACTTTTGATGCATTTTTTACCAAGTTTATAAATTTGATGTTTCATTTAAACAAGTTAAGTATTAAGAAGAAAAAAAATATATCATTTCTTGCAGACAAACACACATGTTGAGAATGTTTTACCGCAAGACTTTCACAAGACGAATGAAAATGTTACATTTTAATAAAAGATGGAAGTTAAATTAATGAAAAATATTGATAGAGACGTAATAAATTATTGTATAATAATTCGCATTATAACTAAAAAGTAATAAATATTTTTAAGGAAAAGAAAATAATATCTTTAATAAAAACTAATAAATATATAGAAAATGTAAAAATATTAAATAGGGTCTATTTATACTCCAAAATTACTAAACATATCCTAATTATTAAATACACCCTAATATATTTAATTAATTTAGATAAATATTACTAAACATACCACTACAAAAAAAATATTTTTTAGCAACCGAATTTACCAATGGAATTCAATATGTTGGTAATTACCAATGAATTAGCAAGAAAAATGTTGCGTCAACAAATTTATTCTCTATTTTAGTAATGAAATTCAATTCGTTGGTAATTAGCAACGAGACTACCAACGGAATTATTTAGCAATAGAATTGATTTTTCGTTGCTAAAAATTTATCAACCACCACTTTACCAATGGATTCCGTTGCTCATCCGTTGGTAAGCCAATTTAACAATGGAATTAAGACTTTATATTCCGTTGGTAAAAAGCAGTTTTTTTTGTAGTATATATCCCAAATAAGATAATTAATTTTACCCCTTTAATTACAACACTTTGATGAATAATTACAACCTTCTCATACTAAGGCAAATCTTACCGCAGGTGTGATGAAGATCGTCCCTTGCAATGATAATTATTGATGCCTATATATAGATCTTCACTACCATCAGCAAGGATCTTTTTTGAATTCTAATGATTCACCAATCACCATTAATGGTCAATAACATCCTTACAATTTTTCTGAATCCTATTTTGGCCAATTTTAGATCAGCCCCATTGCTGCCGCTGCACTCTTTTTTTTTTTTCTGAATTTTATTTATATTTTAAACCCTCAATTGCCACTCCTCCACTGTTGAAACAGATTCCATATAAGAAAGGGAAATTCGAGTTTAGGGCGTATCAAACAGAATTATTGGGCAATGAAAGAGATGATCATTAGTATATGATTCTTTTTAAACTTAATTTTCTATATCATATTTGTTCATTCATGAGATTTATGGATTTAATTACCAAATGTGTCTTTATTGAAGACGTAAAATTTAAGGTTTCCAAACTAGGGTTTAACGGGTAATTTTAGAAATTTGAAGTACGAATAATTATACTCCCTCCTGCCACTTAGAAGGTAATCATTTATTATATGTCTAGTAGGTAGTTGTATTAGAGGGAAGTGGTGGGCTATGAAATATAGATACTTTTGAAATGGACGCCCAAAATAATAAAATGGATATCTTGTAAGTGCCCGAAGGGAGTATAAGGATATTAATGATATTTTAATGTAAATATTTATGAGATACGTTTAGTGATTTTGGGATGCGAATATTCAGCCCCTATGAAGTATTACTTTTTTAAATAATGAACAATTCAAAATTTTGAAGTATGAATAATTATATAAGGATATTAATGATATTTTAATTTAAATATTTATAGAATAAATTTAGTGATTTTGGGATGTGAATATTCAGCCCATATGAAGTATTACTTTTTAAAATAATGAACAATTACTAAATTGAATTAATATTGTTACACGTCTTTGTTATATTATGGTTTTGCTACAAACCTAGGAAGATGGGTAATAATATTATTTGAAAATGTAATAATTCATTACTCCGAAAAAAGTAATATTTTATGTTACGTTTAAGGAGTTGGAGTTTACTTCCGTACATCTTTAATCTATCCATTTTATTATTTTTGGATTGTTCATTTTTAATCTATCTATTTTCTTTTTTAGACATATGAGACACACACCCTCTACTAATACAAATAAAATATAGGACACATATTCTCCACTATAACAACTACCCACTACATATAAAATAATAATGCACTCAAATCCACTTGAAAAAACAAATAGATACATTGATGTTGGACAAAGTAAAATCTAATGGTTCAAACAAGATAACCACCTTTGTTTAAATGTAAGATTTACACGTTGCCATTTTTGTTTGTCTAAAGTAAGATTTACAATATTATTTATTATTATTATTATTATTATTTACAAATGAGACTCATACAAAATTATTAGGTTATGTTTGGACGGTAGGTTTTATATCCACTCTTTAAATCCCTCCTTTTAGTTTGGATACATTATGAAATTAATGAATTTATTTATAAGTTCACAATTTTAAATGAATAAATTTCAAATAATAAAATTGAATTTGATATTTTTTAATTTTATCGTTAGGATTTTCAGATTCTTGATCTTATTTAAAATCCTTCTTATAGACAAAAATACTAATATTCTAAAAAAAATTATTAAAGTTAAAAAAAATTAATAGTTTATAGATATATTCAATACTCCATAATATTTTTTATTTATATATATATAAATAAATGTAGAAATGTCAAAATAGATTAATGGGCTGACTAACAACAACTCAACATTATCTAACAAATGATGAGTTGGAGTGATTTGAATTATTAGTGAAGCGGAACATTTGCGCCGCTGACAAGTTTTAAATGGGTGGGTTAATTTGAGAACCTAATTTATTTTTATATTTTTATGTGATTTTTGTAATATGAAATAATGAATAAATAATAAAATTGTGGAAAAAGCTTGATAAAATGGGCTAATTGATCATAA